>CM062805.1:90294566-90894566 GCA_031772625.1 Pinus tabuliformis | reverse complement strand
CCTGCCTCTGAAGTATCTTCCTCTTCCTCTTCGTCCACCTCTTCCTCTTGTAGAATCTTGAGCAGGATGCTTTTCTTTATGAGCAAGGCAAACAGTCTCTTCAGAAGATTCAGGGACTGTCTTCTTTCCAAAGGTTTTCTCTCTTTCAGCAAACTTTTTCACAAGAGAGTCAAAGGTTATATCTTTAAGATTTCCATTTGCTTGTAATGACTCAAGATAATTGGAGTAGGTAGGATAGAGTGATTTGAGAAAGGCAATAAGAGAGATATCCAACTCAACCTTAGTGGATTTAGTATCATGCATTATAGACTTTATTTCAGATGCAAGAGCAAGAGGATCATTATTTTTCAGTTCAAGAGTGAAGAGTTTAATCGTGAGCTGAACAACTTCAAGTGCAGAATGTGAATCATAGAGTTCTTTCAGCTTTTGTAAAGCTTCAAAGGCAGTGGAATAGGATGAAATATGACGAATTACTTCTTCATTTACAGATGCTGCGATCAATGCATAGGCTTTGCTGTTCTTGTTTTCCCAAATGACAAGTTCTTTATCTGATGTAGGCTGCACAGGGTCTTTGTCTTCTTCTCCGACACACACTCCTTTCCACAACTCATTGTAGATGAGGGTGTGTTTTACCATCCGAGACCATTCAGAATAGTTCTCCTTGCCAGTGAGAACTATTCCGACCATAGAGATGATTGAATGCATTCTGTAAAAAATTACTTCTGCTAAAAAATCCTTACGTTACAGCCTTCAAATCCCTCTAATATTTTTCTAAAAGCATCAGCATTTCATTGTACATATCACTGCAATACTACTATGTTTTGAAAAATGTGCAATGGATCACTTCAATATATCACTTCATTCTATTAATATATCACTTCAATATATCAATACTACAAATGCTTTGGTATATAAGACATTCTGGAAACACCGCAATATTTTGAATGATATACAAACGCTTTGAATTATTTAAACTATGTAATATCATGAAGTCAACAAACTGCTCAACGCTATACCAGAACTGCCATACTGAAGTTAAAATCATCTCTCTTGTCATATATCGGCATTCTCAAACTTAAGGGACTCACAGATTACAGAGCGACTTCAATCCATCAGGAGGACCATGCCTTGTGCTAGCACAATAGCCTCTGATAATGGAGCTCTACCCACATTTAAGATGAGCGAGTCCACCTTCAATTTGGTATATGATCTTTTACAGAGACATTGACTGCTCGCTTAAAGAAAGAACGAAAGAAAAAAATGGGAAGAGAAACATGCGGAAGCCACACTGGAGGCTTTAAGTAAGCTCGTGGCATTTGATCGGAAACACCCTAAACCTGGCAGTAGCACATTAAAAAAGGAGCGTGAAGATCTTCAAAACAGAGTTGATTATCTTCAGAAACAAGTGGATTGCTATGAAGACAAGGGCCCAGTAATAGATGTTGTTGTATGGTATGACGGCAGTGTATGGAGAGCAGCACTTGACACACAAGACCTTGAGGAGGATCCGTCCGAAGATGCTGCGTCCGATTGGGATAGGCTTTCTTCAGATGTAGATATGATGGATGCCAACGCCGAGGGCGAGGCAGATGATTTTGAGGATATGCCGCTAAATAATCAATGCGCCACTTCTGGAGTGGAAATCTGGTGATTGGATTTGTGGTAGGTCAGGATGTAATGAGCATAACTTCGCCCAGTAGAATGGAATGCTTCAGGTGCAGTGCTCCAAGGGAGTCGAGAATTGAACGGTAATCGAGAGGCGGTTGCAGAGATTGAAGCTGTTCAGGAAGCTTTCAAAAGAAGCTCTGAGTCGGGCGATTTGTGGAGCAAGGAAGTATTAACCAGAGAGGCAGTGGGATTCAACGTAATGGTAGCAACGTATACGGTGTGGAGAGGCAGCGAAAATGATCAAAAATTGTGTGGAGAGGCAGCGAAAAAGGGGTATAACTGATGCAACCAGTCAAGGTATAACCGACACTTCATGCGCAGAGAATCAACATCATTGAGACGCAGGACAGAGGCGCTCAGGACAGAGGAGCGCTCAGGACAGAGCAGCGCTCAGGACAGAGGAGTTACAAGGAATCTGGGACCTACGCTCTGATACCATGTTAGGCCAGGGTAACTCCAAAATGGGCAGAAGAAAACTGATTGATTATTTCATTAGATAACTATCATTTATATACATAAATGGGACGGATCAGTTCATCTTCTTGATGACTGTTCACGTTCCAGTTTACCCAACCGTTGAAGATTAGGTGTGAACATTCCCCCCCTTAATCTGAAGGGATGTTGGTGAGTCCAAGCATCGTTCTGAATCTTTCAAGCTTTTCTCTTCCAAGCGCTTTGGTGAAGATGTCTGCAATTTGCTCATTTGTGGAACAATGACGGAGATGGATTGTTTTGGCCTCAACATGATGTCGGATCAGATGATATTTAGTATTGATGTGCTTAGTACGATCATGGAACTTTGGGTTCTTGGCCAACTTTATTGCAGAGGTGTTATCAATCATGAGTGGAGTTGATTGTACTTGTTTTACCTGCAAATCTTCAAGAATTTTCCTGAGCCACACAATTTCTTTTGTTGCTTCAGCTGCTGCCACGTATTCTGCTTTTGTTGTGGAATCTGCTGGAACTGATTTTTTGCGTGATCTCCAGGAGACAGCTCTTGATCCAAGACTCATAGCATATCCTGAAGTAGATACCCCAGTTTCTTTGTCTCCATCGAAGTCTCAATCAGAGTATCCAATCAAGCTGAAGTCGTCCACCTGTGTATACTTGATTCCAAGGTCTTGAGTTCCCTTCAAGTACCTTAGAACTCTTTTTGCAGCAGACCAATGTCCCTCACAAGGCTTTTGCATAAACCTGGAGAGGATTCCAACAGCAAATGAAATGTCTGGTCTGGTAGTAGTGAGGTAGATGAGACTTCCTACAAGTTGTCTATACTTTGTTGCATCCTCAAATTCCTTTCCTTCAATAGATGTGAGCTTCAAGTTTTGTTCCATTGGAGTAGAAAGAGGATTGCACTCTGTCATGCCAAATCTGTTTAACAAATCTCCAATGTATTTCTTTTGAGAAAGAAATATGGATTTTGGATGTTGGGTTACTTCAATGCCAAGATAGTAATGAACATAGCCCAAATCAGTCATTTCAAAACTTTTTCCTAATTCTTTCTTTATGGATGCAATATAGCTTTCATTTTTCCCTGTCATTAAAATATCATCTACATATACCACAAGATATACAACTGTTTTGCCAACTTTCTTGACAAATAAAGTTGCATCATCAAGATCAAAATGATTGAAGTTGAGTTTCAGAAGATGCTCAGTTAGTTTTTCATACCAGGCTCGTGGTGCTTGTTTGAGGCCATACAAGGACTTCACAAGTTTGCATACTTTGTGTTCATGTCCTTTCACAGCAAATCCTTTAGGATGGGACATAAAAACATTCTCTTTTAGATCTCCATTCAAGAATGCAGTTTTTACATCCATTTGATGGACTTTCCAACCGTTCTGAGCAGCTAGTGCAAAGAGTGTCCGGATGGTGGCCCATTTTGCTGTGGGGGCAAAATTTTCCTCATAATCGACCCCTTCCTTCTGTGCAAAACCTTTTGCCACAAGCCTAGCTTTGTGCTTTTCAAGTGAGCCATCAGCTTTGTACTTGTTCTTGTAGACCCACTTGCAGCCAATTGGTTTGGTTCCAAATGGAGGATCAACCAGCTTCCAAGTGCCATTCTTTATGAGGGCATCATACTCCTTCTGCATTGCTTCTTTCCATTCATCATGAGAAGTAGCTTCTTTGAAGGAAGTTGGTTCAAAATCTGTAGACAAGTTCAATTCACAATCATAAGTAACATCCATATCAACAGGTGAATTAGAGTTATCTACATCACCTCCATCTTGTCGGTTTGTATTTCTGGTTCCTGTTTTTCCGATTTCATCAGGATGAACACTTTAAAGTGTCTTTGTCAGCCACTTTGGGGGACCTTTCTGAGATGGTCCAGGCTGCTCTGTTGATTGAGTTGGGACTGAATCAAGATTGAGTCTCCCAATTCTATCAATTACATCACTTAAAGGATCATCCGGTGTTGGAGTTTCATGCAAGGGAGATTGTTCATCAGAAGAAGATTCCACATGTTGATCTAGTATAGGAATCCCCCCTTCAAGATGTGGAATCTGATTATCAAACTCTTGAAATGATTTCGTTTTTGTGAATCTATCCAAGCGATCAAGTTGCCGCTCAACAACATTGTCAGATTTGGATGATTCAAGAAAAATGACATCTCTAGATACAAAAAACTTTTTATTTACTTCATCATAGAGACGGTATGCTTTAGAGGTGTTTGAATACCCCAGGAAGATACACTTACGACTTCTAGCACCAAGTTTGTTTCTATGTACCTTTGGTATTAAAGCATAACAGGTGGAACCAAAAATGCTGAGATGTTTTATCGAAGGAACATGTCCATACCACAATTCATAAGGAGTCTTGTTTCTTATAGCACTAGATGGACATCTATTCTTTATCCGTCCCATTTATGTATATAAATGATAGTTATCTAATGAAATAATCAATCAGTTTTCTTCTGCCCATTTTGGAGTTACCCTAGCCTGACAGGGAGATTCACAAACATCATAGATCCATTAAAAGAGGAAAATGAGAAAAACGAAGCAGAAGATATTGTGGGAGAAGACAATGATGAAACTCTAGAGGATGAAGAGTTTGGATTACGTGATATTGTTGATTAAATTTAAGTTATGCTTGGAAATCAAGCTCATTTTTTCGAACTATTAATTAGTTATACTTGTAATGTTTTTGACTTTGAAATTTTATGAGAAGAATAAGCATTCAATTAATGTTGTTATGTGTTCAATATTTGTATTATGTGGTTTTTTCTTTAATTTTTATGTGAATCATTATTTTTTGAAAAAAAGAGTTATTATTATTATTTTTTGACATGAAATTCATAAAAAAAAACTATTATTTAACCATTTTTTGTTAAATTGTTTCTATAAAAATTGTGATTTTGACATGTCATTTCTAGCAAAAAATTATCAAAATGTGTAATTTTTTAGTTATATTTATGTTAAAAATGATTATTTTTATGTCAATTGGTAAAAATTATTGGTTTTTAGAGAAAATTATTTGATGTGCATTAAAAAATTAATTAACGATATATAAATATGTAGAATATCGGAACTTTAAAATATTTATCTTCTTCTTTAACTATGCAAAAAAATAAAAAACCTCACTACAAAAAAATAAATAAATAAAAAATAAAAACGAGAAAATATGAAAAAGAAGCCCACTTCAAAAATTGTTAAATTTAGAAAATAATTATTCACATTTAATACATTAGAAAATTGAAAGTAAAAAAATAGGCCTTTTAAAAAAGGGTCTAATGCATAATCAACACTTTTTAAAATCAGCATGCAAATCACTAACATTCTAGAAACTAATGTACATAAAAAAATTTAAAGTGTCTAAAACTATGCTAAAAAAAAATATGTGTATTTTGGATCACCACTTTTCAAAATCGGGTCACTTTTTTTCTACCTCTATGAAATGGGTAATCATATCAGTTCTAGTTTCAGAGTTTACATTGTTTACTTTACGATGGATTTAGACGAATACATGTCCGCGTACTACATTTGGGCTATCATTCACCCATATTGCATATCCAATATATGTGACTTCATCTGCTTCACTAACCCAACATGGAGACCAACTAATGAGGCCCTCGCCCTCAGTAAAACACCACACCTTCATGTAGGTTACCATCATTATGGGGCTCCTGTCTCCGTGGATGTATATCCAAACCATCCTCATATTCTTTTGGAAAGTGTACAAAGATTTAAGAAAAAGAAATCTCCCATCCACATTTTTTTGTTGTTGTTCATATCTTTTACCTAGAGGCAGTCTCCAGTCAGCCTTGCTTGAATTTTACACCTCACCAATAATCACTTTCCATTTTTTACGCCTTTCAAAACTTGCCTACCCTCATCCTTGAAATCCTACCAACTCTAGGACCATCACCATTAGTAGACACACTTTGTCTATCATAATTTTCACATCAAAGCTTTGAACTCGGGCTAGTAATCCATATCCTCTTATATCAACAAGCTCTCGCTATCATACTTATCTAACCCAAGTTATTACAATCTGTCTGCCTCTCATATTGATTCCCCGACTCATCATGTCTAGAAGTTAACGCTACTCTCCTGTCGACTTCAACAATTGCATTATAGGATAGGGGTAGTAACTTTGATACTCCCCCCCTTGAAGGGATATCCTCAGGTGGCACAATGGGAATCATTATTTCCTGTTGATGTCATCGGTCCCCTTACATTTGACACCAACACAAATTTTCATGTCAAGGTCGTGTCATACTCAGTTACCATTGTAGTTCTTTCATTGAGTCGGAGAACCCCACATCACTAAGCACCTCATTCAAGAGTGGTTACATCATGATATGGGAGAGGTATCGAAAGTCAAAGACCTATGCATATTACAGCACTTGAGTCAATAGTGATTCACCTCTGTTATGGATAGGGGAACCATATTACGCCTATTTGACCAGAAAGCACCCTTGAGGGCATAAAAAATTATCATCATCAACTATCAACACATTAACTACCACAATGTTGACTAGACAAAGAACCAATCTTTGTCCAATTGTAATTAGTTATGATTAGCCACCATATAGAGCATGGGACATGCCCCCCTCGTATAAACACATTTTTATTAGAGGTTTTCACCAAAGCATGGTTACCATTTATACTCAGTTTTTCTCTACTCATCTCCATAGAAAATTACCCTCTATCTCAAAAAGTTGATTAGACTCTCCATCATAAAAGAAAATTTGATTTATTTCAGCTATACGGTTCCTCCTAACCTCATACATAAGGGGGAAACTCTTAACACAGAAAAATCATACACATGTTAGTAAAATCCAGAAGACACTAAAAAGTGTCCAACATAATGCACAAGTGAAAAATTTCCAGCTAAATACATCATGTTTTAAAAAAATCAAAGTTCTTTCAAGGTCTAAAGTTTATAAAGAAAAAATAATTAAGTTCGTGCATCTATTTCTTCAATAAATAAGTGTGCACGAAATATCCTTCAAAAATCGCATGGTTACAAAAAAGGATGACTCAGCGATCCGGGACAACTCTACACACTTGGGGCTGATTCTCTAACATGAGCTTAGTCCAGTACAACCAAATTCAAGTTGCCTTGGAGATATGAAACCCGCAACAGAATCATCTTTTCCTACTCATGTGTCATTATCATGCATGAACCAAGTGGGGGAAGAAGGATTCATAAAATTCTATATAAACAGGCCATGGGAGAACCAAAATATGAGACATTATTATGCTGGCCAAATTATTGTTTGAGAAAACCACCATTGCATTGTTGAAGCCAAAGAAGGTAAGAACACTAGCATGTTGGCCATATTGCTTCTAAGTAATCCATCATCTTAGTGAGAGAAGAAGAATCCACCATTGGAGTCTTCATACTTCTTTGAGAGAGAGGATAAACTTTCAAAGAGATTGAGGAAGAGAAACCCCCTTGCTGAGGATTTTTGGGCTCTATAGCTCAAAGAATTCTCTTCAAGTGTCTAAGATTCATCTATGTATTCAACCTCTGCTACCAACAATCAATAAAGGGAGATTTTTCCATTATCTTATTGATTTGTTTGCTCCATTTGAGCTTTGTTTGTGTATTTTCCTCTTTGTTTAGTGTATGTTTATGTATGCATTGTTTCCACTATTTACAATGTTGTGTTTATTTAAGTTTGTCAACTAACATCACCAATTCTGACTGTGATCCTTTACAGGGAACAATCAACTGCTAAGGAGGTGTCTTTTGGTACACATGTGCCCCAAAAACATGACCACACTTGTTATAATAATTATCATCACATGTTTTCTTTCCTCTCTTTGATGCAGTTTGGAAGGAAGTTGATATGATAGCTTGGACAACAAACAACCATGTGATCCTCTGAATGTCCAACATGGATGGGGTATTCCTTGTCTAGCCATAACAATACTCCATGCATCTTTCTAATGAGGAATTGTTTGCACTACATTGTTGCTCCTTGCATGCCGAAGACTGGAAGACTTCTTAAATTCAGTAACGTCGACCTCTGTATTCCCCTGAAGTCTTCTATAACTTTTATTGATTGGCTTTTGTCAGCTTTTATTATAGGTTCTCTGTAGACCTCTTTCTTGAGTGTTGGAAACTAGAATGAATTCAAGAGGTCATTGTCTAAAAGCATGACTTTATCGTACTTTCCATAGATATGCTCTTTCTTCATAATTATTGAATCTGGTTCAACTTCTGGAAAACAAATTACAATATTTGTCATTTCTGTAGAGTGAAGTTTATACACAAAGAACATGGGAGGCTTGAACTTGGGCTAGGTATAGGGAAAATGAGAGAGAGACTCCATACTTGGAAATTCAACCACCTCGGCTTTTGGTTCTGAGAAACTTATTGTTGCCATGAAAATTAAATAGAAAAACCTGAAATGACATTTTTTATTAGACTGCTTAAATAATTAATATGATAACTTTCCCAACTTGGTCTCAACCATGGTAGAAATAAACATGGCTAAGTCAAACTCACTCAGATGACACAAAACTGTAAAAGGAGGGTGGAATTGATAAGTAATTATGATGCTATGATGGAATACTCCTAGACGTTGATGACGGATCATTCCAAGGGTATTACAAGAAATATTTAGCCCAAGTTCAAACTAACACAGGGAATTATTATTTAATTATTGTGGATACGACTCTTGACACATGTGACTCCTCGACCACAAGTAGTTATGGTGGGGTGATAATACTTGTGTAACTAAAATATCTAACAAAAGTTTATTCTTGACCAAATTCAACTAGAAAAACTAACCAACTAGATTAATTGACACAACTAATATACTAAAAAGAATTGACTGACTCTACCTAAACCTACCTATGATCCCCTTTCAGAGATTCAATCAATTTGCTGCAGAATTGGCTGAGCCATGGAAAGGTTTCAAGCAGGCACCATTCACCCATCCTAGTAGTAAGACACCATCCGGTTGTGTGATCTTGACAAATACTAATTCCTTCACTTCGCAACAATGATGGGTCCCAATCAATGCATTTGCATCTTCGCAGGAAACTTTAAGAATTTACTGTCATATAGAAAAACATGTCCTCCAACTGTAAAGGATTTCCACTTGATATGCCTATCATGCCATCCCTTCTGCCTCTGGTTTTTGATAGTTTAGTGTAAATATACAAAAAACCTAGCTTCATCCAATTCCCAGAGCTCTTCCAACTGATTTGGGATTGAATCCTCCTCCATCATGTGAGTGACCTATGCAATGAAGATACTGGGGATGGTAAACTTGGTAGGTACTAAATTTTCTCATCCATATACTAACTGGAAGGGCATATACTTGTGTAAATTGTTGGGTGTGGAGCATGATTATCTTCTTTATTCAAAGGTATTGTCATGTTGGACAAATTTGTATGATAATCCCATAACGTGGCTAGAAGTGATTCATCCCAATCAACTCGATTGGCTAAGAAGATCTTGGTGAGTCACCTCTCTAAGATTTTGTTGAAGGCCGCTATAGTACCATTTGCTTGAGGGTGATATGGGTTGCTCTCATGGTGCTATATCATGAAGTTATGGAGTATTGAGGAGACTATTTCATTAATGAAATGGGTTCGTTGGTCACTAGTGAGGCTTCTAAGGCACCCAAATCAGGTGATGATATTCTCGATAAGGAATTTGGTGGCAGTGTTTACAGTGCAATCCTTGACTGGTGTTGCCTCAACCCATATGGTAAGGTACTATCTGGAGGTGATAATATATCTGGCATGGGAGTGGCATGTTGGTTGGTTAATAGGTCCTACAAATTTGATTGACCATTTCTCAAAAGCTTGCAGTGCCCATATGGGTTGCAAAGGCAGTTCATCCCAGTGCAATGGATTTCCAACCCTTTGAAAAAGATCACACTTCTTGGCGTATACCTTTGCATCTCAGAAAACTATGGGCCACCATAGTCCCACTTACAACACTTTCCTCACAATGGCCTTTCCCTCGACATTCCCACCTGCAACTTATGAATGACACTCCCATAATACATCTGGTCTTTCATGATCAAGAAAACATTTTCAAAATATTTGATCAAGGCCCAATTGTCCTGTAATCAACTTCTAATCTGCAGCGCAAACCACCATGTGGCTTCTATGTGTTTTTGTGTACCCCTTTGGGAATTTACCCATGGCTAGAAATACTACAATATCCTTTGAGTATTTTGGCATGGCTTCAAATCGAAACATGTCAGCATTTGGTAGCTGATCATCTACTGATCCTCTAGTTTCACTTGAAACTCACTGAGAAAGGTGGTCAGGTCCCACGTTTAGACTTCTTGTCTTGACAATTACTTCAAATGTGAACTCATGGAACAACAAAAGCCATCTACAAATCCTTCCTTTGAGTACAGGTTTATTCACCAAGTATTTCAGGGAAGAATTATCAGTGAAGAATTTGAACAGAACTCCCAAGAGATAGTGCAAACACTTTTGTAGTGAATATACCATTGCAAGTGCTTCACGCTCTGTCTTGGTATAATTATTTTCTACTGTGGATAATTTTATGCTAGCAAAGGAAATGGGGTGGTCAAGATTTTTGTCTCCAGGCTGAGGCAGGACAACCCCCAAGGGGACACTCGATGTGTCGATGTGGACATGAAATTTCTTGTTCCAATATGGATAAACTAATATTGGTGCACTTGCTAATTATTCCTTCATCACATTAAAATCATCTTCACATTCATTTGACTAGACAAACCTTTTGCCTTTCTTCAATAGGTTCTCCAATGACATAGTGATCGAAGCATAGTTATGGATCAACCTCTTGTAATATCTGGTTTGACTAAGGGTGGATCTTAGTTGTTTAATGGTTGTTGGTGACTCCATATTCAGAATCACTGCAACCTAGCGGGATCAACAAATACTCAGTCTTTGCAAACTATATGGCCCATAAGTTTCCTGAAAGGGACCACGAATATGCACCTTTTCAGGTTTAGGGAAATTTGTAGTTGTCTACAATAGTCAAACATCACTCGGAGCAAACTAGAATGCTTCTTTAGCAAACTATAGACAGTCCATTCATGTATGTAAAATTATAGAAACCTATGATATAATCATTGAAATCAGCAATTACAATCCTTGAGAATATTGTTCGCACATTCTTGAGTCAAAAGGGCATAACATGGTATGCATAGGATCCCCATTTAGTGGCAAATGTGTTTTTCTTCTTTTCCTCCTCCATAATCCAAACCTGATGGTGTTGTAATGAAATTTACATGCAAGGAGTTATTTCTTTGTTATCTCATGCCCAATTGAGATCACTAAACAACAAAAGTGAATGGATAAGAAAATCTAATAACAATCCCTAATCTAGATGGACATGCATGTAGTTTCGATGCAATTTATAATTCTATAAAGTATGAGAAAGTACCTTTCCTCCTCGTAGGTTGGTGAAAGATTTTGGGCCTAATGAAGAATCCTTAATCTCCAATCAAGTGATCTATTTCATCCACTCCCGATCCAAAACCTGCACACAAACTCAACCAAACGAAGATGACAAGTGATATTCTACAGAAGGTCGTCAGCTCAAAACATCTAGAAATTACACATATACATTACTGAAAAACTAATATAAGGGGAAGGAAAGTAGATTTTTTATCAACCATATATTGGAAAGTACATCAATATACCTTCTATCAAAGGATATCCTCTCACAAATCTTCTAATATGGTCTCCTCTCCTAATACAACAGAGCTCTCATGCTATAGTTTGGATACTTCCTATTAGCCCCTTTCCTATTGGTGAGATTATATAGGCTCATTCTATTCTCCAAAAGAATGTATCTAGACATCTAGGGGATTGAGAATTTAGGAAACTTCTACAATAATGGTCCCCTAGCCAACTCATACACAAATGGGTTAACTTGATATCCTTGGGAATGGAAAACTCTAGAAACCTTTTTTCACAATTATGAGCTTTTTCTCAATTATTTCAATTATCTCAATTATGAAATAATTATTATCTCATAATTATAAAATTTTCGAAAATTAATTATGAGAAATAACTCAATAATTTAATTCAACCTTTTTATCATGGGATAAATCTCATATAAGTAAAATAAAATGTGAAAGGGTATGCATCCTAGCCAACAACTATGGTAAGTTGAAATTGGGTTTTTGCCACTATAATGGAGTGGCAAGTAGGTTTATAATAGATACCCCCTAATGCATGAGGTCGTAAGAGAAACTGATGGCAAAAATGCATTACATAAATACTTAAAACTCAAAATGGGAGGAAGGATCTAAGACTACAAAGCTGGATTAGAGGAACTCAAGTGTTGAAGTCTCAACTTTGCTGATAACATCCATAAGGTGGGAATACCCATGCTCGGTCATAAGAAGATACTGAACATGGCCACTATAAAATATACTATGTATTCATGACATGAAATGCTATAACATGGCCACGAAGACATACATAGTGGATCCATGTGACTCAACAAATAGAGCATAGCCACCAACAAATACAATGTGGATCTATGTCACAGTATACATCAATAGGACTATGCACCCATGATAGACATAAACGCATCTCAAGAGAGTCCTCAAATTGCATGAATGATACATAAATCCAATGCAGTCTGGGAAGGATGCCATATAAAAGTGAGATGTCCCTAACCCAGGGTCTTTGACATAACCCTGATGGTACAAATCTACATCATGTGAATATATGAGCTGATGTTAAGCATGGTAGAAAACGCCTCATTACTAGCCAATGAGATAAACTAGTAACAAGTGCGAGGGAATCCACCAATGAGGAAAATGGTCCCCAAGGTACCTACTATAGTCCATTAAGTGTGAATATATGAGTTGATGACGTACACCAATGAACTAAAACAATCAAGATGCAATGATGTAAACCCACTTTCAATCACGAGGAAACCTGCCACTGAGGTCTCCAAGCTCCAAGGTACTACTGGTTCCTAGATAAATCTCCTGGATAAGGAGCTGAAGTCGATAAGATAAGATCCATCGAGGGAGGGTCTTGATGTATCCCCCATCAATTGACATACAAAATACTAGGATGATGTGATGTATGGATGAATTCATGAAGTGGTGAAGTACAAATGACATAGGAATGGTTGGCTCAAAAGGGTCTGTTGGAAATAATACTGGGGGGGGTGAATCAGTATTATCAAATCAAACACTTTTTCATTTCCATACTCAGATTCATATATGCTACTTCAATTAATGATACCTGCGTATATACGCAATTGTGTTAATTGCAACTAGCGTATATCCAGTAAACTTATGATTCAGTTAGTTGATCTTCAATGAGTGCATCAGAACATTATTAACCATATTAACAGTAAATAGGTGCAGTAAAACAGAACAGATCATCACACATAAGGAGAACACATGAACACCATGATATAAGGTGGAAACCCAATGTGGGTGAAAACCACCTGCTGCAATTCGTCTCTATCTTCTTTTAATAAGAAACTTCTTTTTACAATATTTATGTACTGGTGCAGTCTTATACCAGTATGCAGGCTTCTACCTGCAGAAGGCTACAACCTTCTTAGCTCTTGTACTAGCCGATCCATTTACTAGTACGTAGGTGCCGACCTATTGAAGGCTCCAACCTTCACTCATTTTCCAGCTGCTCCTGGAAGGGAGCTACAACCCCCTGGCTCTTGTATTGGCTGATATGTTTACCAGTATGTAGGCACCGACCTACAGAACTCTACGATCTTCTCTCTTCCTCCAGGGACCACATTTCATAAATTTTCATACTAGATACTCCTGAAGCACAACACCATAATTTGAAGGCCACATTTCATCCAATTTTCATATTGGACCCATCAACAACATTGAAGCACAAAATTAATCATCATGGAAATACACCCATCAATTATACCCACATCATCAATCTCTGAATCACCCAATACTAAAACACTGAAACCCTGTCAACAACATAGTCACCAAAACGCAGACTGCAACAATAACCAGATCCAACTACAACTTCAAATATCATATCTCATAATGTATATGCTACTATGAAGAACCAAACCAGCGTACATCACTTTCACCAAAGCCAACCCACGTACAGATCTGCAAATATTTACTCATAATTTTGTAGTTGTTCCAGACATTAGTCATACCCAGATCATAACATTCATACAATAAAACATGCATTAATAATTCAGATCTAGTCTATCCATGATCAAACCATATAATGATAAACATTCCAAGCCTTAAGATCCCGATCCATTGTTCATCATCATCCACATGAGTGCATCCTTAGTTCAGATCAAGCAAAGCATCACAAACCCATAACCAGCATACTAGATCTCACACTTCATCAGATATTTATCACTTCCACACCTTTGGCCTAAGGATCTTCTCCTTATATAGGTTTAGGCTTCTCTCAATACCATGGTCCAAAACCATGTAGAACCAATACCTTGGACCCAATACTTGGAGTCAATACTTCGGACCAAATACCATGGACCAATACCAAAATACCATGGAACAAATACCACAAACCAAAACTTAGTTTTCAGACATGTACATGCCTTTCCTTCTGTGAACCTATGTGTGTACGTATATGTGTCTTCTGTTCAGCTCATCCACGTGTATACACACTTTCATCAAGGTTAACCTGCGTATACCTCTCTCTTGACCTGCTGTACTATGATCTGTCATATGATTGAGTTGCCACCTGTATCATACCTCTGAGTGAGTTTCCATCAAGGACAACACCTGTATCATAATGCCAACAATCTCCCCCTTTAGACTTGATGGCAACCACCACACCAAGTCACTCTCCCCCTTTGACATCAAGGGAAAAGGGTAGACTAAGATATTCTCTTCTTTGATATACATTCTGTTGTCCATGCTCCCCTTGAGTACATGTTGAAGTTTATGATTGAGCTCCCCCGTTGTACATGCCAATTTGTACGAATCCGTCCATGCTCCCCTTGAGCACATGCAAGGTCTACAAAAGCATAACATGGCTCTATATTGCCAATGACCTTCCTAAAGACTCATACATACATCAATCTCCCAACTAAGTGGGGATACACCATTTTTTACTCAAACACAAGAACCATTACATCATCCATCCCATGCATAGTGGGGTAACAAGATACATCATATGACTCACAAAGACCAAGTACCTAGACAAGACCATGACAGTTATCAGCATCTATCATACACTATATGATCTGCACTATAAGCATCTTAACCTGCAATCCATTCTCTTGGTCAATCAACAATCAGTAGCAAGATATGTCAATAAGGATCATCACCAAGGACTTTCTAACCATAATGCCAACAATGCATTATTCGAAGCATATGCTCCCCTTGAGCCTGTGCCAACCATCATATACCACGACAGAACCATTTCCTGAGTCTGTTCTGCTGTTTTTCTTCAGAGCTCCATATACGCGACTGTGCAGCATCTAACTCACGTATATATGCGACTTATCTTCATGAAACCTGCGTATGAGATTTAGAACATGGATGTTCCACACTTTCCACTTCCTCTAAGTCTGTGATGTCTGTATATTCTGCTATGCCACATCTTTCTAGTTGTACTTTCTTTTTCTTCCATATCTTCAACTGTGATGACATTTTCTCCTTTTGGTATGGTGTCGAAAATATTCTCCTGCATTCCTTTGCTATATGTCCAAGCTTGTTACATGCATAACATCTTACATGTCTCATATTCCTCCTATAGCAGTCAATGGCTTTGTGACCAAACATATTGCAAGCAAAACAATATCCCTTAAAATATCTGGAACGTGATGATCTTTCTGAGTGATGGTCTTGAACCATTCTACTTCTGCATCTGGCTACAACATGTCCAAGATTATGACATACATAACATTCAACATTATTCATCAGAGGAAATAATCATCTATCACTTCCACAGTTAAGAGCAAAAGATATTATTTGAGGAATTTCTTTCCTTGGCTGTTGATGGGGTTGTCTTCTCATATCCTTGTTGAGCATTTCAGATTTCTCATTAGAGTTCCTTGCCTCATCTTCAATAGATTCATAAAAAACAAGACCAGTTTTGATAGCAGGCAACCTTTGACTACTAAGAATATCATCCAAAATGTTAGTATTGTCTTGAAATCGTAATAGTTTATCATTTTCTTCTAATTTACCTTTCCAGATATTTACCTCAACCTGATGTTGTTCTTCCTTTTCTAGACATTGCTTCTTCAAAATTTCCTTAGACTTTCTTCCTTCTTCCATTTTTTTCCTCAGTTTGAGAATCTCCTTTTCTTGTTCTTCATTCAGCTCCTGCAGCATTTGACGAACTCTGAAGGCACATTCTAGCTGAGCTTTTAAGCTGATAATTTCTTCTTTAAGGGCACTCTCCCTTTTGCTAGGTAGATCTTGTTGATCTATGAATTTATCTGATGCTTCATTTGCTTGTCCATCTTCAATTTGAGGTGATTCAGGATTTGAATACTTGCTTCCACTCAATGGCAGGCTGTCATTTTTCCTTTGAGCTGTCTTCTTCTTTTGACACGCTTTCTTTCCCATGGTTCTATGGATCTCCTTCAAGCGATCAAGCTTCTAACAAAGGACCTGCTCTGATACCAATTGTTGGAAATAATACTGAGAGGGGGGGTGAATCAGTATTATCAAATCAAACACTTTTTCATTTCCATACTCAGATTCATATATGCTACTTCAATTAATGATACCCGCGTATATACGCAACTGTGTTAATTGCAACTAGCGTATATCCAGTAAACTTATGATTCAGTTAGTTGATCTTCAATGAGTGCATCAGAACATTATTAACCATATTAACAGTAAACAGGTGCAGTAAAACAGAACATATCATCACACATAAGGAGCACACATGAACACCATGATATAAGGTGGAAACCCAATGTGGGTGAAAACCACCTGCTGCAATATGTCTCTATCTTCCTTTAATAAGAAACTTCTTTTTACAATATTTATGTATTGGTGAAATCTTATACCAGTACGCAGGCTTCTACCTGTAGAAGGCTACAACCTTCTTAGCTCTTGTACTAGCCGATCCATTTACTAGTACGTAGGCGCTGGCCTACTGAAGGCTCCAACCTTCACTCGTTTTCCAGCTGCTCCTGGAAGGGAGCTACAACCCCCTGGCTCTTGTACTGGCTGATATGTTTACCAGTATGTAGGTACCAACCTACAGAACTCTACGATCTTCTCTCTTCCTCCAGGGACCACGTTTCATAAATTTTCATACTGGATACTCCTGAAGCACAACACCATAATCTGAAGGCCACGTTTCATCCAATTTTCATACTGGACCCATCAACAACATTGAAGCACAAAATTAATCATCACAGCAATACACCCATCAACTACACCCACATCATCAATCTCTGAATCACCCAATACTGAAACACTGAAACCCTGTCAACAACACAGTCACCAGAACACAGAACAGACAACAGAACTCTGCAACAATAACCAGATCCAACTGCAACTTCAAATATCATATCTCATAATGTATACGCTACTATGAAGAACCAAACTAGCATACATACGCGCTTTCACCAAAGCCAACCCACGTACAGATCTGCAAATATTTACTCATAACTTTGCAGTTGTTCCAGACATTAGTCATACCCAGATCATAACATTCATACAATAAAACATGCGTTAATAATTCAGATCTAGTCTATCCATGATCAAACCATATAATGATAAACATTCCAAGCCTTAAGATCCCGATCCATTGTTCATCATCATCCACATGAGTGCATCCTTAGTTCAGATCAAGCAAAGCATCACAAACCCATAACCAGCATACTAGATCTCACACTTCATCAGATATTCATCACTTCCACACCTTTAGCCTAATGATCTTCTCCTTATATAGGTTTAGGCTTCTCTCAATACCATGGTCCAAAACCATGTAGAACCAATACCTTGGACCTAATACTTGGAGTCAATACTTCAGACCAAATACCACAGACCAAAACTTAGTTTTCCAACATGTACACGCCTTTCCTTTTGTGAACCTGTGTGGGTACGTATACGCATTTTCTGTTCTGCTCATCTGCGTGTATACGCACTTTCATCAAGGTTAACCTGCGCATACCTCTCTCTTGACCCACTATATTATGATCTGTCATCTAATTGAGTTGCCACCTATATCATACCTCTGAGTGAGTTGCCATCAAGGACAACACCTGTATCATAATGCCAACAGGGTCAACATGCTACTGCAAACGGCCAACACAGGATGAGACTTCCCTTCAACAAATAGCGGCACGACACAAAGTGACTTGGAAAAATGACTAATTATCATCATGTGATATCATGCAATGACACAGGAGGCAGCAATGGATGCTCCATATGACTGGAAGAGTAAACAACCAGAGGAGTTGACAAACTCATATGTATGGTACAATTCTTAGGCAAGCTAAAGCCCAATTGTGAGATACTAAAACATACATGTGCTGTGTCCATGGGTGATGCAAAGGATGTTTTCATTTGATAACTAATGAAAATAAATGTTCCCTCCCTTCTCTTTTCATAAGTTCCTTTTTTGTAAAGTTTTCCCCAAGCTCGAAAAACAGATGAAAGTATACAAGGGAGAACCTTCTAGCCATAGTAGACTAGAGTATTACTTTTTCATAACTAGTCTATCCCAATCTAGAAAAGGGTTAAAATTATACTAGGTAGATGACCCTTCAATTACTTTTACGAGCATGAAGGAGAAAAGTTTACTCGAAAATCTTTTCTAAATTAAGGAGTCTAAAAAGAGCTTAAAGAAAACTCCTCCTGGATGAACAAGTGGTATAGAGGATAGAAATTAGTTTCGGTGGTAATGGAACTACTCATGACATAATGAGGAAAATAGACTGACTAATAGGACCACTAACTGCAACGGTTCCTCCAAGAAAGGGTAAAACACCAAGTGAAAGTGAATGGTAGGCCAAACAAATGAGGACTATGGAAGATAGAAACCAAGGCTCAATCTATAAAAAAAGACGGGTAAAAGTGGCAATCAAAAGGGATAAAGAGTGGAATCCTCCTGGGGAATGGCTAGAAATATGATGAAGAAGAGGACATGAGGCTCAAATTCTAGGTCGTGGTGGGACAGAAGGAGGGATTCCAAAAGGTAATAAAAATGACTACATGGACACCAAGACAACAAAGAGGTGCTAACTAGGGTATCCATGAGTGGGTAAGCTCTACTGCCAAGTGACGACATGCATAAAAGGAAGTGGCTAAATTCGCAATGTGTTGGGGTTGAACCGAAGGCATAATAATGGCACTAAAAGTAAATAATGTAGCGGTGATGATGATATATGACCTACCTCTATATGCTAGGTTCAAGAGAAATGTGATGGGCCTTCAAATTAGACATAAATTAAGGCCCATATTACCATCCTTCAACACATTAAACCTCTCTTTTTGCATTAGATAATGTATTTTTACCTTTAATATGTTCATTAGGAAGGTTTATGGATAATTGCAATATATTTATGCTTAATATTATTTATTTTTATGGAATATTGTGAGAATATTGAGAAGATTATGGAGATTTGGAGGAGGATATTATTTAGGGACTTGCTCCCTAATATAGGAGGATCAATATTAAATAAAAAATCATGAAAAATATTCTAAAATTATTGCACAGATTATGGAGCTCCAATGATTGAGAAAATATAGGAATGTGTTCCTTGTCTTTTAATGCAGATTCCTAGTATTGGGAACTAGATCCCCTATTTGAGGAATTTTGGTGGGGAAAGCTTCCTCTTTTCATGGGGAATTCTTCCTAATCATTTTTTATAGGTACCAAGTTTAATTTTCCTCTACGGGTTGATTTTTATTAGTCTTCTTGTGGAGAGAACTTTTTGCAACTCCATTGACATTTCTTGCGGGGATATAATTCTATTGATGAAAATAATGAAGATTTGTGCCAGGTTCAACTTATAAATCTTGGTATCATTCATAGGAATCTAAGTTTCCTTGGTCTTGGCCATCTTAAGAGCCTCAAATCCCTTTTGTATCATTCATGTTTCTTCTTTTCACTTCTTATTCACATGCATCTCTTGTTCTTGTCTTTTTTCTATTTCTCATTTAGTATTAATGATTTCTTGTTGTAGGATTGGGTTAAATGCTTGAAGTAAGTTATATTTTAGGATCAAACGCATCATTTAATGATTGGAACAGCTTTGGAAATTCGTATTAATCATTGAGATACTTGGATTAGTTTTCTTACTCCCAAATCTAGATTTCAAGAAGTCCCTTGTGGCAAATAACAATAAATTTATGCTATTTTTTAGAACATGCTAATGAACTTTAATTGAGTTGATTCTACTTGAATTAAATAAATAAATAAATAAATAATTTAATAACAAAATATACCCCATTACATTTTCACTTTATTAGGTTAGGCATTTCATATATTTACTAGCTCACTAGTTCTCGAATTTATAGATTTTAGACTGGTAATTTTCTGCTATTTTTTAGCATGGGTTAACAGAGGTATTTTTGAGTGATTTCACTTGGAATGGAGACCTAATACATCCTAGTAAATAAAAAAATGTGTCCTGTCTAATTTTGATTTGTTTTAATTGGTCATTCTATGAATTATAACTTCCTGTAATAAATCTGTAACATCTTGTAGTTTCCTGTAGTACTCTTCTAGCTTGTATATACTTGCCCTGATTTGCTCAAAAATATTTTTTTTGGTTCCTTGCGTTGAATCATGAACCCTAGGCTCTAAATAAATTGTTGAGGAGGGATAAACACCACTTAGGACTTACCTTTTTACCCATGCAAAACATCTCAACGATTTGGGTTAATGGACAAATTTATGAATTGGATAATACAATGATGATTTTCTTGATTGCCACATCCAATGAAGTCGGTTAATGGATCTAAACTATTTGAAATGTAATGGTTGACATTTAGTTCATGATATTTAATTTATGCAATTATAATAGGTTTATTTCCTTGTATTTTCTTTCTTGAAATAGGTTAAGGTTTCCATTTCGAGCATTTCATTTTCTGCAATTAGTTCAGGATTTGATATCATTACATGCACTCCATTACATCATGACAGCAAAGGAAGGACATATTTTATGTTGCACATATAGTTCCAATACCTCTTAATTTTGTATGAACCCTGGGTTGATAATTAAAGTTGGTAGCCTTGGGAGTTGCAACATTCTTGTTGCAATACTGAGACTCATCATTGTTTGGCGCCGTTGTTGTGGAGGTGTCAAAATATGCATTGTTTTCTTCCCGCGATTTCTTTATTTTTACTTTCTGCAAAAAAACAAAACAAAACAAAAAAAATTCATTAGGAATATTACATTTCAAGAATAGAATATAACATTGAATTAGCATTTTTATTAAACAAAAAAAAATCTCCAACATGAACCCCCCATTTGATCATGTGGTGCAATAAGAGTCACACCACCATTCATTTTTGTAGGTAGAAGAAGAAGAGGTGAAAAAGAAGGTAGGAGAAATGGATGGAGATGATTACAATGAGGAAGATCTTCTTGGATTTCCCATTCAAGATATTGATGTTAGTGTGCACATGAAGAAGATCTCTCCATCTTTTCTTCCAAACTTTCATAGTCTAAGGTTAGAGGATCCAGAAACCTTTCTCTTTGAATTTGAAATTTTTTGTAGATCTTATGGTTACTTATTAAAAACTAAAAAATTGAGATTATTTCCAAAAACATTAAAGGATAGAGCTCTTAAATGGTTCATGAGTTTAGGGACTAATTCAATAATATCATGGAATGATATGCAAAAGATATTTCTAGAAAAATATAAAGATCATGATCTTAAAGAAGAAATATTTAGAATGAATAAAAAAGAAGATGAGATCCTTGAGGATCTAATAAAGAGGTTCATGTATAATGTTAAGAGGGAAAAATTACATTATTTAGGATCTGACACACTAAAAGCCCTCTTACTTAGAACAATTATGGATGAGTGGATTGATCTCCTTCATCTCATCAATAGAGGTGATGTATACCAATTATAATTTGAAGAAATTTGTGAAACATGCAAACACATATCAAGAGGAAGGTCAAGAGTAAGTAAATCAACATCAAGATTGGTAAGTCAAGCTAAACTTGGAAATTGGTTTGATGACTTTAAAACATAAATTCTTAGCAATCTAACCAAACAAGTAGAAATGCTAAGAATGCAAGATGAGGAAAAAGAAGATGTTGATATTTTTTTGTCCATGCAGAATCACAATCTATTAAATATTGCCCCTCATTACCGAGGTTGAAGGAAGTTTACCAAGAGGACAATGGAGAAAGTCAATTTCCAATCCAACTATGTTATGTAGCTCCAAGAGGACCATGGCAGCCAATTCAACTTGATATGATGCAGGAGCCTAATTCAAAATTTCAAGCTTATGCACATCTATCTCGAAGAAATTGGAACACACCCTTTTCTTGGAAACCTTGGCCATCTCAACCCAAAACCCAATCTTGGCAACAAGGTTGGGAAGGAACTTACAGAATCCATCCACAATATCCTCAATATTTTTCTCAATATCCTCCATACCCAACTCCATTTTATCCCTATCATTCACCTCCACCGCAACCATAACCCCAAACCCATCCATCTCAAATATTCACTCCCACTAAACTACCTGTACCACCATTTCCGAACCCACACAAGGAAGTAGCTTAGCCCACTTATAGTGTTGAGGCACAATACTTCCAAACATATCCTCTTGATCTAAATGGTATTCATCTTAGCTTAGGAATAGTATCACAAAAATAAATTCTCTTGATATCATTGAAGGAAAAAATGTAGGAAAAGAATATTCAAACGAGAAGACCAAAGAATCATGGGCTGCACGTGATGAAGAGCAGACATCAAAATCAGAGATCGGGAAAGTTCCCTCATGTTTACCATCATATCCTCTATGTGACCAAGAGAATAATCAATAAAAAGAAGAAGATCTAAATTTCATGGAAGAAGAATACATCCAAGATGATCCAAATCAGCCACTGGACCAAGGGCATCACAGCGATATTAAAATATGGCTCCAAAAAGTCACTAAGTTGCAGCAATACTCTCATCTTCAACTGTGCTTGATATCATCAAAGTTAAATCATTTGGTCTCTTACATTCAGGTACATTTCAAAGAATACGTTTCGAGCCTACACATGATTTTATTTGTCATCCAGTTATGCAAGTGGCTCCATTGGAAGTATTCCTACACTTGAAAATGATTTTGTTTTTTCAAGTAGAGTAGGATAGGAAAAGAAATAAAAAATAAAAAATAAGAGAAAAAATAAAATCTCAGGTGAAAACCTCCTTTGAGGCGCCTGAGATTGGCTCATTGATTAAAAACCTCCATGAGGCAGTCAATGGGTTGGAAAAAAAAGAAAAAAGAGAAAAAGAAAAGATCCTAGGTGAAAACCTCCTTTGAGGTGCCTACGCAGACCTACTAGTTGAAAACCTCATTGAGGCAACGAGTAGGCCTAGAAGAAAAAATAAGAAAAATAAAAATATTTGCTCCATGTATCTCTCTCACATGAATGCAGGTGTTCTCCAACCTTTAGAAGTAACAAAAACAAGTTAGCCACCAAAAGAAAAGTTGATCAAAAGCCTAGTCAAAGGAAGTCAAACTTGGACAGATGCTTCAAAAGGACCAAGGCCAAGAAAATCCATCACCCTCACCTATTTCCACCATCCAATCATCATTCCCAATATTTTACCACTCATTTCCCTTGTTGTCCTAAAATGCTACAGGAAACAAAAATACATAGAGCAGAAAATAAGTTTTTTCATATCCTGAAAACCATGCATCCATTTTCCAAGTTGTTTTAGGAGGAGATGTGTTGGGATGGGGTCCCTTGGGTTAGTTTGGGGTTAATATAACCCAAACTTTGGTACAATTTTTTAAATAATGTAAAGCCTCTGCGATTTATGGATGCAGAGCGCGTTGATGAATAGGAGTTAAAGGGTCGTAGCCCCTTATTTTATGTAAAGTTTTGAGTCGGTTTTGAGATTCACCCATGGTTCGTAGACCATGGCATTTTATGAAAAGTATATAAATAGTGAGTCTCAGTGAAGGAAAAATAGAACAAGATAGAACTAAGATAAGGAATTGGGTTGATTGAAGAGTCTATGGCAAGAGCTAGGGCAGGAAGGCTCTGCTTCCTGTGCTTAGATAGGAAAATAAAGGCTCCGCAACTCAGTGTGTGGAACCCCACAGTTGTGTGCGTAGGGAAGTTTGAGCCTATAATCTTGAATTGAAGATCAATAAAGACAGTTTTCCGAAGAATTCTTGATTATTTTTGTTTATCTCTGTTAATGTTATATGCTGCTGATGAATGATTTATTTTAAGAGATATTGATTGAATGTTACGCGATTATCTAGAATAAGTATTAATAATGTACACAATGCATGTTTAAGTACTTTTGCGAAGGCTCTGGTGAATTATGTTCTGTTTACTAATGACTTAAGTAAATCTGCACGAACACTAATTTAGGACTTCTCTCTCTTGCATGTAAGTAGGAAAATTCAGTGATAGAAGTCCACAAGGACTGATCGTAAACCTTTGCGAAGGTATGAAGTTTGTTTTAACAGAGTTGCTGCAACGTGCCCTAAGAGTTTATTGATCTGCGCAAAGGCAGATCTGAGGCATTGAAAGACATCACACTAGTCTCGGGATGAAAAACCTTGGTTCTTGCATCCTCCCATACTGCTTTGGGTGAGACTACAGCCTCCACTTGACGGGTTGTTGCCAAAAGGGCCAGTAGTGTATGGTTTTGTTGGTTGGCACAACTAACTCTGAACGTCAGTCAAGACCCCCTAAGCCAACAAATGGTTCCATTGTTGGGACCGAGATCTGCTTGAAATAGATGTGTGCTGTTGCATCATTGGAATCCGACCAAGAAAGAAATTGAAAAGTGGTTGGATCAGAAGATTCACGAGTTTGCAACACAAGAAAACAAGAATTTACACCTATTGAAGGAAAAGTGGTTGAACAGGTATCTGTATATGAATATACACAAGATCTTATTCTCCACTTTCCCATTGAACTGTATGAGTGTGTTAGCCCCCTAATTTTCTCTCTTTTTGCCATTTCCCCTTTCTAAATCATAAGCATTTGCCACTTTTTTACCTCTCTTATACACGCTCATCTTGCACCAGTCCAAGAACGATGACATATTTCATATGAAATTTATTTTTCATACTTTTAATTCAACTTAGCAATAATTAATCATTTATTACATTCTTTCTTGCTTCTAATCACTCTTTGTAACTTATCGATATCTCCAATGTTTATTTGGTAGTCAAAGTACTTACCGTGACTACTGATCCTAGTGCAGGATCAGATCTTGCACCGTTGCCAACATAACAAATCCTTGCAGTAGATCCAAACCTCCTTGATCACCGCCTTGTTTTGAGCAGCTTCAACCATGATAGCAAAATCGATCCAAAGGCAGCCAAGATCGAATTTATGAAGAACGAATAGCTGGAGATTGGTTGCTGCCAGTTTTGTTAAACTGTCTAATTTTGAAGGCCTAGAAGCTAAATTCTACGTTTGGTTATGTAATCAGTTGAACGATCTATTTTGGCCTTTAGCCTGTCAGACTAGGTAGTAACTCCTCAAGTAAAATTGATTCGTATGTATTATTCCTTCAGGTTGGTCTTCATTATATACGTGAGGGAGACTATTCACTTCATCTCCCGATGACTGTTCATGTCTCTTATTATTTATTTACATTGATTTTATTTATTCACCCAATCCTAAGGATTAGGTGTCAACATTCCCCCCCTTAATTTGAAGGGATGTTGGTGAGTCCAAGCATCATTCTGAATCGTTAAAGATTTTCTCTTCCAAGTGCTTTGGTGAAGACGTTGGCAATTTTCTCATTGGTGGAACAATGATGGAGATGGATTGCTTTGGCCTCAACATGATGTCGAATTAGATGATATTTGGTATTGATGTGCTTAGTTTGATCATGGAACTTTGGGTTTTTGGCCAACTTTATTGCAGAGGTATTGTCAATCATGAGTGGAGTTGATTGTACTTGTTTTACCTGCAAATCTTCAAGAATTTTCTTGAGCCACACAATCTCTTTTGTTGCTTCAGTTGTTGCCACGTATTCTGCTTCTGTTGTGGAATCTACTAAAACTGATTGTTTGCATGATCTCCAGGAGACAGCTCTTGATCCAAGACTCATAGCATATCATGAAGTAGATACCCCAGTTTCTTTGTCTCCATCAAAGTCTGAATCAGAGTATTCAATGAAGCTAAAGTCGTCCACTTGTGTATACTTGATTCCAAAGTCTTGAGTTCCCTTCAAGTACCTTAGAACTCTTTTTGTAGCAGACCAATGTCCCTCACAAGGCTTTTTCATAAACCTGGAGAGGATTCAAACAACAAATGAAATGTCTGGTCTGGTAGTAGTTAGGTAGTTGAGACTTCCTACAAGCTGTCTATACTTCGTTGCATCCTCAAATTCTTTTCCTTCAATAGATGTGAGATTTAAGTGTTGTTCCATTGGAGTAGTAAGAGGATTGCATTTTGTCATGCCAAACCTGTTCATCATATCTCCAATGTATTACTTTTGAGAAATAAATATGGACTTCAGATGTTGGGTTACTTCAATACCAAGATAGTAATGAACATAGCCCAAATCAGTCATTTCAAAACTTTTCCCCAAGTCCTTCTTTATGGATGCAATGTAGCTTTCATTGTTCCTTGTCATCAAAAGATCATCTACATATACCACAAGATATACAACTATTTTTCCAACTTTCTTGACAAATAAAGTTGCATCATCAAGATCATAATGTTTGAAATTGAGTTTCAGAAGATGCTCAATTAGTTTTTCATACCAGGCTCGCGGTGCTTGTTTGAGGCCATACAAGGACTTCACAAGTTTTCATACTTTATGTTCATGTCCTTTCACAGCAAATCCTTCAGGCTGTGACATAAAAAAACATTCTCTTTTAGATCTCCATTCAAGAAAGCAATTTTTACATCCAATTGATGGACTTTCTAACCGTTTTGAGCTGCTAGGGAAAAGAGTGTCCGGATGGTAGCCCATTTTGTTGTGGGGGAAAAAGTCTCCTCATAATCAACCCCTTCCTTCTATGCAAAACCTTTTGCCACAAGCCTAGCTTTGTGCTTGTCAAGTGAGCCATCAACTTTATACTTGTTCTTGTAGAACCACTTGCAGCCAATTGGTTTGATTCCTAATGGAGGATCAACCAGCTTCCAAGTGTCATTCTTTATGAGGGCATCATACTCATTTCGCATCACTTCTTTCCATTCATCATGAGAATCAACTTCTTTGAAGGAACTTGGTTCAAAATCTATAGACAAGTCCAATTCACAATCATAAGAAACATCTATATCAACAGGTGAATTAAAGTCATCTACATCACCTTCATTTTGTCGGTTTGAATTTCTAGTTCCTGTCTTTCCAACCTCATCAAGATGAACACTTTCAAGTGCCTTTGTCAGCCACTTTGGGGGACCTTTCTCATATGGTCCAGGCTGCTCCATTGATTGAGTTGGGACTGAATCAAGATTGAGTCTCCCAATTCTATCAATCACATCACTTAAAGTATCATCCCATTGTTGGAGTTTCATGTGGGGGAGAGTGTTCTTCAGAAGAAGATTCCACATGTTGATCTAGTATACGAATCCCCCCTTCAAGATGTGGAATATGATTATCAAATTCTTGAAATGATTTTTCTTTTGAAAATCTATCCAAGCAATCAAGTTGCTACTCAAAAACATTGTTAGTTTTGGATTATTCAAGAAAAAATACATCTCTAGATACAACAAACTTTTTATTTACTTCATCATAGAGATGATATGCTTTGGAGGTGTTTGAATACCCCAAGAAGATACACTTATGACTTCTTGCACCAAGTTTTTTTCTATGTACCTTTGGTATCAAGGCATAACAAGTGGAACCAAAGACCTTGAGATGCTTTAGCGAAGGAACATGTCCATACCACATTTCATATGGAGTCTTGTTTCTAATAGCATTAGATGGACATCTATTCTTTATATATGTAGCACATAGAACAACATCAGACCAAAACATTATCTTTACATTTTTGAAGAAGAGCATGGACCGTACCATATTTAAAATTGTCCTATTCATTCTTTTAGCTACACCATTCTGTTGGGGATATAAGGTACAAATGTTTGATGTTTGATCCCATGTTGGAGAAGATAGTTTTCAAATTCCTTTGATGTGTATTATTTTCCATTATCAATGTGAATAGACCTAATATGAGATTGTGCATCATTTTCAATCCATTTATGAAAGTTCTTGAATGTTTGAAAAGCATCAGATTTGTTCTTCAATAAATAAACCCAACACATTCTGGTGTAGTCATCAATAAATGTCATCATATATTTATTTCCATTTGCAGAAGGAACAGACATTGGACCACATAAATTTGAATGAATGAGTTCAAGTTTTCTATGTGCTCTTGAATGTGAATCATGAAAACACTGTTTGCTATGCTTTCCTAGAATGCAAGCATCACATTGCTTAAGTTTCCTAGGAATTGTAGGCAAACCAACAACACCATTTTTCTTCACCAAATGGAGGCTGTCATAGTTCAAATGTCCAAATCTAGCATGCCATAATAAACTTGATGGAAGTGTACCTTCTTCATAATGAGAATTGTATGAGAAATGTTGTGCACAAGCAGAAGTTCCTTCCAGCTTGAGAAGCCTTTCTTCTTCTATTCCCCTCATGACAAGTGAGTGGTCAGATGCTTTTCTTACCTCAAGCTTGCTATCAAACATATGAATGGAATGACCTTGCTGGCAGATGTGAACCAAGGACAGAAAGTTTCTCTTGAGCTGTGGGAGATATAGAACATGATGCAGAAGAAAGTCTGGAAGACCAAGCGGTTTAAGTATGATTGTGCCAAGCCTTGATGGCTTGATTTTTGATTGGTCTGCAAAGTATACTGCTTCATCAACATTGGTAGTAAATTCTTCAAAAAAATCTTTTCTATGAGTCATGTGGCGGGTTTCTCCTGAATCAAGCAACCAATCATTTTCAAAGAAGCAAGTGAATCATTAAATAAATCTTCATTTACTCCAATATTACATTGTGCCACATCATAGTGAGCGGATTCAGCTGCTTTACCTTTGTCTGTATCATCACTTTTACCTTTTTGTTGGTTTCTTTGCTACTCAGTTTTGTCCCATGGTAACTTGCATGTAGAGGCATCATGTGATCCATTTCTTTTGCAGTGTATGCAGTGCAAATCTTCCTTTTCTCCTTGAGAGTGTCTGCCCCCCCGCCTCTAAAATATATTCCTCTTCCTCTTCGACCACCTCTTCCTCTTGAAGAATCTTGAGTAGGATTCTTTTCTTTATGAGCAAGGTACACATCCTCTTCAGAATATTCAGGGGTTGTTTTCTTTCCAAAAGCTTTCTCTCTTTCCGCAAACTTTTTCACAAGAGAGTCAAAGGTGATATCTTTGAGATTTCCATTTGCTTGCAATGACTCAAGATAATTGGAGTAAGTAGGATAAAGTGCCTTGAGAAAAGCGATAAGAGGAATATCCAATTCAACTTTAGTGGATTTGATATCATGCATTATAGACTTTACTTCAGATGCAAGAGCAAGAGGATCATTATTTTGCAATTCAAGAGTGAAGAGTTTAATCATGAGTTGAACAACTTCAAGTGCAGAATGTGAGTCATAGAGCTCTTTCAGCTTTTTTAAGGCTTCAAAAGTAGTTGAAAATGGCGAAATATGGTGACTCACCTCTTCATTTACAGATGTTGTGCTTAATGCATAAGCTTTGTTGTTCTTGTTTTCCCAAATGACGAGCTCTTTGTCTGATGTAGGCTGTTCTGGCTCTTTCTCTCTGTCTCCAACACACACCCATTTCTACAACTCATTGAAAATGAGGGTGTGTTTTATCATTTGGGACCACTCAGGATAGTTCTCTTTGCCAGTGAGAACTATTCCCACGATGGATATGATTGAATGCATACTGTAACAAAAAAACTTCTATTGCAAAAATTTTACTCTTAATGGGAAAAAAGTAATTCTGATATGATGGGATAGCAAATTCAAACAACAGTGTGATACCAACACGAATCAGTATTGAATCATCTTCCTTTACTCCACCAATTTTATTTTTATTTTTTTTATATTCTCTGAATGCCAAAATCAAATCCACTTCTCCTCCTTTCGTATCCAGAATGGTCCCAAAATTATTTACTAGACACAGTCGGACAAGAGTAAATATTTTCTTTTGTTATTATGCCATAATGAATGAGAAAATATTTTCAGGAAATCTCAAACGCAGTCACATAATGGAATCATTGGACAAGTAGAAAATCTTGTTCAAGCCAAAAAAATACACTTGCCTCGACTCGGAATATACAAAGACATCGCTTCATCAGATTTCAATATTCAATGCATACCATTTAATATATGCCATGAACAACGTTCAAATCGGAATATACAAAGATAGCGCTTCAAAAAATTTTGACACCATTTGGGTGGCACCTGTTGGCATTTTGGTACTGGTGTGGCGCTATGGTACAGGTGTTGTCCTTGATGGCAACTCACTTTGGTGATAGATCTCAGTTCAGGTGTTCAGAATGAAGGAAATCTTGTATACGTAGGTACACCTTGCCAAAGACGCATATACACGCGGGTTATACGTTCAGAAGTCGGTATGCATATACATGAACTTTTATGCACATAAAAGCGCGTACATGGTGGGAAACTTATTTTTGGTCCGTGGTTGTTAGTCCTTGGAACTTGAACCTATGGTTGTGAACCATTGTATCTCGTCAGAAGAGTTGACCCCAAGTTTTGGGCCCTTGGTATTGTTTATTATGGTTTTGGACCGTGGTATTGTGGAAGGCCTAAAACTATATAAGAGGAAGGAGATCATGTGGCAAGGTATCATCTGAATTATTGAATATCTGATATTGTGATAGAACTGGAATACTGGTGATAGGGTTATGGTGCAGATCTAGATCTGAATGAAGGAGGAACCTGAGCGCAAGAAGGATAAGGCCTATTGATGGATCAAAATCTCAAGGCTTGAACATTGGTATCTCTGTATGGTTTTGATCTGTTATATGTGGTGCACTCTTGATCTATAAATCTGGGTTAACTAATGTCTAAATGCTTAAAAGACTAAATTATCCTTTATAGATCTGTACGCAGGTTCAGTGAATTGCAGGTGCGTATACATGCTTTTTCTGTGAATGAAAGAAGCGTATACGCAGGTTGGTTGTGGTATAGAAGCGTATACTCGCAGGTCGCTGAACAGTGAAGTAGCGTATATATCTTGATTTATGTTTTAGCTGCTTCTGTTTTATTACTGCAGTGTTCTGGGTTCAGAATTGGTGTTTGATTACAGTTACTGTGTTCTGGGTACAACGATCAAAGAAGTATTTATTTGTTTCAGCTTTTGATTAGTGAAAAGGAGTTTGGGTTATGCAGAAATTCTTGATGTTTGATTGATGTTACTTGTGGATCCAGTCTGAAAATTAATGAAACGAGGTCCCTGAAAGCAAAGAGAAGGTTGCAGCCTTCTGCAGGTAGGAGCTTGCGTACTAGTATCTCAAGCTAGTACAATAACTTAGGGGGTTGGAGCTCCCTTCCAGGAAAGATGGAGAACGAGAGAGAGTTGTAGCTCTCTGCAGGTTGCAGCCTGCGTACTGGTAAAGACTGCACCAGTACAAAACATTGTAAAGAGAAGTTTCTAATTAAAAAGAAGATAGAGACGAATTGCAGTAGGGGGTTTTCACCCACATTGGGTTTCCTCCTTATATCTTGTGTTCTTGTGTGTGACTGTCTTCTGCTCTGTTTCTAGTACTGTTTGTTTGCTTCTGATACACAGATTAATAACTGACATCTGAAAGATAAATCAAATTATAAGTCTGCTTTGTATACGCGGGTTTCTTTATCTGTAGTTGCATATATACGCGGTTTTTATTAACAGAAGTAGCGTATATCATTTGGAATTGAAAAAGGAAATATTTGACTTGATAATATTGATTCACCCCCCCCCCTCTCAGTATTATTTCCAACAGCACCACCATGTTGAGTAGCCAATTCGAGTTCTCCAACAAACATACAATGTAAATGCACCAACCAAGAATTAAACAACGAATGGCAGATAAACTCAACGAATCGACCAACGTACATATAAACTCAATGAACTAGCACAAAGAATGGACACATAGTCACAATTGAACTTGGCTTTCACCGGCACTGTGGGTAGAAAATAGCAACATATTCAACCTCGACAAGCATCATTCATTCTCGACGCATGCACACACACGCTTACAGATAATTAATGGTTGCAAGTTCTCGAAGAGGGATAGAGAACAATGAGCAGCATCAAAACTCGAAACTCGAAAAGGCCTCCCAGTGCTTTCTTTGTATTCTTAGATGAGTTCTGAAAGGAATACAAGAAATCAAACCCTAACGCGAATTCAGTTTCTGCCATCGGGAAAGCAGGAGCAACAACAGGATAGTTCAACGCATGTCAGGCCAGCGTTATAATGTAATGACCAGCGACTATGGAGGGGACGGAGAGTGCAATAGACAATGGATAGAGAGCAGTAGGCAGTGGAAAGAGAGCAGTAGGCAGTGGACAGAGAGCAGTAGGCATAAGGGAGTTACAACTATTTTGGGAGCTGGCTCTGATACCATGTCAGACCAGGTAGTAACTCCTCAAGCAAAATTAATTCGTATGTATTATTCCTTCAGGTTGGTATTCATTATATACATGAGGGATACTGTTCACTTCATCTCCCTATAATTGTTTATGTCTCTTATTATTTATTTACATTGATTTTATTTATTCACCCAATCCTGATGATTAGGTGTCAACATAGCCAAAGATCTATATAGTGAAGAATGTAAATAGGACGAGGATAGTTTTGGATAAGAGTTTCTGTATAGAATAGAGACATAGCCAGAGAGGCGGTAACAGGTCGTTGTATTTTGTTATCACCCAAATATGGGCTGGACGATATATTAACGCATGTACTTGCCTCAGTGAATTAATAAAAAAGGGAGCTCTGCCTCATGTTCTATAAATCACATTTCTGCATTTGAAGCTGATGAATTGATTAAAGTACTGAGCAATGTTTTTGTTTGAAAGGGAAGCGCACTGGTTGGCTAAGGCCCAGCCAACCTAACATGTTTACCCTATTTCCTGTTTCTTGTAATTTGTGTTTATATTGTCAAGTGTGCTTTAATTTCAAGCACATGCATTCTTGTCTGAGTGAAAGCGGATCCGTTGTGTGAAGTAGCTAAATTTTCTTTTCCTGCACCTGATTTTAGATTGGTTTTCCCCACCTGGTCCAAGTACGAGAAACAAAATTTCACCAGTGCACATTGGTGTGATATTTCCTTTTCTGTAGTTCTGCTTGGTTGGTTTTCCCCACTGGTCCAGGCAGGAGAAATGAACCTGCACCAGTGCACGTTGGTGTGATGCCGCAAGCCTTTCTAGTCTACTTCCCACAAATTTATTTCTTTCATTAAACACTTTATGACAGGATAAATGTATATGGATTGTTTTTTTATTTCTGCACTCTGTCAAGATTCATAAACATTCATTTTTTATGTGTGAAATTTGATTTAACAATATAATAGCACTTGCAGTAACTAAGCACTCATTTTAATAATTAAATGCTAAGTGCAAGAAGCTCTGATCCGGTGCAAGAACTAGTTTCTTTCCATGGGATCTGAGTGATTTGAACCTGGAAAAGTACAAGCCCTTGTAGGAAGTAAAATTCCTTTAGTAAAGACACCATTTATACCTTCTGCATAAATCTCTATTCCTGCACTAGTGTAAGAAGACTGTGATAGTGCATGATAGATTAGTGCAAGAAGGAAATATCGAAAGAAGCAGGTTTAAAGGGCCCATCTGATGAGACTGCTAAGTGTCTATGCTAAAGAAAAAACACACTTTGTAGTTAAACGATAATTAGTGAGAGTGATTGCCCTTTATCTTTAATTCCCTCTTGCAAATTCATTCTTCCTTGTTCCAGTATTAGATTGTTTTGATGGTTCAAGTTGCCTTTTTCTCTTCTTAGTTTGATTCTGCAATCTTTCCTTTAAAGAAAGTATGGATTTATATTAGAAATATTCATACCATCTCTGGCATTACCTGTGCTTCATCTCTAAGTTTACGGATCCCCTGGGTTGACAATTAAGTGTTGAGGAGTTTGCTTAAGTGTAATTCCCGCACCCAACATTTTGGCGCCATTGCTGGGGAGGCGATTTGATTTGGTAAGAATTTTCTAATTATACAATAGAGGTAAATTTTCCTTTATTTTTGCAGTGTTGTTTGGAAAAGCTTCTTTGAAGGAATTTTACTAGTGTTGATTGATTTCTGACGGCAATTTTATTACAAGTTGTTTGTTATTTTTCTTTCTTTTTTTTGAAATGAATGCCTAGAAAAGGTAAGGGTTCAAAGCCCACTAAGGGCTGAAAGAATTCTGAAAACAATTCTCATATTGGGTCTCCTCCTGTGAGCAAGAAGCCAAATCCAATTCAAACCCATCACATAGGAACAATCCACCTGGATTCTGGTGACAACAACTCAGGTGTGGTTTAGTCTATTGGGAGCAAAAGGGAAACAATGGCAGACCATGAAGATCATGTGGAAGGGACTGGTGAAAACCAAGTAAGTAGGGAACAATCCACTTTTGTGTTTCCAATTGTGGATCCTGATACTGTGCCAAAAATGAAGAATATTCCACCATCAGCTCTCCCTCATTTCCACGGTAAAGTTCATGAAGATCCTGACTCTTTTTTATTTGAGTTTGATATTCTGTGTAGAAGTTATGATTATTCAATTGACGCTCAGAAGCTAAGATTATATCCTGTTACTCTCACGGACTCAGCTCTACGCTAGTTTATGGGGTTAGGAGGAAACACTCTAGCCTCTTGGGATTAGATGAAGAGAGTGTTTTTGTCTAAATATCAAGAATATTGCAAAACATGGGACATGCAGGATGAGATTTTTACAATCATACAAGATGATGATGAAACTCTTGAAGATTACCTAGAAAGAATTCTGTATATTTTACAAAGGTCGAAACTTAAGCTTGATTCCAGTACTATTAGAACCTTTGTTCTTAAGAGGACTTATTGATAATGCTAGAAATAATTTAAATCTGTTAGGTCAAGGTGATATTTCTCAGCAAACTTTTGAAAAAATTTGTGAATTATGCAGGAAATTTTCAAGAAATCAGTATAGATCCGGTATAGGAACTCGAAACAGAAATAGAAAAACCGAATCTACTAATGTTATGATTATTGGACTAGAAAATAAAATGGAAAACATGAAAATTGATATAATGAATACTGTTACTAAACAGTTGGACTCTTTAAAATTTCAGCAAAAACTCATGAAGGAACAAGAGTCATTATGCATTTTCTGTCCTAAATGTAGAGACAAGCATCCTCTTAATTTGAAAGAAACTAATAAGTGTGCTATTTTTGAAGAAGACCATGTCACAGAAAAATGTCCCTCTATACCAGGACTTAAAGCTGTATTTACAGGGGGACAGCCTAAAGCTGAAAACGTGCATGCTATGGGAGCAAAAAGAAATTGGCCTCAGGTAGGTGCAGGCATGGCTCCTGAATTTTCTCCACACTATTTTGGTTATAATTCACATGCATATTCTTATCCTAACACTAATCAGTAGTGGTAGTATGGGAATCAATATCACCATGGGCAACCTTCTCAACCATGGCAACAAAGTTGGAGAGGGCCATCTCATTCTCCATATTCCTACCAGCCACCCATGTAGTCATATCCATCTATGCATACACCTTATTCAATACCTCAACTTCCGAGTCAGTCTACTCCACCATTACCTTTACCCCCACCTTTTAGACCTCCTCAATTGCCTGCTCAATCTATGCCCAATACTAACAATAATAAAGTAGTGCAAATGATTTATGTAACAAACCCACCTTTACCATTCGAGTACTAGTCTATCCCAGTTGGGGTTCATGATATTCAATTAAGATCAAGAAGGACTGTAACATCAAAAAATCAGAAGCAACCTCGAGTGATTGTTGAAGAGAAAGAAGAAGAGGAAACTATTAACCATTTTCTGAAAGATGCCACTAAGCAACCCTTACCCTCTGAATCCTTTCCATCTTCTTCCAACCAGCCTCCCTTCCCAAAGAGACTAGTAATGGAAATAAGTGAGCCTATTTCTGAGACTAGCTTGGCATCAAAACTTCATAATCTTTTCATTAAGATACCTCTGCTCCAAGCCATCAAAGAGATCCCTATTTGTACCAAGATTATTAAGGAACTTTGTCTCAAGAAACTTGGGAAGAAGAGATTGGAACCCCAAACCATTCAATTTGTTGGTAGGGTAGCAGAGTTGATGATGGGATGTGTGTTTATGGAAAAATATACTGATCCCGGAAACCCTGTCATCTTAGTTCAGATTGGTAATGTCCTTGTCTCTAATGTTATTATAGATCTGGGGGCAGCGATTAATTTCATGACTAAGCAAACCATGGATCAGCTTCAGTTATCTCATCTTCGCCCTACTCCCACTGTGCTTGAATTAGCGGATAGATCTAAAATTAAGGCAAAAGGAGTATTGGACGATGTGATCATCTCATTAGATTCTTGGGAATATCCTACTGATTTCATTGTGCTATAGCCAAAGAACCCAGTAGGAGGACATGCATTGATTTTGGGTCGACCATGGCTTGCTACAGCTGATGCATATATTGGATGTCGCTCTGGTGATATGTATATTTCGCATAGAGATTTTAGGAAGAAAGTTACCTTATACCCCCCTGCCAGATCCATTCAGGACCTTCGCGATACTTTATGGTTGGATAAAAGCAGTGATGAGGAGATTCAACCTATTTCCCTTATCCATCATTATACTAAGTTTTCACAAGAAGATGAGATTCAAGATTTCCTTAATAACTTAGACACTATGCCTAATTTTGAGCTATTAAGCTTGATTTTCAGCCTAGATTTTCAAGATAATCATGGTCCTCATTCTTCTGTACCGCTGCATTTGACCACCCCCTTGAGTACTCCTGAGCCTGATACTACTCTTGTTGAGATTATCCCCAGTAAATCCTTGCATATTAGTTCAGATTTGGACTCATCTCAGCAAGAGCAACTTGTGAATTTGTTGCAAAACCATCTTAGTGACTTTGCATGGGGCTATAAAGATATGAAGGGTATTCCTCCTGAAACTTGTACACATCATATCTATACTCAGGAAGGAACCTGACCTGTCCGAAAACCCCAAAGGAAAATGAATCCAGCTCTAAGAGATATTGTGAAGGAAGAAGTACAAAAACTCTTGGATGCCGGTTTTATCTATCCTATTTCTGACAGTCAGTGGGTCTCTCCATTAGTGTTAGTACCTAAGAAAGATGGAAGATGGCGTATTTGTATTGATTATCAAGAATTAAACAAAGCCACTCTCAAATATTATTTCCCTCTCCCTTTCATTGACCAAGTGCTTGATACCGTTGCAGGAAATAAATATTTTTCCTTTTTGGATGGCTTCAATGGTTATAACTAGATACAGATTGCACCCCAAGATTAGGATAAAACTACTTTTACATGTCCATGGGGTACATTTTCTTATAGAATGCTTCCCTTTGGTTTATGTAATGCCCTGACTACCTTTCAAAGGGTAGTCGTGGCCATTTTTGCTGATCTAGAATTTGTAGAAATTTATATGGATGACTTTACTGTGTTTGGTGATTATTTTCAGGAAGCTCTCGAAAATCTAGAAAAAGTACTTCTTCATTGTTAGGAAGCCCATCTTGCCTTGAGTGACAAGAAATGTAGATTAATGTGCAAAGCGAGAGTGGTACTTGGCCATTTGATTTCTGGTAAAAGTATCTAGGTTGATCTAGCAAAGATTGAAGTCATTCTGCATCTTCCTGCACCCGAAACTCAAAGGGAAGTAAGAGGTTTTTTAGGACATGCTAGTTACTATAGGAGATTCATTGAAAAATTTTCTAATATAGTTTCCCCTCTTTTCTGACTTCTAGCTAAGGATAGTGAATTTTCTTGGACCATAGCTTACCAACAGTCTTTTGAAACATTGAAGGAAAAGTTAGTACATGCACCAGTTTTGAGAGGTCTTAATTGGTCCCTGCCTTTTTACATTTCCTCTGATGCTTTAGAGTTGGCTATTGGCACAGCTTTAGGATAAGAGGAAAATAAACAATCCTATGTTATTTATTATATTAGTAAGAATTTGTCTTCTGCTGAATTAAATTATACAGTTACAGAGAAAGAGTTTTTAGCTATAATTTTTGCAATTAATAAGTTCAGACACTATATTACAGGATATGAAGTATTTGTACATATTGATCATTCCACGATCAAATATTTGATGAACAAGCCATTGACTAGCGGTAGAGTGACTAGGTGGTTACTATTGTTGCAGGAATTTAATATTACTATTGTTGATAGACCAGGAAAATCTAATGTTGTAGCAGATTTTCTTTCTAGATTAGATAATCTTGGTGAAGCAACTCCTGTTAATGATGATTTTCTAGATGAACATCTTTTTGCTATGTCAACAGATTCCCCATGGTTTGCTGACATTGCTAATTACTTGGTTACTGGGAAAACACCACCCCACTTGTCTACTCGTGAAAAGCAGAGTATTGTTCAGAAAAGTGCTGCATATTCCTGGATTCAAGGAGATCTCTTTTACACTAGTCCAGATCTGATTATCCGTAGGTGTGTAAGAAAGGAAGAAGTGTTTGACATATTGAAATCTGCTCATGATGAAACATGTGGAGGCCACTTTGTTGATAAGTGGATTGCATATAAAGTATTGCGTGATGCTTACTTTTGGCCTTCCTTGTTTAAGGATGCCAAATAGTATGTCAGGTGTTGTGATAGTTGTCAGCGAATGGGCTAGCCTAATCAAACCAATGAAATGCCTTTATGCCCCCAAGTTATGATTGAGCCATTTGAAAAATGGGCTGTTGATTTTATAGGGCCAATAAATCCAACATCATTAAGTAAAAGGCATATCTTGGTTTGTACAGATTTTGTTATGAAATGGGTAGAAGTTAATGTTGTTTCTTTTGCTACAAAAAAAGTTGTTGTTGATTTTCTTTTTACTGAAATCTTTACTAGATTTGGTGTGCCTAGAGAAATTGTTTCTGACAATGGTCTGCAATTTATTTCTAATCTGGTACAGGGTGTGATGGAGCAATATAAGATCCGGCACAAGAAATCCACGCCATATCACCCGCAAGAAAATGGCCAGGTGGAATCCACAAACAAAGTGATCGAGTCCATTCTTACAAAGATAGTAAATATGTATCGGAAAGACTGGGATAAAAGATTACTAGAGGCTTTGTGGGCATACAGAACCACTTGGAGAAATAGCACGGGACATACACCATATGAACTGGTATATGGAAAACAGGTTTTGTTACCAATTGAATTCCAGATCAAAACTTTTAGAACTGTAGTTCAGTTAGGACTAGATCTCTCTAAGGCACAACAATAACATCTTCTCCAATTAAATGAGTTAGATGAATTTCGTAGGGATGTTGTTCAGCAGAACATACTAATCCAACAACAACACAAAAGGTGGCATGAAAAGTCTATTCAGAAAAAGCAATTCCAACCAGGTGATTGGGTGGTCCTTTATGATTCTGGATTTAAAATCTTAAAGAGAAATTCCATACACGTTGGATGGGACCTTATGAAGTGATCTGAGTATTCAAGAATGGAGTAGTATAATTTAAAACTATTGAAGGACAAAATTCAGTATTCTTGGTAAATGGATACAGGTTAAAGAAGTATTTTCAACCACTTACCAGGAAAGATTTTACACAACAAGTCCAACAACAATTCGAGACGGTAGTGGTGAATGGTAATACCAACCTTTTGAAAACATGAATTCTTCTTCTTCTTAAAATAAAATTAAAAAATAAAAAATAAAAAATAAAAATAAAAAGTAAAGAATTTCTTTTTTCCTGTAATTATGAAAATCAATTTGCTAACATGATTGTAGAAGGATTAACCTGAAAACCAGCTTATTGGCAGGAAGATCAAAAATTTCTAATAAAAAGAAAATGTTGCTTGATCTTTTTATATGCTAGTGACCACCAAGTAAAAGCAGGTTCAGCAGAACCAACCTTTATACAATTGGGGTAATTAGCATGGATATTTTTATTCAAGTGACGCTTAATTTTCGCTGCAGTTATTTTTTCTTGCACCAGTGTAGGTAGACCTTCCAGAATATTTTTTGCCTTTCTTCATATTCCACTTCCGTAATATTCCCTCAGTTTTCTTCTTCAATCCTAGAATGATTAACCTTCCCACATTCTTCTAAATTTACCCTGGCCGCTTAGAAAAATCCCACTTTACCCTTGAATTTTTTTCCCTATCCCACTTCTATTTATTCCCTCCTTTGGTACTATTCCTCGAATCCCTGTAACAAAATTTTTCCCATTCTGAAATTTCCCTCTTCCCACTTCTTTGTTCCCTCATGAATTCATTGCAGGATCTCGTGCACAAAGAGCAAAAGGATATGCTTTGAAGCATCAAGAAAGGGCGAAGCAAATTTCCAATATAAGTTGAGGAAGCCATGTGGAAGTCCAGCCTATATTTTATTTAAATTCTCTGTTATTTTTTAGATATTATGCTTGCACTAGTGCAAGCATGTTGTCCTATATGATAAAGCAAGCAGAATGGTACCAGCAGAATAACATAATTTAAGCGGTGCAAGCAGACCAGTGCAAGCATGCACCCTGTCAGAAACATAGTACAATTTGTTATTTTCATAGCATACGTCATAGGAAAGTGGTCATCATGAAAATTTATAAGAAGTCCTTTCACTTAGCCGACGAGTACTTGTGCTATCATACTAACTAGGAGAAAATTATTTAAAGTACAAGGTGTTTTTAAGTTAGGAATCATGATCATTTTTTAATGAATGCTAAGTTCTTTTTTTGAATTATGAAGGAATGCGGAAGTGTTTAACCATTGCTTGGACATAATTGCCCCTTTCTGCCATAATCCTAGATGTCCTTCACTCATAATGATTACCTCACCTAGCCGTTAAAATGCCGCCGCAAGTACCAATTTGGCCTGATCTCAAAGATGTCGTGCATCTAGGGCGAATGAATGGGTGATAAGATGGAAAGGATGGTGGACAGTTAGATCCCTATTTATAAGAATTGATTTTCCCAGTGTTGCATGTAAAATTCTCGATTGTTCATAGCCGTTAAGAAGTGATGCTGCCTGTTCGAAACAAACCCTTGTCTCTCAGTAGGTAGAACAGACTGCCAAGTATCGCAATAGTCTTGAACTATTGCGAGACTCGAGCTTCCTTAACTTCTTGCAGAAGTTTGACGAGCACGATAGAGAAGTGGCTTTATAGTTTGCCAAAAGTTTCAAAAATGGCCAAGTAAAAAGTGGGCCTCTAAAATTTGAAATCATAGAAGAATTTATAGCAGCAGCAATAGGCTTGGAAAATACTTGTGAACAGTGGTTTAAAAATCAGAAACTAGAAAGGAAGCGATGGCAACGTTTTTTTGTCGACAAGAAGACAGAGGTAGATTGGAAGGAAGGAGTTCCACGTAGTGCCCTACTGGGACAGTGACAAGACCTCGTTTTCATCCTACAGAAGTTTGTAACCTGTGAGGGAAGATACTCCCACACTTTTGTATATCATTTTAGGATGTTGCAGCGTTTCAAAGCCACCCGGAACATCCGGTGGAGGATGAATTTCCCCTACTTTTTTCTTAAGAGCTTGGAAAAAATGGCCAAAGGTGTGCGGGACAGACGGGCAGACCAGGCCGACACAAAGCTATATCACCACGGCCTGACAAAGATTCTAGTCTTGAAATAGCTAGAAGTTAAAGGCATGACCTAGGAGGCGCTATTGAAACAGCTACATAAAAGGATAGCTACTGGAAAGGAGACAGAGGACCCCACCAGCACAAGCAAGGGCCTGAGTAAGAATGAAAAGGGGAGTCTTTCTTGCACTAGTGCAAAAAGGAAACGATTTGAATGTTGGGTTGTGTTATATTCTTTTCACGAGTAACCTACATAGTGAATTGGGTCATTAGAGGGGGGGCAAAGCGCCCCCTTTATTGCACTGATTTCGTAGTGGGGGCGATAGCCCCCCTTGTTCGAGGGGTTTGAGGGGGGAAGGTAGCCCCCCTCTACGAGGTCCAGGGTAGCGCCCTGGGGAAAATTTTTTTGGACCCTATATTAGGTTGGGCGAACCTACCTATGGTTGTTCGGTCCATGGTATTGGATGCTTCAGCATGTATAAATATGTATTGTAACATTGAAAGGAACATAATGAAAAATCAAGCTGGTAGTCCCAGTTTTGGGATCCAGGGGAAAATCTCTGTGTATATGTGTTTTATGTGTTATGCTTTCACTATTGTTTATTTTCTGTGTTTTAGAATTCATATGCAGCTAATTTCTATACAGGGTTAAAACCTACATTTGGTATCAGAGCTGTTTTGGCTTCAAGGAGACGCCTTTGTTGCTGAGAGGTTTCGCTCGGGCCTGTGGTAGACCTTGTTTAGTGGGAGATCTGTGAGATCGATTCTGGTGGTGGAAGAAGATGGTGAGCAGTGGAAAGATAGAGAACGAGAAATTTAATGGTCAAAGTTTTGAGTTGTGGAAACTCAAGATGGAGGATTTGTTGGTGGATAAAGATCAGTGGATCACGGTAGATCCAACTACTAAACCAACAGGAGTGTCTAGTGAAGAATGGAAGAATTTGGATCCGAAGGCAAAGAGCACAATACGATTGTGTGTCTCAGATTTAGTACTGCTGAATGTATCAGGGGAAGCTACGACGAAGGATTTGTGGGACAATTTAGGGACTTTGTACCAATCTAAGTCTCTGGTGAATAAACTGTTCTTGCTGAAAAAGTTGTATAACCTGAGGATGAAAGATGGAGAATCGATCACAAAGCATCTGAACACATTTAATAATGTGGTAAGTTAGTTAGCATCTGTTGATATTAAAATTTCAAATGAAGATAAGTGCATTAGTTTGTTGTGTTCTCTACCAGATCCGTGGGATAGTCTAGTTATTGGAATAGGTAGCAATGAAATTGCCTTGCAGTTTGATGAAATAGTCTCATCCTTGCTGACAGAGGAGAAGAGATGGAAAAATATGGAGAGCCAGAATGGTGATGCCTTGTCTGTACGAGGATGGTCCCAGAACATAAACAAAAATAAGTCATCGAGTGGGAGATATAAATCTAGAGGGAGATCTAAATCTCTAGGAAAACCTGTAAAGGTGGTGTGCTGGAAATGTGGAAAGGAAGGGCACTACAAAAGGGACTGTAAATCTAAAGCTCCTAATAAAGGAAAGGGATTTGATGATGCTCCTTCTATAGAGGTGAAAGCCACCTCAGATGAAGGTGGGGATGTGTACTTGGCTTCTTCAAGTACACATGTAGATCATGAGGCATGGTTGATTGACTCAGGTGCATCCTTTCACTTCACTCCCCATAGAGAGTGGTTCTGCGAGTATGATAAATACGATGGTGGTGATGTCTTCTTAGGGGATTATAGGAAGGCTAGAATCATTGGTCACGGAAAATTAAAGTTGAAGTTGCAAGGTGGAAGGGTTAGAACACTTCCGGGTGTTCTGTATATTCCTGCATTAGCCAGAAATCTGACTTTTGTAACCAAGTTGGATGTTTTAAGTGTAAAAACAATGTTCGAGAAGGATACCTGCAAGATGGTTCGAGGAGCACTGGTATTGATGTCGGGAGTTTGGACTGGAACTCTGTACAAGCTACAAGGTAGCACTGTTGTTGATGGGTGCAACAGTTCTGTGGTTCTTGAAAGTGGAGCAGAAAATCTAGTGGTCTCTCTACTGTGGCATCAAAGGCTTGGACATATTGGAGAGAAGGGCCTTCAAATACTTCATATTAAAGGTATGGTAGAAGGTATGAGTAATACCTCTTTGGATTTTGATTTCTGTGAAAATTGTGTATATGGGAAGCAGAATCGGGTGAGTTTCCCCTTTGTTGGTAAGAGGGAGAACAAGATATTAGAGCTTGTGCACAGTGATGTGTTTAGACTTGTGAAGGTTCCATCATTGGGTAAGACTGTGTACTATGTATAATTTATAGATGAATTCTCAAGGAATACATGGATATATTTCCTTAAAAATAAATTTGAAGTATTTGACAGGTTTAAATAATTTAAGGCTCTGGTGGAAAACCAGATAGAGAAGAAGATAAAGGTGTTGAGGATAGATAATGGTGGAGAGTTTTGCAATAAGGAAATTGAAGAATTTTGTAAGAAGTGTGGTATAGCATGACAGAAGACTACTCCATATACACCTCAGCAAAATGGATTTACAGAAAGAATGAACAAGACGTTGATGGAAGGGGCAAGAAGTATGCTCAGTGGTGCCAGGTTAGGACAAGAATTCTTGGCAAAGGCAGTGGAGACAGCGTTTTACCTGGTCAACAGATCACCTTCATCAGCATTGGAGGTTAAGACTCCACAAGAGGTATGGACTGGTAAGAAACCCTCTCTTTCACATCTGAGGGTATTTGGATGTGATGCATATGTACATGTTCCAAAGGAGAAACAAACCAAGTTGGATAGTAAATATGAAAAGTGCATCTTTATTGGGTATAAGAATGGTTTAAAGAGTTACAAGCTTTGGAACCCAGCAATAAGGAAGGTTGTGTACAGCTGAGATGTGGTGTTCAGAGAGATGAAAGATGTTATTAAACATGAAGTCCAACCAAAGGAACCTGAGAAGATAGAGTTTGAGCTAAAGGATGAAGAATCAGACTCTACAGCAGAGGAGGAATCAAAAGATGAAGAGCCACAAACTCTCGGTGTGAGAAGATCAGTTCGAGAAAGAAGGTAGCCAGAAAGGTATAGTCCATCTAATTTCTGTTCAAATTTTTCTTTATCTACTACTGATGATGATCCCAGAACTGTGAAGGAAGCAGTAGATTTAGAGGAGGGAAAACTCTGGAAAGAGGCCATGGTTGATGAAATGGCATCTTTGCACAAAAATGAGGCTTGTGATCTGGTGTAGTTGCCAGCTGGAAGGAAGCCCATTGGCAGCAAATGGGTGTTCAAGAAGAAGACAAATGAAGAAGGAAAGGTGGAGAAATATAAATCTTAGTTGGTATCAAAAGGTTATTCCCAGGTGTCGGGAATTGATTTTATTCATATTTTTTCTCCCATTGCAAAGGTAACTTCTATTAGATTACTTTTATCTATTGCTGCTGCTTTTGATTTTGAGGTAGAACAGATGGATGTGAAGACAACATTTCTTCAAGGGGATCTGGAAGGGGAGATCCACATGAAGCAACCTGAAGGCTTTGCGGTGAAGGGTAAGAAAGAACTGGAATGCAAGTTAAAGAAGTCTCTGTATGGGTTAAAATAGTCATCAAGGATGTGGTATCATAAATTTGATACATTTCTACGGGGATTTGGCTTCACCAGAAGTAAAGCAGATCACTGTGTGTATTTTGAATTAATTGGTGACTGTGTTATTTATCTGGTCTTGTATGTGGATGATATGTTGCTGGTTGGAAATGACAAAGAAATTATCTAGGATTTGAAGACCCAATCGTCCTCCAAATTCGACATGAAATATCTTGGCGCTGCAAACTATATTTTGGGCATGGAAATTAAAAGAGATCGGGCAAAGAGAAAGCTCTGGTTAAACCAGAGGAAGTATGTCAAGACAATACTGCAGAGGTTTAATATGCAGGATAGTAAACCGGTGAAGGTTCCTATTCCTGTAGGTGTAAAGTTATTTGTTGAATAGTGTCCCAAGACACAAGAAGAGGAAGAGGATATGTCCCATGTTCCATATGCAAGTGCAGTCTGTAGCCTGATGTATGCAATGGTCTGTACTAGACCAGACATTGCACATGCAGTGGGAGTATTGAGCAGGTTTATGTCAAAACCAAGGAAGGAGCACTAGATAGCGGTGAAGTAGGTTTTCAGGTATTTGTGTCGCACTAGTGATAATGGTTTGTGCTACCAAGGAAGATCAGGATTGGACAGAGTGTTGGATATTCGTGGCTTTGTTGATGCAGACTGGGTTGAAGATCTAGATCAGAGAAGATCTACAAGTGGGTATGTGTTTGACCTATTTGGAGGTGCAGTCAGTTGGATGAGTAAGAAATAATCAGTAGTGGCACTATCAACCACAGAGGCAGAATACATGGCAGCCACTCATGCAAGCAAGGAAGCAGTTTGGTTGCAGAGATTGTGTTCAAGTATGGGGTTAGTACAGGGAGCTATAAGGATAGACTGTGACAGCCAAAGTGCAATTTTCCTAGCAAAGAACCTTGCATATCATTCAAAGACAAAGCACATTGATGTTCAGTATCACTTTTTGAGGGATATGATAGAAGAAAAAAAGGTGTTGCTGGTAAAGGTGGACATTTTGAAGAATACTGCAGATGCATTGACAAAATCTGTAAGATCTGAGAATTTCTCTTGGTGTAGAAAAACAATGGGCATTTCAAGGCTGGAAAATGACTAATCTCTCCTGTGGCCCCCTGTGGAAAGAAAACAACAAGTAGCAGAATGTTGTGTTGTGTTATATTCTTTCCATGACTAACCTATATTAGGTTGGGCGAACCTACCTATGGTTTTTCAGTCCATGGTTTTGGACACGATGGTTTTCGGTCCAAGGTATTGGATGCTTTGGCATGTTTAAATATGTATTGTAACATTGAAAGGAACATAATGAAAAATCAAGCCGGTAGTCCCAGTTTTGGGATCCAGGGGAAAATCTCTGTGTATATGTGTTTTATGTGTTATTCTCTCACTATTGTTTATTTTCTGTATTTTAGAATTCATATGCAGCTAATTTCTGTACAGGGTTAAAACCTACACTGAAAAATCAAAAAAGGCCCCATCTTCAAATAAGAAGACAACTAGCACACCTGTTGAGGAAACTCCTTCTATGCCACTAGTATAGGCACAGACCCTCGAAGATGACAACCTGTCAGTCCTTACGAATGCAGCAAAATTTGTAGAGGTTGAAGATGACACTCTGTCGGTAGATTTCATTAAAAAGCCCTAGAAAAAGAATAAAAGATCTTATGCAGACAAAGAAACATAGTCCCCATAGGGTGTTGAATCCCCTCCTGCACCAGTACAAAAAGAAGAACCGCAAGAAAAAGAATAAGAAGAAGAAGCAGAAGAAGAAGAACTAGAAGAAGAATCAGCAAAAGAAGAAGAACCAGAAGTAGAACCAGTAGAAGAAGAAGAAGAAGAAGAAGAAGAAGAAGAAGTAGGAGAAGAAGAACTAGAAGAAGAAGAACCAGAAGAAGAAGGACCAGAGGAAGAAGAATTTCCTGATGTAACCATGAAGGATATTGAGGTCCCTGAGGAAGACACAACCCTTGTTGGGATAGAAAAAGAAAAAGATTTGGTAACTCCTACTGCTCGGGTAGTTGAACTAGAGCTTCAAGTGCAAAACTTAGAATAGCTTATAGCTAAAGCATAGGAGGAGAAAGAATGGAGTAGAGGAGAATTAACTGTGGAGATCTAGAAAAAGAAAAGAGAAGTTAAAGTCTGGAAGTACCGAGCTATGCAATGTTTCAAGTGACTTAAAAAGGTGACAAAGAAACTAAAGAACATCAGAAAGAAGAAGTCTGAAACATTGCAGGCTGATGTCAGTATGCCAGAGCAGGATTGAGCTGGAACGCTCAAAGTTTTGAAGTTTTTTTGTAGAGGTAAAGAGTTGTGTGAGGACACACAACAGTTTAGGTATGGGAGGATGTTAACCCCCTAATTTTCTCTCTTTTTTCCATTTCCCCTTCCTAAACCATAACCATTTACCACTGTTTTACCTCTCTTATACACCCTCATCTTGCACCAGTCTAAGAATGATGACATATTTCATATAAACTTTATTTTTCATATTTTTGATTCAACTTAGCAATAATTAATCATTTATTACATGATTTCTTGCTTATAATCACTCTTTGTAACTTATCGATATCTCCAATGTTTATTTGGTAGTCAAAGTACTTACTATGACCACTGATCCTAGTGTAGGATTGGATCTTGCATCGTTGCCAGCATAGCAAATCCTTGCAGCAGATCCGAACCTCCTTGATCACCACCTCATTTTGAGCATCTTCAGCCATGACAACAAGATTGATCCAAAGGCAACCAAGATCGAATTTATGAAGAACGAACAACTGGAGATTAGCTACGGCCGGTTTTGTTAAACTGTCTAATTTTAGAGGCCTAAAAGCTAAATTCTTCATTTGGTTATGTAATCAGTTGAACGATCTATTTTGGAATTTGTCCAAAGATCTATATAATGAAGAATGTAAATAAGATGAGGATAGTTTTGGATACAAGTTTTTGTATAGAACAAAGATAGCCAGAGAGGCGGTAACAGGTTGCTGTATTTTGTTATCGCTCGAATCTAGGCTGGACGATGTATTAACGCATCTACTTGCCTTAGTGAGTTAATAAAAAAGGGAGCTCCACCTCATTTTTTATAAATAACATTTCTATATTTGAAGCTGATGAATTGGTTAACGTACTAAGAAACATTTTTGTTTGAAAGGGAAACAAGCTGGTTGGCTAGGGCCCAACCAACCCAACACATTTACCCTATTTCCTGTTTCTTGTAATTTGTGTTTATATTGTCAAGTGTGATTTAATTTCAAGCACATGCATTCCTTTCTGAGTGGAAGCAGATCTGTTGTGTGAAGTAGCTAAATTTACTTTTCCTGCACCTGATTTTAGATTGGTTTTCCCTGCCTGGTCCAAGCAGGAGAAATAAACCTGCACCAGTGCACGTTGGTGTGATATTTCCTTTTTTGTAGTTCTGTTTGGTTGGTTTTCCCCACGTGGTCCAAGCAGGAGAAATGAACCTACACCAGTGCACATTGGTGTGATGCAGTAAGCCTTTCTAGTCTACTTCCCGCAAATTTCTTTCTTTCATTAAACACTTTATGAAAGGATAAATGTATATGGATTGTTTCTTTATTTCTACACTTTGTCAAGATTATAAACATTCATTTTTTATGTGTGTAATTTGATTTAACAATATAATAGCACTTGTAGTAACTAAGCACTCATTTTAAGAATTAAATGCTAAGTGCAAGAAGCTCTGATACGGTGCAAGAACTAGTTTCTTGCCATGGGATCTGAGTGCTTTGAACCTGGAAAAGTACAAGCCCTTGTAGGAAGTAAAACACCTTTACTAAAGACACCATTTATACCTTCTGCATAAATCTCTGTTCCTACACTAGTGCAAGAAGACTGTGATAGTGCAGGATAGATTAGCACAAGAAGGAAATCTCTAAAGGAGCAGGTTTAAAGGGCCCATCTGATGAGATTGCTAAGTGTCTCTGCTAAAGAAAAAAACACACTTAGTAGTTAAACAATAATTATCTAGAGTGATTTCCCTTTATCTTTAATTCCCTCTTGCAAATGCATTCTTCCTTGTTCTAGTCTTAGATTATTTTGATGGTTCAAGTTGCCTTTTTCTCTTCTTAGTTTGATTCTGCAATCTTTCCTTTAACGAAAGTAGGGATTTATATTAGAAAGATTCATATCATCTCCAGCATTGCCTGTGCTTCATCTCTAAGTTTATGGATCCCTCGGGTTGACAAATTAAGTGTTGAGGAGTTTGCTTAAGTGTAATTCTTGCACCAAACATAGTGGTTAGCTAAATTGACAGACAATCAAGGAAGGTGGAAGCTCAATATTCCTATAGTGTGGACTAAAAAATTAGTGTGACGATTAGAAGCTTCTGAAAACAAGATCACATGGGTTGTCGATCATTGGTTCGATCAGATTCTGGGAGGATTTGTTACAAAATTTGTAGTTGATACCTCAATCAACTATAGTGAAGCGGAGCGATGATTTTTCAAAGGACCACGAGGCAAGTATTTAATATCATTCAATACTTGGATTAAAATGATGTTATGTGAAAACTGGGTGATGCAATTACCTTGATGTTCGGAACTGCGTAAAGTGGACAATTCTTTAGAAATTGTGAAGGATCAGGACGAGAGTATAGTCCATTGATTGGAACTCCTTCAAGTGGTGATGAAGGGGCTAGGAAAACTACACTATGAAGCATTGTTCAACTAATCACTTAGGGGATTCCTCAAGAAAATCATCCTTCCACTCCACCTCCACCCCCACTTCCACCACATACACCTTCACCCACACCTCCACCTCCACCACCACTATTCAACATGGTGAATTCAATGAAGATACCAAACTTCAAAGGCATAGGAAGTGAAGATGCATAGTAGTTTTGGTTTGTTTCGAATGTTGTATGGACAACACAACAGATTACTGATGACAATATAAAGAAGGCATAGTTAGTTACTGCTTTGCAGGATCGCACGCTAACCTGGTACATTAAGTACTGTTTTGATAATCCTCTCGCAATGCTAGCAAAGACTAAGGCGGCTTTAAACAAAGAGTTTAGTAAGCCTAAGTCTTTCTCACATTCAGTAATTTTATTTAAAGAAAGCATTATGAGGTTGATGAGATGCCCTGGGAATTCGATCAAAGGTTGAAGTGTCAGATTAGAGAAGCTAACATGCAGGTCATAGATAGCCAACATTGTGAATGGTTTTTAGTGTCGCTCTTACCCCACTTGAGAATTTCTCTGTCACAACAGAAGATAGAAACACATGTAGAAGCCTTGGAAATTGTAATGAGGCTGCATGCATCACCTATTCAAGATATGAACTCAGGAGTACAACATATCCACTGACAATTAGCTAGCTTACACCTAGAATTACAGAGTTTGAAGAAAGACAAGGAGACTAAACTAGAAGTGCACACAAAAGTCTCACGTTTGAAGTGCAAGGGCCATGAGCACAATAAATACCATTGTCCATTGTACATGAATTATATTACAGGAGGAGGGGCAATTCCCTTGAAGCCAGAAGATGCAGCAGGGCCAAGCATGGGGGCTTCACTACAGTGTGTTGTTTGTCAATTTACTGGACAACATGTGATGGATAATTGCCATTTACTTAAGAAGTTTGTCTAGATGCCCCAGAAGCTTCTCTGTAACTTCTAAAAATATGTGGGTCACGATGAGCACCATTGTCGAATCTATGAGATGATGATGGAAATCACACCTACATACCAGATGCAAGCATAAACTCGGCCTCCATATTAGGGTGGTGGAGGAGCAGAGGTTATTAGGGTCGAGGATAGGGCTAAGGAGGAGGAGGACCTGGTAGAGGCCGCAGTCAGATTACCTGCTACAACTGTGGATAGAAAGGGCACTACATGTGAGAGTGCCAAGACCCTTCTTGTCAATACTGCAGACAGTTTGACCATACTATAGAAGAATGTCTAGTTCTAATAGCTAAAATGCAAGAGAGGAAAACATAGCCTCACCAGCTGTAAAGCTATAAAAAGGTTCTCTTTCACCTCTAATTACCTCACATTAATATGTCAATCCAGGAGCGTTTTGTTATTTCAAAGAGTGTCTCAGTCTGAGGCTATCATTTGCCAGAGTAATGCTAGTAGTACAGTGTTCAGAAATACAAGAGTAAATGGATACTTGTCTACAGCTTAACTACTTCAAAAGAGTAAATCACACACTCAAAAGACTAAGTAACTTATCAGTCAAGGGTTCAGTAGCAATAACCCATCCCTTTGGAAATTGATGGAAAAGGAAATCAGAGAACAGATCGTGGATCTAGGAGCCAGACAGTAAATGACAATTCTCACTACAGCCTTAGATTGTCTCCCACACCAAAATAACAAATGCCAGGAAATGGAACGGTAGATAAGAATGGAACAGCAAATAAGAAATCGAACAACAAGTGTGTAATGGAACAACAATTCTTAAATGGAACAACAGCTAAGAAATAGAATAGCAACTAAGTCTCACAAGCAATAACAAACTTAATCTATCAAGTCAAATGCATTAATCATAATCAAACGACAATCTTTCACTCTTAAGGCAGATCGAATAGCACACACCAATGGAACAACAGTGATTACTGATAAACTATGAAACAGCGCTTGAAAACCATATACGCTCACAGCACACTTAAATAGTAATCTGATCCAAGTATCAATCTCAGTTAGAAGGAATACGACTGCGTTTCAAAATAGAACAACATTGTTCATAAATCAAACAATCGTAAAGAACATAACTCCCAAGATGAATTCTGTGACGTGAATTAACAGGTGCACAACACAAAAACTCTGTAATGGAATAGTAACAATATTCTGTTAAGACTAATAATATTAGATCAACTCTGAAACGAACAGTAATATGATGCAGAGTCAATACAATAGTTTTGTCTGTGGAAACCTTGATGAATTCAACATAACAGAGCATGTGATGTAAACTTATAAAACACATCAGATTATCAAATAACAACGATAGGCAAACCACGCATAAACCAACGCAATAATACAGGAGCAAGTGTCCTCCAGGGTCAGACCCTTAGCTTCCAGGGGTACACCGCTTGAAGTTAATCCAGACTTAGAGATGAAGTAATCACCAAGTTTGTATTAATGCATAAAGCAGAATTACAATAAACCAGTTCTTATCGAGACTCGATGATCAAATTTTTGATCATAAAAGAAATTACATAAAAGCATAATCATGTCTAACTCCTCCTCGAGCTAACAGTGTTGTCCCTTTATAAGGGTGAAGGCGGAGATGTTTAAGTGCAAAAATAGATTAAAAAATGATCCCTCAGGATCAAGGATCCTGAGGGATTCGCCGAACCGTTAGTCCTCAGTCATTTCTTTTCTCTCCTGCACCGAGCTAATATCTCCACCTCCTTTTCTGGGCTGATTCGCTTTGATTTTCTTTGCCTTGTTTGCATTCGGTCTCCCGTCAAAGGGACATCGGTTAACCTATCCTTGTCCTTTCCTTTGGAATGGCAACTTCTTGTTTTCACTCCCCCCTGCATAAGAGAATGACAATTGTCAGCATTTTAGTCTTGCACATTAATCTCACATGTTTTATTATAATTCTTTATCATTTTCCGAGTTCATGATGCAAAAAGGTTTGCAAGTTCTAATGAAAGGATACTGAAATAATCATAAAAAACATACCTTTTTTAGTACTCCATAGCAGCCTATGCAGAATATATAGATGATGAAGGCTGAGCCCCATGAAGAATATCAAAGTGTTAACATTGTGCTAAGAAGTGGAATGATGACTGGCACTAATAAGGGTAAACAGCCTAAAGAAGATGGATGGGTCTGCAAAGCGCTAGATAAAGAAGTTGGATTTGATCTGGATCATACTAAGGAAACATTTATGGAAGCTAGGAAGAGATTTATTGAGGCCTTGACCTCAGGGATCCAGGACAAGATACAAGAAATCAACATGCCTGCAAAGGTTGATCCCTCTATACTCACTATGTTTTTGGAGACCTGCATAAAAATGTTGTACGATAGAAAAGTTGTGGAAGGTCTGCAGGAATTAATAAATAAATGCGCTAGCAAAGATAAATTTCCTGATGGAAACCAGGTGGTTAGAAAAATTAGAAAACATAAGGCATGAACAAGGAACGAGATGAGGCTCACAGCACAGATAGGTGATTATGAGATGGACCAAGTCATTTTGGATCTGGGGTCCGATGTGAATGTATTACCGAAACAAACATGGGAAAGGATGGGGAGACCTACACTACAGTGGTCTTCAATTCAGCTTAGGATGGCGAACTAGTAGAAAATCATCCCCATGGGATGGTTATATAGAGTAACAGCTGATATAGAAGGTGCGAGCACGATGGCTGACTTTGAGGTTATAGAAATCATTGATGACAGTAACCCCTAGCTCGCACTCTTGGGGATTGACTGGGCTATTGACATGAATGGGATCATTAATTTGAATAAAAGGATGATGTCGTTTGAAAGAAAGTTGTTGCGAGTTATAGTGCCACTAGATCCTACATAAGGGGTTTTCCTGGAGATTCTCCTGCCTCCCTCGTATCCGTGCTAGCCGAACCGATTTCCTGTGTTTTTCTGGCCGTTCGGGTGTACCGGTGGCATGCTTACGCTTTGCCAATTCCTTGTGTTTTTCTGGACGCTCGGATGTACTAGTGGCATGTTTCTGTTTTGCTAATTCTCTGTGTTTTTTTGGACGCTCTGGTGTACTAGTGGCATGCTTATGTTTTGGGGATGGTGCTGTCAACCCCCCATCTATCATGGCAATTAGCTATTCCCAGCTGCTCTATTGCTGGGTGAGGCTATGACTGACAATTAACCGAATCAACCCATGATGACTAACAACTGACTCTACATGCTGTGCCTTTTTTATTCTCCGTGCAATGTCATGAAGTAACGAATTCAAAAATGCAGGTAAATTTACAGAGCATTTTTTCTTTAGTACAGCTAAGAGCTTAAGATGTCATGGTCTTACCATGTCTTTTCTGCCTTCACAGGTGATGTAGCTTTGAACGATCCTTGCCAATTCTACCCAGGGCTCTCCTAGCATTGCTGGAAGAACTCCTTTTCCTTTAATTGCCAGGCTCTGGCCTTCGTCCTGGAAGATTTCTATAATCTTATACAATCTCTCCTTTTTTAACGTCGATACAGGTCCGGTGGTTGGTAGTCCCGAGACTGCTACGATTACGTCTTTGGTGACTGCTATGTCTCTCCCCCTCACTGTGGAGTAATCCTCTTGCAAATTCTGCAGGAATTCAATTGCCACCGTCTCGTTAGACTCCTGCAAGCGGTTGAGATAAGTCAGCCACCCTGCTCTTGCCAGGATTTCCTTGGCAGCAGCGGAGACTTTCAACACTTGTGGTTCCCTCCGGATCGATCTTCCTCCCATGGTTTCACTGTAAACTCTCAATGGAACAACAGTTGTTCGTGCTGTTGAAACACAGAGAGGCTAATAGACGCAAGACTTATTCAAAAAAATAGGGTATACAATAGAAATGGCTTATGAACAGCAATTCGTGTAGAAAAAATAAAAATAGCATGCCATTGAGCCATGCCATACCCTAGTACACAACTTTTTCGAATAGTGAGTTGACACGTAATCCAGGGAATAATGAGGTTAACCTCCCCCCCGCAATGTGATAGGCTGTCCTAGCCGTCAAATAAAGGAGCAACACCCACTCTGAAACAAAGTCATAAAGGAACAACGTATGGAAATATGCCATGTTTACAAAAACAACGAATTATTGAAATCGAGGCATAGAGTTAGATCACTTATTACGTAAGAGGCTGCTGTGATATGATGCGAGGCTGGGAGGATAGGACATCTATCGTACTTTCCAAATCTTCTGCGATCATTGTCAATTACTCTGCCATGATTGGTGATAATAAATTTACATGCGTTATATAATTCGGGGAATGATATATGATTAATTACTAAGGTATAAGAAACAAAAGGGTGTTAATAACTCACTTATTGGTGTAAATAATGTGACTTCGATACCATTAATAGTGCTCTGCTGCCGACAGGTGTCCATAACCTTGGCAAAGTTGTTTATTTCACTCATGGAACCATGATGCTTTGTGTATACTTAGGGAATGTTGTGTGATGTCAAAATGTAGGCCATTATGCTGGCTTGGTGACCAGTTAACCATAATGCCATTCACGAGGAAGGAGCGAAAAGTGGGCAGGCCAGCTCGTGATGAGACCTTTTGTTCCAAGGGTTGTTTATTTGATATACCTTTTAGACCATATCCCTGGTGTGGTGGCCATAATGGGAATGCCACTTCGCTTTCGTCCTCATGATCATGGTAGGCTGGCTCTTGATGAGACCCCCTATCCTGCATTTGACAACTTATAAGTCATGTTTACTTTTTTCTTTCTTTTTCATAAAGTACTTTCCCTTATTTATACACAAGGGGTGGTTCAACACTCCTTAAGAGTAGGAATGGTGGAAGAAGTCTTAACATCTCAATAGGAAGATACATAAACCCTTTGCTCTTATTCCTAAATAATAATCAAAGAGGATTAAAAAGGGTTTGTCATGATAAAGATGAACAATCATAGCAGAATTAGTAGAATAATGACATCAAAAGATGATAAATAAGTGTGTCCTTCCTTTTGTCCTCTTACCAATGCAGAGCCTTATAAAGATAGCGATTTATGATTGGCTGATTTCAGTATGTTGTGATTTTGTATCCATTGCATAAGTGCATAGCTGTATTCTAAAATACTTGAAAGAATAGGAGCAATAAGCATCCTTAATTTAGATCGGAAAAAGGAACAAGCTGTTTCAGAGGGAGAGAAAAAGCATGAAAGTGGTGTTCCTTTTGGAAAAAGGAACAACAAAAGACCAAAAATAGCAGAAAATGTCGTTCCTTTGAAAAAGGAACAACATAACACACAGATGCTGTTTCTTTGGAAAAGGAATAGCTGAACATTCCAATGTCATTCCTTTGAAAAAGGAATAGCAGAAATAAAAAAAAAAATGTTGTTCCTTTGGAAAAGGAACAGAAAATACATGGAAATGTCGTTCCTTTTGAAAAAGGAACAGCAGCAACCAAAAATGTTGTTCCTTTGAAAAAGGAACATCAAAAGACGTGAAAATGCCGTTCCTTTGGAAAAGGAACAATAGAAATCAAAAATGTTGTTTCTTTGGAAAAGGAACAGAAAAACATGCAAAAATGCCATTCCTTTGGAAAAGGAACAACAAAAGATGCAGATATGTCGTTCCTTTGGAAAAGGAACAACAGAAATCGAAATGTTGTTCCTTTAGAAAAGGAACAGCAGAACAAGCAAATGTCATTCCTTTGGAAAAGGAACAACAAAAATCAAGAATGTTGTTCCTTTGGAAAAGGAACAACAAAAACATACAAATGCCATTCCTTTGGAAAAGGAACAACAAAAATCGAAAATGTTGTTCCTTTGGAAAAGGAACAGCAAAACACGCAAAAATAAAGAAAACGATCCAAATTACAACGAGATGATGGCTGATCCAAAGGGATTTTCTCTTTTGAAAAAGGAACAGCCAGAAGAAAATGTTGTTCTTTTGAAAAAGGAACAACAAAAATGACATCAAAACATTAATTCAAAAATATGTACAAAAAAATGATTCAAAAAAAGAACTTATGTACAAACTGTAAAAAGAAATGAATTCCTTAATGAATTACAGGTGAGGAAGACTTCTCTTCCTCTCCCAAAATCTCCATATTAGAGTCTCGACGTAGCTGCTGGCAGAAGGACTCCCGAGTGAGTGGTTTGCGATAGAGACGAACTCGGTGGCCATTTGCCTTGAAGGCATATCTAGAACCGTCAATAGTGATTAGAGTAAGGGTCCCATTGTCATGTACCTTCTAGATTTCGTATGGTCCCAACCAACGAGTTTGGAGTTTCTCGGGGAAGTCCTGAAACGTGGAGTCATACAAAAGAGCCTAGTCTCCTTCGTGGAAGACTTTATTTTGAATGAGAGCATCATGCCATTTAGCTTGCAGCTGTTGGATCATGGCAGTGTTTTGAAGTGCAGAGAGCCTAATTTTGTCCAACTCATTGATCTACTGCAATCGATTAATCTGTGCCTCGGTTAGATCTAAGCCAACTTCCTGTGTTGTCCGTAATGTTTGGATTTCGAATTCTATGGGGAAAATGGGTTGTTTTCCAAACACTAATTGGTAAAGTGAATAACCAGTGGTGCTTTTCCATCTTGTTCTGTAAGCCCACAGTGCTTCAGGTAGTCTGGCAGCCCAATCATGTCTATGTGACACAATGGTTTTCGTTAGAATTGCTTCTATTATTTTATTGCTGCTTTCTACTTGTCCATTTGCCTGTGGGTGGTATGGAGTAGTGATTTTATGCTGGACATGATAGTTGTTGAGTGTTGTAGCTATTCTGTTCCCAGCAAATTGTGGTCCACCGTCTGTAATTATTTCTCTTGGAAGGCCATAGCGTACAAATATATGGAACAGGAACTATATGACAGAGTCCTCTGTAGCTCTAGGCAATGCTCCTGCTTCAACCCACTTGGTGACATATTCTGTTGCCACCAAAATATATGTTTTCTGGTTTGATGATGGGTTAATTGGTCCAACGAAATCAAGAGCCCATCGCTCAAATGGTTCAATGACTAACTGTGGTTTCAGAGGCATCTCATCAGACTGACCATGGCGTCCTACTCGCTGGCAACTGTCACAGGCTTGGACAAATTTCTTTGCATCTTTGAAAATCGTGGGCCAATAACACCTTGTCTGCAGCACTTTATGTCCAGTTCTACGCTCAGCGAAATGTCCACCACATGGTCCATCATGACAGGATTTTAAAATGTCAAAGATTTCATCTTCTTGGATGCATCTCCTGATATGAATGTCTGCCCTTGTGTGAAACAAATAGCCCCCAATCCACAAGAATTGAGCACTCTTCTAAATAATCTATTTCCGCTCATTAGGGGATAGATGTTTCGGTAGTTTACCTACTGCTAGGTAATTGGCAACATCAACATACCAGGGTGTTTGAACAACAACAACAAATAGATGTTCATCAGGAAATTGATCTTCAATTGTTGTTGCATCGATTGGCTTTGGCATTCTTGAGAGAAAATTGGCTACAAGATTTTCTTTGCCCGGTCGATCCTTGATTGTAATATCAAATTCCTGCAATAAAATCAGCCATCTAGTTATTTTTCTGTTTGTGATAGGCTTATTTGCTAGATATTTTATGGCATAATGATCTGTATACAAGATGACAGGATATCCAGTAATGTAATGTCTAAACTTGTTGACAGCGTGTATTACAGCTAGGAATTATTTTTCAGTAACAATGTAATTTAATTCAGCAGGGGATAATTTTTTGTTGATGCAATAAATGGCATATGGTTTTTTATTCTCCTCCTACCCAAGGACCGCTCCAATGGCTGTATCTGAGGTATCAGATGATATCTGGAATGGAAAATCCCAATTTGGTCCTCGAAGGACTGGGGCTGTGGATACGAGCTTCTTCAGATCCTTGAAAGCACGTTCACATTTTTCTGTCCAAAGAAAATCAACATTACGAGTTAGTGCATATAGAGGTGCAGCAATGTGTGAATAATGTTCTATAAATCACCTATAATAACCAGAAAATCCAAGAAAACTGCGTACCTCTGTTTGAGTGATAGGAGTGGGAATAAGCAAAAGTATTTGGATTTTGGCTGGATCTACCTGAATGCCAGCTATTGAAATATAGTGGCCTAGGATAAGTCCTTCAGTCATCATCATATAACATTTTTCGTGGCTTAAACAAAGCCTAGCAACAATGCAACATTGTAGGACTTTTTCTAGGGTATCCAATGCTAGATCGAAATCATCTCCATATGGTGTAAAGTCATCCATGTATACTTCAAGTCCGTCATTTATTAAATCTGCAAAAATGCTACGGATAGCCCTTTGGAATGTGGTGGGAGCATTGCATAAGCCAAAAGGTAGAACTCGGTAGGCAAATGCTCCCCAAGGACAAGTAAAAATAGTTTTGTCTTGGTCTTCAGGGGCAATCTGAATCTGATTGTATCCACTGAAGCTATCTAGGAAAGAAAAGAATTTCTTTCCTGCTAAAGTATCTAATACTTGGTCGATGAATGGGAGAGGAAAGTGGTCTTTTTGTGTTGCTTTATTTAGCTCCCTGTAGTCCACACAGATTCTCTATTTCCCATTCTTTTTTGGTACCACCATAAGCAAAGAGACCCATTTACTATCAGAGATAGGATAGATAAAATTGACATCTAAAAGTTTTTGAAGTTCAGCTTTTACCACATCTTTTAGATGAGGATTAAGTCTCCTTTGAGGTTGATGAACCGGTCTGGCATCCTTTTCTATATAAATGTGGTGTGTACATAATTGGGGGTCAATTCCTTTCATATCAGGGTAATCCCATGCAAATTCTTCTTTATATTTCCTTAACAAATGGATGAGCTTCATTTATTGTTCAGGTGTGACGTTGGCATTAATATTTAAGGTTTTTCCCGGTTCAATTTCCACAATTTTACTATTTGCAACAGAAGTAACAGGTATTGTTTGATCATGTGTATCTTTCAGAGGATCTTCTTCTAATTCATTATCAAATGTTGCTTCTATCATGTGACACTGTATGCAGGATCTAGATTCATTTTTACTAATGAAATTATTAATGGCATCTTCTTCTGTTTGGTCTTTAAAATCAAGTGCCTCTTGTATAGTTAATGGAGATCTAATGTTATCAGTAAGGTATAATACATGGTGCTTATTAGTTTTGATTATTGTGACACTTGGCTGCGCTGGAGGATATAGAACTAAATTCTTGATATTTGGTCCTTTGGTTATGGTCATATTTCCTTGCCGGCAGCCAATATAAGCATCGGCAGTGGCAAGCCAAGGTCTACCTAAAATCAGTGGATGTCCATCAAGTCGGGTTTTAGGATTTATTATCAGGAAATCGGCTGGATATTCCTAGGAATCAACAGAGACCATGACATCATGTAGAGTACCCTCTGGCCTAACCACAGATCAGTCAGCCAATTATAGCAAGGTAGAGGTGGGTTCTACAGATGTAATGCCTAGCTTTTGGCAAGTAGTGGTTGTTAAGATATTAATTGCAGCTCCTAGATCAACTAAGGCATTGGAAAGGGTCCGACCATAAATTTGGACAGTTACAATTGGATTTCCCGGGTATTCATATTTAATGGGTATTTCTTTCCTTGATAGCAAGTCAGATAAAGTACCGACTACTTGGACTCTTGGATTATTTGTTATATTCCTCCTTGGTTTATTTATGCACAATTATTTGATATTTTTTGCGTATATCAGGATGTCTTGAATGGCTTGGAAGAATGGAATTTTTATGTACAGATTTTGTAATTCTCCCAGAATGTCAAAATCAGGATATTGTATAGGTCGAGGTATGACTAATCATTCTGGGAACGGAGGAGAGGATGTGGTTGCTTGATTATGCGTTTGTTGTTTATTCACATCCTCTTATTGTGAGAGATGTTCTCTGGGTAACTGATCTTTAATCTGAACTATCTTATCTCCCTTGGTTTCAATAATATGGCCAGATCTTAACTGAAGATCATTACACTCCCTCAGATCGGTTCCTATTTCTGGTGATTCTATAATTTGGAGAGATTGGACCGGTCTGTTATTTGGATTGGGGTTGGGTTGGGCTGGGAGTTGCGGTCTCAGATTAGACTGGGGATTTTGTTGTAAGGCTGGAAGTGTAGGTTGCGGGAGCGGAATAGTTCCTATTGGCTGATGCATCGGTCTCTGCTAGTTTGTCTGCCAGGCTGAACTTTGTGAAGTAGGGAGAGTCCATTGTGGAGGATATGAGTTACCTTGCTAATATGTGGAGTATAAGGAAAATTTGGCCAACCAGATTGGCTTGCGTGATTCAACCATGGGTTTGAAGAAGGAAATGACTGTGGTGACCAGTTTGGAAATGGGGGCTGGGATTGACTTTGCCACATACTATATTGTTGAGCATTATACTGTGGAGGCTGAAAAGAAGAAGTTGTGTCTGGAAACATACCAGATTGTCTCGGCTGCCACTGACGGCGCTGGTTGAGAAAATACACCGATTCTGGTTCTTCTTTCACTTCCTTATATACCGCTTTCAATCCAGGAAGTGAGGGGCAGCTGTCCGTAAGGTGATCTTTTGTACAGATGGCGCATGTTTGGACTGTATCTAGTGGACACTCCTTGTGGCTATGCTTTTTCCTGCATTGGGGACAGAAGATTGCCAAATTTTGTTCTGCCTCCATTTGCTTCTGTTTGGCCTGCATAATATCAAGTTGTGTAGTCAGTGTCCCTAGTATATCAGTTTTAAATTTTCCAATAAATTTCCAATTTCTACACGTGTTACTCCTTCTGTTGAAATTTTATTATCTCTTACAAACCGATCATGTTCTGCTGGTTTTACTCTTGTGCTGCCTCTCGAGCTCCTGATACATAAATCAATAATGTCAGCAAAATTTTCTTGATAAATATCCCCTTTTCCCATAATGTTTAATGTTTCGATCCATTGTTCCTTCATGCCCCTTATCAATGTTGTTTTTAACACATTATCAGGTAAAGGTAGTGATGCATAAGGAGATCTTTGTAGATTATACTGGAAACGTTCCACATACTCCTCTAATGTTTCATTCGGTCTAGCTGTCATCTGGAATATTTCGTCCTTTAGTTCTCTAGACCTGCAATAATCCTAATATTTTTTTAGAAAATATTCTTTCATTTGATCCCAGTTGTTTATAACCCAGCCACCTAATCCCATAAACCATCTTAAAGCAGCCCCTTTTAATGTAGAGGGAAATAATTTCAGTTTCTGGGGGTCGGTGGTGTAATCATATTCCCTGCACAACACATCAAATTCAAATAAAAATGCATCCGGATCTTCTGATGTAAGACCGTGAAATGTAGGGATATGTTGAAGAGGGATTGCGTTTTTGGCTGATTTTGAGCCATAGGGTCGAATATATTCCAATAACCGTCTGGGATATCTAGGAGGGTATTCCTAGGTTGAGAGGGAATGGCTTTGACAGGAATAGTTTTAATAGCACTTCCTCTATCTGGGATAATGAGAATGCATGATGTCTGAGGAGATTGAGTTTCTTCAACAATGATTTTTGCAGCACTTCCCTTGTCTGGGCTGTTTAATGGCTAAGTTGTTCCAATAGGAGATCTGGGCTGTTTACTATGACCACTGATCCTAGTGTAGGATTGGATCTTGCATCGTTTCCAGCACAGAAAATCCTTGTAGCAGATCCAAACCTCCTTGATCACCACCTCATTTTGAGCAGCTTCAGCCATGACAACAAGATTGATCCAAAGGCAACCAAGATCGAATTTATGAAGAACGAACAACTGGAGATTAACTACGACCGGTTTTGTTAAACTGTCTAATTTTAGAGGCCTAAAAGCTAAATTCTTCATTTGGTTATGTAATCAGTTGAACGATCTATTTTGGACTTTGTCCAAAGATCTATATAATGAAGAATGTAAATAAGATGAGGATAGTTTTGGATACAAGTTTCTGTATAGAACAAAGACAGCCAGAGAGGCGGTAACAGGTTGATGTATTTTGTTATTGCCCGAATCTAGGCTGGACAATGTATTAACACATGTACTTGCCTCAGTGAGTTAATAAAAAAGGGAGCTCCACCTCATTGATTAACGTACTGAGAAACATTTTTTTTTAAAGGGAAACACGCTGGTTGGCTAGGGCCCAACCAACCCAACACATTTACCCTATTTCCTGTTTCTTGTAATTTGTGTTTATATTGTCAAGTGTGATTTAATTTCAAGCACATGCATTCCTTTCTGAGTGGAAGCAGATCTGTTGTGTAAAGTAGCTAAATTTACTTTTCCTGCACCTGATTTTAGATTGGTTTTCCCTGCCTGGTCCAAGCAGGAGAAATAAACCTGCACCAGTGCACGTTGGTGTGATATTTCCTTTTTTGTAGTTTTGTTTGGTTGGTTTTCCCCACGTGGTCCAAGCAGGAGAAATGAACCTACACCAATGCACATTGGTGTGATGCAGTAAGCCTTTCTAGTCTACTTCCCGCAAATTTCTTTCTTTCATTAAACACTTTATGAAAGGATAAATGTATATGGATTGTTTCTTTATTTCTACACTCTGTCAAGATTATAAACATTCATTTTTTATGTGTGTAATTTGATTTAACAGTATAATAGCACTTGTAGTAACTAAGCACTCATTTTAAGAATTAAATGCTAAGTGCAAGAAGCTCTGATACGGTGCAAGAACTAGTTTCTTGCCACGGGATCTGAGTGCTTTGAACCTGGAAAAGTACAAGCCCTTGCAGGAAGTAAAACACCTTTACTAAAGACACCATTTATACCTTCTGCATAAATCTCTGTTCCTACACTAGTGCAAGAAGACTGTGATAGTGCAGGATAGATTAGCGCAAGAAGGAAATCTCTAAAGGAGCAGGTTTAAAGGGCCCATCTGATGAGATTGCTAAGTGTCTCTCCTAAAGAAAAAAACACACTTAGTAGTTAAACAATAATTATCTAGAGTGATTTCCCTTTATCTTTAATTCCCTCTTGCAAATGCATTCTTCCTTGTTCTAGTCTTAGATTATTTTGATGGTTCAAGTTGCCTTTTTCTCTTCTTAGTTTGATTCTGCAATATTTCCTTTAAAGGAAGTAGGGATTTATATTAGAAAGATTCATATCATCTTTGGCATTGCCTGTGCTTCATCTCTAAGTTTACGGATCCCTCGGGTTGACAAATTAAGTGTTGAGGAGTTTGCTTAAGTGTAATTCTTGCACCAAACATAGTGGTTAGCTAAGTTGACAGACAATCAAGGAAGGTGGAAGCTCAATATTCTTATAGTGTGGACTAAAAAATTAGTGCGACGATTAGAAGCTTTTGAAAACAAGATCACATGGGTTGTCAATCATTGGTTCGATCAGATTCTGGGAGGATTTGTTACAAAATTTGTAGTTGATACCTCAATCAGCTATAGTGAAGCGGAGCGGTGATTTTTCAAAGGACCACGAGGCAAGTATTTAAGATCATTCAATACTTGGATTAAAATGATGTTATGTGAAAACCGGGTGATGAAATTACCTTGATGTTCGGAACTGCGTAAAGTGGACAATTCTTTAGAAATTGTGAAGGATCAAGACGAGAGTATAGTCCATTGATTGGAACTCCTTCAAGTGGTGATGAAGGGGCTAGGAAAACTACACTGCGAAGCATTGTTCAACTAATCACTTAGGGGATTCCTCAAGAAAATCATCCTTCCACTCCACCTCCACCCCCACTTCCACCACATACACCTTCACCCACACCTCCACCTCCACCACCACTATTCAACATGGTGAATTCAATGAAGATACCAAACTTCAAAGGCATAGGAAGTGAAGATGCATAGTAGTTTTGGTTTGTTTCGAATGTTGTATGGACAAAACAACAGATTACTGATGACAATATAAAGAAGGCATAGTTCGTTACTGCTTTGCAGGATCGCACGCTAACCTAGTACATTAAGTATTGTTTTGACAATCCTCTCACAATGCTAGCAAAGACTAAGGCGGCTTTAAACAAAGAGTTTAGTAAGCCTAAGTCTTTCTCACATTCAGTAATTTTATTTAAAGAAAGCATTATGAGGGTTGATGAGATGCTCTGGGAATTCGATCAAAGGTTGAAGTGTCAGATTAGAGAAGCTAACATGCAGGTCATAGATAGCCAACATTGTGAATGGTTTATAGTGTCGCTCTTACCCCACTTGAGAATTTCTCTATCACAACAGAAGATAGAAACACATGTAGAAGCCTTGGAAATTGTAATGAGGCTGCATGCATCACCTATTCAAGATATGAACTTAGGAGTACAACATATCCACTGACAATTAGCTATCTTACACCTAGAATTACAGAGTTTGAAGAAAGACAAGGAGACTAAACTAGAAGTGCACACAAAAGTCTTACGTTTGAAGTGCAAGGGCCATGAGCACGATAAATACCATTTTCCATTGTACACGAATTATATTACAGGAGGAGGGGCAATTCCCTTGAAGCCATAAGCTGCAGCAGGGCCAAGCATGGGGGCTTCACTACGGTGTGCTATTTGTCAATTTACTGGACAACATGTGATGGATAATTGCCATTTACTTAAGAAGTTTGTCTAGATGCCCTAGAAGCTTCTATGTAACTTCTAAAAATATGCTGGTCACGATGAGCACCACTGTCGAATCTATGAGATGATGATGGAAAGCACACCTACATACCAGATGCAAGCATAAACTCGGCCTCCATATTAGGGTGGTGGAGGAGCATGCAGAGGTTATTAGGGTCGAGGATAGGGCTAAGGAGGAGGAGGACCTGGTAGAGGCCGCAGTCAGATTACCTGCTACAACTGTGGATAGAAAGGGCAGTACATGTGAGAGTGCCAGGACCCGTCTTGTCAATACTGCAGACGGTTTGACCATACTATAGAAGAATGTCTAGTTCTAATAGCTAAAATGCAAGAGAGGAAAACATAGCCTCACCAGCTGTAGAGCTATAAAAAGGGTCTCTTTCACCTCTAATTACCTCACATTAATATGTCAATCCGGGAGCGTTTTGTTATTCCAAAGAGTGTCTCAGTCTGAGGCTATCATTTGCCTGAGTAATGCTAGTAGTATAGTGTTCAGAAATACAAGAGTAAATGGATACTTGTCTACAGCTTAACTACTTCAAAAGAGTAAATCACACACTCAAAAGACTAACTTATCAGTCAAGGGTTCAGTAGCAATAACCCATCCCTTTGGAAACTGATGGAAAAGGAAATCAGAGAACAGATCATGGATCTGGGAGCCAGACAGTAAATGCCAATGCTCACTACAGCCTTAGATAGTCTCCCACACCAAAATAACAAATGCCAGGAAATGGAACGGCAGATAAGAAAATGGAACAACAAATAAGATATCGAACAACAAGTTTGTAATGGAACAACAATTCTTAAATGGAATAGCAGCTAAGAAATAGAACAGCCACTAAGTCTCACAAGCAATAACAAACTTAATCTATCAAATCAAATGCATTAATCGTAATAAAACGGAAATCTTTCACTCTTAAGGCAAATCGAACAGCACACACCAATGGAACAACACTGATTACTGATAAAATATGGAACAATGCTTGAAAACCATATATGCACACAACACACTTAAATAGTAATCTGATCCAAGTATCAATCTCAGTTAGAAGGAATACGACTGCGTTTCAAAATAGAACAGCATTGTTCATAAATCAAACAATCGTAAAGAACATAACTCTTAAGATGAATTCCGTGACATGAATGAACAGGTGCACAAAACAAAAACTCTGTAATGGAATAGTAACAATATTCTGTTAAGACTAGTAATATTAGATCAACTCTAAAAAGAACAGTAATATGATGTAGAGTCAATACAATAGTTTTTTCAGTGGAAACCTTGATGAATTAAACATAACAATGGATGTGATGTAAACTTATAAAACACATCAGATTACCAAATAACGACGATAGGCAAACCACGCATAAACCAACCTAATAATACAAGAATAAGTGTCCTCCAGGGTCGGGCCCTTAGCCTCCAGGGGTACACCGCTTGAAGTTAATCCAGACTCAAAGATGAAGTAATCAACAAGTTTGTATTAATGCATAAAGCAGAATTACAATAAACCAGTTCTTATCGAGACTCGATGATCAAAGTTTTGATCTTAAAAGAAATTACATAAAAGCATAATCATGTCTAACTCCTCCTCGAGCTAACAGTGTTGTCCCTTTTATAAGGGTGATGGCGGAGATGTCTAAGTGCAAAAATAGATAAAACAGCAATCCCTCAGGATCAAGGATCCTGAGGGATTCGCCGAACCATTAGTCCTCAGTCATTTCTTTTCTCTCCTGCACCGAGATGATATCTCCACCTCCTTTTCTGGGCTGATTCACTTTGATTTGCTTTGCCTTGTTTGCATTCGGTCTCCCATCAAAGGGATAGCGGTTAACCCGTCCTTGTCCTTTCCTTTGGAACGACAACTTCTCGTTTTCACTCCCCCCTGCATAAGGAAATGACAATTGTCAGCATTTTAGTCTTGCACATTAATCTCACATGTTTTATTATAATTCTTTATCATTTTCGGAGTTCATGATGCAAAAAGGTTTGCAAGTTCTAATGAAAGGATACTGAAATAATCATGAAAAACATACCTTTTTTAGTACTCCACAGTAGCCTATGCAGAATATATAGATGATGAGGGTTGAGCCCCATGAAGAATATCAAAGTGTTAACATTGTGCTAAGAAGTGGAATGATGACTGGCACTAATAAGGGTAAATAACCTAAAGAAGAGGGATGGGTCCGCAAAGCGCTAGATAAAGAAGTTGGATTTGATCTGGATCATTCTAAGGAAACATTTATGGAAGCCAGGAAGAGATTTATTGAGGCCTTGACCTCAGGGATCCAGGACAAGATACAAGAAATGAACATGCCTGCAAAGGTTGATCCCTCTGTACTCACTATGTTTTTGGAGACCTGCATAAAACTGTTGTACGATAGAAAATTTGTGGAAGGTCTGCAGGAATTAATAAATAAATGCGCTAGCAAAGATAAATTTCCTGATGGACACCAGGTGGTTAGAAAAATTAGCAAACATAAGGCACGAACAAGGCACGAGATGAGGCTCACAGCATAGATAGGTGATTATGAGATGGACTAGGTCATTTTGGATCTGGGGTCCGATGCGAATGTATTACCGAAACAAACATGGGAAAGTATGGGGAGACCTACACTACAGTGGTCTTCAATTCAACTTAGGATGGCGAACTAGTAGAAAATCATCCCCATGGGATGGTTATATAGAGTAACAGTTGATATAGAAGGTGCGAGCATGATGGCTGACTTTGAGGTTATAGAAATCATTGATGACAGTAACCCCTACCTCGCACTCTTGGGGATTGACTGGGCTATTGACATGAATGGGATCATTAATTTGAATAAAAGGATGATGTCGTTTGAAAGAAAGTTGTTGCGAGTTATAGTGCCACTAGATCCTACATAAGGGGTGTGCTATACTGAACCAGTCCGCAACTATGACGAAAGTGATGATGAAATGGATCATATTTACAAGATAATAGCGTAGGATCAGGACTGGGTCAATCCAACGGAAGATGGATGGATTGCCTGGGACTGGAAGAGTTCCTGAACCTCTGATTCTGATGAGGAGTTAGAGCATTGGAAAAATCGCTTGCACAAAGTATCTACATTGCGATGTAATATGATGATGAAGTCGTTGCATTGTGTTTCGTCGGAGGTAAGGAAATTACCCTATTATGATGGTTTAACTAACGTATATATGTTCTTGGATGAATTGGAGTGCAAAGTCCCTAAGGATCACAGCTTCCAAGCATTATAGTTGGCACTGCGTGCTACGCTTGCACGATGGTGGGGTACGCATAAGGATGTTTTTGCTATACCGAAGAATGATGAGGCTACGGTTTGGGCATGCTAACAACAAAATGACTAAGAAATATAATGGGAGGGATGATCCATGTGATCACCTAGCGAAATGGACTAAATCATGGGTAACAAAACTACAGCCAGAGTGGGTACACATATTTTTCCATACTTTGGATACAATTCCCATGAACTTGTATTTGGAAATGAAGCTTTTCCATGGCATCACGGAATGGGATATATTGAAGGAGGTTTCTTATTGACCTTCAACTTTGAAGATGGCTTCACAAGCATCGATGAAGCATTACAAGAGATTATGGTGGTTATCTTCAGAGCGCTGAAGGAACCTATGGAATGGATCCAATTAGACTGGAGGACCTAGCTGTGACATGCATTGGAATGTTATAATGTGACCACTAAAGAGGAAGATGAAGATCTAAGAAACATTAATATTCCGGAGGTACAAGGGCACCGCAAAGTCTAAGGCCCACAAATAGAAAACCCGGACATCTCCACACCTTTGAAGATAAAGCAAGTAAACATTAGCATTGTAGAAGAACCAAAGTTTGCAAAAATTGGAGATTATTGGGATGACGCTATAGTGGATAAAGTTGTTGAGTTACTCTGCAAATACCAGGATCTCTTCCCCACTAAGTTTCTAGATTTGAATGGCATAGTTGGCGATTTGGGCATTATGAAGGTCACTTTGAAGCCAGAAGCGAAACCTGTTAAATAGAGGTTGTATCGCCTTAATCGTAAATACAAGGAAAAGGTTTGTCAAGTGCTTGATAAGGTGTTGGAGGCATGCATCATAGAAATTGTTGAAGAATCTGATTGGGTGAACCCAATGGCGGCTCAAGAGAAGAAACAAAAAGGTGAAATAAGGATTTGCGTAGATCTGTGGAAGCTTAAAGATGTGTGTGCTCACGACCCATTTCCAACGTCGTTTATAGATGAAGTGTTAGACAATGTTGGAGGGCAAGAGGCCTATTCCTTTACTAATGGGTTTTCTGGGTATCATTAGATCAATCTTGCACCAGAGGATAAGAGAAAAACAACCTTTGCCATGGAGTGGTGTTGTTTTCAATACACTGTGATTCCATTTGGAATCAAGAACATGCTTGTGATATTTTCCCGCGTAGTCATAACAGCGTTCAAGCAGTTCGTTCATAAGATTCTGTAAGTATACTTTGATGACTTGACAGTGTTTGGATTAGTGAAGCACCATGTAGCAAGTCTGCGGCTGATGTTGGACACATGTTGCAGATACTAGATCGCGTTGAATTTGAAAAAATGCATATTCTGTATTCCTTTTGGGATCTTGCTAGGGCATGTGGTGTGCAAGCAAGGATTGATGGTGGACCCTGCAAAGATTGTGGTATTTATGAATTTGGAGGCCACTAGGAATGTCAAGAAACTGCACGTGACATTGGGATATATGGGATACTATAGAAAATTTATCAAAGATTATGCTCAAATTACTACGCCCATGGAGAAACTGCTAACTAAGGATGCAACATTCTATTGGGATGAAGAATGCCAGTGCAACTTAGATGTCTTGAAAGAAAAGATGGTCATTGTGCCTGATGAGCCTCATAAATGGGTAATTATATGGGCTCATTTTACCTCCTAACCTAGTCAAATCAACCATTCTCTTAGCTTATTGTATGATTTTCTAATTATATTTATGCTTATAGAGTGAGTTGAGTTAGTTATGATGCCATGTGGTCTAATATGTGTTTAATGCAGATTATTGATGAATTTTGTGGTCAAAGTTAAGGATCTAGTGGACAAATGGCAGCAATAAATCGAAGTGGAAAAAGGAGAGGAACTATAGGAGGGAAGCCCCCTCATTTATGACTCCTCACTTCGAATTCCCCTTCATTCAGCTTGGAGTACAAGTAGCCAAGTCATGCACTAGAAGGCAACTGAGCAAGTGAAGGATGACTGATGATTATCTTGAGTTTTGGGAGCCAAGACTCCCTGATTTTAAGGAAGATGTTGGTAACTTCATTTGGATAAGTAGAGAGGCCTAGGGCCTCACTAGGGTCAGATTTTTGTTGGATTTTTGTTGTAGTTTTGCTTATGTAAACTCTGCTCAACTTCGAGCTTATTATCTTGACAGTTCATGTAATCTTGTTATTGTTTTGAGAGTAAAGATGGAATCCTTTTTGAGTTAGCACTGAGTTACCTCAGAGGGCTGAAGCTCTTGGGTTAGAGCTCAATCCAAGCAGCCAAGATCCTCTTTACTTGTCTTTGTATGTTTCATTTTAGTTTGTAGATTAGGTTTTTGTTAGATCCATTTCTTTCATGGTTAAGAATCGGTTGCTTTTGATGATTCAGTAGTTTGCTTCCATTTGTGCTTTATATAGTAGGTTAAGCAGTGATAAAGAAAAGATCCAAAAGGCTAGAAACAGTGCCTTGGCCTCTCTTCCTCCCTTTGGGACAATGATTTGAGGCAAAGACCCTCTTGCTGCCCCAGAAACACAGATTTCCCTCATTCATAGGACTTCTAGTATTTGCAGCTTTTTAGTTGGTTAATAGTCTAGTTTTTTTTTGCTTAAAAAATTCTTCATCATGCTCACTTATTTATTTACAATATTCTTCTTTCATTCTTTCCTTTCTTGCAGCAGTTATCATCATTTCCTTTCATAGATCATAGTTTATTTTGATGCAAAACTCTGTTTTTCTAGATGCACTTATTTCATTGCTTGCTTAATCTCATTGGTTGACTATCAGTTGTTTATGTAGTATATCTTCTATCAGCAGACCAGCCTATTAGCCATCCCATCCTCCATCTGATCCATGCCCTACAGGTCGCCCAAGTCTCCCCTCAATTCTGCCTTAGTTTCCTGCATTTTCCATAGAATTTCTTCCTCTCTCCTTGAGCAAATCCAATCATCTTTCTCTCTCCTAATACCTCTTGGTAGACCCTAGGTGCCCTAAAACTTCATTCCAACCTTCATACACCTTTTCCACCCACTCTCACACCTTCAAAACAGTGAAAAATGCTCTCGGCCTCCTCCTGTAGGCCTCCTCTAGAACACTGTTTTTCCTCCTGTAGATTTCTTGTGTCCTCCTGTAGATTTTCCTATAGGCTTTCTTTTGAAGGCCAAGTTTGGGAAAAGCCTCCAGAAGGCCACTTGAGACCTCCTAGGACCCATCCACACCATCCTACATACTCTCAAGTCCAAAACCCGCCATTTAACCCCACCTATTCGCTACCACATTCACAAACAAATAAATTACCTGCATGACAAATTCACATAAAAATGCATAAAAATCCAAAAAGATGTTTTTTGCTCATTTACTTCCAGAAATAACTTAGTTAGATGTTGTTTACTTCCTTGAGTATGTAATGGCATTCTTTTCATGGTTTTCATAGTGCTTTTTGTAGAAGTAGGATTAGTTGGTTAATTAGGATTTACTTGGTTTGCTTTGCATTTTAGTCTTCCTTTCTGCAAGTAGAATAGCATATGTAGAGTAATCTCTCTTTTTCCTTTCACGACATATAGAGCTTCTTCTGGAATCCATAGAAGTTTGCTTGAGCTCCTAGTGATCTTGCGCTGGCTGACCAAGTGACAACCTACAGTAAGAACTAGTACTTGTGCATACAACACCGTCGCTTCCAAGTTTGTTATGAACTACCAGGTTGATAAGAGTAAAGTAGGCAGCCCAGGAGTTGCAACATTATTGCTGCAATAATGGTGCTCACCAATTTTTGGCGTTGTTGCCAAGGAAGCATCAGAGTATTCTGTGATTATTTCTTCTATTTTCTATTGCAACATTCTGCTAATAGTTTATTTCTGCAAAAGTAGAATAGTCATTTCCTTTCTTTCAGTTCTGCATTTCTTTTGCTTTCCTTTTCAATTCTGTAATTACCATTTCAGCAAAAGTAGAATAGTCATTTCCTTTCTTTCAGTTCTGAATTTCTTTGCTTTCCTTTTCAATTTTGCAATTTCCATTTCAACAAAATTAGATTAGTCATTTCCTTTCTTTCAGTTCTGCATTTCCTTGCTTTCCTCTTCAATTCTGCAAATTTCTTTTCATCAAGTTCATTTCAGTTAGTTTCAATTTGTTTTTTTGAATCAATTTTAGTTTTGTAGGTACTATCAGTGTGGGGAAAAAGGAATAAAAACCAACCAAAAAAATTTCCTTTCATGCCTTTTAGGAATAGAGATAATTCAGGAAAATTCTTGCCCAACACCCCCACTGCTTCACACAGCCAACCTTCTCTCTTCTTCGGTGGCTGCGATCAAGAAGAACCCTTAGGTGAATAGCCAGACATATTTGAAGAACCTATAGGGGAAGAAGAAGAAGAAAACATTCCTTTAGAGCCAATGGCTGAACACAAAAATGCCAGGGGGAATGGAGGTAGAATAGAGGGTACCTTTCCCATTCGGAAGACCAATGGAGACACCAAAATGAAGAATATAAGCCCTTCCGCCCTACCTCATTTCCATGGTCTGACTACAGAAGATCATGACACTTTTTTGTTTGAGTTTGCTATTATCTGTCGAACCTATGACTATGTAGAAGATGAGAAAAAGTTGAAATTGTTCCCTTCAAGTCTCAAGGATGCAGAAATGCGCTTATTCATGGGATTACCTAGCAATAGCATCTAACTTGGGTTCAGATGCAACAAGCCTTTAACAACAAGTATCGATATTATTGTAGGTCAAAAGATACTAAAGAAGAAATTTCTGAATGACTATAGGAAGTGATGAGTCCCTGGAAGACTATGAGGAAAGGTTCCAGCTCAGTTACAAAAGGGCTGGGTGTACACTTGACCCTGAGTCTCTGAAGATGGTCCTGCTCAGGGGAATTCGGGAACATATTTTAGACACCCTCCATCTACTAGTTGGGGGAGACATCTACCAATTGTCTTATGAAGACATAAAGACTATTTTTAAGAACCATTCTAGAGCAGCCAGAAAGAAAGGTATGGGGAGTCAACCCATAGCCAGTACCTCTTCCTCTAACTCATCCATTAAAGGAGAAATTGGAAACATGCTGGAAGACTTCAAGAGTGAGATGCTGCAGACTCTTGCCATGCAAATGGATACCTTGCTTATCAAAAGGAAACAAGAGGAAGAAGAGAGGGCTTTGGCCATTTTTTGCCCTAGATGCACCAGGAGGCATCCTAGGAATGAATGTGCATTGAAATCTATAGATGTTTGTTCAGTTTGTGAAGAAAATCATTCTATAGATAAGTGCCCTTCCTTGCCCGGACTTAAAGATGTATATCAAGGGGCTGAAGGAGTCACTGAACAACTCTATGACATAAACCAAAGAAGGCTACATGGACCTAGACCATACCAACAGGGGATGCAAGGGACATCTCAGGCATACTACAACCCCAACCAAGTCACTTCCATACCTTATTGGGGCCCCCTTGCTCATCCTTCCTGGTCCATGCCTCCTCCTTGGTCCTTCACATCTCAATATCATGCCCAACCAACCAACCATTCATTTCAATCCTATGCTCAGCTACCACCTCAGTGGAATGCACCTCATCAGGGGTGGAGGCCCCAATACAACTCTCTTCCCGCTCTTTTGCCTCCACCACCTGCCCAACCACAACTGTTACCTCCTGCTCCACCAAAGCAACCCCAAATGCCTGCCCAGCTAAATCCGAACCTGAACAACATACAGGATCAACAAGTGTATAGTGGGTAACCATCATGCCCAACTTATGCTGTGGAGTTTCAGGAAATTAACTTATGATCTGGGAAAGTTCTCCTAGACAGTCAGCCTCCACCTAGGGAGGTTGAGGAAGATAAAGAGGAAAGTGAACCTAAAGAAATTCCACCCTTTCCTGAGAGGCTATCCATGACAGTTCAGCCTACCCCAGAAGAAACTGAACTCCTGGGGGAATTGAAACATTTATGTGTGAAGATACCACTTCTCCAAGCCATAAAAGATGTGCCTATCTACAATAGTTTGATCAAAGAAAAGTGCTTTAGGCATCCAGGAAGGTGCAAGAGAGATGCCCCAACCATCAATGTCATAGGGAAACTGCTCGATCTAATGTTGGGGCAGAATCTGTCCAAAGTATCTAGACCCTGGAAGCCCAATAGTCGATGTCCACATCAATGGCACCATGATCCCACACACTTTGATTGATCTAGGAGCTGCCATTAATGTGATGAAAAAGGACACAATGTTGAAACTCAACCTCCAGGGCTCCTTGAGGAAGACCAAAACCATGCTATAGTTAGCAGATCGCTCCACCATGACCCCTGAGGGGATTGTGGAATATGTGATGGTCTCCATTGATTCTTGGGAGTACCCTGTTGATTTCTTAGTTCTCCAGCTAAAGGCAAAGCTCACTTGGTATCCTCTCATTCTGGGAAGATGCTGGTTGGCTACCGCCAATGCCTAGATCAGCTGTCGAGCTGGGAACATGACCATAAAGAATGGGCATATGTCCAAGAAGTTAATCCTATATCCTCTTGCCCAACCCATGTTAGAACATGATCTACCTCTCTAGTTGGAGGACAAAGATAAGGATGGAGTTTATTCTGCACCGATGTGTGCATTAGGAATCGCCATGGGGGGGATACAGCAAGATGAGGATGATATAATTGAAAATATGATTCAGAATCCATCTCCCAATGTATCAACCTTAGATGAAATAGTAAGAGAAACCTAAAACAACCTCTCAACTAATATTTGTGCAGCCGACTCCACTTCTCTCTGTGTTAAGAATATAGAGTTTGGTCCAAAAAGAACCTTGAAAATCAATCCGTCCCTATCCACTTCCTAGGAGAAGGAACTGCGTAGCCTACTGAGAAAGCACTTAGATGTCTTCGCCTGGAGTTATAAGGAGATGAAGGGATTTCACCCTTCAGTATGTACTCATCATATATACATGAAGGAGGGTTGCAAGCTGGTCAAGCAGCCTCAAAGGAGGATGAACCCAACACTTAAAGATATTGTTAAGGAAGAACTGCAGAAATTGCTTGATGTGGGATTCATCTATCCCATCTCTGACAGTGAATGGGTCTCTCCTTTGGTGCTAGTGCTAAAGAAAAATGGTAAGTGGAGAATCTGTGTTGATTATCGAGAATTGAACAAAGCCACTAGAAAGGACCATTTCCCTTTACCTTTCATAGATCAAGTGTTAGACGGTTTGGTAGGGAAATTTTTTTTCTCTTTCCTAGATGGCTTTAGCGGGTACATTCAGATTCAAATCAGCCCGGAAGACCAAGATAAGACTACTTTCACTTGTCCTTGGGGTACCTTTTCATACTGGGTCAATCCTTTTGGTTTGTGTAATGCTCTAGCCACTTTCCAAAGAGTTGTATTGAGTATATTCTCTGAATTAGTTCATGATGCAGTAGAGATATACATGGATGACTTTACTCCTTGTGGCTCTGACTTTCAGGAAGCTTTATCTAACCCAGGAAAAGTTCTAGACAAGTGTATTTAGATGAACCTATCACTCAGTCTAGAAAAATGTGAATTTTCGATGATTGAAGGGACCGTGCTAGGTCATGCAATATCTCAGCAAGGACTGAAGGTGGACCCCAAAAAATTGCCATCATCCAAAGGGTCCCACCTCCTCAAAAGGTGAGAGATGTCAGAAGTTTCCTAGGCTTAGTTGGGTATTACTAGAGATTCATTAAATATTTCAGCAAGCTAGCCTTTCCTTTGATTGGTCTTTTAGGTAAAGATGTCGAGTTTATATGGTCAGAAAACTGTCAAGAAGCCCTAGATACCTTGAAGAGAAAACTCATGACTACCCCAATTTTGAGAGGCCCAAACTGGGCCCTACCTTTCCACATTCACACAGATGCCTCAAACAAAGTAATAGGAGCAACCTTGGGACAAATCGATGAAAAGTTGCCTTATGCCATATACTTTATAAGCAAAAACTTGTCAACGGAAAAGTTAAACTATATGGTGACCGAGAAGGAGCTCCTAGCTATCGTGCATTCCTTAAACAAATTTAGACATTATATCACAGGCTATCAAACCTTTGTGCACACTGATCATGTTGAAATTAGATATTTAATCAACAAACCGGATGTAAATGCTCACATTATTAGATGGTTGCTTTTACTGCAGCAGTTTGATTTGACCACTGTTGATAAGCCTGGTAAAGAAAATGTTGTTGCTGACTTTTTGTCTAGAGTAAATTTTCCTGTAGGTGAAGAAGGAATGGTGGATGACCAAATTCCAGATGAAAATTTGTTTGCTATCTCAGTACTCTCTCCATGGTTTGTTGATATAGAGAACTACTTGGTTTCAACACAGTTCCTACCCACCTGTCCTCAAAGGAAAAGAGCAAGGTAGTAAGGAAAAGCACCCCTTTCACCTGGATTGGGGGAAATCTCTTCAAACTTGGCCCAAATCAGATCTTGAGAAGATGTGTCAGGGAGGAGGAAGTCTTTGACATCCTCCTAACCTGTCATGACGGGCCTTGTGGAGGTCAATTTGTAGCAAAAAGAACTACCTTCAAGATACTTCAAGTAGATTACTATTGGCCCACTCTTCATCAGGATGTAAGGAGATATACCAACAAGTGTGATCGGTGTCAAAAGATGGGGAAACCTACTCCAAAGGATGAAATGCCCATGCAACCTCAAGTGACCTTTGAGCCATTTGAGAAGTGGGGCATGGACTTTGTGGGGCCTACCATCCCTCCTTCAAAGTAGAAACAATACATCATTGCGTGCACCGATTACCTGACAAATTGGGCAGAGACAAAAGAAATCAAAGCAATGATAGAGGAAAACATCACTGAATTTTTGAGGGAAAACCTATTCTACAAGTTTAGGTATCCAAGAGTGGTGGTCATAGATCCGGGTAGTCAGTTCACTTCCAATTTGATTGAAGACCTACTCACACATCATAGAATCAAGCACAGGACTTCCACCCCTTACCATCCACAAGCCAATGGGCAGGTGGAGGTCACTAACAAAGCATTGGAAGGGATCTTGACAAAGGTAGTGAGCAACAATAGAAAATACTGGGTGGACAGATTAGTTGAGGCCACTTGGGCCTACAACACAACATGGAAGACCACTACAGGGTTCACACCCTATGAGCTGGTCTATGGGAAGAAGGCTTTACTGTCAATATAATTTGAATTCAATACACTAAGGGTGGCAGTTCAGCTGGACCTAAACCTTAGCCATGCATAGAAAGAAAGATTACTTCAGCTTAATGGATTGGATGAACACAGAATGTAGGCCCTTCTCCATACAGAGGTAGTTAAGCTTCAGAGAAATATATGGCATGACAAAAATATCAAGGAGAAGTAATTCCAAGAGGGAGATTGGGCACTACTCTATGATTCAAGATACAAAGATTTCAAGGGCAAGCTAAGGACAAGATGGTTGGGACCCTACACCATGGAGAAATGCAATGACAATGGTTTAGTTCTGATCAAAACCACTGATGATGAAGCCATCCCCATGCTTGTTAATGGACACTGGTTGAAAGTCTACAAGAAACTCCTCTCCAAGCAAGACTTCATTGAAGATTTGAATAAGATAGTGATGGTAGTGGAGCATGTCTTAGCCTCCACTTCACCCACTCATTGAAGAAAAAGAAAAAGAATAAAAAAGTAAGGACTCAAGTGAAAATCTCCATGAGGCGCTTAAGTCCCATCATTGGGTTGAAAACCTCTTCTGAGGTGGCCCAATGATGTCAAAAAAGAGAAGAGAGAAAAATAAGATCCCTAGGTGAAAACCTCCCTTGGAGGTGCCCAGGGCAGGCAATTAGGGTGAAAACCTCCCTGAGGTGCCATCGTTGTTTTCAAATATATATATATGAATTTCAAGTTGCATTGTAGGTTTGCAGGAGGACTACAGGAAGCATCAGAAGGTGCCAAGGGAGCCCTGGAAACAATACTAGCACTTATCCTACCTTCCCACACCTTTCTCCATCATTCTTGGCATTTTTTCACCTCACTATGCTTCTTTTTCAAAAACTGTGTTTTCTACAGGAGGCTCTGTGTTTTCTACAAGAGGCTCCTGTAGGAATTACAGAGAGCCAAAAATGGACATAAAAGGTAGTTTGAGGGACAGGGAAGATTCTTAAAAAATCTATAAATCCTCCTACAGTCTTCAAATCTCCTTGCCATCATTTCCAAGCCTACATCACATCCCAAGCACCATTCTTCTTCCTGTCCAAGAAAAACACAGAAAAAAATAAATAGTTTTTCAGGAAAAGGAAAAAAAACAAAAAATAAGAAAGGGAACAACACCATCCACCTCACCTGAAGCCTACTTATTACCTCTCCATCTCTATCTACATCTCTGACATCATCCTCACAACTCCAAGCATAGGAAGAAGCTAAAGTTTCAAGGGGAGAAGCAACTACAAGAGCTCCTGTAGGAATTCCTATAGTAGTTGATCCCATTAAAATCCATCATCAACAGTAAGAGGGTGCAAACATGAAGGTTGAAGAAGACACCTAAGGATCAGATCCAGCCAGAGAAGAACCTACACAAGGCACAACCACACATCAACAAGCAGAGAGCATGCATCAAAAGAAACAAATGCACATAGCAGAGAGAGAGAGCCACAACACCTCACAACAAATGCATTTGAATCTCAGGTAAGTAACTAACTCGCTCTTCTATTTGCATTTGTGTAATTAGAAGGCATGCAATAGCAACGAGATGGTTGAGGTTGAATGAACGAAAGGTGGCTAGTTAACTTGGCCACCTTCATCTAGTTGACTCCACTCATCCGAAGATGTCACCCACATGTGCACACAATCAACTCAAGAAAGATGTCAAGGACAGGTAGTGGAGGAAGTGTGAACTATGATGCAATCATGAGGGATGATTGCGAGGAAAGGGCCATGATGAAAAGGCAGGTGGGGACCAATGGTCTGAATATAGGCAACGTACACTTTGCCATCTCACCCTCCATCACCGAAAATATCCATAAAGGGCAATAAGTACTCCTCCCTAAGCACTCTCACCACCTTTTCCTTCATTCTCTCCTCGAAACTCCACTCCTGCAATCTCCTTGTGCCCCCATAGCCTTGTAACCATCATTATCCATTGATCTCTCCCATATTCTTGCTCTTTGTGTTTTCTACAGGAGCACTTACAGGTTCTATAGGAGAACCTATAGGAATTCTACAAGAGGGACATCAGTCTTCTATAGGAGGGCTAGTGAGTTGTTTTGAAGGGAGAAAACAAGGGTTTTAGCACAATTCTCAGGCTACGGAGGTAGGTTCTATGCATACCCCCATTGAATATCAAGATATGAAAGTAGTGGTTTAAATTTGAGGAGGAAATAAAGCCTATAGGTGGAGGAAATACATAAAAAGATTTCTGGTTATTTCTTAAAAAAAACACAGTCTCTCCGTTTCTCTATTTTTATTCAAAAATTGTTGTCTCCATCTCCACATTTGGTTTCCCAAAGAAGCATAAACAAAATGAAAAGAGGTTTTATGAGGAAGGAGCCCACCAACTCCTCTAGGCTCCATGCACATCCCCAAGTAGTGGACATATTCACAAGAGCAATTTGGATGAACTTTTTTGAGAAATTCTGAGGGTTTGATGAGGAAATTGCTCAAGAATTTGCCCACTCTTTGGTCCCTCACACCAGAACACATGCCACTATCACCTTTAGAGGTTTTTCCATGGAGATAACCCTGAATTTATCAGTAGGGTCACTACCCTTCCTCTTGGGTTGCCTTGGAGTAAGGATGAGAAACCAATTGGCTAGGTTGCCAAGAAAAACTTCTTCCAAAACAATGAAACCCCCGTAGAAGATAAAAATGGCATCAAAAGGGCTGGCATACCATATTCTTGGGATGAGGTTAGTTACTAAATAATCAAGTATATTTCCTGTAAGGGGAGGTACAACATTGTTTATGGTTACCACTTTAGAATCCTTCATGAATTAAGGTATGGCATGGACACTCCAGCCCCTCAGAACCTCAGCATCCCCTACTTCCTCCTACAGTCAGTCATTGACTCCAGTACTAAAGTAAAAGTAGGAAATCCAGAGCAGCTAGCTCACCATGGGTTAATCAAAATTTTAGTGGAAGAAGCCCTCCATACATTTACACTCCCTATAGCATGGGAAATCTTTCAAAACATGACGGCTTAAGATGACATAAAGACCCTGACCTATGATATCAGTCCTATTGGCAATGAGGAGGAAGAGCAGCAAGGGGGAGAAGGTAAAGCAACTGGTGATTTAGAAGAACAAGAAGGGAAGAAGGAAGAAACCAAGATAGAGGAGGAGAATGCTGAAGAAACAGAGAAAACAGAGACAGAGAAAGAGACAAAAGGAGGAGAAAAAGGGGCAAAAAAGACAGAAGTGTCCCTTGAGACTCTAGAAAGAGAGGCAATAGCTACTCTCACTATCCTCAGCACACCAATTAATCCAAAACAGAAGAAAGGCAGACCTCCATGTATTTCAGAGCTAGGAAGAGCACAAGAATCAAAATGGGGAAATCCCAGCCTTCTTCAAAAGTGCCAAATATAATTGAAGATTCACCCTCTACCCAAGGGAAAGAATCCCCTTCCAAGGCACCTATCACATATGAAAGGGGGACTCCTAGATCTCCCACATGGAAAGAAAAGGTAGAACTATAGGACTCAAAAATAGTCCTACAGGAGGCACAGACAGTTCTACAGGAAACCCTGTCAAAACTATAGGAGATCCAAAAGCTTGAGAAAAGGGTAGAAGGACAGCCACAAGGAAAGATGGAAGAAATAGAGCTACAAGAACCTAATCCCTAGCCTAGTCTTGGCTCCTACTACAATCTTCTTGAGGGGGGAAGAATAATTCCACAAAAATTTGCAATTCCACTATTCTTTGAATTAGAGAAATATAGAATAAGGACCCATAGGTGGATGCAAATAGCCAAATCCAAAGGATTTGAGGATATTGGCCATATGGAGAACAAACTTAGAGAAATGGGTAGAGAGTTAAGTGTTATCAGACAAAGAAAAGCAATCAAAAGAAGCCACCTTGAAACTGAAAATGAATTGCTAAGGAGGAAACTGCAAGAGAAAGAGACCCAACTGGCATGCATGGCCAGCTGGTCCATGGAGGCATTGCAATGTAGGACACTAGCAAAATCCTATGGCCTATATCTCAAGGACTAATGGTCGCAATTTCAGATAAAGACTTTGGCACAAAGAGGCACAATGCCTTTCCAATATTACATGGAGTTTATGGGCCTGTGTGACCAAAGCACATCAGAAGATAAGGAAAAGATGGCAGAATTCTACCTACATAACATGGCCCTCACAGACATGAATGTGTGGGACCCCAATGCCAGGCTAGGAGACTTGCAACTAATGGCCATGGCCTCATGGATGAACCATGAAGAGTTAAGGGAAGCAGAAATAAGAAGTTTGATGATAAAGGAGCAGAATGAGCCATTAATGATCAGAGCTGAGCCATCAGACCCCATGGCACTCATTAGCACACATAACCTACTTTCAAATAATCCTTAGATTGCCCCTAGATATATAAGTGATCAGTCATAAGCCATTGCACATTTTGAGGATATGGAAAGGTTACTTGGGGATGACTGTGTGCATGCATGTATGAGGAGATGGAACACCTTACCACACAGTTTGCAGATTAGGGAATATAATTCCCCAATGAGGGTGAAGGAGGCATTAAGGAGAGTGCCAATGTACAAGCACTCCATGCAGAGGCTAAAGGTCAATTGGATTGGCCTCAAATTGAGCCCCCCACTGTTGCTAGGCATGCTGGAAGGCAGAAGAGAAGAAGAAGAGCAGGAGCAGTGGGAAGAGATAGATAGGAAGGCAGGATTCTATGACAAGGAAGAGGATACCACATCAGAATCATGGGATGCTAGGGAGGCCACCAGGGCCATAAAAGATGAGGAGATGGACTAAGTTGCTTAGAGGATGAGCAAAAATTTCAGTAGGGGGTGATAATGAGCCTCATAAATGGGTAATTATATGGGCTCATTTTACCTCCTAACCTAGTCAAATCAACCATTCTCTTAGCTTATTGTATTATTTTATGATTATATTTATGCTTATAGAGTGAGTAGAGTTAGCTATGATGCCATGTGGTCTAATATGTGTTTAATGCAGATTATTGATGAATTTTGAGGTCAAAGTCAAGGATCCAGTGGACAAATGGCAACAATAACTTGAAGTGGACAAAGGAGAGGACTTATAGGAGGGAATCCCCCTCATTTATGACTCCTCACTTCGAATTCCCCTTCATTCATCTCGGAGTACAAGCAGCCAAATCATGCACTAGAAGGCAATCGAGCAAGTGAATGATGACTGATGATTATCTCGAGTTTTGGGAGCCAAGACTCCCTGATTTTAAGGAAGTTGTTGGTAGCTTCATTTGTATAAGTATAGAGGCCTAGGGCCTCACTAGGGTCGGATTTTTGTTGGATTTTTGTTGGATTTTTGTTGTATTTTTGCTTATGTAAACTCTGCTCAACTTCGAGCTTATTATCTTGACAATTCATGTAATCTTGTTATTTTTTTTAGAATAAAGATGGAATACTTTTTGAGTTAGCACTGAGTTACCTCAGAAGGCTGAAGCTCTTAGGTTAGGGTCCAATCCAAGTAGCCAAGCTCCTCTTTACTTGTATTTGTATGTTTCATTTTAGTTTGTAGATTAGGTTGCTGTTAGATGCATTTCTTTCATGGTTAAGAATAGGTTTCTTTTGATGATTCAATAGTTTTCTTCTATTTATGCTTTCTATAGCAGGTTAAGCAATGATAAAGAAAAGATCCAAAAGGCTAGAAACAGTGCCTTGGCCTCTCCTCCTCCCTTTGGGACAATGATTTGAGGCAAAGACCCTTTTGCTGCCCCAAAAACACAGATTTCCCTCATTCATAGGACTTCTAGTCTTTGTAGCTTTTTAGTTGGTTAATAGTCTAGTTTTGCGTTGATTCAGAACTTGTTCATCTTGCTCACTTCTTTATTTACAATAGTCTTCTTTCATGCTTTCCTTTCTTGCAGCAGTTATCAACATTTCCTTTCATAGATCATAGTTTATTTTGATGCAAAACTCTATTTTTCTAGATGCACTTATTTCATTGCTTGCTTAATCTCATTGGTTGATTGTCAGTTGTTTATGTAGTAGATATATTCTAGCAGTAGGCCAGCATATTAGCCATCCCATACTCCATCTGATCCATGCTCTACACGTCGCCCAAGTCTCCCCTCAATTCTGCCTTAGTTTCCTGCACTTTCCATAGAATTTCTTCCTCTCTCCTTGAGCAAATCCAATCATCTTTCTCTCTCCTAATGACTCTTGGTAGACCCTAGGTGCCCTAACACTTCATTCCAACCTTCATCCACCTTTTCCACCCACTCTCACACCTTAAAAATAGTGAAAACTACTCTTGGCCTCCTCCTGTAGGCCTCCTGTATAACGTTGTTTTTCCTCCTGTAGATTTTCCTGTACGATTTCTTTTGAAGGCCAAGTTTGTGAAAAGCCTCTAGAAGGCCACCTAAGACTTCCTAGGACCCATCCACACCATCCTACATCCTCTCAAGTCCCAAACCACCCTTTAACACCACCTATTCGCTGCCACATTCACAAACAAATAAATTACATGCATGACAAATTCACATAAAAATACATAAAAATCCAAAAAGATGTTTTTTCCTCATTTACTTCCATAAATAGCTTAGTTAGATTTTGGTTACTTCCTTGAGTATGTAATGGCATTCTTTTCATGGTTTTCATAGTGCTTTCTTCAGAAGTAGGATTAGTTGGTTAATTAGGATTTAATTGGTTTGCTTTGCATTTTAGTCTTCCTTTCTGCAAGTAGAATAACATCTATAGAGTAATCTCTCTTTTTCATTTCATCACATATAGAGCTTCTTATGGAATCCATAGATGTTGGCTTGAGCTCCTATTGATCTTGCGTCGGCTGACCAAGTGACAACCTGCAGTAAGAACTAGTACTTGGGCATACAGCAGCATCACTTCCAAGTTTGTTACGAACTACTAGGTTGATAAGAGTAAAGTAGGCAGCCCAAGAGTTGTAGCATTATTGTTGCAATACTGGTGCTCACTAGTGCCAACCTTGGTATACCCTGATTGGAGAAGGGAGTTTCATGTACATGTGGACGCCTCTTGCATTGCGTTGGGTGTAGTGCTAATGCAGGCCAGTGAAGGAGAAATGGACCATCCTATAATGTTCGCAAGTTGGAAGTTATCGAAGGCTGAGAAAAATTATTCAACGACTAAGAGTGAAGGATTGGCCATGGTGTAGATGCTGCAAAAATTCAGGCATTATCTACTAGGAGGGCATTTCAAGATTTACACAGATCATTCTGCCTTGAAATACTTGGTCAAGAAGCATGTGTTTGTTGGGTTGTGTTATATTCTTTCCACGACTAGCCCACGTAGTTAACCAGGGGGTTAGGAGGGGGGCGGAGCACCGCATTCGTTGTGCCAATTGCGGAGTGGGGGGAGTCACAGGGGGTTTAAGGGTTGCAGGTAACCCCACTCTATGAAGTCTGGGGTAGTGCCCCAGAAATTTTTTGTTTTGGACCCTATGTTAGGTTGGGTGGACCTACCTATGGTTTTGTGCATGATTTTCGCACATGGTTTTGGATGCAATGGTTTTGGACATGATGGTTTTTGGTCCATGGTATTGGATGCTTCGGCATGTATAAATATGTATTGAAAAATTGAAAGGAATATAATGAAAAATCAAGCAGGTAGTCTCGGTTTTGGGATCCAGGGGAAAATCTCTGTGTACATGTGTTTTATGTGTTATGCTCTCGCATTGTTTATTTTCTGTGTTTTAGAATTTGTATGCAGGTAATTTTTGTACGGGGTTAAAACCTACATTTGGCTTCAAGGGGATGCCTTTGTTCCTGAGGGGTTTTTCTTAGGCCTGTGGTAGACCCTGTTCAGTGGGAGATCTGCGAGATCGATTCTGGTAGTGAAAGAAGATGGTGAGCAGTAGAAAGATAGAGATCGAGAAATTTAATGGCCAGAGTTTTGAGTTGTGGAAACTCAAGATGGAGGATCTATTGGTGGATAAAAATCAGTGGATTGTTGTAGATCTGGGTACTAAACCAATAGAAGTGTCTAATGAATAATGGAAGAAGTTGGATTGGAAGGCAAAGAGCACAATACAATTGTGTGTCTCAGATTCAGTATTGTTGAATGTATTAGGGGAAGCTATGGCAAAGGCTTTGTGGGACAAGTTAGGGACTTTGTACCAAACTAAGTCTCTGGTGAATAAACTGTTCCTATGGAAAAAGTTGTATAACCTGTGGATGAAAGATGGAGACTCAGTGATAGAGCATATAAATGCGTTTAATACTGTGGTAAGTCTGTTATCATCTGTTGATATCAAAATTTCAAATGAAGATAAGTGCATTAGTTTGTTGTGTTCTCTACCAGATTCGTGGGATAGTCTAGTTACTACATAGGTAGCAATGGAACTACCTTGCAATTTGATGAAGTAGTCTCATCCTTGCTGATGGAGGAGATGAGACGGAAAAATATGGAGATTCATAATGGTGATGCCTTGTCTGTACGAGGACAATCCCAGAACAAAAACAAAAATAAGTCATTGAGTGGGAGATCTAAATCTAGAGGGAGATCTAAATCTCCAAGAAAACATGTAAAGGTGGTGTGTTGGAAATATGGAAAGGAAGGGCACTACGAAAGGGACTGTAAATCTAAAGCTCCTAACAAAGGAAAGGGAAGAGAGAGATTCTTCGGCGAAAATCACATGGAAAACCATTTGTCGACGCGTTTCGAACCAACAAGTGTGGTTCATCGTCAGGACAAGATGAAGAAACAGATCCAGCTTAGCATGTTAAATAGTTTGAGCGGAGCCTCCAACGGCTAACTAGACCAACGGCTAGTTTGACTCTAGGACCGAGATCAAAAATTATTTTAATAGTTTAATTAGTAAGATTAAGGACCAATATATATATATATATATATATATATGTAATATATTAATGAGGGGAAAAAAAGTTCAAAAATATTAATAAAAAATTATAAGCTAATTAAAATATAGAAGGAAATTTAGTTGAATAAAAGATCTTAAAAGCCTAAGTAGTATATAAATTAATATTATTAAAAATATTAAAAATTATAAATTAATTAATAAATAACTGGAAAAAATAAATAAAATGAAAATGAGGTTAGGTTAGTTAGAGAAAATAAATAAATAAATAAATAAATTAATTAATTAATTAATTAAAATAAATTAAAATATAAATAAAAAAATAAAAATAAAAATAAAATAAAAGTAAATAAATCAGTTAAACAATAATAAATAAAATAAAATTAACAATAAAAATAAAATAATAATAAAAATTATTATAATAGTTTAATTAGTAAGATTAAGGACCAAAAAATATATATAATATATTAAAAATTATAAGCTAATTAAAATAAAGAAGGAAATTTAGTTGAATAAAGGACCTTAAAAGCCTAAGTAGTATATAAATTAATCTTATTAAAAATATTAAAAATTATAAATTAATTAATAAATAACTGGAAAAAATAAATAAAATCAAAAAGAGGTTAGGTTAGTTTAAAACAAAAATAAATTAATTAATTAATTAAATAAATAAATAAATAAATAAATAAAATAATAATAATAATAATAAATGAAGGACCTTAAATTCTAAATCAAAAGCCTATAAATTAATTTTATTTAAAAATATTATTAAAAATTAAAAATTAAATGGAAAGATAGTTATATAGAAGATCAAAAGGAGGTTAGGTTAGTTAGAAAATAGATAAAAAGTCTAGAAAAAAAATAAAAAAAAGAATAAATAATAAAAATAATAATAAAAATAAATAAATCAATGAATAAATATTAAATAAATATAAATTAGTTAAACTAAATTAGTTAACAATAATAATTAGTAAATACATAAATAATAATAAATAAGTAAAATTAACCAAAAAGAATTCAATAGAAAAAAAAAAAACCTAAAGAGGAGGGCAGAAAACCAACTAGGAAGAGAGTGCTGGGAACCAACACCTACTGATTTTCCAGCCATCTTCTCTATTGAGATTGCATGGCCTTTTTTCAATCTCAAGCACTTCCCTAAATTTACGATGATGGAAATGTGAAACCTTAGGAATAACACTAGCCTCCTCAATACATACATGATGATTGGTTTTTTCAGCATGTTCAGCTAAAGCAGAAGACTTAGCTCGCCTATGTTTAAGGTCGGCTGCGTGTTCGGTAATCCTTTGATTAATGGAGCGACCAGTCTCCCCAATATAGGGGATCCCACAGGAACATGGGATCAAATAAACACCTTTCATATCCTTAGGGTCGATAGGATCCTTCACAGATCTTAGGGACCTACGAATGGTGTTCAGGGGCCTAAGGTCACAGGGATACTATGCTTCCTGAGAATCCTTCCAATTCTATCGGTAGTCCCTTGAACATACGGAAGATGGACACCTGGGAACTGATGATTCTCTTTCTGTAGAGGTGAAAACCACCTCAGATGAAGGTGGGGATGTGTACTTGGCTTCTTCAAGTACACATGTAGATCATGAGGCATGGTTGATTGACTCAGGTGCATCCTTTCACTTCACTCCCCATAGAGAGTAGTTCTGCGAGTATGAGAAATACAATGGTGGTGATGTATTCTTAGGGGATGATAAGAAGGCTAGAATCATTGGTTGCAGAAAAGAAAAGTTGAAGCTACAAGGTGGAAGGGTTAGAACACTTCCAAGTGTTCTACATATTCCCGCATTGGCCAGAAATCTGATTTCTGTAAGCAAGCTGGATGATGTAGGTGTAAAAACAATGTTCGAGAAGGATACCTACAAGATGGTTCAGGGAGCACTGGTATTGATGTGGGGAGTTCGGATTGGAACTCTATACAAGCTGCAAGGTAGCACTACTGTTGATGGGTGCAATAGTTCTGTGGCTCCTGAAAGTGGAGTAGAAAATATAGTGGTCTCTAGAGAGAAGACCATGTTGTTGCATCAAAGGCTTGGACATATTGGAGAGAAGGGCCTTCGAATACTTCATGGTAAAGGTATGGTAGAAGGTATGAATAATAGCTCTCTAGATTTTGATTTCTATGAAAATTGTGTATATGGGAAGCAAAATCGGGTGAGTTTTCCCTCTGGTGGTAAGAGGGCAAAACATATATTAGAGCTTGTGCACAGTGATGTGTTTGGACCTGTGAAGGTTCCATCACTGGGTAAGTCTATGTACTATGTATCATTTATAGATGACTTCTCAAGGAATACATGGATATATTTCCTTAAGAAGAAATTTGAAGTCTTTGACAAGTTTAAAGAATTTAAGGCTCTGGTGGAAAACCAAACAGAGAAGAAGATAAAGGTGCTGAGGATAGATAATGGTGGAGAGTTCTGCAGTAGGGAATTTGAAGAATTCTGTAAGAAGTGTAGTATAGCATGGAAAAATACTACTCCATATACACCTCAGCAAAATGGAGTTGCAGAAAGAATGAACAAGATGTTGACGGAAAGGGCAAGAAGCATGCTCAGTGGTGTCGGGTTAGGACAGGAATTCTGGGTAGAGGCGGTGGAGACAACATGTTACCTAATTAATAGATCACCTTCATCAACATTTGAGGATAAGACTCCACAAGAGGTATGAATTGGTAAGAAACCCTCTCTTTCACATCTAAGGGTATTTGGATGTGATGCATATGTACAAGTTCCAAAGGAGAAACGAACCAAGTTGGATAGTAAATCTGAAAAGTGCATCTTTATTGGGTATAAGGATGGTTTAAAGGGTTATAAGCTTTGGAACCCAGTAACAAGAAAGGTGGTGTACAGCCGAGATGTGGTGTTCAGAGAGGTGAAAGATGTTATTAAACATGAAGTCCAACCAAAGGAACCTAAGAAGATAGAGTTTGAGCTAAAGGAGGAAGAATCAAACTCTACAATAGAGGAGGAATTAGAAGATGAAGAGCCACAAACTCTGGGTGTGATAATATCAGTTCGAGAAAGAAGGCATCCAGAAAGGTATAGTCCATCTGCTTTCTGTTAAAAATTTTCTTTATCTATTACTGATGATGATCCCAGAACTATGAAGGAAGCATTAGATTCAGAGGACGAAAAACTCTGGAAAGAGGCCATGGTTGATGAAATGGCATCTTTGCACAAAAATGAGGCTTGGGATCTGGTTGAGTTGCTGACTGGAAGGAAACCCATTGGAAGCAAATGGGTGTTTAAGAAGAAGACAAATGTAGAAGGAAAGGTGGAGAAATACAAAGCTCGATTGGTAGCAAAAGGTTATTCCCAGGTGTCGGGAATTGATTTTGGTGATATTTTTTCTCCTGTTGCCAAGGTAGCTTCTATTAGATTACTTTTATCTGTTGCTGCTACTTTTGATTTTGAGGTAGACGCGATGGATGTGAAGACAACATTTCCTCATGGGGATTTGGAAGAGGAGATCTACATGAACCAACCTGAAGGCTTTGCGGTGAAGGGTAAGAAAGAATTGGTATGCAAGTTAAAGAAGCCTATGTATGGGTTAAAACAATCACCAAGGATGTGGTATCAGAAATTTGATACATTTATACGGGGACTTGGCTTCACCAGAAGCAAAGTAGATCACTGTGTGTATTTTAAATTAATTGGTGACCGTGTTATTTATCTAGTCTTGTATGTGGATGATATGTTGCTGGTTGGAAATGACAAATAAATTATCCAGGATTTGAAGACCCAATTTTCCTCCAAATTTGACATGAAAGATCTTGGTGCGACAAACTGTATTTTGGGCATGGATGTTAAAAGAGATCAGGTAAAGATGAAGCTCTGGTTAAACCAGAGGAAGTATGTCAAGACAATATTACAGAGGTTTAATATGCAGGATAGTAAACCGGTGAAGGTTCCTATTCCTGTAGGTGTAAAGTTATCTGCTGAACAGTGTCCCAAGACACGAGAAGAGGAAGAGGATATGTCCCGTGTTCCATATGCAAGTGCAGTCGGTAGCCTGATGTATGCGATGGTCTACACTAGACCAGACATTGCACATACAGTGGGAGTATTGAGCAGGTTTATGTCAAAACCAGGGAAGGAGCATTGGATAGTAGTGAAGTGGGTTTTTAGGTATTTGCATGCCACTAGTAATTATGGTTTGTGCTACCAAGGAAGACCAGGATTGGAAATTTTTTTGGATATCCGTGGCTTTGTTTATGCAGACTGGGTTGTAGATCTGGATCAGAGAAGATCTACAAGTGGGTATGTGTTTAACCTATTTAGAGGTGCAGTTAGTTGGATGAGTAAGAAACAATATGTAGTGGCACTATCAACTACAGAGGCAGAATACATGGCAACCACTCATGCAAGCAAGGAAGTAGTTTGGTTGCAGAGATTATGATCAGGGTTAGTATAGGGAGCTATAAGGATAGAATGTGATAGAAAAAGTGCAATTTTCTTGGCAAAGAACCCTGCTTACCATTCAAAGACAAAGAACATTGATGTTTAGTATCACTTTGTGAGGGATATGATAGAAGACAAAAAGGTGTTGCTGGTAAAGGTGGACACTTTGAAGAATACTGCAGATGCATTGACAAAATCTGTGAGCTTTGAGAAGTTCTCTTGGTGTAGAGAAACAATGGGCATTACAGGGCTGGATAAATGACTAAGCTCTCTTGTGGACCCTTGTGGAAAGAAAACAACAAGTGGGAGAATGTTGGGTTATGTTATATTCTTTCCATGACTAGCCCATGTAGTTAACTAGGGGGTTAGGAGAGGGGCAGAGCACCCCCTTTGTTGCACCGATTGCATAGTGGGGGGAGTCACAAGGGGTTTGAGGGGTGCAGGTAACCCCACTCTATGGGTTTTTGGACCCTATGTTAGGTTGGGTGGACCTACCTATGGTTTTGTGCATGCTTTTTGCACATGGTTTTGGATGCAATGGTTTTCAGTCCATGGTTTTGGACGCGATGGCTTTTGGTCCATGATATTGAATGCTTCAACATGTATAAATATGTATTGTAACATTGAAAGAAATATAATGAAAAATCAAGCTAGTAGTCTCAGTTTTGGGATCTAGGGGAAAATCTATGTGCATGTGTTATGCTCTCGCATTGTTTATTTTTTGTGTTTTAGAATTCATATGCAGGTAATTTATGTATGGGGTTAAAACCTACAGCGTTGGGGGAGAATATCTGTAGATGGTTACTATTATTTTAGAAGTATGAATTTGAAGTCATTATGAAGCTAGGGAGGTTAAATGCAGGACCTGACCATCTGTCGTAGATCGAAATAGGAGAGGAGCCTAATAATATGGAGGAAGGGTTTCCAGATGCACAGCTTTTTGCGGTGCGTGTAGCAGATGACCATTTTGCAGATAGTATTCACTTCTTAACTATGGGGATGACACCGAAAGGATATACAAGACAACAAAAGAAGGAATTAGTATTGTGCGTGGCCAATTTTTTAGTTATTGCCGGACATTTGTATAATATGGGTGCAGATGAAATATTGCGAAGATATGTGTCGGATTTTGAGCAGGATAGAATTCTCGCTAAAGGTCATGGGGGAGCTGTGGGAGGCCATTATGCAGGCAAGGCAATTACGCAAAATATTTTGCACTCAGGTCTATGGTGGTAAACATTGTACAAGGAATCCAAGGTGTATTGTAAGGCGTGCAATGCATGTAAAAGAATTGGCAGACCATCGTGAAGAGATGAGTTACCACTACATCCTCAAGTATCTTTATAGCCCTTTGAGAAGTGGGTGATTGATTTTGTCGAGCCAATTCAGCCCCCTGGAAAGAAAGTGGGTGTGCGCTATATTGTCATTACGATGGAATATCTAACCAGATGGGTGGAGGCACAACCAGTTAAATATTATATAGGTACTATGGTAGCAGAGTTATTTTTTGGGTATGTATTAAACACATTTGGCTGCCCAAAAGTGCTAATGAGTGACAGGGGTACACACTTTCTGAACAAAATGATCAGTGCATTAACTGAGGAATTCTAGGTCTACCATCAGAAGGGTACACCATATAACCTGTAGGAAAATGGAACTTTTGAAGCATTTAACAAGATTTTGGAGAACGCGCTAGCAAATATCTGCAACACGTAGTGGAATGACTGGCATGTGTGTTTACCTGAAATCTATGGGCTTATAGGACTACTTATAAGAAGTTGACAAGGAAAACACCGTTCATATTAGTATATGGGGTTGAAGCCATAATTCTGATGGAGTACATTGTGCCTAGTCTGTGCATAGTAGCTCTGACAGATATGGAGGTGTTGACAGCATTGGAGCCACCAAAATTTCAAGGGATATCCCCAGTAAGAAGTCCCAATTAGACCTCATATTGTTTGGTGTAGGAGTCCCAACAGTGGGTCGTAAGGTAATGCCTTTACCGCGATGTCACATAGAGGCAAGTAAGATAACTCTATTAGTAGCAAGGGTGTGACCGCTGCAGTGAGTCAAGGAAGGTGAATGAGAGGTTCTAACACATGGGGGGTGAGATGAGTGTGCCCCTTGGAAACCTGTAGCAGTACTTAGCCGGAAAGGGAACACACGAGCAAAAATTCATCACAAGCTGGAAAGCAAGTCAACCAACAATCCAAAGTGATGGTTAAACCAATAGTACATTTACAACAAGATTCATATAATTTCATACAAATGAGTTCATACACAAATACATAAGTTAAACAACATACATTGCTAAGCAACCGGGATAGTCCAACTACAATAACAACATATGCATGAAAAAGTGTTGGCTCTTATCATATAAAGAAGTGTAAGTCCCAATCATACAATACATCCATGTAAACCTGCTAGCTCCAACAGTGGAACATTATAGCCACATCCTCCTGCTCCTCCAAAGATATTAACTAGCTCCGTGCAATGGAGAAGCCAAGGCGCGTTACAATACTGTCCAATATTTCTCCAAGATAGTCTTATCAGAAGCTTGGCTGACCAAAAGCCAATACAATGAGTTATGAGGGACTATTTATAACAACAAGTGGGGTGGCTCTTGACATTCCCCTTTGTGACTATTCAACTACCCTCATGACACTTCACCTACTTTATGACTGTTACATACACTATTGACACTTGACTTACACTTAACATGACTCAACATTACAACGCACTTGTACCCATGTGAATGCAATGGCTTAAGCAAGCCAAATTAGATATTACTCTAACTCAGACAACTATAGAAGTCCAACTGCTCAACATCCTCATGTTGATCAACAGTAACATATTGATGCCAATCTTTATAGTCTCTGATAGTGTCCGTGTGTTTCACGCTGAAATATGTCTGAAACCTGACCTTCACCTCCATAGCATATGGGTACACTACTCGAGCTCCTCTGTTCAACTCATCTGAAAGCATGCACATCATTATCTTTAATGTGGTCAGACCAACAACATACTTGTTCATGATGTATGCACTGATAGGCAAGTCTAGGTTGGTGGCGATGCGCATCAACTTGTTGAAGTACGAGTCAAGCTCTAGTTGGACCTGCTTCTTTGTATTTTCCTGGGTGAGGGTACCGATTGATGGGATAGCAGTGTGTGCACCACAACATCCATACTCTTGAATACCTGTGCATGGGAGGCCTGTATGCTAGTGATGAACTGCGAGAGCTCTTCATAATTCTGGATCTATCTTCAGATACGTGCCTTCAGCTTGACCGTATTGACCCTCATCATCTTAAGCAAGCGAAGTAGGGCTCCCTTGTACTTCATCATCCATGTTTGCATGTCATCAACAACAACATGCACGTTCATCAATATGCATGCTCTTCTAGCACATTGTTGTTGCCATCCGTTGAGATGGACGATGCCCTTGTGCATGATACCCAACTTGGAGTACAATGCTCACATAACTGTGTCAAGGGACATTACTTCATCTAGTATTTCCTTCTTCAGTTCAGCTCAGGAAGACATTGTTACTAAGTCTCCTCATTGCTTGGTCCTTTATAGTTCCTTTGCCATTCGCTCATTCTTAGCTATTAGGAAACGAACACTTGAGCTAATGGTTTCGACATACAATCTGGTTGCATCGGCCAAGGTAGCTGGATGTTTACACACATCAATCATGATCACTCGTTCTTCAACATGCATAGGAGATGTTTGATCCTTTGGATTTGACACTCTGTGAGACTGCACAACTCTATGTTGGGATTCATCAAACTAGATGTTGTGTATCGCTTCTTCCGAATGATCACCAAGGATCTTAGTGCCTCCTTGGTCATCCAAGACTTTCTCATCATATGGATGCATTGAAGTGGGTGAGTCGACCTCTTTGTGCTGAGGCATTAGGTCGGTGTCCTATTCCAACTCCTGCTACTCCATGTTTGCATCCAACTGTTGAAGTGCATGTTCTATCTCGTGAGCAAAGTTTTTCCCCTGCGATGGTTCACCTTATTCACTTGATGCTAGCTGTTCAGATGAATCAACTACTTTACGAGCACTGCTTTATCTATTTTCTCATGTTGTGCCCCTTGCTGTATCTGTTGTTGCTGTGATTCCCTCTCTTGTTTGTGCAGATATTGTTCCTTTCGAATTTTCTCTCTCAGTTCATGCAACTCCTTCTCTGCTTCTTCCATTCTCTTCTTATCCTTCTACCTTCGCATGATTCGCTTGTCGCGCTACTGCCTCTTTACCTCTATAGCCATAGCCACTTTCTATACAAGTGGATATACTCGAATCTTGTAGCTTTGCTCCTCCTCCATGCGATCAATAATCTTCCTCTTCCCTTTGTCGCGCACTGGTATGCTTTGCTCTACTACCACTACTGCTACTGCTGGTGCTCTCCATGATGTTGCTTCACACTTCTTCACTAACCACTCCACAATGAATCCGACCACTTCATTGGGTCTGGAGAAACTGTAGAAATATCTCCATGGGCCCTCCTCGACCCAATAAAATGCCCCGTAGATCCAGCTGAACTGAACTCTCGTGTAGTGATCTTTCACAATGCAATTTGGGTTATACGGATTGTAGCTTCAGAGTTCGAATGGATACTTTTTCATTAATTCTACTTCAAAATCTACTTGCTTGATACTCTAGATCTCATATAACCTAATTCGTAATGGAAGAGTGGGCCAAGGTGCCTTCTTCTTCTGCTGTAGTCTAGCTGTTAATCCTACCGAGATGTGATATGCTACTTCCTTCATGACAAGTACATCCAAGGAAAACTTTGGCAGAACATGCAGAGGCTTCTTCACACTGAACGTTCGAATGAAAGTGTCAGATGTTGATGCATACGAATCTACAATACCTATCAATGCCTCAATTTCCTCCTTTGACATGCAGGGTGGATCTTGTTCGAATATCATCTTGTACACAGGGAAGACAAAATGATCAGAGAGTTATGTGATCATTCCTTTGAAGCTACATTCAGACAACAACTTGAAATATGTGTTCATAGTAGTCTTTGCTGGTGACCATTCCCACTCCAAGCCCAGGAACTCTTGTAGGGCACAAACTGTATCCAAGATGTATGCGGACATGTAAATATTTGCATGCATACCTCCGGGTGACTGTCGATCCTTCGTGACTTGTTCCTTTAGCTGATGAGCCAGTATGCTAAACGAGTTACATGGTTTCCCTTCTCTAGCCAATTGGTCCAGTGCAACCACCCAACTCTGTGGGAAGGTTTCTGTGCTTGCTTGGCCATACACTTGACAAGAAAATATGATAAAGTATTTGTATTCCTTCCTCAGTATCTTTGTCTTGTAGACCTGTTTGGGTGTCATCTTGAAATGAGTTGGCTCCTTTATCCAATCCTTTAGAATGTCTCTGGAGTTAGCACTACTGTTGGGTAAGCTGAATGGAGTCTCCATGATAGTCACGTGCTTTGGCATATGATACATCTCATCATAATCTCGTTCCCAGAAGGTCGCAAGCTTCGTCCCACTGACACTATTCAAGGTCATCGTCTCGCGATTAGTGTGAGAGACAATCGAGTGTATCATGTCCGTGCATGGGAACATGGGATATCTACATGCAACCTAGTATAAGCAAGACTTGTGAATGTTCACATACACTTGACTGTCTTCGAGGTGTTCCCAAAAAGTGCCTACAAATGTTTCATTGACCTCTTTCCACTTCAGTTTGTTGTCCTTGTCTTGATACAACTTTGTATCTTCATAGATCGGCAGACTAGAGGACACTTGCTCAGCTCTTGCTCCAGCTAAATTTCCATCAGTGTCTTGAGATCATGTTCTCTTGGAAGCCATTGAGATAGATGAACACCTAAAAGACCTGGAGATAAGAAACATGCATGGAAAGAAATATGTCAGTGAAAACAAATCAACTTTAGGGAATGACACAACACATACCTGGGAAACTGATGGGCAAGATTGCACAATTTCTTTTGGGAGGTTGGTCAACTGGCTACCAGAACTACGTAAATGGTAGTATGGGCTATTTGGGAGGTAGGATTGGTGCTGGATCTACGCAATGCAAAATCCAGACTGGCTGTTGGCTACTGGGATTGCGCAATGTGCAATTCTAACTGGGAAGGACTACAAGCTCAGGGACTGAATTGTGAAATTTCATGGGCTAGCAGTCACTGTCCTCTAGAAGTGTGAAAAATAGTCCTAGAGGCCAGTGCTAGGAAAAAATGTGCATTTATGGAGAGGAAGGTAGAGCCTTCCTTCCCCATATTTCACAATGCAGTCTCAGTGAAGGCAGAGTCCGACCCAATGTTGGCCCGACTCGCCGACGGGCAACTAAAAGAAAATAAGGCAGTGAATGCATGGAGACATTAAGTGAAATCAGAAGTGATTGATAGTGCATGCAAAACATGAATGAAAGATTTAGTAACCAGATCAACATGCATGTGGGTGAAGCGGTTCTCCGGTTCAGCGAATGCTCGTGCAAAACAGTTTCATGCATACGACAACAGTGAGATAGTAATGAAAACTGAAACAGAGATAGGACAAGCTAGTATACATGTAAATGATAGCAAGAATTAAAAGAAATCAAGAAAACAACACTCACACAAGAGAATACACAAAAAGCAACAGAAATGCTAAAAAAGACAAGTTGAGGCCACTTACCCATGAATAGTTGAGTTGGATGTGTCTAAGAGTCCTAGATTTGATGTGGGATGTCAGATCTCCAACATCAATGTGAAATAATGAGCTCTGATGCGTCGAATAAACAAGTTTGAGCTCATGACGGGCATGCAAAAATCTAGGAAAAAGGGACACTTGGAAGGAAAATTCTAAAACAACTTTGCATGTAACCCTCGGTTGCTAAAAATAGCTCCCTGAATCATGGGATGCCTTTTGCATGTTTCATTTTGCTATTCAGGTAAGAACAAGTCATGCATGCATGTAGGTCAATTTTCATTGGTCCTAGGTGGAACTGGTCAACCAGATTTCTCATGCATGTAGTTGCTCAACTGCTTGGGAAAAGTGCGCATTTCTGGCTGGGAGCTAGGCTGACTGCCGAGGAGGTTTGCACAATTTTTGTGTAGAGCAACTAAATTCTGCCTAGATTTGCACAAATTTTGGGCTGAGAAGCCCTGCTGGGGAAATTTTTGCAATTTCTGCTAGGAGTATTGGATGGCAGAATTGCGTAGTTCTGGAGCCTAGCAGATTGACAGATAGAATTGCACAATTTCTAGAGGGAATGCTAGTTTCCCTCCAGAAATGTGCAGTTTTCTTCAAGAATGCATCAAGATGTGCTCGAAAAACTACCTTTGTGCATGAAAAACATTGAAGCTTGTCTACTTGACGAAGCAAGACAAGGTGTTGTGAAAGGTTGGTAGGGAGGATCCAAAACAGACTAAGGAAAAATATTGGAGGGTGGTTGTAGCCGCTACAATACTTGGAAAAACACTGGTAGAACTCTAGCTCTCTGAATGGACTATGTTCATGAAATGCAAGTCTAACACCTCTGAAAGTATTGTTCAATTCTTAGCTCATCTTGGTTTCACACTAGCTTGATTGTAAGATGTGGCATCTGCCAAGATCTGAGACGATTGACACAAATTCCAATCCAAGGCAACATAGTTGTTTCGATTGGGGTTGAGGGATATATAGGTGCACAAGCAGTATAGTCGCCAGATTCTTAGTTTCATCTCTGGTGTTTCTCCACTGCTAGTAGGCTTGGACAATACCCCGGTGGAGTCACATAGGAACACAAGCATGGCTCCACTACCAACGAGCCTGGTCAGTGCCCCAACGGAGTTACTTGCATCACCTCCCTGTGCAGGAAGCCTTTCTCTTCTTTTGCCTTATTCATTTTTTTCATTTTGATTTTTTTTTTTTACTTTTCATTTTTTCAACTGTGCATAACACTTATTCATTCAAGAGGTGGAAGAGGGATCCCAAATTATTGAGAGCAGAAGAGGTTTTTCCAGCAGAGAAGTAGTTTATTTGTATCTTTGACATGCTTGTTAAGGTTTTCCCCCTCACCTTACTCTACTTGATTGAGTTGACAAGGGTTAACTCAAAAAAAAATGACTAGAGAAGGTGAAACTAATTATCACACAAGTGTTATTTTTTCACCAAGGTTTAGTTCAAACAATACGTATTTTCCTTCGACATATCACGGACTAAAAGTAACAAGATCTTCATATGGAAGCAAGATGACAAATAACCAAGTAGCGGTAGCTGTACAAGCCCTCTTGTACTTCACTCAGCTCGTTTCAAGAGTCATACATGGTTTCATGAAAAACTAACCTACAAACAAAATAGATGAACCATCAAACAACAAAGCAAAGCAAGAGAAGAAGTGAAAGTGAAAGCAAAGCAAGTAAACAAAGAAAAAAGCATGCAAACAAGCATGCAAGAAAACTGACTAAAAGAAAACACTACTCCTACTCCTACACTAACGGTGCATCGGCCTGATCATGTGAAGTGATATTTCCAATGCAGCCATCAGTGCATTGGTAGACCCATGTTGGTGAAGACTTGGTCCATGAGCAACCTAGTTGTGTGAACCAACAAGTAAGAAAGATATAACAATGAAGACAACCACACTTCATGTTTGATAGTGCCCATAGGACACAAGTGAGTGCAAGTACATGATGAGTTGTCCATGGAATTATCATGGTGTTGTGTGACACTATGTGCAACTTTGAAGCATAAGAACACTCTTGACTGAGACATGTAATAAAACGAAAGAAACAAAGATAACTTGCATTGTACACATGTGCTTGTGATGTAAGATTCCTACAATGCATGAGCGATGGGATCGTGTAGTTCGAGTGGAGGAGATGTGATATTTGTGTGAGATGGATCTTCAATGTATATAGATGAGTGATGTGGAGCCTTGGGTGATTGAATAGTTTCCTGACTGGAAGTGAGACTAACCCCAAGAGAGCGACGACCTGACATAACCATAAGGTCGGGCTAAAGTGCCTGGACAGTCTTGGGTGTTTCAACTTCATCATCAAGTAGATCATCATAAACTGGTGGCTTCGAAAGATCAACTGTGATAGAGTCATGATCGTGATCAAATATGGAAACAAATGGATCACAACCACCATGATCAAAAATTCAATGATTTCATCAGCATCCTCATGATCAGATGAATCAAATAGAGGGGTAGATGAAAAGCGAACAAAATCATCCTCTGTGTTTCTAGAAAATATAGATGAAAGATCAAGTGGATTTTCAATGAATAACTTATCATCTCTGTTATTGAATGATGGACCAACATCTGGTGAGTCTTGCGAGTGAACAACAATGGGTGCATCTGTGGATGAAGACATACATGCAAAATCATGGATGGAAGGTTCACCAAAATTTTTAGGAAATAACAGAGGGGGCTCGGACGGAAGGGAGTCCTCCTTCTCTGAGTGTTGATGCTCAAGCTCCCACTCATACTCTTCATGAATGACAATGCTTGTTGGTTGTGAAACACTAACTCCGTCAATGGGTTGTTCCTCGTTCACAACAAGTGAAGAGTCCGGAATGGACGAACACAAGACAACATCATCTGGAGGAACACCCGAGTGCAAAGATGGAGGTTGTAGAACATAATGCATATGAGAACTCAAAGGAATCACAACCAAATCTACATGAAAATTGAGTGAAGTGATGTTGGGAGAATGTGAAAGATGAATAGGTGTGTGAGCATGATCTTCAACATCACTTGGCAGTGGTGGAGCTGTTGAATGAGAGGAAGGTGGACAGTCAGTCGAGATAGTGACTGCATCCACATGAGATTGTGCAGCTCCATCAATGAAGAATGTTGAGTGAGGCTTGATCTCAAATTTCTTCTTGGGATGGGTAGATTTCTTTAGGCAATACTCGAACCGGTCCCAAAGATAAGAGAATTTCATCTGGCTCCTCAGAGCTTGAAACTGCAAGTCAGAGAAGCGTTGCCAAAAATCATTAACCGATTCATGTGGAGCCTTCCATTGCTGTAATATTTTTTGGTCAAGATGGTCTAGATCAAAATGATAGAAAGTGTCTTCAATAAGATCACAAAAGTGCCCAAGTGAGAGCATGATGTCAACCAGTAGGCTGAGGATCCATCTACGTGGAGATTCGCGAAGTGTGTGTACAAGTAGCAAGCTGGCCTGTTCGTCAGAAGACCCATCTTCCTCATGAAGCATGTAAAGAAAGGAATGTAAGTACTTAGGCCAGGCCACTTCGCCTTCACCATCATACGTGAAAGTGGAAAAGAGATTGAAAAACTCCCCTATGATGGATGTTGGGCATGGAATCCCCCCAAGACATGTTTTGGGGCTCAAAGCTCAAGCTTTGACTTAATTTGGTTGTAAAGACTCCACGAATTGCAGGCGCGGAGCGCGAAATGTATGATAGATTCACAGGGTTGTCCACCCAGTCTTGTAATGTAATGTTGGCCTACCCATGGTCTGTGGACCATGGGATTGTATAAATAGAGCGAGGCTCTAAGTGTAAAAGAAAAAGGGAATAAAGAGATAAGCGAAGTAGAAGTGAAGAGCAAGAGTCTAAGTGTCTAAGTGTGTCTTGGGACATAGGGTAGGAGAAGGATCTGTAGTTGAGCATGCATATGCCTAGTAGTCTGCAGCTGAGTGCGCAGACCCCTACAGCTGAGTGTGCAGGGTGGAGTTGAGTCTATAACTAAGGAAGAAAATAATAAAGAGAAGTTTTATCTTAATTCTGTATATCCGTTCTTGGGTTATTACATGCTTGATACAAATTGCAAATATACTGTTTATTTACTGTGCACACCTATATGAATGATTTATATTGCTAAGTATACTTTAATGCATACAAGTAGGCTAAGTTAATCAATTAACAAAGTTCAGCCTCTGGGTAGGGCTGCACGAAGGTAGCATCCTAGGCTGCGAGGTATGGGTAAGTGCGCGTAGCGACGTGCCTGCAGGGTCAAACCGCGGACCACTTGAACTCATCAAACATCTCTAGGGTGTGGAAACCTGGTTCTAGAACCCTCCCATACTGCTTCGGGTGAGACCTCAGTCCACACTCCATGGACTATTGCCGAAAGGGCCAGTAGTACCAAGATTTGTTTGGCTAAGTCACCTCTGAACTTGGGTCAGGCCCCAACAAGCCAACGAATGGTTCCGTTGTTGGGACCGAGATCTACATAAGGGATGTCCAATGTCATGTCATTGGAATTCGACAAAGAAAGAAATTGAAGAGTGGTTGGACATGAAAATTCACGAGTTCGTAGCACAGGAAAACAAGAATCCACAGGTATCCAAGGAAGAGTGGTTAGAGTGCTACTTATATATGGAAATCCACGAAATTTTCTTTGCATCCTTCCCCTCTGAGTTGTATGAGTGGGTCGTGAAGCTAGCAGATAGTCAAGGAAGGTGTAGACTCGACAAACCTATTGTGTGGACTCCAAAGTTCGTGCGCACACTAGATGCATCAAAAGATAAGATCACGCGTGTTATGGACCATTGGATTGATCGGATTATAGGAGGGTTTATCACCGAGTTCATGGTAGATACTTTGGTCAGCTACAGCGAGGCAGAACGACGCTTCCTCAAAGGACCACGAGGTAAGTACATTAAATATTTGAACACTTGGATTAAAATGCTACTGTGTGAAAAGTAGGTTATGCAAATAAATTGATGTTTTGGGCTACACGAAGTGGGAGGATCTATAGAAACGAAGGTAGTGCAAAGATAGAAACCAGTCCCTTGATTTCACCTTGGTGAGAAAGCGAGGAAGAGCTCGCGAATGTTTCACCAAGGAGTGTGATCAGTGTGATAAGGCAGCAAATTCCGCGCATACGGCCTCCACCTACACCACCACCAGTTTCACCATCTTCACCCTAATCTTTGCCCACACCACCTCTGCCACCACCATAGTTTAATATGGCGTGCGCAATAAAGTTGTCAGTGTTCAAATGGGTAGGAAACGAAGATCCGGGCCAATTTTGGTTCGTGGTAAAGGCTGTATGGGAAGCACAAGGAGTCATGGATGACAATATAAAGAAGACAATGATGGAAAGCACATTTCAGGATCGTGCACTGACATGGTACATTAAGCATTCTAATGATAATCCAAACACAGGGATCACAGATATCCAAGTTGCGCTAAACAAGGAATTTAGCAGGCCAAAATTGGAGACATGGTCGATTATCGAGTTTAAGGAAATCGCGATGCTTCCAGGTGAGACCCCCTAGGAGCTAGATCAGAGACTGAAGGGTATGATTCATGAAGCCAACATGACCTTGACAGATGGGCAGAATCGTGCATGGTTTTTAGTGTCACTAACGCTGCATCTAAGGACCACACTGTGACAGCAAAAATTATCCACCCAGGCCGAAGCCTTGGAGATTGCAGTGAGATTACATGAGACCCCAGTACAAGATCCTAATCTGGGAGTCCAACAAATTCATGCACATTTGAAAAACCTGTGTCTAGAGATGCAGATTTTGAAACAAGACAAGACAACTTGCCCATAAGCACGCGAGGAGGTATGGTGCATAAAGTGCAAGGGCCAGGGACATGACAAGGACCATTGTCCAGTTTTTGTGAACTACCTGGCGGGAGGAGGGCCAATGCCATTGATACCAGAGGCACAAGCAGGACTGAGCATGGCGCCTGCATTATGGTGCGTGATTTGTCAGATAGGAGGGAAGCATGCTACAAATAACTTCCACCTATTACATAAGTATACACAAATGTCCCAATATTTCTTCTATAATTTCTACAGATCATTAGGCCATGATGAGCACACCTGTAGAATTTATGAATTGATGATGGATCAAACTCCTAGCTATAGGGTTCGGACCGAAATGTAAGCCCTCGATCAAAATACAGGGATGGCACGCACTGGATTTCACGGGTGCGGATGAGGTCGAGATGGACTAGGATGAGGAAGGGGTTGCGGATAGCTGATTTGTTACAATTGCGGAGGGCCATGGCATTATGCCCGTGATTTTACAAATCCGACGAGAACATCATGTTTATATTGTACCCAGTTTGATCATGAGACGGAGGATTGCCCCACACTGATAGCGAGGTTGCGCGAGAAAGGAACACTCCAACCTCAACCGAATCAGAACCTGCAAATGATGAGGTCTGAGCAGCACAAAGAGGACCCGAATGTAAACATCATGCTCCGAAGCGATATCATGATAGGAGATGACAGGAGAAAGCAACCTGAAGAGAGTGCCTAGGTTTGCAAGGCTCCAACAAAGGAACTAGAGTTAGATTTGTAGTGTGTGAATGAGACATTCATGGAAGCTAAGAAGAGCTTCACGAAGGCCTCCACTTCATGTAGTAAAGGCAAACTAGAATTGGAGATGGACCCATCAATTCTCACTACCTTTCTAGAGACATACATGAAGCTGCTACGCAATAGCAAGGCTGTGAAGGGACTACAAGAACTCATCACTAGGTGCGCTAGGTCAGGAGAATCGCGCATAGTCTAGAAGCTCGGGAAACACACGACGACAATAGGAATGGAGATGAGATTGACTGTGCAAATCAGGGAATATGAAATGGATCAAGTGATTCTAGATCTAGTATCAAATGCAAATGTCTTGCTAAAGCATACATGGGAGTGCATGGGTAGGCCTGCGTTGCAATGGTCTCCTATTCAATTGCAAATGGCGAACCAACAAAAGATCCTACCAATGGGGAGATTGCAGGGAATAACGGTAGATATCGAAGGTGCAAGCACGCTTGCAGATTTCAAAGTGATAGAGATTGTTGATGAAAGCAATCCCTATCCCGCGCTACTGGGAATAGACTGAGCCATTGACATGAATGGACTAATAAATCTAAAAAAGCGCAAAATGATTTTTGAGAAAAAGTCACTGCGTGTAGTGGTACCTTTAGACCTTGCGGAAGGATCATGCTAAACAGAGCCAGTGTGTGACGATGAGAGCGACGATGATCTAGATTATATCTACAAGATAACTACACTGGAATAGGACTGGATGAATCCAACATCAGATGGCAAGATTTCGTGGGAGCGCGAAATCTCCTGCACCTTAGATTCAGACGAGGAAATAGAACAATGGCAGAACCGGTTACACGAGGTAACCACACTCAATTGCAACATGATGGTAAGGTCATTAAATTGTGTGAAAATAGAGGTAAAGGATCTACCTATATATGATGGGTTGAGCGAGGTGGCTGATTTCCTGAAAAAAATTGAATGAGAAGAAATAGAACAGCAGCGTTTTGACGCTCTGAAATGGGCACTGCACTCTATGCCTACAAGGTGGTGGGGTACGCACCATCAGAATTTTGAGGACTAGCGGGACTGTAGAAGGATGATGGTCATACGGTTTGGAAAGCCTCAGATGTGGATGAAAGCTAGATATGATGGATGAAACAGCTTGTGCGCCCACCTCTCCAGATGGCTACAAGCATATGCTATGCAACCTGCATGAACGCACACTATCCTCATGCTAGGAAACAGGACCCACAAGTAGGAGTGGGCAAGACAAGGGTGTGAACAATGAAGTATGATAAGACCAAGTGTGATTAAATATTATCTGCATTGAAGCCTTTGACAAAGTGTGCAAAGTACTGAATGAGGTCCACCATGTGAGACGCACTGACTAGGACCTACACGTACCAATGGTTCTATAGGCTTATAGGACCATGTGCAAAGCCCTGACTGCATAGGCACTTTCGATGCTGAAGTATGAAGCAGATGTTGTAATCCCTATGGAGAATGCAACACCTAGTCTGCGCATGGTAACACCCGTAGATACAACAGTTCGCAAAGCCCTAAAAGAAGGAATCACACAGCTACAAGAGACAAATCACATGGGACTTGAGGAAGAAATCTAGTAGGGAAACCTTAGATTTCACGAACTTGAAAAAGAAAGGGTACGATTAAGAGAGAAAAGTGCTTTGATGTATGGGAAGGTCAAGAAGCTAGAGGAAGAGATAAAGGAATCCTTTCTCGTCAAAAAACCTAGGATGGTCAGGCAAGGTGCGTACGATCATACTGACAAGTTTGAGAACTATTTCTGTGAATTGGTTAATCTGATGCCTTGTCTTGGACTGCATATCATCAAGCATAGTGACCAGGGTAGCACATTGCAAATGAGGAAGTGCGCAACCATAAAAGGTGGGGATTCTCTGTTGGGTAGCAGAAGCCCCGCGCAATGGTCATGGGGCACAAAACCCGAAGTTTTGGATAAAGATAGGGTAAAGACTCTGCAGGATGCATGGAGTGCGATTTGTAACAAGTTAAAGTCAAAAGGTAGTCCACCCAAAAATAATGTAAAGAAATGTAAGTTGAGTCAGCCCGCCCATGGATCGCGGTCCATGGAAAGGTATAAATAGAGTGAGGCTCTATGGGTAGAAGGGGTGAAGTTTTGTTGTATGATCTTGGATCTATAATGTAATGGGTTTTTGAGGAGAAAAATATATAAACATCTGTAAGTCTGAGTCAAGGGTTTGTGTGGTGGATAGAGGCTCTGCAGCTGTGTGCGCAGAGGCCCAGAAGAGTCTGCAGCTATGTGCATGGACCCCTGCAGCTGAGTGCACAAGGCAAATCTCAAGGTAGTGGTGAAGACGGAAAATAAATATAAGTTGATTTGATAATTCTATGTTAAATCTGAAGTGTCACGGATCTAGCTTTTTGTATGGTTAATATCACTATTTGATTTATGCACATATGCTTACATTTTGAATATATGTGAATATGTGTGCGAACTGGATAAATATGATAAATGTTTGTTTAAATACCCTTCTAAGTAGATCTGATTGACAATACTTTAGCAAATAGATTATATCTATAAACAACGCACTAATAACTAGTAAATATTATCTGGGGTTCGGATCTATGTGAAACTGAGTAGCGCAACATTGCGAAACAGTGTGCGAAGCCTCCAGACCACATCTAGACATCCAAAGGGTGCGGAAACCTGGTTCTAGCACCCTCCCTTGCTACCTCGGGTGAGACCTTAGTTCACGCTCTCAGGACTATTGCCGAAAGTTTAGGTAGTTGTGGGATTTGTTTGGCTAAATAATTCTTCCGAACTTGGGTCAGGCCCATATAAGCCAACAAATGGTTCCGTTGCCGGGACTGGGATCTACCTAAGGGTTGTCTGATTTGGGAACACTGGAACCCTAAAAAGAAAGAGATTGAAGAGTGGTGGGATCTGAAACTCCACGAGTTCGCAATTTAAGAAAACAGAAACTCGCGAGTATTAGAGGAAGATTGGCTGGACCATTATATATTCACAGGCATTCACGAAATCTTCTTCGCGTCATTTCTGATAGAGCTGTACGAGTGGATCGCAAGGATAGATGACAACGTGGGAAGGTGTAGATTGGACCAGCCTATTGTGTGGACCCCGAAACTGGTGTGCAGGCTAGAAGCTACCTAGGATAAAATCACATGTGTAGTGGATCATTGGCTGGATCGAGTAATAGGAGGATTTATCACCGAGTTCATGATAGATACAATTGTGAGCTATTATATACCTAGGGGGGATAATATGGGGTACCAAGGGAGTTACCCAAGGTAATAATGTAATAATGGGATGGGCCATAGTAATAAATAAGGTGGTTAACCCATGTCATGTAAGGGACCACAAGTAGTTAATAATAATGTAATGGGCCCATGGTATTAGTTTGATGGTATGAGGGAACCATGGTAATGATACATGGTATTGTATGTATGAGGCCTATATAAAGGCTAGATACTCCACATGGACGATATGAAGAGAGAAGGATTATTGTATGAACAGGCATATGGCTTGTGGAGTGCTCTCCTTCCTTAAGGAGTGAATGTATGGTGTTACCCTACCTTAAGGGTTTGATAATAAAGAGAATCATTTCTATCTATTTCTATCTTGTTATTTTTTGGGTTTATTTCTATTATCATATACTTTTGGGTTAGATCTATAACAAGTGGTATCAGAGCACTTTCTTGGGCACAAAAGTGGAGAATTTTTTTTCATTTTTGCAGGGTTTCTGGGGCGGCGAGTTTGCAGATCAGATATAGACATCCTGGAACAAGATCTACAAAATCTAATTTTATATCTGTATTCTTTGGGAAAAAATACCCGATTTCAAAAAAAAAATCGGTCGAATCGGAGTCCGGATGAAGGAGATATCACTGATTTAAAAATCAGTGGGGTTGCAGACAATTTTTCGGGGCAGCGAATTTGCGGCGCAGATCTAGACGTCTTGGCACAAGATCTGCAAGATCTAATTGTAGATCTGGAATCTTTGTGAAAAAACACCTAATTAAAAAAAAAAATCAGTTGAATCGGAGTCCGGATGAGGGAGATATCGCTGATTTAAAATCAGCTCTTTTTGCAGAAATTTTGGGTGACGGCGGGAGAGTAGCAGCGCAGATCTCAAATTCCAGTGTCTGAATCATGATTTCTATCACATGGGCAGATGCAGAATGGGTGTTCCATTTCCAAAAACAGGTTATAATAGAGATTCTGAGCAATATTGACGAAACTGTGACAATTTCAAATTTTTGCCAAGTAAGTGAATTTTTCTCAAACCCTCTTCATGGAGAAGCTATATTTTACAGGGAAAGATAATGGTCCTACTATTGAAGAATTCATACAAATAATAAAGTCCGAATATGGGATATGGTGGAAAACTATAGTACGGTTTAATTTGACAGAAGAGGCTGACAGATGGTGGAAATCACTTGGCATCAAATAGTTGGACGACTTGTCGGATAAAGAATTTGAAAAACTCTTTATGGACAAATGGTCTTGTGCTAGAAAACAAGATAAGGAGAAACATGTGGGTCTATTTCCTACTGGTATATCCTTATTACAGGTTCATGGATTGATTTAGAAGGAGAAATTCATTGTGTCTATAAATCCTAGTTGCAAGCAAAATCTCATAAATGTCAACTTGGCAAAAAAATTGCAAGTCCCAGCAAAACAAATTGAAAATACACAGGTTGATGATAAGGATGTTCAAATTTATAAGGATTTGAAGCTTTCTATGGATAAGTATGTGTTTCATGGTGATTTTTATGCTTCAGAGATGGATAATATGGATGTTGTTTTGGGATATCCTTGGATGGAATCTGTGGGTACTATCAATATTAATGTGCAAAAGAAATTCCTGAAGCTCTGGTATAAAAAGAAGAAAATTACATTACAGGATATTTCCATCAATAAGCAGGTAGAGCACATGGAGGCTGAAGCGGAAGATGTTCCAGGGACTGACATATCAGATGATGAGCCTTTGATGATCAACAATCAAACACAAACAGAGGCTGAAGAAGAAAAGGTTACAGGTGATGATACATCAGAGGAGGGCTCAGTGGTTGAAGTCATATTGAAAAAGAAGACACCACAACAGGCACCACAGCAGGGTGAAGTAAAGAAAAAGCCATCGTGGGTTAAAACTTCAACATATCATCACCCACATCACCCAGCAAGACAACCATCAAGATGGAAACCAAGTAGTCACATGACGGATAGAGAGGAGAGAAGTTATACCTACTACACATCAACACAGAAGCGCTGCCACGGTCAACTTCCATCTCAAGCGAGCGAGGCACCAGCGAGATTGAGGGTTCACATTTCTCTTGGATGGCTAGATACACGTGCATGGTATCAGTGGACTACTCTTTTGAGTAGATCTTATTATTTGTGTTCTTCCCATATTTCGGGGACGAAACATGCTTAGGGGGGTGGAATGTTATATACCTAGGGGGGATAATATGGGGTACCAAGGGAGGTACCCAAGGTAATAATGTAATAATGGGATGGGCCATAGTAATAAATAAGGTGGTTAACCCATGTCATGTAAGGGACCACAAGTAGTTAATAATAATGTAATGGGCCCATGGTATTAGTTTGATGGTATGAGGGAACCATGGTAATGATACATGGTATTGTATGTATGAAGCCTATATAAAGGCTAGAGACTCCACATGGAGGATATGAAGAGAGAAGGATTATTGTATGAACAGGCATATGGCTTGTGGAGTGCTTTCCTTCCTTAAGGAGTGAATGTATGGTGTTACCCTACCTTAAGGGTTTGATAATAAAGAGAATCATTTCTATCTATTTCTATCTTGTTATTTCTTGGGTTTATTTCTATTATCATATACTTTTGGGTTAGATATATAACATCGATTTTTGAGAGCCAAGCCTCCTTGATTTTAAGGAAGTTGTTGGTAGCTTCAGTTGTATAAGTAGAGAGGCCTAGGGCCTCACTAGGGTCGAATTTTTGTTGCAGTTTTGCTCTGCTCAACTTCGAGCTTACTTTTGGTGACAGTTTCATGTAATCCTGTTACTATTTTGATAATAAGGATGAGATTTTTCTTGAGCTAGCATTGAGTTACCTCAGAGGATTGAAGCTCTTGGGTTAGGGCCCAATCCAAGTAGCCAAGCTCCTCTTGTTTGTATTTATATGCTTTGTTTTAGTTTATGGATTAGTTGTTGTTAGATGAATTTCTTTCTTTGTTAAGAATAGGTTGCTTTTGGTGATTCAGAAGGTTGTTTCGATTTGTGTTTTTTTATAGCAGATTAGCATTGATAGAAAGAAGATTCAAAAGGCTAGCAACAGTGCCTTGGCCTCTTTTCCTCCCTTTGGGACCATGAACTGAGGCAAAGACCCTCTTGCTGCCCCAAAAACACATATTTTCCTTCTCCATAGGATTTCTAGTGTTTAAAGTTTGTTAGAAGGTTAATGATTTTCTTTAGATCTCTTCCACCATGCTCATTTCTATCTTTCCAATAAGTCTTCTTCCAAGCTTTCTCTTCTTGTAGCATTTTTCAGCATTTCTTTCCATAGCTCATAATTTAGATTAGCTTAATGCAAAATTCCGTTTTTTTGATGTACTTAATTTCCTTGCTTGCTTGATCTCATTGTTTGAATGTCAGTTCTTTTGCAGCAGATCTCTTCTCATAACAGGTCAGCCTATCAGCCATCACATTCTGTCCCTGATCCATGCTCTACAGGTCGCCCAAAGTTCACCTCAAATCTACCTTAGTTTTTTTGCATTTTCCATAAGATTTCTTCCTTTCTCCTGATCATATTTCCCTCTCCTAGTGATCCTTGGTGAACCCTAGGCACCCTAACACATCATCCCAACCTTCATCTACCCTTTCCACCCATTCTCCCACCTTCAAAACTGCTCTTGGCATCCTCTTGTAGACCTCATGTAGATCCCCTGCGTCCTCCTGTAGATTTTCTTGTACGCTTTCTTTTGAAGGCCGAGTGTGGGAAAAGCCTTTAGAAGACCACTCGAGGCCTCCTAGGACCCATCTACACCATCCTACACCTCCTCAAACCCCAAAGTCGCCCTTCAACACCACCTATTCACTTCCACCTTCACACGCAATAAAATGCATGCATGTCAATTTCACATAAAAATACATAAAAATCCAAAAAGATGTTTTTTGATCATTTACTTCTAGAAATAGCTTGAGTAGATGTTGTTACTTCCTTAATTAGGTAATGGCATTCATTTCATGGTTTTCATAGTGCTTTCTGCAAAAGTAGGATTAGTAGGTTGAGTAGGGTTTGCTAGGTTTACTTTACATTTCAGTCCTTTTCCTTTCTGCAAGTATAGTAGCCTCTGTAGAGTAAGCCTTCATTTCTTTCATCACATATAGAGCTTCTTCTGTAATCCATACAAGTTGGCTTGAGCTCCTAGTGATCATGCGCCAGCTGACCAAGTGACAGCCTGCAGTAAGAACTACTACTTGTGCATATAGCACCATCACTTCCAAGTTTGTTACGAACTATCGGGTCAATAAGAGTAAAGTAGGTGTTGAGTGATAAAAGGTGTCTTTTAAACCCTATTTACCCTACATTAATTATCAATCCAGGCACGATTTTTTATCTCAAGAGTGTACTTAGTCTGAGGCGGTCACTTGTTCAAGAGTAATGTTTGCAGTATAGTGCTTACAAAAGTAAATGAATGCTGGAAACAAACTCTAATTGTAATGGCAAGAAACTTAAATGCTCTATAACTAAATCATTCACTCAAGAAACTACAACAATCATCAGTCAAGGATGCAGTAATGATAACTCTTTCCCCTGTAAACTGATGTAAATGAAAACCAATCACAGACAAGATCTCCAATCTGAGAACTTAGACAGTAGTAGTCAATGTTCGTTACAGTTGTAGATCTTTTTATCCACACCAAAACAAATACTGGAAATAATAATTCAATTAGCAGAAAAGAAACAACAACTAAATTTATTGAAAAGGTCGAACAACAAAGCTTGATCTACAGAAATGAATTAAGCAGCAATCTTAACCGAAAGGAATTGAACAACAATCTTTAACTAATAAAGGAATTGAACAACAATCTAAGAAAGGAACAACAAATTGAATTAAGTGTAACCACACAGCGAATATAAAGTAATTGAATCAGTAATCTTATTCTAGCATGATGGAAATTAACCAAAGGTATAAAGGAATGACAATTACAGTTATAATTGAACGGCAGTCAAATGAACAACAATCGCAACTGTCAATGAACATCAAAATCCGAATTAGACAGTGCAATATTGTTTCAGAATGAACAACATGGAATTTTAAGTTGTGAATAATAATCTTGCTATCCAATTACGATTTCGATATAATAGAGCAATTCAGTGAAATGTTCAGAAACTGAAGATTACCAAATGAAGCAAATTAATGAAATGAAAAGGAAATCAAACCACACACGACTGTAATTGTAAAATAGTGATACAAGAAGCAAGTGGATCCAATAGGGCTGGGCCCTTAGCCACCAAGGAAGCACTGCTGCGGTTACTCCAGGATCAGATAATGGAACAACAACTGAGTTATATATTAATCATATATGGCAAAGTTACAACTATTTCTCTTCAAAGAGAGTCGATGATCAAATTTGAGATTACAACAGTAAGTTCTACAAATTGATAATAAATCCTCCCCCTTGGGCTATCAGTGTTGTCCCTTTTTATAATGGCCAGGCAGAAGTATCAAGAATATAGATAAGTCTTTGAAGCAACGATCCCTTAGGATTAAAGGATCCCTGAGGGATTCACTATATCTTTGATCTCTAGTTTATTGTTTTGTCCTCTTTCATTGATGCCGCGTTTTCTCTTCCTTTTCCTGGACCATGAGCTTCAATCTTGATCTCCTTGTCTGGATACGGCTTCCTGTCCAAGGGACAACAGTTGCTTCTGCTTTGCCTTTTCCTCCCGAATAGTGGTTTTCTATTTCCTTCACTTTCTGTATAGAAAAAGACAATAATTAGTTATTTTGTATCAATCGCAAATCTCCTAAATTTAACATAATTCTTTAACATATTACCATCTTATAATGTAAAGGAGTTATGAATCAATGGAAAAGATAAAGAAATAAATGGTAAATACATACCTTTTCCATTGCTCAACGCACCCCCCTGCTTACCCTTTTTCATGCCCTCATGAAAACATTGTTATTGACATGCAAGGTAGTTAGGGAATAGGCTGGAGAGGAATTTTCATGCAGTGGTCTAAAACCATGATGTGTAGCTAAAACTTAAAAAATATGCCTTGTCTAGCCTTCAGGAAATTCATAGAGGGCCTTATACCCTACTGTAGGATACAAGATAATTGGACTTCGAAATCTACAACCTAGCCAGTACAAGCCTTCTTTCAGGGTGAGGTTACTATAGGTAGCCAGGCGACCAAAAACTAACTTAAAATTTTCGTAATTGAATGGCTCTCTATCCTGAACATTCTGATTGGAAGTCTTCCATCAGAGTTTAGTTGCTGCTATGGCAAGGTATTTGATGGATAGAAAGTATTCTACCCCTTGCTGGACAACTGCTATGGGAATGGGTCCCAATGTCTGGATCATACCCTTCTTTCTCATTAAGCTTCTATGCTTATGCCACGGTTGTAATGGGTTTCTTGGCTCACCCCTTACCCAAATATCTAACCCATTCTCTTGTCTCTGAAAGGTATTGTGGGATTTAAGCCACTTTATCTCGTTAACATCAAAATAAATGAATGCCTGAAGCTGGATATCACCCACAAAAGGACTAGGGTTCTCTTCCGTTTCATCCTCTAGCACAAAATTATGCAAATAAAACTCACATAGCAATCGCTGGACTTTCACCCCATAATGTTTACAACAGTTTATAAAATCATCAATATTTTTTAACTCTATAGGCACCCCTGCCTTGACAACCTTAATTTTCAACTTTAAATACCTTTCCATAAAAAACAAAGCATAATTTTTGGCAGGTGCCGTATATGCTAGAACATCAGTATATAGAGAACAGAGAGTATCCATTTGACTCATAACTGTGTCTAGTCTATTGGTTACCTTTTAAACTTTTTCCTCTGCCCTCCTACATCTATATAAGGCCTCGTTCTTCGATGCATTGATGTTCTTTACTTGTTGTTGTAACTTTTGATATTTCTCCTGAGGAACAGTTTCTTCTGTGAGCTTTTCTGTTGTCTATTGGGCCTATGCCAGATCCTCTTAAAGTCTCACTATCCTAGGATCATTATCCATCAAAACATTTTTTGGTTGGAGATCTACTTGGATCTCCTTATTGCGACATCTGGTTTCCTCAGTCTGTGTTTCTTTGTCATGAACTGTCCAGTCAGTCGTGACGCTAGAGGACAATGCCTCTATCTGGACGTCCTTATTACAGACTGGTGTGTTTTCTATTTGGGCCTCTGCGTTTGTAACAGTTGCATGCTGTTCCTTGTGGTCCTGAATGATAATGGGTTTAGTTTGAGTTATTTTGGTATTCATTTTATGGGGTTTCATCTGGGTGGCTACATCCTTTGTTCCAGGGGTTCTTTTTGAGATTCTCCCCATTTTTAGGACCCTTATTTGTTGTCTGAGTTGTTTTACTACATTTAGTAGCCTTTGCTATTCCTTTCGCAGCCTTTTGATTTCATTCGTCTTCTTCTTTGAAGGAACAACTATTTCTTTTCTTGGGCTTGGGCTTTGTTCTTCAGGGATTGTACCCTTGCCCTGGCTTATTTTCATGTCCTCTATTTGGAACACTTCTTCAGTGTTCTCGTCCTCTTGATTAGGTTTCTTTGGGGAGGTAACCCTGGTTTGATCTGTTATTTCCCAGGTGGTTTCTGCTTCTACTTCTTCTTCATCATTCATCTCCTCAGATGCACTCTTGATTTGAGTAGAGTGTTCCTGTGATTGTCTTTCTTCTTCTTCCTCATCATTCATCTCCTCAGATGCACTCTTACTATGTGCAGAGTGTCCCTGTGATGGTCTTGCCTCAATATCAAGGTTGAGTGGGCTGTGGGGCTGGATATACTCACCCATATTGGCCAAAATTTGGGCCAATTCATCTTCTTGCAAAGAATTTTGTAATGTGCTTTTGTTGGGTGGCTCTGCTTCCTCCCCTTCTTCCTCACCGAAGTGCTCAATTTCCTCTTCCAGTTCCTCTTCTACATTTTCTTCTAATTCTTATTCTTCATTTTCCCCTCCTTCAAGTTGTGGGGGTTTCTCATCCTCTGAGTCATATATCTTTAGGGGTTGGCTACTGTTATCTTGGGGACTTCCCAACATTCCCCTGCTTCCCCCCAATCTGGTAGACTATCTGTGTTTCTACAGTCTAATTGATGTGCTAGCAGTTCTTTTTCGTTTTGGGGTTGGTAAGGCCAATCCCCCATCTATTGATAATACCAATTCTTCCCAACTAATCTGCTGTTGAGCGAGACTATAACTGACTATTAGTCGAATTAAGCTTTGATGACTTACTACCGTCTCTATATGACGAGATTTCGTTATGCTCCGAGCAGCATCATGCAATAAAAAATTTAAATATGCGGGTAAATTTACAACACATTTTTGTTTTAATACTGCTAACAATTTGAGATGGCGTGGTCTTACCACATCTTTTCTCCCATCACATGTGATGTATCTTTGCACAATTCTGGCTAATTCTGCCCATGGTTCTCCTAGGGTTGTAGGCAGGACTCCTTTTCCTTTGACAGTAAGGCTCTGTCCTTCATCTCGAAAGATGGTTATGGCGTCTTGAAGTCTCACTTTTTTCTGGGTCCATACTGGTCCAATAGCTGGCAGTCCCAATACTTCAACAATTATCGCATCTGTTACTATTATTTCCTTCCCCTCACCATGGAACGATCTTCCTGCAAATTCTGTAGAAATTCAATGGCCACCGTTTCATGAGACTACTGTAGTCAATTAATGTAAGCAATCCATCCTGCTCTCACTAAAATTTTGCGTGCAACATCAAAGATTATTAACACCTGCGGTTCGTTGGGTATTGATCTACCTCCCATTTTGTTCAAGCTTAGCACACTATTAATTTTTACAGGAAAAACATAGAAATGACAATGGAACAGCAAGCTATTCAAGCTTAGCACACTGTTAATTTTTACAGAGAAAAAACACAGAAATGATGCTGGAACAGCAAGCTGTGCATATTGGGAAATATCAGTACCATTAAACTTGCTATTCCCGAGTTCTGATGGAGTCATAGTACCTACAAATAAGGAGTTGACACATATGCCAATGTATTATGGAGGTCACCGGTGCCCCCCTAAAATCTAATAGGTCATCCTCGACCAGCAAATGAAGGCGCAGCATGCTGGACTGCAGTCGTATAATAAAATAAAGGAACGGCGTATATATCCATGACATGATTACAAAAAGCAGTGGATTACTGAAATCGAGGCTTATGATGGAAATTGCGAATAGATATGGAAATGCTATGAAATGATGCGAAAAATAGAGAAGAGGATAGCTGACATAAGTAAAAGTGCTTATGTGGTCATTATCCACTTTAACCATTATGATTGATTTATAAACGATTTTTCATGTGTAAGAGGTTCGAAAGGGTTATATAACATAATCTCATTTGAAATCAAGATAGAGATATAAGAAAAGGGTTTATAATGACTATTGGTGTATGAAAAGTATGACTTCAATACCATCAACAAAGCTCTGTTGCCCACAAGTATCCATAACTTTGACAGAGTTTCTTGTTTCACCCTTGGAACCATAATCCTTTATGTATGCCTAGGAAAGTGTTGTGTGATGTTAGAATGGAGGCCATTGTGCTAGCTTGGTAACCAAATGAATCACAATGCCATTCACCAGGAAGGATTGAAAGGTGGGCAGGCCAGCTCATAATGAGACCTCCTATTCCAAGGACTTTTCTGATATGCCTCTTGGATCATATCCCTGGTGTGGTGGCCATAGTGGGAATGCCACTTCACTGCTTCCTTATGATCATGGTAGGCTGGCTCTTGATGAGACCCCCTATCCTTCATCTGACAAATCATGTTTGTAATCATATAGATATATATTTTTCTCTTTTCTCTTTTCTTTTATATAGCACTTTCATATTTATATACAGAGAATGGCTCAACACTCCTTAAGAGTAGGGATGGTGGAAGAAGTCTAAACATCTCAATAGAGGAAAATATGCCCTTATTCTTTTTCAATAATAATGATTAAAGAGAATTATGAAGATTAAAAAAGAACCAACATGATAAAAATAATCAATCAAATTGGTTTTAGTGAAAATAAAGACAGCAAAGTGATATAAATAGTTGTGTCCTTTTGTCTTTTTTCTTATCGATACAAAGCAATTTCTCTAAAGATAATGATTTTCTTTGGTTTGCCAATTTCAGTATCCTCTAGTTATTGTATTCTTGTGTAAATGTATACCTGAACCATCATTCACAAAAATCCTGTAAATGATGAAACGCACACACACACGAAAAAAATGCACTCAAAAGGTGTGTTCCTTAAATGGAACAGCTGCTATTCCTTAAGAGGGACAGCAAAAATAACATCTTCATGCAAAAACTGTGGTTCCTTTAAGAGGAAAAACAATCAAAAGAAAAAAAAATACACTCAAAACTGTTGTTCCTTAAGAGGAACAGTAACTGTTCCTTAAACGGAACAACAAATAAAGCAAGCGCGAAATAAAATACTGATCCTTTGGCAGGAGAGCCTAAGATCATTCGAAATCGAAACTGTTTTTCCTTCGGAAAGAATGGAAGAAAGAAAAAATGCGAAGGAGGGTTGTTCCTTTAAAAGGAATGACAAAACAATCTGGCGGAAGCGTTGTTCCTTTGGAAAGGAAGAACGAAAATGCAGAAATGTTGTTCCTTTGGAAAGGAACAACAAAAATGTGGAAATGTTGTTCCTTCGAAAAGGAATAGAAAAATGCGAAAGTGCAAAATGTGAAAGTGTTGTTCCTTCGGAAAGGAACAACAAAAATGTGGAATTGTTGTTCCTTCTGAAAGGAACAGAAAAAATGCGAAAATGCTATTTCTTCAGAAAGGAACAACAAAAATGTGAAAGTATTGTCCCTTCAGAAAGGAACAACAAAAATGTAGAAATGCTATTCCTTCAAAAAGGAATAGCAAAATGCGAAAGTGTTGTTCCTTCGGAAAGGAATAGAAAAATGCGAAAGTGTTATTCCTTTGGAAAGGAATAGCAAAAATGTGGAAGTGTTGTTCCTTTAGAAAGGAACAGCAAAAATGCGAAAAGTGTTGTTCCTTCAGAAAGGAACAAAAAAAATGCGGAAATGTTGTTCCTTCAAAAAGGAACACCAAAATGTGAAAGTGTTGTTCCTTCGGAAAGGAACATCAAAAAATAAAAAAATGCAGAAGTGCAAAAATCTGTACAGAAAGTAGTTTATACAAGCAGAAAAAAAAACTTATGTACAAAATTTAAGAACAATGGGATTATTTAGTGTACCAATGCCGAGGAAGGATTATTTTCCTCAGTAAGAATCTGCATATCAGAATCTTCCTAGAGCTGCTAGTAAAAGGATTCCCGAGTAAGTAGTTTATGGTACAGTCGCACTCGGTGACCATTTGCTTTAAAGGTACGGCCAAATCCGTCAATAGTAGTCAAAGTAATGGTGCCATTGTCATGCACTTTCTATATTTCACATGGTCCAAGCCATCGAGTCTAAAGTTTTCCCGGAAAATCCTGAAACCTAGAGTCATATAGGAGTGCCTAATCTCCTTCGTGGAAGATTTTCTTTTTGATCAGGGCGTTGTGCCATTTTGCTCTCTGTTGTTGAATTAATGCAGTGTGTTGAAGAGTTGAGAGCCTAATTTCATCTAGCTCATTAATTGGCTGTAATTGGTTAGTCTGGGCCTCATTTAAATTCAGGCCGATCTCCTGTGCTATTCTTAATGTTTGTATTTCGAACTCTATTAGAAAGATGGGTTCTTTTCCAAATAATAGCTGATATGATGAATAGCCGGTGGTGTTTCTCGACATTGTTTGATATGCCCACAAGGCTTCCAACAATCTTGAAGCCCAATCACGCCTGTGTGATGCAATGGTTTTTGTCAATATTGCCTCTATCACCTTATTCGTGCTCTCTACTTGGCAATTTGCCTGTGGGTGATACAGAGTGGTAATTTTGCGCTAAATGTGATAATTTTTTAATGTTGCAGCGATTTTATTACCTACAAACTACAGTCCTCCATCCGTGATTATGTCCCTCGGGAGGCCATATCGCACAAATATTTGGAACAGGAAATGAATCATAGAGTCCTCTGTAGCTCTTGGAAGTGCCTCTACTTCAACCCATTTGGTAACATACTCTGTTGCTACTAGAATATATGTTTTCTGATTTGATGATGGGTTGATTGGACGAAAAAAATTGAGCGCCCAATGCTCAAATGGTTTGATTATTAGCTGTGGGTTTAAAGGCATTTCGTCAGACTATCCAGGGCGTCCTACTCTTTGGCATCTGTCACAGGCTTGAACAAATTTCTTAGCATCTTTAAAGATTGTGGGCCAGTAATAACCTGTTTGCAAAACCATGTGACCAGTCCTGTGATCTGCGAACTGTCTGCCTCATGACAAGCTTTCAGAATGTCAAATATTTCGTCTTCGCGGACGCATCTTCTGATGTGCATGTCTGGCCCTGTATGAAATAGGTAGCCCCCAATCTAAGAAAATCCGGTACTATGTTGCACAATCTATTTTCGTTCATTAGGGGTTAGATGCTTTGATAATTTGCCTACTACTAAATAATTTGCAACATCAGCATACCAAGGTGTCTTGACAGTAACATCAAACAAATGTTCATCTGGGAATTGATCTTCGACTGCTGCTACGTCTGCTAACTTCGACATTCGTGAGAGAAAATCAGCTACAGGATTCTCTTTCCTAGGTCGATCTTTTAGTGTGATGACAAATTCCTGCAATAAAATCAACCATCTTGTTACTCTACCATTTGTAACAGGTTTATTTTCTAAGTATTTTATAGCAGAGTGATCTGTATATAAAACAATAGGATATCCAGTGATATAATGCCTAAATTTATTTACAGCATGCATTAAAGTGAAAAGCTCTTTTTCAGTTACGGTATAGTTTAGCTCAGCAGGAGACAAATTCTTGCTAATATAATAGATTTCATATGGTTTTTTGTCTTCTTCCTGCCCAAGGACTACTCCAATAGTTGTGTCTGAAAGCATCTGATGAAATTTGAAATGGCAAATCCCAATTTGGGCCTCTGAGCACTGGGGTTGTTGACACAAGCTTTTCCAGATCCTCAAAAGCATGGTCACATTTATCTGTCCAAATAAAATCAACATTCCTTGTCAGTGCATATAGAGGTGCAGTTATTCTATGAATCTCCTATAATAACCAAAAAATCCTAAAAAATTGCGTACCTTTGTCTGTGTGGTAGGAGTAGGTATTAACAAAATTATTTGAATTTTGGTCGGATCTACCTGTATTCTAGCTACTAAGATATAATGACCTAGGATGAGCCCTTTGGTCATCATCATATAGCACTTTTCATGGCTCAAGCAGAGCCTGGTGGCAATACATCATTGCAACACCTTTTCCAACGTGTCTAGTGCTGGCTAAAAATCATCTCCATATGGTGTGAAATCATCCATATATACTTCGAGCCCTTCATTTATTAAATCTGAAAAGATGTTGAGGATGGCCCTCTGAAATGTGGCAGGGGCATTTCATAGGCCAAAGGGTAGGACTCTGTAAGCAAATGTTCCCCAAGGACAGGTAAAAGTAGTTTTATCCTGGTCTTCAAGGGCAATCTGAATCTGATTGTATCCACTGAAGCCATCCAAGAAAGAAAAGAATTTCTTTCCTGCTAATGTGTCTAATACCTGATCAATGAATGGAAGGGGAAAGTGGTCTTTCTGGGTTGCTTTTTTTAATTCTCTGTAATCTACACAAATCCTCCACTTTCCATTCTTCTTTGGCACTACTACTAGTGGAGAGACCCACTTGCTATCAGAGTTTGGATAAATAAAGTTTACATCTAAAAGTTTTTGTAACTCAACATTCACAATATCTTTCAGATGAGGATTGAGTCTTCGTTGGGGTTGACGAATGGGTCTAACATCATTTTCTATATAAATGTGGTGTGTACATAGCTGGGGATCAATTCCCTTCATGTCTGGATAATCCCATGCAAAAGCTTCCTTATATTTTCTCAGTAGTTGGACCAACTTCTCTTCTTGTTCAGGAGTCAGGTTTTTGTTAATGTTCAAGGTTTTTCCTGGCTCAATCTCTATAGTTTTGTTGTTTGAAACAGAGGTAGTGGGTATTGATTGATCATGAGTGTCTTTGAGGGGATCTTCTTCTAGTTCATTGTCAAATGTTGCCTCTATCATGTGACATTGTACATGGGATCTGGATTCAGATTGGTTAATAAAGTTGTTAATAACGTCATCCTCTGTTTGGTCTTTAAAATCGAGGGCATCTTCTATGGTTAATGGGGACCTAATGTTTTCTGTGAGGTATGATACAGGTTGTTTGTTAGTTTTCATTATTGTTAAACTTGGCTGGGCTGGAGGGTATAGAGCTAGATTCTTGATATTACTCCCTCTAGTTATAGTCATACTGCCTTTTCGGCAGCCAATGTAAGCATCAATAGTCGTAAGCCAAGGTCTACCTAAGATTAAAGGGTGTCCATCGAGTTAGTTTTTGGGGTTGATTATCAGAAAGTCGGCAGGGTATTCCTAGAAATATACGGATACCATTACATCGTGTAGTGTACCTTCTTACCTAACTACCGATCAGTCAGCCAGTTCCAATAAGGTGGAGGATGGTTCTACTGATGTAGTGCCAAGTTTTTGACAAGTGGTGGTTGTTAAAATATTAATTGCAGCCCCTAAATCAACTAGGGAATTTGAAAAGGTTTGTCCATTGATTTGCACTGTCACTATAGGATTCCCCAGGTCTTCATATTTGATAGGTGCTTCTCTTCCCGATAACAAATCAGATAGGGTGCCAACTACTTGGACAAGTGCATTAGTTGTTATTCTCCTCTTTGGCTTTCTTATACATAGTTCTTTGATGGTTTTTGCATATATTGGGATATCTTGGATAGCTTGGAGGAGTGGGATTTTTATACACGAATTTTTTAGTTCTCCCAGAAGATCAAAGTCAGGATGTTCTATAGGGCATGGTATGATTAATTGTTTTGGGAATGGGGGAGAAGATGTGGTTGCTTGGTCGTGAGTTTGTTGTCTGACCACATCCTCTTCTTATAGTGGTTGTTCTACGGGTAACTAATTTTCAACTTGAGTGTTTTTATCTCCCTTAGTTTCTATTATGCGCCCAGACCTTAATTGAAGGTCGTTGCACTCCCTTACATCGTTTTCTAGTTCTGGTGTTTCGATTATTTGAACAGATTGAACTGGTCTATTATTTGGGTTCGGGTTGGGTTGGGCTGGGAGTTGTAGTCTTAAGTTGGACTAGGGATTTTGTTGTAATGTATATGGTGCTGACAGTGTGGGTTGAGGGAGAGGGATGGTTCCAGCTAGTGATTCATCAGTCTTTGCCATTTTGATTGCCAGGCTTGACTTTGCGAAGTGGGAGAGGACCATTGTGTTGGACATGCATTGTTTTGCCAACATGGTGGATAGTAGGGAAAGTTTGGCCAATTAGTTTGGCTTGTTTGATTTAGCCATGGTGATGAAGGAAATGGTTGTTGTGACCAATTTGAAAAGGGAGGCTGATTTTTCCACATTGTATTATATTGTTGAGCATGATATTGCAGAGGTTGGAAAGAAGAACATGGATCAGAGGGCATACATGGTTGTCGTGGCTGCCATTGACGGAGCTGATTGAGTAGGTACAATGGTTCTGATTCTTCTTCTGCTTCTTTGTATACTTCTTTCAAACCCAGAAGTGAGGGGCAGTTCTCTGTGGAGTGATCTTTTGTACAAATAGCACAGACTTGAACTGCATCCAGTGGGCACTCTTTATGGCTATGTTTCTTTCTGCATCTAGGGAAGAATATTGCCAGGTTTTGTTCTGCTCTCGCTTGTTTCTATTTAGCTTGCATAATACTGAGCTGCATTGTCAAAGTCTCCAATATATCAGTTTTGAAATTCTCTAGTAAATTCCCGATTTCTGCGTGGGTTACTCCTCCACCGGAGATCTTGTTGTCCCTTGTGAGCATGTCACGTTCCACTGGTTTTAGCCTTGTACTGCCTCGTGAACTCCTAATGCACAAATCAATAATGTTGGAAAAAATTTCTTGATAGATGTCACCTTTTCCTATAATATTTAGCGTTTCAACCCATTGTTCCTTCATCCCTTTAATTAATGTTGTTTTTAGCACATTGTCAAGTAAGGGTAATGATGCATAAGGAGATCTCTAAATATTATATTGAAAACGTTCAACATACTATTCTAGTGTCTCATTAGGTTTAGCTACCATCTGAAATATTTCATCCTTTAATTCTCTAGACCTACAATAATCCTAATATTTCTTTAGAAAAGCACCTTTCATCTGATCCCAGTCGTTTATAACACCTCCACCTAACCCCATAAACCATTGTAAAGCTGCTCCTTTTAATGTGGAGGGAAATAATTTTAGCTTTTGGGGATCAGTGGTATAGTCATACCCCCGGCATAGTACATCGAATTCAAACAAAAAAGTGTCTGGATCTTCTGATGTTAGGCCATGGAATGTAGGAATATGCTGGAGAGGAATGGCCTTCATGGGTGCATTAACTGCAGTATCTACAATGGGATATTGCAGTGTGGAGGTTTGAGGTGTTTGCTGGTTCTGGTCATTTGGTCAAATATGTGCCAATATCCTTTTGGGATTTCTAGGGAGGTATTCCTAGGCTGGCTAGGAGCAGGAATAGCCTTGATAGCACTTCCCTGGTATGAGATGATGAGAGTTCCTTACTGAACTAATAGTTGGGGGGATCTTAGCTCTTCAGGTTCTTCAGCTTTGTTCTAGATGATTTTGACAACACTTTCCTTATCTAGGCTACTTAGTGCCTAAACTATTCTAAGAGGAGATCTTGGTTCATCAGTTTCCCTTGTTTCTCGTCCTCCTTCACAGAGATTACTAAGGTTCCCTTTTTGTAACGATTTTGGGCTATAATTCTCAATTTCTTGAAAATCTTGCTCCTTTGTTTGGCTGTGCACCTCAGCAAAGGCTACAGATGGTGATTCTGTGGCCCGAAGGGAGCTAGTAGGTTGTCTAGAAGCAAATTTTCTAGGACCTACTGACAGCTGAGATTCTGCTTTTTTAATGATATCGTTTATAAAGGTCGATTGGCCAAGGGTCACTGGTCCCTTAGCTTTATCAGGTTTGGGTAGTGGTTTTGGATTCTTTTCAGGCTTTTCCTGCTTAGTCATGCACACAAATCAAATACTTATTTCTACCCAAAATAATCAACAAATCTGTAGGAAAGCGGGTGGGGGAGTAGGGCTGTTACATGCTCCGTATGTAGGTTCTTACCTTCCATTTTTAAAACCCAACTCTCTACTAGCAGGTACTTACACTACTCTCTTTTCAAAAGAAACAAATGGCTACACTCTCCTCGGCAATGGCACAAAAATGTTGAGTGATAAAAAGGTGTCTTTTAACCCCTATTTACCCTACATTAATTATCAATCTAGGCACAATTTTTTATCTCAAGATTGTACTCAGTCTGAGGCGGTCACTTGCTCAATAGTAATGTTTGCAATATAGTGCTTAAAAAGTAAATGAATGCTAGAAACAAACTCTAATTGTAATGGCAAGAAACTTAAATTCTATATGACTAAATCATTCACTCAAGAAACTACAACAATCATCAGTCAAGGATGCAGTAATGATAACTCTTTCCCCTGTAAACTGATGTAAATGAAAACCAATCATAGACAAGATCTCCAATCTGAGAACTTAGACAACAGTGGTCAATGTTTGTTATAGTTGTAGATCTTTTTATCCACACCAAAACAAATACTGGAAATAACAATTCGATTAGCAGAAAAGGAACAACAACTAAATCTATTGAAAAAGTCAAACAACAAAGCTTGATCTATAGAAATGAATTAAGCAACAATCTTAACCGAAATGAATTGAACAACAATCTTTAACTAATAAAGGAATTGAACAGCAATCTAAGAAAGGAACAACAAATCGAATTAAGTGTAACCACACAACGAATATAGAGTAATTGAATCAGTAATCTCATTCTAGCATGATGGACATTAACCAAAGGTATAAAGGAATGGTAGTTGTAGTTATAATTGAATGGTAGTCAAATGAACAACAATTGCAACTATCAATGAACAATAGAATCTGAATTAGACAGTGCAATATTGTCTCAGAATGAACAACATGGCATTTTAAGTTGTGAATAATAATCTTTCTATCCAATTAGGATTTCGATATAATAGAGAAATTCAGTGAAATGTTCAGAAATTGAAGATTATCAAATAAAGAGAATTAAAGAAATGCAAAGGAAATCAAACCACACATGACTATAATTGTAAAATAGTGATACAAGAAGCAAGTGGATCCACTAAGGTCGGGCCCTTAGCCACCAGGGAAGCACTGCTGCGGTTACTCCAGGATCAGATAATGGAATAGAAACTAAGTTATATATTAATCATATATGGCAAAGTTACAGTTATCACTCTTCAAAGAGAGTCGATGATCAAAGTTGAGATTACAACAGTAAGTTCTACAAATTGATAATAAATCCGCCCCCTTGGGCTACCAACGCTATCCCTTTTTATAATGGCCAGGCGGAAGTATCAAGAATATAGATAAGTCTTTGACACATCGATCCCTCAGGATCAAAGGATCCTGAGAGATTCTCTATATCTTTGATCTCTAGTTTATCATTTTGTCCTCTTGCGCTGATGCTACATTTTCTCTTCCTTTTCCTAGACCATGCACTCTGATCTTGATCTCCTTGTCTGGATACGACTTCTTGTCAAAGGGGCAGCAGTTGCTTCTGCTTTATCTTTTCCTCCCGAATAGTGGTTTTCTATTTCCTTCACTTTTTGTATAGAAAAAGACAATAATTAGTTATTTTGTATCAGTCGCAAATCTCCTTAATTTTATCATAATTCTTTAACATATTACCATCTTAGAATGTAAAGGAGTTATGATTCAAAGGAAAAGATAAAGAAATAAATGGTAAATACATACCTTTTCCAACACTCAATAGTAGGCAGCCCAGGAGTTGCAGCATTATTGATGCAATAATGGTGCTCACCAGACTGAAGTGTACAATTTGTGAAGCCAATATGACCTTGACGGATGGGTAACACTGCACATGGTTTGTAGCATCGCTAACACTGCATTTAAGGAACGCATTGTCACAAAATAAGCTAACTACTCAAGTTGAGGCCTTGGAGATCATGATGAGACTGCACGAGACCCTGATACAAGACCCTAACCTAGGAGTTCAACAGATCCATGCACAGTTGAAAACTTGTGCCTTGAGATGAAGAGTTAAACAAGACAGGATAGCTCACCCAAAAGCATGCGAGGAGGTATGGTGCATAAAGTGCAAGGGTCAGGGACATAACATGGACCATTGTCCAGTCTTCGCGAACTACCTGGCGGAAGGAGGACCAATGCCATTGATACTAGAGGCACAAGTAGGACTGAGCATGGTGCCTACATTATGGTGCATGATTTGTTAGATAGGAGGGAAGCATGCTACAGATAACTGCCATCTATTATAGAAGTATACACAGAATTCCCAACATTTGTTCTATAATTTCTACAGGTGAGTAGGCCATGATGAGTGTACCTGTAGAAGTTATGAACTGATGATGGATCAGAATCCTACCTATAGAGTTCAGACCGAAACACAGGCCCTCGATCAAAATGCAGGGATGGTGCACACTGGATTTTAGGGGCGCAGATGAGGTCAATGTGGAATGGGACCAGGAAGAGGTCGTGGACAACTGATATGCTACAATTACAGAGGATCGAGGCATTATGCTTGTGATTTTACAAATCCGACGAGACCATCATGATTATATTGTAGCTAGTTTGATCACGAGACAGAGGACTGTCCCACGCTGATAGCAAGGTTGCGCAATGAAGGAGCGCTCCAACCTCCCCCAAATCAGAACCTACAAATGATGAGGTTTGAGCCATGCGAGGAAGACTTGAATGTAAATATCGTGCTCCGAGGTCCACAAGGCTCCAACAAAGGAACTAAAATTTGATTTAGAGGATGCTAAGGAGACATGAATGGAAGCTAAGAAGAGCTTCATGGATGCCTCCACTTCAGGAAGTAAAGAAAAACTGGGACTGGAAATGGACCCATCAATGCTCACTACATTTTTGGATACATGCATGAAGTTGCTACGCGATAACAAAGCTATGAAGGGGATGCAAGAGCTCATCACTAGATGTGATGGAACCACGTCAGGAGAACCGTGTGTAGTTCGGAAGCTCAAGACGCACACAATGAAAACAGGAAGAGAGATGAGATTGACCGCGTAGATTGGGGAATATGAAATGGATCAAGTGATTTTGGATCTAGGATCGAATGCGAACATCCTACCAAAGTAGACATGGGAGCACATGGGCAGACTGCACTGCGATGGTCTCCTATTCAATTGTGAATGGCAAACCAACAAAAGATCCTACCTATGGGAAGATTGCAGTGAATAACGGTAGATATCGAAGGTGTGAGGGCACTAGCAAATTTTGAAGTGATAGAGATTGTTGATGACAACAATCCCTATCCCGTGCTACTGGGAATAGATTAGGCCACTGACATGAATGGAGTGATAAATATAAAGAAGTGCAAGATTATTTTTGAGAAAAAGTCACTACGTGTAGTGGTACCTTTAGACCTTGTGGAACGATCGCACTTCACAGATCCAGTGCGTGACTACGATAGAGACGACGATATAGACTATATCTACAAGATAACCACGCAGGTGCAGGAATGGGTAAATACCACAATGGATGGTAGACTCTTGTGGGAGCGTGAAAGCTCCTACACCTCAGATTCGGATGAGGAAATAGAACGATGGCAGAACCGGTTACACGAGGTAACCATTCTCAACTATAACATGATGAAAAGGTCGTTGCACTGCATGGAAAAGAGGTAAGATATTTTCCTATGTATGATGGGTTGACCAAGGTGGATGATTTCCTGAATAAATTTGAAAGAGAAGTACCGAAACAACAACATTCTGACGCTCTGACATGGGTACTGCGTGCTACGCCCACAAGATGATGGGGTATGCATGAAATAATTTTTGAGGATTGGCGTGAATGTAAAAGGATGATGTGCATGTGATTTGGAAAGCCTCAAATGTGGATGAAAGCCCAGTATGATGGAAAAAAAATCCCACACCCCCACCTTTCCAGATGGGTACAGGTGTATGGTTTGTTATGGCCTAAATCTACCTCAAGCTGAGAAAGGTAGGTCTAGGGTAACATCAAACCATGCTTAACCTGGTAGCTAGCCCTACCAGGTGGGCAGAGGGCTCTCTCCTTGTCAATTTCAGGAAAATATAGCAAATGAGGCTTGAGATGACTGATGTAAAGACTGATTTTAGGCTAGGTATATGCTCAGAGGAGTTTGATTGAGTTTTATGTTGGTTTGCTGGATCAAATGTGAAAGGCAGTTTTGGGTCCGGGGAATGGACTCAGTCTTGTAGAGGTTTTTGTGGGGTGAGGTAGGCAAATGATTTAGTACCTTAAATTAAGTGAAATGGTGAGTCTTATGACTGATGAGGAGTTGGAGAGGGCATGGGAGTGTCATAAGTCCTCTTCAAACAGTAGAAAACATGTAAAGCTAAACAAACCCTACGGTAGAGCACTGTAACATCAATGATTTCCACCTTTATACTTGATTCATTTAGTTAAGCTGAAAATAAAGAGATGATGGCATACATAAACACATGATAATTTGAATCACAGAAGGAAAAAAAATTACCAAATCACCTTGCCACAAGAATCCTACAAAATGTTGCAAACCCTGGTCTATTTCCTTGCCAAACAGCAAAGATGAATGTACAATAATGTTCAAAGCATTCACAAGAGTCCAACCTTTACAAATGACTGAAAAAACACATGATATAGACCTCCAAACCACCTGTGCTATCCATCAGGGGTCGAATCCATGAGAAAAGGGGTGGTTTCAACCATATCTAAGCTAGGAACACAAAAATAGGCAGTGGAACAACTTGCCTCTTAAACCTAGGAAACTGATTCATTCATCTTCCAACCACCTACAACTGATGTATCTACCTTATCAAGTCAATTTTTATCATTTTTATATCATAGTACATCAATTTACATCATGTCACATCATGAATTTGGCCATAAGGGAGAAAAAGTCAAACTAGAAGAAAACTAGGCGAAAAACAAAGTTTTTGAGCAAAATTGGCACTTTTTCAGCCTGTGCGTAGCACCACTTTTCCTGCGCATAACGCTTTTTCCATGCTGATTTTGGAAGGCTTATCGAGGTCCAAATTAGGTACATGATAGCTCTTTGGAAAGCCCTGTGAGTCTAATTTCTGGAACAACTTGAATTTTTTTACTTTGAGTCCATTTGCCCCTCCAAAATTGCAATCTCCCAAAACTGCTTCTTGTGTGGCCAAAAAGTGGCAAAGAGGGCATTTTTGAGGTGTTTTTGGCCTTTTGGAGGTCCAAAACTTGTCAAAATTTCCTAGTAATTTTTGAGCATGCATAACTTTTCATAAGTAATTCAAAAATTCCAAGTTTTATTCAAATGGAGGTCCCTATCAAAAGCGAGTGCCAGGTGGCACTACACACCTGTTGGAAAAGATTGTGTTAAAAATTTCTATGCGTAGCGCCACTGATTCTGTGTGTAGTGCCATCTTCAGATGAAGTTTTGGAGGCCTTCCTGGTGTCCAAATTGGGTGCATGATAGCTCACTGGACATCTTATTGAGTCTACTTTCCAACACAACTTGAATTATTTTAATTTTGAGTTTATTTTTCCTGTCAAAAGTCAAATCTCCCAAGACTGGTCAAAATGTGAAAAATGAGGCTACCTAAAAGCAGAGTGCTGTTGCAGTCAACTTTTGAAGGTCTTACTCAAATCCAAATTGAGCTCATGATAGCTCATTGGAAATATATTTGTTTCTAGTTATCAATTGACTCATCAAGCAAGTCATTTGGCCAACCAAGCTAGGATAAATCTTGATTTTCCCAAGGTCACTTCAGAGGTGCATCAATTGTATTTTTGACATTTCTCTAAAACCATGACACTTGTGTAAAAAATGAAGGATGTTTTTCTTCCTTGGCCTATTATGAACAAAAAACTCTCTCACTTTTTCCAAATTCATTTTTTTCTTTCTCAAAAACATCATTTGAGTAAAACCTATCCTGATGTGTGGAACAGGGGATTTGTCGAAATGAAGTGAAATGAAAGGGATAAGGGACTTCTAAATTTTTGAGAAAATTTTGGGAAGTAAGGAGGGATGTTAGGAAGCAAAGGAAAGTGGAATTTCAAATATTGAGTGAGGGGAAGGGGTTCAAAAGAGGAAAACATAGGCCTAACCTAGAAAATTGTCAAATTGTAGCAAGAAACTAGGGTTTGTGCAAAAATGAGGGATTTGAGGGATATCAGTGATGGGAAGTGCTTAGTAAGGTACAAAAAGGATAGGGGAAGGTGTATGAACATCAGGATACAAGTTTTGTTGATGATTTGACCATCCAAGAGAAATTACCTTCAAAACCCTAGGAGAGGGAAATGAACCTTACCTAAGTACAACTGAAGCATGAACGAGGTGTAAAATGACCCATTGGAACCTGACATGATGATGACAACACTCTGAATGATGGTACACTCATCTAAATGGTGACATGGACTGAAATTTGGACAAATTTGAAAGGAGTGAAAACAAACCCTAGACCTAATACATAGTGACCAAATTTTACTTGAAGATTCTCTTAAATGACAAAATTTGACTGTAACATCCTAAAACCACTTTGTAAGAGAATTTTTTATCACTGGTGGAAGAATTCAAATACTGACACTAACATTGGCTCCAATGGGGATGGTAGCTCCTTTGAGGTGCCAAGAATGGCAGATCTTTGGGAGAGCAGACCAGTGCCTTATCCATTGGGCAATGGAGTCAAAAACTCAAGCTGAAATTACATGACTAAATACTGATGACTCAAAGACACAAACTAACTGAAACTGACTCAATACTAAAACACAAATGAAAAACTAGAAAATATGCACAAAATGGAGCTTGTTCAATAAAACCTAATCTAATTGTTCCATTCATCACTTGATCAAGTGAAGTGAAATCACCAATGCAACCAAGTAGGTATTCCAACTATTGTTTGAATTCTTCGTAATTGCTTGCTTATGAACAACAAGAAAGAACCACTAAAAGGCAACTCCCATGAAAACTTGTAAATAGATCCGTTGAATAATATGAATTCTCTATCTGACTCCAAAAACACTGCATAAGGATCTCGAAATTCATGCACACTGGGACTTAGCTCATCCAATGGATTACCTTTCTTCTCCTCATACCATGAATCAAAACTTTCATCTGAGATTTGTGATGAGACTCCTACTGAAAATGACAAAGACACCGGCTTTCAGATCAAGTTTGTACCAATAATTTTGTCAAGCTCACAGTTAGCTAATGGAGAAGGACTTTGACTGCAGACATCATCCAACACATCAGTGATTGGATCATGAAAAACTTGAAAAGACTACTACAACACATTTTCTATTGGTTCCCATGAGATTGCATGATTTTCTATAAGTTGTTCATTTGAAGATATACTATGCAATTTTCCCTTCAAAAACTGAAATGATTCAAAACAAAATGGTACAGAATCATCTTGCATCATTTCATCATATGGTCTAACTTCCATGTCTTCATTTGCAACTTGATAATCAAAGGCATTCGGGGGCTACAACTCTGGATATGAAAAGTCTTGAACAAGGATTTCATTGCCCTCTAGATGGTCAAGATCAAGACTTGTCGACAATTGATTTCTGATTGCATGAAATTTGTCTTTGATGAACTGAAACGAAGCAAAAAAAAAAGGCAAAGATCCTTCACTTACTTCAAAATTGGCTGCACTTTCCTCCTCACTCCCATGGCTGATATGCAACGGTTGATCACTGTAGTCGAGCTGTTGAAAGTGAACTTCCTCGTCCCACAAAAGAGCTGCTGATTTATCTGCAAGACTAGCTTCTGATTGGAGAACATAATCATCATCATCATCATATTGATCAAACTTAGGCAAATAATCAGTATAAAATACATCATCAAGCATACATGTCATATCAACAAATCTCTCTTCTCCAAGATGATCTATAAAACTATCATTATCTGATCTGTGACAACTGGGATAAGAAAGAAAATGTTTTGGATCAGCAACTTGTTCTTCTTCAATCAGCAAGCCATGGTCTTGAACGTCATACTCATTCCTTGTGGTGATCTTTTGCATCATCTCTTCTACTGCATGTACCAAAATGTCGAGCTTTACCTCTAAAGATGTCGATTCCTCTGGGTCTATGTTCTTCATCTTTTCTTCCTTCAACTTTGCCCTTTTGATCAGAAAATTAGACTCTACATCTACTGCATTGTTTTGCATCTCTTCAAGTGTTGCAAGATTCATTTCTCTCAGTTAAAACTCCATTTCTAGATCAAAGGCTTCCGAGTAGTGCAAGAGATTAGATCTAGGAGGAGGTCTTATATTAACTAGCATCGAAAAATAGACTTGGTTAAATATGGCAGAAAACTGTTGTACTGTCTCCCCTGGTAGTCTTTTTAGCTGGTTATACTCTTCTATAATCAAGAAAGGGTTTTGTCTGACCACCCACTTGTCAAGTAAAACTTTGACGAACTGCTATAAATTTGAGATGCTCGCGTCAGGCAGGGTTTTGAACCAACTCTTGACTTTGCCTTGCAAAGAAAGAGCAAAAAGCCTAATACTAACATCCCATTCTTCAACTTCAAAAAGGTCAAGAAAATACTCAAAATTCAATACATGTCTCTCAGCAGTGATGTTGTCACATTCACCATCAAATCTTGGTAGATATAGGTAATAATTTTTAGGGAAAGCATGGGATATAGGAGGTAAAATCAGAGGTTTGTATCGATCTAGAATTTTACAAGGTATAGGAATATTATAGAAGGTGTAGAATTAGTCTTGGTCTCTTGAGGCTCATCATTTTGAAGACGGTCATCACAAGATTCAGAAGAAAGGTCTTCATCAAGCTCAAAGGCATGCAAATCTTTGGTATTCAGAATCTTCAAAGGGAAGGAATCAAATGCAGGCTGAGGATCTTTTCTCAAATACAATATACTTTGCAAAGCCTTCTTGACATTCTAAGGAAAAGAGAATAAATAATTTAGAACAAAGAACAAAATGTCTTGGATGAAATTCCAGCTTGAATACCTGATCTTTCCATATTGTACATTCATGTTTCTATTGGTCAGGTTCATCCTCCAGTGGAGTCCTTGTATCTGATCTCGAAACTAATTTAGAGTTTCCAGGTGAATAATTTCAGCCTTCCAGTGTTTGATAGTTTTCCACCATCAACAATCAAATCTGAACTTGATTACATTTGTTGAGGAAACCAGATGTTTAGTTCATAAACTAAACCAGAGATTGACTGAAGCAGCGTTCATCTACTATGCACTTGCAGAGCAAGAGTAGTTCGAAGGCTACCTAGCTAACTTCAGGCTCGGTCTGTAGTCTATAAAGCAAACAAAAATAATAAAAAAACTTTTCTTCCCTAGTGGAGTTGCCAATATGTCATGACCTAAATCTACCTCAGGCTGAGAAAGGCAGGTCTAGGGTAACATTAAACCACGCTTAACCTGGTAGCTAGCCCTACCAGGTCGGGGGAGGGTTCTCTCCTTGTAAATTTTAGGAAAAAAATAGCAAATGAGTCTTGAGATGACTGATGTAAAGACTAATTTTAGGCTAGGTATATGCTTAAAGGAGTTTGATTGAGTTTTAAGTTGGTTTGCTAGATCAAATGTGAAAGGCAGTTTTGGGTGCGGGGAATGGACTCAGTCTTGTAGAGGTTTCTATGGGGCGAGGTAGGTAAATGATTTAGTACCTTGAATTAAGTGAAATGGTGAGTCTTAAGACTAATGAGGAGTTGGAGAGGGCATGGGAGTGTCACGAGTCCTCTTCAAACAGTAGAAAACATGTAAAGCTAGAAAAACCCTAAGGTAGAGCACTTCAACATCAATGATTGCCACCTTTATACTTGATTCATTTAGTTAAGCTGAAAATAAAGAGATGATGGCATACATAAACACATGATAACTTGAATCATATAAGGAAAAAAAATTACCAAATCACCTTGCCACAAGAATCCTACAAAATGCTGCAAACCTTGGTCTATTTCCTTGTCAAACTGCAGATATGAAAGTACAATAATGTTCAAAGCATTCACAAAAGTCCAACCTTTACAAATGACTAAAAAAACATATGATATAGACCTACAAACCACTTTTTTCTATTTACCAGGGGTCGAATCCATGAGAAGAGGGGTGGTTTCAACCATATCTAAGCTAGGAACACAAAAATAGGTAGTGGAACAGCTTACCTCTTAAACCTAGGAAACTGATTCATTCATCCTCCAACCACCTACAACTGATGTATCTACCTTATCAAGTCAATTTTTATCATTTTTACATCATATTACATCATGTCACATCATGAATTTTTCTATAAGAGAGAAAAATTCAAACTAGAAGAAAGCTAGGCGAAAAACAAAGTTTTTGAGCAAAATTGGCACTTTTTCATCCTGTGCGTAGCGCTTTTTCCAAGCTAATTTTGGAAGGCTTCCTAAGGTCCAAATCAGGTGAAGGATAGCTTGGTGGAAATATCTATGAGTCTAATTCTATAACAACTTGAATTTTTTGATTTAGAGTCCATTTCCCCTCCAAAAGTGCAATCTCCCAAGACTGCTTCCTGTGTGGCCAAAAAGTGGCAGAGAGGGCATTTTTGAGGTGTTTTTGGCCCTTTTGGAGGTCCAAAACTTGTCAAAATTTCCTAGTAATTTCTGAGCATGCATAACTTTTCATAAGGAATCTAAAAATGCCATTTTTTCTTCAAATTTATGTCCCTATCAAAAGCGAGCGACAGATGGTGCTATGCACCTTTGGAAAAGCCTGTGTTAAAAATTTCTATGCGGAGCGCCACTAATTCTGTGTGTAGCGCCATTTTCAGATCAAGTGTTGGAGGCCTTCCCAGTGTCCAAATTGGGTGTATGATAGCTCATTGGAAATATTATTGAGTCTAATTTCCAACAAAACTTGAATTTTTTTAATTTAAAGTTCATTTTCCCTGTCAAAAGTCAAATCTCCCAAGACTAGTCAAAATGTGCAAAATGAGGTTGCCTAAAGGTAGAGTGCTGTTGCAGTCAAATTTTGAAGGTCTTACTCAACTCCAAATTGAGCTCATGATAGCTCATTGGAAAGATATGTATGTATAGTTATCATTTGACTCATCAAGAAAGTCATTTGGCTAACCAAGCTATGAGAAATCGTGACTTTCCCAAGGTCACTTCAGAGGTGCATCAATTCTCCTGAGGCAACTGTATTTTTGACATTTCTCTAAAACCATAACACCTGTGTAAAAAATAAAGTAGTTTTTTCTTCCTTGGCCTATTATGGACAAAATACTCTCTCATATTTTTCAAATTCATTTTTTTCTTGCTCAGAAACATCATTTGAGTAAAACCTATCTCAATGTGTGGAACAGGGGATTTGTCGAAATGAAGTGAAATGAAAGGGACAAGTGGCTTTTAATTTTTTGAGAAAATTTTGGGAAGTAGGGAGGGATGTTAGGAAGTATGGGAAAGTGGAATTTCAACTATTGAGTGAGTGGAAGGGGTCCAAAAGGGAAAAACACAGGCCTAGCCCAGAAAATTGTCAAATTGTAGCAAGAAACTAGGGTTTGTGCGAAAATGAGGAATTTGAGGGACATCAGTGATGGGAAGTGTTTAGTAAGGTACATTAAGGATAGTGTTATAGCTCCAAATCTCACTCTTATGGTTTGTGATGTTGTACTCATGGCCTAGGGCAACCCCTCCTTCCAAACCTGGTCCTAAAATTTAAAAAACAATGTTTTATCCCTTATACGCGACATTGCCCTGAGTTAAACACGTGTATACGCGGGTCTGTGTATACCCAACCCGCGTATATGTATTAAAACACTTAAAAAAATATAAAACTCCTTATTTTCGGGTGGAGATCGCGGGTTTTACCTACTGATCACCTGTTAATGCCCGTGGCCCAACTGTTCCCAACCAACTCCCAACTAAAAAACTACTTTGGGAGAGGTATAAAAAGACCTCAAAGGGAAGGCGTAAAGGGAGGAGAGAAGAGAGAGAAAGGCTATTATGCTGAGATTTTTCCCCTGACCAGGTCTGAAGTCCCTTGTGCCTTCTGCACTTCCCCCATTTTTCTAGGAAACCTTTGTTTCCTTGTGTGTTGATGTTCATCCACCATTTATGACATCATGGAGAGAGTCATGGAAGGAGTTTGTTAAAGGCTTGAGGCTAGAATAGATCCGGAAGGAAGATTTGCTTGGAGCCTGCTGAAGGTGATTCAGGTGAAAATATTCCTTTTTATGTACTTTATTTGTCTATAATAAAAGAAACACATGTCTTGGTTCCCGAAATGAATCTTCTTGATGTTAATGATATTCATGTTTAGAATTCATATGTAAATGGTTGTCTGGATTTCATAACTAACTACCTTTCATTATAACATGAAGATGGTTTCTTTATAAGGTTTTGTCCATATACTGCTGTGTTCTTTGGAATTGGTTGTTTTGCAGGAAAAAAGAGAAGAAGGGAACTCCAAGAAGGGTTTGGACCCTAAAGGCCTTCTCAAACGTAGGACTTAAGGTACGTACCCTTTACAATAGAATTTGCTTATAATAGCGTAATGGTTGTGTGAATGTGTGCTTCTTTGAATAGACAACTTTCAATCTGCTAGGGTTTTAACCCAAAAATCCCTAGGGGAACATTTCCCTCCATCAGAATTGGCGACTCCACTGGGGAAAACACTCTTGTTGTTCCTAATTTGGGTATTTTTCAAGCCAATCAGGGCTCAACTGCCTATTTGTTTGCTGTTGTTGTCTGGTCTGTTTTTGAACTTTAAGTTTTGCCAGTTTCTTCAGTTTGCTTTTTATTTTTCTTGAAACCTTTTATATACGCTGTTTTTCTTAGTTACAGAGGCGTATGTATGCATGTTTCTTTAAGTGAACCCGCGTATACGCAGGTTTCCTTAGTTACAGTAGCGTATACATGCATTCTGTACATAAGTACAGTCACGTATATCTTTCAATTTTTAAGATTTGTAAATATTTTTGTCTCTGAAGGTCTATCTGGTAGTTTGAGTCAGTCTGAAACAGTCATTTTCCAGTATCAGTTATTTGTTTTACAGCGAGCATCTTGTTCTGAATTCTCTCTGATTACAAGGAGTATTGGTCTTGTTTTTTGTTGATTGCAAGCGTCATCATTTTTTGCTAAAGCACGCAAGATTTCTTGCTAGGAATCTTCGCTGCTATGATCTATCAGGGTAGGAAGATTGATCACAATCTTTGTGTTAATCTTGCTTTTGGTGACTTTTTGTTTGCTTGACAAAATCGCTTTTTGTGACCATCTACTTCTTTGTTTCATGAAAATTGTTGTTTGACACTTTCTTGGAATTTGTCTTTTTGATCTTTTTGGTTTTCATTGCCAAAGCTTTCATTACTGCTTTTGATTGTTAAGAGCACTTTTTAACACATTTATTTTTGTTGAGTTTTCATCCATTGTGTGGTGTCAACTTGCAAAAATGTTTGATTGCCTATTCTTCAATCACAAGTTTCAGTGTTGTTGAGAGCATTCTTCGAAAATACTTTTTTGTTGTTGCTTTTGAAGAAAATCTTTTGAAAAACTTAGTTTTTCTTTCTTGAACTTGGTGTTACACTAAAATTTGTCACCATGACTATTTGCAGTTAGTATGGCTCCATCAACTGTCATACTATCCTCCTTGGCAAGCCTCATACCTCTGCTCTCCATGTCAAACTTCAAGAAAGAGAGAAAGTCATTGAAAATCTATATATCTCTGGGTACACAGTTTCTCTTAGCCTTACCTGCGTGTACGCACCCCAAGTTGACAATACCTGCGTACTTGTACGCTCTGTATGTAAAGCAATGGGTGCGTACTCCTGTAAAGGTCAAAAGGCACAAGTTTCACTCCAAAAAAGTTACTTGTGGTCATTTCTAGAGCATTCTAGAAGCTTGTTTGACGTGTATGAAGCGCCTCCAGATGGTTCATGTATCCCTACCAAAGAGGAACTTATCCCATCAAGAGGGGAGCTATCCCATCCAAAGAGGGGCTTATCCCATTGATGGTGGACCTGAATAACTTCCTCTAGAGCACTATAAATACAGGCATTGGGCCAAAGGGAGGGGAGGTTGAAAGCTGAACATTCCTAAGGGTAGATGCTGCTGGAATTAGGACTCCCTTGTAAAGCTTGAGAGGAGAGATTCCCATCCTTTCCTAGCCTTATTTGAGAGTGGGTGAGCTGATCAAAGTAAAGGAAAACTCTTGCTGGACCCTAGGAGGGACTTGCACAACACCAAGGCTCAGGTTGTAATGGTTCCTTTTGTTACCTTTTAATGCAAATGAACTTATTTTTCTCAACAGATTGTTATTCATGGTTTGTTTCATATACTCCTTGGTCTGTATGATGGATATGCATTGTTTTATGAGTTTATCAGGTGCTATTTAATCTTTTGGCTTGTTAGTGAATGTAGGTTTCGAAGAGAAGGAGGAGCTCATCCGGATCGGCGAGGCTGGACTACTACAAAGCGTTGGACTAAAGGTATGTTAAAGATCCCCTGATTACTTGTATTTGCAATGCATGTTTAGAGAAAGGTAGGGTTTATTTTTTTTGTTTGTCACTAGAAAGCTTTTGCTTCTAGGGAGGTCGGTTGTGTCTGCACTGTCGACTCTTTCTGCATGACAAAATGGCGACTCCGCTGGGGACTCCATTGATGTGAATGTTTTTTCCTTTGTATGAACTTTTGATCTGAGAAAAGTCGTTTGTTTTCTGGTTTTTGGCTGTCTGACTGTGTTTTTGGGTGGGCTAGCTTAGGGTTAAATTAGATTTTAGTTTTTCTTTGTTTTGCTAGAAGTACGCAGCCTCTGAGATGAGCACAGTGCGTACTGTACGCACTGTCGCTTTGTGCACAGAGCGTACCCGTACCTGTGCAAACAGGTCGCCTGCGTACCCTGTCAAAACTAAGAAAATTTCAATTTTCTTCTTTTCGCCTTTTAGATTTTGTTTTTAATTTGTTTTTTCTGCCCATATCCACTGGTTTTCTGCCATAAATCTTCACCTAAGCTTGTTTCGTCAGTGTCGAGAGTTTTAGTGAAATTCATAGGGATTTTGCCTTAGGGTTTGATTTTTAACTGGTCCTGTAGTGACTTTGGCGTTAGAGGTTGTCAAACTTTGGATCTCCTTGGTTTTGTTCAGTCCTCTTAGGAGTCGGGCCTGTCATAAAATTCACCCTTGTGAGAGACCTACCTTTGTGTCTTCTCTTTGCGAATCTCGAAAAAGTTTGTTGTTTGAACTTTGAATTTTATTCTTGAGAAAAAGAACAAAAAGATTTTGATTTTTGTTTTTGACTAGTTTTTGGTTCTGCATTAACTAGTCCTTAGTTACATTTTGACTGAGTAAAACATCCAGGAATCATCTTTAGTAAGCTTTTGACTCGTTAGATTTACTTTTAAGTGCTTTTCTCTTAGATTTGCTTTTGAGTGAAATTGAGTTGATTTGATTGCCATAGCTTTTTTAACTTTGATTTTTGTTAAAGTAAGTTTTACGTGCTTTATTAATTAAGAAAAAATACAAAAATATCTTTTGAAGGAAAGTTTACTTTGGTAGCATTTGAGTCTTTGAAAGAAAAAGGAATTTTCGTGAAGTGATTAGTGGTCATGTGTCGTATGTTTTGAAAAGATAAAGAGTTTGTTTCTTTGTTTTTCATTGCCAAGAAAGTTGTCTTTATATCAAGTTTGCATTCTCCAACTCTCTTAGCTACGGAATTCATTGAAAAAGAAAAAATTAGTATAAATCATCCTAAGTGCATCTTTTTAGTGGATTTCGGTCGAGTCTAAACACCATCAGTTTCATCTCCACTACCTTTTGTCTTAAAGAAAAGCCATAAAAATTAACGCTTAAAGTAAAATCAACTTAGTAACTTTTATTTACTAGGGCTCTGAAACACAAATATAGATCAGGCTAGTGTCTTGGAGTAGGAGAGTAATTAACTCTCCAAGACAGCAAAACCAAACAAGTAGCTCATCTTGTGGTAGGATAAATCCAATTGTTTCATTTGTACTCTGGGAAAGGTCCTCTTAAAGGAGAAGCACGAGCTCGTGTCCGAACCAGTGAGGGGATCAATCCTCCCTCGTTGGGAACGATGCCAGACACGCACGTATTACAAATGGTAAACCTCGGATTAACCATTGTCGAGGAGCCAGGGGTCACTTGTCGGTAAACCTTGGATTATTGTCAAGGAGCCAGCAAGGGGATTGAGCTTGATACTCTGCCCTTGCGTGCTGTCGGAGTGTAGACTGTTCCCCCAGGTGCATTTGTTGCTGTTGGTAACCTTAGTGACCATTATCTTTAGGATTCTACCGAGGTGACGGTGGAGGGAAGATCCCACTGTACCTGGAGTAGACGTCGGCTAGACTCACTTGGATTTTCCAGGGGGTTCACTTCACTCGAGACGGTTAAAGTGGAGGAACTTGTGCCGGTCTATTCATTAAGCAGGTTGCCGGGGTAATTGTTCCGCCCACCACTTCTGTACTGAATTCGGCGATGTTGGGTTTCATCTCCAACTAGTGTTTTCGGTCCGGAAGGCTACTGTTTGTGTATGGTTTTATGCCCTAGATTCTTTAGGCGTGTGATTCAAATTTGTTTGGTTCTTTAGAGACTTTAGGTGGTTTGCTTTAAGATTTTACTTTGTTTGCGTGTGCAGTAGTTAAAAGTTTTTAACTGTGGCTGAATTACCGAGACAGTCCCGTAGACTTCGGGGCAAGTCTCCTGAGATTGTTACCGTGGCTGATTTTTTGAGGAAGTCCCGTAGATTGCGGGGCGAACCTCCTGAAGAGGTCCTGAGTCATTACGAAGGTTTAAAGGTCCTTGTAACTCCTAGTGGCAGTAAAGTAGGTTCACCTGAAGAAGGAGAATCGTCGTTGGTAGTCCATCCAGATTACCAAGGTCTAGAAACAGGTTATAATCTCGAAGCAGTTGCAGTTTCTGAGCTTGCTGGTAGTTTTTCATCTACTAGTGATATAGGCGAAGAACCTGAAGTATCTGAACCTGTTACTCCAACTTCTAGTGCACCTGATTCACCTAGGGTAGAAAGAGTCATCACCGAAAATCTTCCTGCTGGTTTGATAGCTATTGAAGAACTTGCTCCAGAGGAAGAATTAGGCGTATCTATCCTTGAAGATCAACCTACTATTGATCTAAGGGAGCGTGAATCTATCTTTTACAGTCCTCCTAGAAGTACTACTTGGTACCTTTCGTTAACCAATTATTTAGACAACTCAGGGATAAGTTTTTCTCCACCTCGAACTCCTTTTCCACCTGGAGGTATTTATACTCCTGTCAATATGTCTGGTCAGTCGTCCGTGTTCACTCAATCTCCTGAATCTTTCTTGTACGGCGGTCCTTCTGTTCCCTCCGGGTATCAAGCACTTTCTGGTACCTTTGCGGGAGCATCTCCTCAACCCATTGAACATGGGTTATTAGCTGGAAACAATGGTAATAAACCGTTGGGTGTAGGAGGCATTTACATGATGTCAGGTTCAATTCCCGGTTCTCAACCTCAAGGTGGTCAATTACCGCCTGGGGGGCAACCTCAAGCTACACAAATTGCGTCTGGGGGGCAACCTCAAGGACAGTATGTACCCATAGTACAATACATTCCTCAAGGTCAACCCCAGCCTCAATATGTACCCCAGGGTCAACCTCAGTATCAGTATTTACCTCAAGGGTATCAACCTCAAGGTCAAGGTCAACCCTAGTATCAGTATTTACCTCAAGGTTATCAACCTCAAGGTCAATACTCGAGTCAAGGTTATCAACCACCTCAAGGTCAATCATATGTTCAAGGTACGGGAACTGTGCCTTTCAGTTATCAATCCTATCCTCAATCCGGTTATGGATCTCAATATCCTCAACCTATTATGGGTCAATACCCCGGAATGAACATAGTGTGGGATCCATCGCAAGTTCAACAGGTATTGCAGCCAAGTGTACAGTTGTCATCTCAAGCTGGACAACCCTTAGTTGCTGGTCCATCCCAGCAACCAGTCCAGTCTAATGTTCAAACTTCTGTAACTTCGGTAGTTACTCAGCCGCCAATTGCACCTAGTACTCCATCTCAAACGGCTACTGCAACTACCGCAACATCTGCTCCTTCCACCACACTTGCTTCTGGAGTATCGACAGCTCCGGTTTCTACTGTCTCTGCAACTACTCCTCAAACATCTTTACCATTGTCTGGATCTACGATTCAAACTACGGTTCAGATGCCTGTAGGACAGCCTGGTTTAAGTACGGTTGTCACTAGTCAACCACAATTCACTTATCAACCGTACCAGGGACAGTACCAATACGGGCCTGCTGTCCAACAGCTGGTTTACCAGTATCAACCGTATCCTGGGTACACTTATCAACAACCTCAGCAACCCCAGTACGGTCCGGTTAATCCTGGTTTTCCAAGAGGATATAATATCCCGAATGCGATTCCTATTCCAAGTTATCCTGGATATCCTCCTCCTGGGACTGGTCTTGTGACCCAGAGTTTTAGGGATCCTAATCGGCAATTACCATTTATCGCAACTTTGGATTTACCAGACTTGACGCGCCTAACGAACGATCCAATACAATATCTTCCGTTCTGGCCGCCAATGCCAAATAAGTTGCCCAGTGATATACCCAAGTTCGAAGGTAAGTCTGGAGAGGATCCGTCTAATCATGTGATGACTTACCACCTCTGGTGTGCTTCAAATTCCATCTCGGATGATTCGATCCGCTTACGTCTTTTCCAGCGTACGCTCATTGGTCTTGCGTCCAAGTGGTACATTGAGTTACCACGGCCCTCTTTTTACAATTTTAGTCAGTTAGCTACCTCGTTCCTAACTCATTTTCAGTTGCCGGTCAGATATGATAATGGCACGGAGCTACTAACTTCTCTAAAACAGTCGATGTCCACTTATATTTCCGATCATATCCATGAATGGAGACGTCGACGGCGATTAGTGAAAGTTTTTATTCCGGACCAAATCTTAGCTGAATGGTTTGTTAAATCATTATTACCGAAGATTACTGAAGATGTAGCTAAGGCCGGAGTAGTTACTGAAGAGAAAGTAATTGCTCAAGCGCAGTACCTTGACTTAGTTTACACTCAGTCAGGTACGTTACATGAAAAGATCCCAGATCTTCCAAAGTGAAATCAAATCACTGCTGCTCCTTCGGGATCTCATGCTGCTGATGGCATGATTGGTTTGGTAAATACTAAAAGCAAGAAGAAATCTTCAAAGAATTCTTCGCCCATTATAACCTTACCAGATTCCCCGACAGGAGAGTCTTCTCCTGAAATTTCCGCCGATATTCACGCTGTAGAGTCATCTACGACTAAATCAAAAAACGGTGGGAAGAAGAAGGGTAAGAAGAAGGGTAAAGAAGACAAAACTCCAAAGGAGAAAACAGAAAAGTCGGAAACCAATGACGAAAAGCGCAAACCTCGATATCCTTGTCTAATTTGTGAAGAGGATCATTTTACAAGAGATTGCCCCCATCGGGCCGAGGTTGTGAAAATTGTCAAAGGTTCCTCAACTCCTGCTGTTTTGAAAGATCCATTTCCAAAGCAGGAGAGTAAGATGATAGGTTCTTCCTCGAATGCCACTAAAGAACCCATATTGATGATGTCTCATGTAAGGATTGCGATTCGATCTCACGATTATGGTAGTAAAAGTCCTGTTGATGGATCGAAAGAAGCAGAATCTTCTCATTCAAATCCATCAACCTCAGCTCCCGGTTCCGATCCACTACAGATCGAGAAACCTAACCCTGACCTAGTAATAAAACCGCCCGCCAAGGGTGTACTTCGAAGGTCTGCTTTCAATCCACATGCGAGAGCGGCTCAGAATTACAACATTGTTGAGGATTTAGCTGTTTCACCCTCAGCAATGTCGGCTTTAGAAGTGCTGCAATCATGCCCAGCACAAAGAAAATTACTTTTGTCGGCTATAGGAGCTGTTGATGTTCAGGACCCGAACCTGATAATCTTTGATCTAGAAAATAGTACACCGCGTCTCCCTCATCAGATGGCTTTCCAGATTCCAGTGATAGTAAAAAACAGGCCTATTCATCGGACTGTAATTGATGAGGGAGCTTCCACGTGTATTATGTCGATTCAGTGTTGGAGATCGCTTGGTTCTCCTTCGCTGAACCAATCCCCGACAATTCTTAAGGCCTTTGATGGCCGTGGGTTCCATCCGTTTGGCATTTTACAGGATTTGCCTATAGGGGTTGAAGGAAAAACCGTTAGTCTAGATGTGGAGGTGGTTGATGCCCCTCTAGACTACAACCTTCTTTTGGGTCGAAGTTGGTCTTACGCTATGACAGCGGTCGTTTCATCGGTCTTCAGAGTAATAAAGTTTCCACATAATGGCAAGATCGTGACAATAGACCAGCTGGCTTATTTTTCATCCGACCCAGCCTCTTCAGAGAGTATCTAGCATGTCGGTAAAACGACTATCCCTTATAAGGATGTTGGCGTAGGATTAGTTAAAGATTCCGGTTTACTGGGAACTTTTCCTTTTCCTCCAATCAACGCAAACCCTTCATTAGCATTCATTCATATGATTACGTCAGACACTATTATTTATGACGATCCTTGGATTGTCCCATCTGAATCTGAGATAGACTCATTCGGTGATGCAATGCCTTTGAGTCCATATGAAATTGCTTATGAAGCCGTGCAGTCGTTTTCCGACCCAAGTTCAACCCAAAGTGACCAAATGAATGTGGTCCGTGAGGAATCCCTTTTCGCATCAACCTCGGAGTTAATAACGTTTCCCGAAGTTGTGTCATCTGACGAACAACTTTGTGAAATCCTGTGTATAGATGATTTACCGTGGGAAGATCTCCATCATAGATCTTCATTTTTACCTGAGGATGATCGTTTTGAAAACGATTTCTCATCAATCTTTACAGCTGAATATGTCAAAGACGCTCAGAGTCCCATGAAACATCCTGATTCAGAGCTGAATTTGGGAAACGTTTCTCGCACTATTCCCATTGACATTTCAGTGAAGCCTGGAATTGTTGAACACATTCATATAGGTGCCTCGTGTTCAGATGACGAAATTCAAACATACAAGGCCCTATTTCAAGAATTCCGCGACGTGTTTGCCTGGTCCTATGAGGAAATGCCAGGAATTGATCCCTCCATTGTTGTTCATGAGATCAAGACTTACCCGAACGCTAAACCCGTTCGGCAACGTCTGCGTCAGATCCACCCTCGGAAAGCGGCTGCAATTAAAGCAGAAGTTGAGAAGCTGTTGAAAGCAGGTTTCATTTATCCGATCCCGTTAACGGATTGGGTATCGAATATTGTTCCGGTTAATAAAAAACAGGGAACAATAAGAATATGTATCGACTATAGGGATATCGATCGTGCTTGTCCCAAGGACAACTATCCAACGCCCTATATCGATCAAATAATTGATGATTGTGCCGGCAGTGAAATATTTTCCTTTATGGACGGTTTTTCCGGTTACAACCAAATCAATATTCTACCTGCCGATCAACCAAAAATGGCTTTCATTTGTCCATGGGGGACATTTTCTTATTGCAAACTACCTTTTGGGCTTAAGAATGCCAGAGCCACTTTTCAAAGGGCGATGTCTTATGCATTTCATGACATCAAGCACATTGTGCAACCGTATCTCGATGATTTGCCCGCTCACTCCTTACGTCGAGCTGATCACCTTGTCCATTTACGAGCAATTTTTATGAGGTGTAGGCATTATCGTATACGGTTGAACCCACACAAATGTGTCTTCTGCATAGAAGTGGGACGATTGTTGGGATTTGTAGTTTCAAAAGCCGGCATTCGCGTCGATCCCTCGAAGGTCGAAGCTATCATCAAATTGCCTCCTCCTTCGAGTTTGCGCCAACTCCAAAGTTTGCAAGGGAAAGCAAACTTTTTACGCCGCTTCATTCCTAACTACGCCGAGATTACCAAGGGTTTTACCCGGTTGTTGAAACAAAATACTCAATTTTCTTGGGATGAGATAGCTCAGAAATATTTTGATGCGCTAAAGCACGCGTTGACCCATGCACCGTTGCTGCATCCTCCCAACTACAACCAGGATTACTTTTTGTACCTCGCCGCCGCTCATTCCACCATTGGAATGGTCTTAGTACAGGAAGATGAATTCGAAATGGAACATGTGATATATTATCTTAGTAGGACATTAAATCCCACTGAGCTAAAATATTCGCATGTGGAGAAATTGGCCCTGGCAGCTGTTCAAGCTGTCCAACGTTTTCGTCATTACATTCTTCTCCGTAAAACTACAGTCATTTCGGATTGCAACCCTATGATCTATATTTTGACTAAACAATTGCTAGGGGGCAAGTAATCTAAATGGATTGTTATCTTGCAAGAGTTCGACTTGGAGTTTGAAAAATCTAAGTCTAAGAAATCTTTAGTTTTTGCGGAATTAATGTGTGACTTCCCGCGTGCTGATACGGAAACTGTGGTAGAGGAACCCATTGCGGACGAATCTCTGTTTCTCATCAGCACTTTAGATCCGTGGTATGGGGATATAATCGTCTATCTCCAAACCCAATCCTTTCGGCCCGAAGCTTCAAAATCGGAACGCCGAAAAATTTGATTCCAGTCCCAACAGTACCAAATTATTGGAGATACTCTTTATCGTCGTGGGGCAGATTTGGTTTTTCTTCGTTGTTTAACTCATGAAGAGGCAGAAAGGGTTATGAATGACTGTCATTCTGGAGCGTGTGGCGGTCATATGTCTGGGTATGCCACAGCCCAGAAGGTGTTGCGTGCTGGCTACTTCTGGCCGTCCATGTTTAAAGATTGTATCATTGCGGTCCGAAAATGCCACAACTATCAAGTGTTTGATCGCAAGATGCGCGCACCACCTGCTCCTCTCCACCCTATAATTGCCGTTGGTCCTTTTGCTAAATGGGGTATCGATTTTATTACATGTAACCCTCACTCGGCCGGGGGGCATGCGTATATCATCCTTGCGGTTGATTATTTTACTAAGTGGGCCGAGGTGATGCCTACATTCGAGGCAGACGGCAAGACAGCTGCGATTTTCGTATTCAATCATATTATTGCTAGGTTTGGTGTCCCACAAGTGATAATCACTGACCATGGGCGCCATTTTCGAAACATTATGATGACAGAACTTACAAGCCAGCTTGGTTTATGTCATGATAGTTCTACTCCTTATTATCCCCAAGCAAACGGTTTGGTTGAGTCCATCAACAAAGTTCTAGTTATCATGATCCGACGAATCATTGGTATTCATCAGTTGAATTGGCACAACATGTTATTTTCAGCGCTTTGGGCGTACCGAACCTCAGTGAAAACATCAACAGGGTTCACTCCTTTCCAACTAGTTTATGGTTTGGAAGCAGTGTTGCCCATTGAATGCGAAATCCCATCACTTCAAATGGCTGTCGAATTACTTCCAGCTACTTCCGAAGAGGATAAGCATCTATTATACTTAGCTAAATTAGATGAGACTCGACGTGACGCTGCATTGGCAATCGAGACTCACGCAAAAAGGATGAAAGCTCAGTATGATCGCAACGTGACCCCTTGTAATTTTTCGGAAGGAGACCTAGTGCTATTATATGATCAAGCTAACGATAAATTAGGTGCTGGTAAATTCGTTCCTATGTGGCATGGGCCCTACATTGTCAAGCGAAAGCTAGCAAAAGGGGCCTATGAGCTGGTAGATTTTGATGGGGACTCTTTGGGTAAGCCCAGAAATGGACTTTACCTAAAGAGGTATTATGCTTAAATGATGGGTATGGAGATTTAGTTAGGTTAGTTTTTATTTCTAGCTGGTGTGTTTGTTAGTATAGACAGTGTGCTTAGCTTAGAGAGTGTGTTTTTCGTCGTTATTATGGCTTATCTTGGTTTTTCTCTTGATATTGCAGATGTCGACGCCTCTCCAAACGTACATTGGATTTGCTGATGGTGCTTGTCGTAGTACACGGAATATCTCTTCCGCAGCTTGGGTTATCTATTCGCCCTCTGACGAGTTAGTCTCTATGCATGGGGTGAGCCTCGGTCAAACAACAAACAACATTGCAGAATACAGTGCAGTGATCGAGTTATTATCTGAATCTATTTCATTCGGGATTCGGAGTTTGATAGTGAGGTTAGATTCTGAACTCGTTGTATTACAGCTTAATAGAGTATATGCCATTAGAAATCCAGTGTTATTAAGGTTATTTTTGAGAGTGCGCCTCTTGGAACGTGAATTTGATTACATTGAATATCAGCATATTCCAAGGTCATTAAATACATTAGCAGATGCAATTGCTTCTCGAATGTTAGACAGACATTTGCGATAATCATAAATGTAAATTTAAAAACATTTCATCATACATGTTTAACAAGATAAGCCGGTAATAATGATATATATATAGATAGGAGTGTGTCAAAAATATACATCGTCTTCGATCATAGGTTGAAAAACACCTTATGATCGGCAAAAATGATAAGTACAAAAAACCAAAAATGTCACATGTGTCTACAAAAAGTGACTAGCCAATCACTGGTGGTGCTCTCTATACGAGACCACTGCCCGCGCTACCCTACACAGGAACCTCCTGAAAGGTCCTGGGACTGCGACCACATAGCGCTGAAGTCGGATAGGAATATCGTCTATAGTCGTCTCTGGTATGTCCGTCGTGAGACGCTCTAGGTCCTGTTCCAGCTCGGCTAAGGTCTCTGCGGCCGCATCCTGTGGGGCCGATGCTGGTGCAACTGGTACTCTTCTCTCGAATGGCCGGAGATTGGCCGGACGCTGTGGACCTACATCTGCATTTTGAAAATTGTCGCTGTCAGTTTTGAGACGATATAAAAAACAAAAAAAAGTAAATAATTTAAAAACTTGTGAAAAATGAAGTACCTCTGTCATCCCATTGTTCTCCCTGTGGAAGAACCATGTCCGGATCACCGCGAAAATCTACTCCGGCATAAGGAAAATCCTGGATCGCAAAGACCTGGTCCTCCAACCAGTGAAAGTAACCCGCAGGAAATCGGACAACTCCCGCTCCCTCATCAGGATGCCGGGCCATCACCGCAACCCATCGCATCAACTTTGGCTCCCGAGGAGGCCCAGCTGCAACAGTGAGATGCTGTGGGATCAGCATCGGAACCCTCTCTAGGGCAAAGCTCACAACTAGAGGCCCATACCCAAAGGTCTTTAATTGCCCGTTCTTTGCCCTAGTCAGTTGGCCCTTCATATTGGCCAACACAGCGTCACACCAATTGAAAATGGTGCCTCGGTAGCAATCTATCGCCATCCACATTTGGGACCCGGTGGCAATATGCAAAGCGGCTGCGCCGCAGAGTCTGGTAACTGTAAAGGCAATTACCATAAGTTCAGGCAGGGATATGTATTTGATTTCTATCCCTTTCTCCTAGTTCTGATTGTTGCACCACTCTAGCCGGAGGCTAGCAAGGGATTGGCCACCCGGCCTAATCCCGGACAGAGTTAGTTGCTCGCCCCTATTAGGCAAACCAGTGAGAAAATATATGTCTGAGGGATCTATCTCGAGCTGGTGCCCTCCGATATAGAAGCATTGATCCTGAACGTTCCACCTTTCAACCAGCCATTCTAAGAATCGCACTTGGGCCCTCATGCCAGGTATGGCCCAGTATTTGTAGAGGCCGCATGCCTTCAAAGCATCAATGGAGGGTTGATGATCTATTGCGGCCAAATCGACATCTTCGTGTTCTCTTTCGTGCCAATCAAGCATGGTGGGCAATCTACACACCAGAAAACATTCATTAGAATTCATTAAATCAAAAATTAATGGTTAGGTTTTGAGATTTGGGGTTTTGAAATTGCTTTGCGCGGAGTACGCACCCCGCGTTCAGAAACAGAGCGTGGGTACGTAGCTGTTCTGAAGGTAGGCTGCGTACTCCTGCCATTTTCCCATTAACGAAAATGTCGGGGGACGCAGGTCGCCCATGGGGCACCTGCGTACCCCGAAAGGCGGATCCTAAAACCCCAAAGCCCTCAAAAAATCAAACTAGGGCTTAAAATGAAAGTCTAAACGGATGAAAACAAAGAGGAGGATGTTGTGAAATACCTGAAAGAGACGGCACTCGATTCCGACGGTCGGATTCTCCGCAAAGTCCACGGGAAGTTTCTTGCCAAAAGCCCTTTTCTCTCCCTCAACAGTAAAATGGTAAAAATGACATGGTAAAAGGTCTTTTTATAGGTTTTTTGGATAAATGAATGCTAAATTTGTTTATTTTTCACCATGGAAGGATATTTCTCAATGCATTTTTTCTTATCTTAAACAGGTATGAGTAATGTGTCGTTTTTTGTGCAGGACAATAGGACTTTCAAGGGAAATTATCATTTTTCACGAACCAAAACATCAGAGTCATCTTTTAAGCCCTTTTCTGACTCCTAAAACATGAAAAGATTGCCGAGCGTCTCTTTTACACTCGTTAAAACGGAATTAAAAGACGGTCCCCTTATAGCTCTTTTCTGACCGTAAAAACAGGAAAAGATTGCCGGGTTTTTGTCGTTTCAAACTCGATACTGGAAATAAAACGACGTGTCCTTGATCGCTTTTTACTTTTCAGGTCAGAGGCACTAATCATGAAAGTACTCCTTGGTCGCAAGACTAAGCGGTTCTCTCAAGTATTATTTTATACTTTTTCGGGCTTGGGAGACACAACTTTACGAAAAAGTTCAACCTGGAGTCTTCTTAAGTTTTTTCAGACTCTCTAAACATGAAAAACGCCGAGTTTCTCCTATACTGGACTCGTTAAAATTTCACAGTAAAAGACCTGTTCGATTACAAATAGGAACGGACCACTCCTTCTTAGGGTTCGAATCAAAACTAAGTTGGACTCATCCGAAGGATGAGCTTATAATCAAGCATATGTTATCCTCCTCAAGCTTGTAAAAAATAAAGAGGTACTTGCCAGAAATGGTGGGGGAAAAAAGAGAAAAATGAGCCCATTTGTTATCCTTTGTCTCAGAAGAAGCCTTATTACCACTCTTGAACACGACACTTTTCATTCACCTGGGTTGGGAAATCCTTTGCCTCACAGTTGATCAAACCACATCGAAAGTCTTTAGCCGGGTATTAACTTTGGGTCAAATGTTACCAAGCCATCTGTCGTGTCGTTATGTGTTCAAGAGGTCTCTGCAATAAACATTCATCTGCAAAATACTCGTCATCCATTTTGACCATCCCTGAGTCAGTCCTTACAGCTACATTTCTTCAACTTGATCTATGATTTCGTGTTGTGGGCTTGCCTGCAACGGGTCGCTTTCTATCGACATCAGCACATTATCTAGAAAGATGACCTAGGAATCGTCAGTACCTTGGAATCTGCATGCATCAATGGCAGGTTTCTCGCCTTCGACGACAGTTTACATCATTGACTTTCGATCGAAGGATTCCGTGAAATGTTCGACATCAACTCATTCATTCACATCTCATGGATTGTACTGGGTACTTTGAGAACCATTGACATCACTGGTGGTTTCTCTCACGCTTGTTAACAGTTTACATCATTGACTGGTAATAAAGTGGTTTCTACCATGTTCGACATCAACTCATTTATTCGCATGGATAGAATCGTACCTGTTCGGGAAGTAGAAATGAAGACCCTGGATCTAGTTTCCACCATCCAGGCTGCGAGGAGTTTTGTATTCATTATACAGTAGACTAATTATAAACAGATGGCTGCGTCCATACTGTGTCTACAAAAGTCTATGATTATGATGTACTGCAGAATCATTCCTGTATCAGAGCAGTAGATAGTCAATTAGTTAAAGTTTTCAATCTGAGTATGGGAATGCCTACCTCAGCGATGATATGATCATATATATGTATTTTGTGTTGAATACTTGCAGGTTCCGACTGGGCTCTCCACAAGATAATCCTTGAAATGATAAAGTACTTCACCCTTCCTAGATGATATGAAACCCTTATCTACTACAGGCTTCGCACTTTAGGGGGCAATCTGTTACACTAAAATTTGTCACCATGACTATTTGCAGTTAGTATGGCTCCATCAACTGTCATACTATCCTCCTTGGCAAGCCTCATACCTCTGCTCTCCATGTCAAACTTCAAGAAAGAGATAAAGTCATTAAAAATCTATATATCTCTGGGTACGCAGTTTCTCTTAGCCTTACCTGCGTGTACGCACCCCAAGTTCACAATACCTGCGTACTTGTACGCTCTGTATGTAAAGCAATGGGTGCGTACTCCTGTAAAGGTCAAAAGGCGCAAGTTTCACTCCAAAAAAGTTACTTGTGGTCATTTCTAGATCATTCTAGAAGCTTGTTTGACGTGTATGAAGCGCCTCCAGATGGTTCATGTATCCCTACCAAAGAGGAACTTATCCCATCAAGAGGGGAGCTATCCCATCCAAAGAGGGGCTTATCCCATTGATGGTGGACCTGAATAACTTCCTCTAGAGCACTATAAATACAGGTATTGGGCCAAAGGGAGGGAGGTTGAAAGCTGAACATTCCTAAGGGTAGATGCTGCTGGAATTAGGACTCCCTTGTAAAGCTTGAGAGGAGAGATTCCCATCCTTTCCTAGCCTTATTTGAGAGTGGGTGAGCTGATCAAAGTAAAGGAAAACTCTTGCTGGACCCTAGGAGGGACATGCACAACACCAAGGCTCAGGTTGTAATGGTTCCTTTTGTTACCTTTTAATGCAAATGAACTTATTTTTCTCAACAGATTGTTATTCATGGTTTGTTTCATATACTCCTTGGTCTGTATGATGGATATGCATTGTTTTATGAGTTTATCAGGTGCTATTTAATCTTTTGGCTTGTTAGTGAATGCAGGTTTCGAAGAGAAGGAGGAGCTCATCCGGATCGGCGAGGCTGGACTACTACAAAGCGTTGGACTAAAGGTATGTTAAAGATCCCCTGATTACTTGTATTTGCAATGCATGTTTAGAGAAAGGTAGGGTTTATTTGTTTTGTTTGTCACTAGAAAGCTTTTGCTTCTAGGGAGGTCGGTTGTGTCCGCACTGTCGACTCTTTCCGCATGACACTTGGCTTTCATTTGGTTTCCTTTTAGTGAGTGAAAGTGCTTTATGTTTGTCTTAGAACTTGTTTTTAGTGTTTAGACGAAATGAATTGTAACATCTCATATTCCATCTAGGCATTTTAAGTGGCAAGATAAAGATTGATAAGCAAGCAACTTTCATTTTTTGTTTTTAGAGTAGTTTTAAATCTTGCATCCACATATATTTGTTGCATTAGGATAGATTTGCATCCCCTTTTAGGCATACATAGTTTTGTTAGCTTTTGTGAGTGTGAAGCATGAATTAACGAAAAGAAAAGAAAATTTGTTTTATTAGAAGTTCCTCTGAACCCTATAGAAATTGCTCTTCATCGAAAAACGAAAAAGTGCATGTGCATGTAGTTAAGTTTTTATTAATTTCTTTTGCGTAAAAAAAAACCACTAGTTTCACTTCCGTTACTTTGTGACTTAAAGAATAGCCTAATTTAAAATCAGGCGCTAACTAAAATTAACTAGAACTTTTTGTTTTAGTCAGTTACACCAACAAGTTTAGGATTTTAGGGCCTTGGCTTAGGCGAGTGGAGAGTTAACTCTCCAAGGCCATATAAACGTCAAACGTAGGAGTCTGAATAATGAGAGAAAATCCAATAGCGTTAGGAAGACCAGGAAAGCTCCGGATCTGGGATTTAAGCACGAGGGTCTGTGAAGACAGGGAAGAGAGATACCCCCTCTCCTACTTGTCCGAACTTACGTCACGACTGTTCTGCCTAGCTTCTGCGACGAGTTGGTATCCATAGTTGCTACTCCTAGGGATCTACATAGGTGGCTGCGGAGGGGAATCCCGTGGCACCTGAGGTCGACATTGCATCACTCTCGATAGTACTACTGGAGGGCACCCTTGCAAAGCTTGGGGGCTTGCACCGGCACAGGCTGTTGTTAGGAGGTCAGCATAAATTCCTCTGATACCTTCGCTGATAGGACTGGGCCCTCATCATCCCAGACTATCTTTGGAAGGCCTCTTAATTCACTTTCTCGTATTTTGGTGTCCGGTCTTAATCACAGGGAGCGGAAATACTTGGAAGTTGTTTGACTGGCTGTATCTTTAGGGACTTTATAGTGTGTACTCTGTGCTCTTAGTTGGCCTAGCTTTCAATTTTTTGAGTCTTTAGTTAGATCATAATAAAAAATTCAAAGTGGCTGACCGATCTCCCAGACGGTCTCGAAGACTTCGTGGTCTTTCGCCACCAAGTTTAGAACCTTCTCCTAGAAGGTGCAGAGGCAATACTACCGGTGGGTTCCGTCCCACGCCGGTTGATGCATCGGGGATTGATCCTCCTCTCAGGGGCATTAGTGTTCAAGAAAGGCCTGGCACTTTTGAACAAGAGAGGGACACTCCAGTCCTTTCTCAAGTTCTCTTTCAAGCGGAGAATAACATAGACGTAGAAGAACTCTCAGAGTCGTTAGCGGCTCCAAATTCTCCACTACCATCTAGTCATCCAGATGTATTACAATACATTGGGACTCCGATGCATAGACCGTCAAGTCCAGGTTACGCTACGTGCTTACCATCGATGACCACTACTAGAAGCATGGCTTCTACAAGTGCTACGACTATGAAAACCCCAACATCGGTGCAAAGGGGAGGAACCATTTCCATCTCCTCTGCTTCCTTGTTTGGATCTTTTGCTAGCACATCTTTAGTTGGGTCTACCTCCATTCCATCCATGAGTGGAAATGCCCAAACCAATCCTTTTGGTACTGGATTCTTCCCATTTGGCACCCACTCACAGGGTATTCCATCGGTTTTGTTTAGTGCTGCTACGTCCATGATGGGCGAATCGGATTCATTCCAAGGTTTTCCTTTCGGAAGTGGTCATATACCACATTCCAACTCGACGATAGGATCCATGCCTTTTTCTTCTGTAGGACAAAGCAGCAATCCTTTCCAAGGTTGGAATAACCCTGGGTTAGTGGCGCGGGAACTGGGAATCCATTTATCGGCCAACAAGGAAATAGGCCGTACTCCACGGTTAGTTCGTTTCAGAGTATTCCTCCCCTAGCTTCGGCTTGGAATCCTTATCAGGGGTTATCAACTCCTTATAATACTTTAGGAGGAAACTTTGCTGGTTATGGAGGTTTTGTGGCCAGAGTTGGTCAAAATCTGAATTTTGCTGGATCACAAGGCTTGCCTTTTAGTTCAGCCGGTTCTACGGGTTACTTCGGGCAACCTGGTGCCTTCCAAAACCCAGGACAATATTTTCAGAACTTTGGGAGTTCTGCCCAGTCTGGGTGGAATCCCCAAGGTCCTCCTAGGCTTCCATTTCTGGCAACGTTGAACTTGCTAGATCTCACTAAGTTAACAAATGACCCAATCAAATACAATCCGGCCTGGCCTCCGGTCCCAACCAAACTCCCTTCGGACATTCCAAAATTCGAAGGGAAGAGCGGTGAAGACCCAGGTGACCATGTAATCACATTTCATTTGTGGTGCTCATCTAACTCCCTTATCAATGACTCGATTAGCTTGAGACTCTTTCAGCGCACCTTGACTGGTAATGTGGCCAAATGGTATATAGAGTTGCCAGGGGGCAGCTTCACATCTTTCGCTGACTTAGCCAATATTTTCTTAAATCATTTCCAGTTGCCTGTCTGCTATGATGCCGGAACTGAACTTCTGGCCACTTTTCGTCAAGATAAGGCAACTCACATTTCTGACCATATTCAGGAATGGAGACGGAGAAAGAGGCTCATTAAATCCGAAATCCCTCCGGAGTACCGTCTCGAGTGGTTTTTGAAATCTTTACAACCCGAGATCTCCAAGGATGTCTCCATGTCTGGGGTCTATTCCAAGGAGCAAGCCATTTTTAGGGCCCAACAATTAGAATTGATCTACTCTCAATCTGGGATCCTACAAAAATACTTGCCAGATGCTGCTGGGTCTAAGGTTGACGTAGCTAAGTCGAAGCCAGGTCCACACGCGGATGGTATCGTCGGGTCAATAGACACAACTACTGTGAACTTGTTGAATCAATTGTAGCAGTTGTCTTTATAAACTGCTTCTAACAACCAAGTCACATCGTTTAATCCCCCGACTTCCCAAAATTCTTCAATTAATGCCGTCCAATCTGATAACCCCAAAGGAAATCAAAATTCCAATGGGAAAAAGAAAGGACGAGGTAAGAAAAAGAACCAGGATGGGAAGCCTGATGCAAATAAATTCGGCAACAACGCTGGTGGTGGTAGAAATGAGCCGAGAAAGAAAGTCAAGTTTCCATGCAAGTTGTGCAGTGGAGACCACTTAACTCATCTCTGCCCTAAGATTGAAGACGCTCAGCGCTTGTTAGGACAACAAGGGACTTCTAGTTCTCAAGCTGTGTTAACTAACCCGTTTCCCCAAGGGCAGCAACTTCTTGCTGGCGCGAGTTCAAACCCTGGAACCTCCGCAGGGGGCAACCAGGAAGGGGAAAAATCATCGAATGTTTTCATGATGGGTTCTAACGTCCATGTGACTACTCGGTCACGTGATTATGGTGAAGCCGAAACTTCCAAGGACAAGACTGTTCTCGGAAGTACTGACCTTCATATTGAGCGACCCCCTGTTGAGACTATACCAAGGATACCGAAAGGTTCCACTAAACACGCGACTATTAATCCTAATGCCAGGGCCGCCCAGAATTAATCCATTATGGAGGATCTGGCTCAGAGTCCATGCGCCATGTCCGCTTTAGAGGTTCTACAGTCGTGTCCAGCTCAGCGAAGTGCTTTACTTTCCGCGATTGGAGTAGTCGATCTAGCTAATTCTTTAGTGCTCACTTTTGACATGTTAAATTTCAAAAAGCGACTCCCTCATCATATGGCTTTCTAAATAAAGTCTACATACCGGAAAATCAATATTTTTCATACCGTTATAGATGAAGGAGCTTCCACGTTCGTCATGTCGATGTCATGCTGGAAGGCTATTGGATCGCCTTCAGCTATTCCTTCACCCACCGTCTTGACTGCATTTGATGGTCATTCTCATAAGCCGCATGAGATTATCCCGGCCTTTCCTATATGTGTTGGAGGAAGGTTGTCAATATTGAAGTAGAGGTCATAGATGCTAACCTAGACTATAATCTCCTATTAGGAAGGAACTGGGTATACGAAATGGAAGTCGTTGTTTCGACTCTGTTTCGTGTCATTTGCTTTCCTCATGAGGGGAAAATCGTTAAGGTTGATCAAATGGATTATTGTCCAATCGATCCTCAAGCAAGCTCTGACTCTACTGTTCCTTTTGTGGATAACACTCGCCCGCCTACTAAGAATTTAGGAGTGGGAATGTATTCCTCATTGATGGGTACCTTTGATCTTCCCTCTCCTTTCGCTAAAATCAATGCCATTTCATCATGTAAGGAGTCTCCTCGAGAAGAGTTCTTCCGAACTCGTTGTTTTTCAGACCCTTGGACCTTGCCTTCACCTACGTCCACATTAGTTGAGGGACAAGTAAATGGAATGGCATTCCCTATATCTGCAGCTGAGCTTAGATATCAGTCTATTGTAGACTCTACAGACAACCACTCTGCTCCTTTTTCCGAAGAGGAGTTAGATGGTGATGTAGCTCCAGCTTGGAGCCTTGATTCTACCTCTCCCTTGGACTGCTTAAATACGGTTTTACCTTCTGAAGAAGCAATCCTCGAAGCAATGATGGGTATAGATCGACCTTGGGAAGACTTACACCATCGTTCGTACTTTCTTCCTCCATTGTAGGAAGTAGAATCTAGATTCTCCGAGCTCTTTACTAGTGATGTTTGTACAGTGTCAAATCCTTTGGCTCCAGCACACATTTGTGCCGAAGGAAATATGTCGGTAATTTTGAAAATGATACCTATAAACATCTCTAGGGACCCTAACGTCATTGAGAATCTCTTCATCGGAATTGAGTGTTCCCCTGAGGAAATTCAAATTTACACCAACCTATCTAAGGAATTTCGAGATGTATTTGCTTGGTCTTATGAGGAAATGCCTGGCATTGATCCTTCTATAGTTCAGCATGAGTTCAAGATGTATGAGAACACCAAACTGGTTCGTCAAAGGCTTCGACCGGTTAACCCTAGGAAAGCAGAAGCTATCAAAGCTAAAGTTGAGAAGCTGCTAAAGGCGGGTTTCATATACCCTGTTCCTCTTACTGATTGGGTTTCTAATCCAGTCCCTGTGGATAAAAAGCAAGGAAAAATCCGAGTATGCATCGATTTTAGGGACTTAAACAAGGCTTGTCCAAAAGATAATTACCCCACGCCATTCATTGATCAGATTATCGACGAGTGTGCGGGTAATGAGATTTTTTCCTTCATGGATGGTTTTTCGGGTTATAATCAAATTTCTATCCATCCTAAAGATCAACATAAGACAACCTTTATATGTCCCTGGGGTACCTTTGCATATAGAAAGATGCCTTTTGGTCTTAAAAATGTTGAAGCCACTTTTCAGCGGGCCATGTCATATGCTTTCCACGACATCAAACATGTCATCGAGGCATACTTGGATGACCTTGATGCTCGTTCTCGAAAGAGAACTGATCACCCTAGTCATCTTCGATTGGTTTTCGAGCGATGTCATTTTTATAAAATCCGGTTGAATCCCAACAAGTGCGTTTTTGCGGTTACATCCAGTTGGTTGTTAGGGTTCATCGTGTCCAATGAAGGGATTCGGGTTGATCCCTTCAAGGTTGAGGCAATAGTTCAGTTGCCTCCCTCGTCCTCGATTCGACAACTTCAAAGTCTTCAAGGGAAGGCTAATTTCTTAAGACGGTTTATAGCAAACTATGCCGAGATCACTAAAGGGTTCATGCGTTTGCTATGGAAAGGAGTTCCATTTGTGTGGGATGACTTTGCGCAGCGGTCGTTTGATGCTTTGAAAAAGGCATTAGTCTCTGCCCCGCTTTTGAGTCCACCGGATTATGGTAGAGACTTCCTTTTATATCTCGCGGCAGCAGAATCAACCATTGGTATGGTTCTCGTTCAGGAGGACAATGCTCTCATCGAGCATGTGATTTATTATTTGAGCCGAGGCTTAATAGGTCTTGAACTTCACTATTCTCCGATTGAGAAGTTGGCCTTGGTAGCTGTCCATGCTGTCCAGCGGCTCTGTCATTATATTCTGCTACGCAAAACTTTTGTCTTAGTGGCGGTCAATCCATTCCAATTTTTCCTCAGTAGGCGAGTGATTGGGGGCAAATATAATCGATGGATAGTCATTTTGCAATAATTCGATCTCGAGTTCCTATTTGCCAAGTCTAAGAAATCCATGGTTTTCGCAGAGCTAATTTCTGAGCTACCTTGTAGAGAGGATACTGTTTATGAGGAAAGTTTTCCCAACGAACATTTATTCCTCATCTCTTCACTCAACCCTTGGTATGGAGATATCATTGTCTATCTCCAGACTTCGAAGTTTCACTCTACTTTCTCCAAGGATGAACGTCGAAAATTACGTCACCTGGCTAAAAACTATGTTATCATCGGTGACACATTATACTGTCAAGAGGTTGATTCAATCCTTCGGCGTTGTTTAACCTTATAGGAAGCAGAGTCAGTGCTAAAGGACTGCCACAGTGGAGCTTGTGATGGTCATCTGTTAGGGCTTGCTACAGCCCAGCGCATCTTACATGCCGGCTATTTTTGGCCTTCACTCTTTAAAGACTATGTGGAAGCAGTCAAACGCTATCACCCTTGTCAAATCTTTACTCGGAAGATGCGCGCGCATCCAGCTCCTCTTTTTCCCGTTGTCACTATCGGTCCCTTTACTAAGTGGGGCATTGACTTTACAACTTGTAATCCGCCTTCAGCGGCGAATCACAGGTACATTATCGTGGTCGTAGACTACTTTACGAAGTGGGCTGAGGCCATGCCTACTTATAAGAACGATAGTGACACGGTAGCATTGTTTCTTTTCAATTAGGTTATCTCAAGATTCGGTATCCCGAGAGAGATTGTCACTGACCATGGCAGTCATTTTCAGAATCAACTGATGTCCGAATTGGCTCTCAAATTAGGTTTCTGGCAGGAGCATTCGTCTCCTTATTATCCTCAGGCCAATGGATAGGTCGAGGCAGTCAATAAAACTCTTAAGATGATACTCCAATGGACAATCGATAAAAATCGGTCCAATTGGCACGTTATGTTGTATTCGGCTCTTTGGGCATACCGAACCTCCGTGAAAACGGCTACTGGTTTTACACCTTTTCAGTTGGTTTATGGGATGGAATCTATCTTTCCGGTTGAATGTGAAATTCCATCTCTTAAATTGGCTGTTGAGCTCCTTCCAGAGACTTCGAGTCTCGAAGAGCGCCTACTTCACTTGGAACATCTCGATGAGCAGCGTCGAGATGCCGCCACGATGAATGAGGCTCATAAGAAAAGGGTTAAAACGCAGTATGATAAATCTGTCCGTCCTCGAGTCTTTTCTGAAGGTGACCTTGTCCTGGTCTATGACCAAGATAAAGACACCTTGGGGGCAGGCAAATTTAAGCCTATGTGGTACAGTCCTTTCATTATTAAATGAGTTTTAGAAAAAGGGTCGTATGATTTAATCGACTTTGAGGGAAACAAGCTGGCGGAGCCCCGAAACAGGCTCTACCTAAAGAAGTACTTTGCTTAGTTTTGGCCAGGCAATGACTTCTTTGTAATTTATGTATATTTGTACATATATCGTCGATAGTTTTTTGATATCAGCACTTTTTGGTCTGCTGTGGCAGGTGTTGATGGATGATTTGGTCTATTTTGGGTTCGTCGATGGTGCTAGTCGGCACACTCGGAATCTCGCTTCCGCAGCTTGGGTACTCTATTATCCAACTGGTCAATTGATGGCATAAAGAGGCGTGTGCATCGGTCTTGCTTCAAACAATATGGCTGAGTATACTGTCGTTATTAATTTGTTATCCGAGGCAATCTCTCATGGGATCGACTCGTTGGTAGTGTATCTTGATTCTCAATTGATAGTGTCTCAATTAAATAACATTTATCGGGTACGGGATCCATCTTTATATCGCCAGTATTTAAGGGTGAGGTTGTTGCAAAGATCATTTACTTATATTAATTATTTGCACATTCCAAGATCTCATAATTGGTTAGCTGATTCCATCGCTAATCAGGCATTAGACTGGCACATCAATCATTCATCCTAATAAAACCAAGCATCAAAAAGTCAAACTATATATATATCTATATATCATAAAGCATCTCGAGTGAACATATGTGTGTCCAAAAATATACAAAATTTGGGACTCAAATGCCTATAATCATGTCCGACATATCTAATGCCTCGGCTCAGGATGAGCGTCTAAGTATGTAACTATCGCAGTGGCCACACGTCGAAAAGTGCGAACCCAGTCACATGGCATGCCAACCACATGAAACTGCATATCCTCAGGAAGATCCTCTATGACGGCCATCGGTACTCGGCAGCTCAGTCTCGCCAAGTGTCATTGGACGTTGTTTAGAGTCCGTTCTATATCAGCAACCGCCTCTTCAGCTCCTCAACTACGTCGTCCATGCCGTGGGAACCCATCTGGTCGTACCGGCCCAATATCTGGAACATGATCATCATATCAGTCATTTGAATCTCATCAAAAATAATTTTCAAAATGCATCATTATATTTGAAAAATCCAAAAAAAATCATAAAATCAAAAAATTCTTACCAATCTCGCCCCATGCTGCGTTCGGTGGTAACACTAGATCAGGATCTCCTTGGAAATCCAGCCCAGTATAGGGGTAGTCATCCACGATGATGATCTGCTGATCCCACCAGGTGAAGAAGTCATCGTCGAAGGCAGTCCTTGGGACCTCCCCACCCCCCAGACGTTTCATCAGATCGGACCACCGGCCCATGCATGGATCGCGTGGGGTGCTGATGGAAACTGCTACCCTGGGGCGGAGTGCGGGAACCTTCTCGAAAAAGAAAGTACACAAGATAGTCCCATATCCAAAGTTCTTGGTCTGTCCCCTCCTGATAGAAGTGAGTTGGCTCTTCATGTTGGCCAGAAGAGGAGTACACCAGTCAAACACAGTAGTGAGACAATCAACTGCCATGCTCATGGTGACCCGTTTTTATGCATATAGGTTAGGGACACCATGTTGGCCAGAAGAGGACGCATTATGCATACTAGCCTCCATTTGTCGATACATCTACCATAGGGTCGATCCCATCATGTTATGGTTCGTAAGCCATTTTCACTCGCCGATTCTTTAAATCATGACACGATGGTAGAGCCATCCTTTACATGGGCATCATAGTTAGCACCTCACTGACATTTGTTGCCCATGTTGCTCCATTGAGTAGGCTCGGGAAGTCCTTTGTAGTCCCGCCATGACTTATGCATTGAAGACTCATTCCTCTTAGCTTCTCCGCTTTGTTCTGGCCTTATACCCTAGAGGCTCCTTTGCGTTGAGTTGTACTACTGCATTGCATGTTGACCACTTGCACGTTTTGGCCTAGAGCCAACTTCACTTGGACTCGTGTTTAAGCCAAATTTTTACCATGACGACTGCAAAATCAACCTTGCATACCTTTGACTTCTGCAACTTGACACACCTTGACCCGTGGAAGGAACACACCTTTGAGTGTCACTGACCAGTTTTCACCTCCCTGCATTGAGCATAGGAACGTTCCATTCCCAGGAACTAGATCATCTGTTTCACTGACACTCGTTCTTTCCACTGTACCATAGCATTCTTTTATTCTTTTTCCGGCTTAACAGAAAAAGACAAAAAAATTAAATATTCCAAAAAAGAGCGGGAACGGGACAGTATTTCCATTTATTGTTGGCAGCTAGAGTCAGTCGTGTCGCCCTTGAACAAAGCACTCAAAACAAAGTCTCCTCCGCATGGGTGGGATTTAGTTTGACTTAGGTACGCCATAACCTTGTTATTGAGTCAGTTCTCCCTCGATTGGTTATCTCTTCCAATCATATGGAGGGTTCGTTCGTGCCTCTTGCATGGCAAACTTATACAGAGTCATCATATGCTGCCACATAGTCACATTGAGTCGTGCTTTTGTTTAAGGGAAGTTAGCCTGAGTCAGCCTCTCTGCGGTGTCTCTTGACTCATTTTTCAGTCAGCCATCCTTGGTTGTCAGTGTCATGTCTATCATAACATCAGCTATATTGGTCCTTTACTCGTGCCGGTTTGAGAAGGTCCCCATTGACTTCTTGCTGGTGGGTCTTGTCCTTATTGACGACGAAACCTTGCTCTGAGGATAGGCCTAGGGCTGCACCCTGGCCCTATTTTCATTATTGATAGGTCACCTTGTGCTCAGCATCGATCAATATCATGGGTCTTTGACTAAGTAGTTTCCCTTGTGTTTGACATCAGCTTACATTATCACACATTGGGATTCGTGCAGTACCTTGGTTTCCATTTGACCCTATTGGTGGATACCTCGCCTCTGTGTCAGCTTTCATTATTGGTTGGTTTAGAGGGTTTCTGTCGTGCGCTAGCCACATCTTGTGTACGCCGAAAACGTACTTCGGTTGGGTTACTACATCTTTTTCGTCTGATTCCTTCCACATTATTGGCCTACAGGTTACACTCGTGCTAGATTGATGAAGGATGCCTTAATGCCTTCCTTCTAGCGGATCTTTCCCTATCGACTCTGACTCATTGCTCTGGGGCAAAGATCTAGAGTCCATTTGGTAGTACCTTGGGGTTTGCAGTCATTAGTGGCAGATCCTTCGCTATCGACAGTGGGAAATCATCATTTTCTCCTGATCGATAGATTCTTACAGGTGTTCGACTCCAGCTCATCTATTCACACTTGTTAGATTGTACTGGGTACCTTGACACTCATTATCATTATCGGTGAGTAGTCTCGCGTTTGTTAATGGTATACATCAATGATCGGTAATCAAATGATTTCTCACATGGTCAACTTCAGATCATTTATTCCCATGGTGTAGAAATGTACCATGGCGGTCGGTGAAGACCTCAGGTTGTATCAGCATTCATTGGTTCACTTGACAGTTGCTCCTATTGCTGCTAGTTGATACCACTCCACTTTATATGTTGCAGTCAGTCATGGCGACATTCTATATGCTGGCACTTGAGTTTGCAGTGTAGTACCATCCTATTCCATCATGTTCAGTTGGTACCTTTTGGGATCAATATTTGATATCAGTGATCCGTTGCATCTTTCAGCATCATTGACAATCTTATATGTGATATTCAGACATGTACTTGTTCATTATGATCAGATGATCCATTATGTATCTTTCAGTCATTTATACTTGTATACTTAGTGGATCCACTTGTACTTGATATGCGAACATGATTTACTTTTTCTGAGCATGGGTATGCCCGCCTCAGACAGTGTTTCTTTCTGATCTCCTTTGGTGGCTTGGCAGGTTGAATTCTGGTGAAGTCCTCCTCGGTTTTTGACAGACTTTCTTTCCATGTACTCGCATAATATATTTCGGCCATCATGTACCCCTTCTGACCTCATATATTAGGGGGTATCTGTTACAGCTCCAAATCTCACTCTTATGGTTTGTGATGATGTACTCATGGCCTAGGGCAACCCCTCCTTCCAGACCTGGTCCTAAAATTTAAAAAACAATGTTTTATCCCTTATACAAGACATTGCCCTGAGTTAAACGCGTGTATACGCGGGTCTGTGTATACCCAACCCGTGTATATGTATTAAAACACTTCAAAAAATATAAAACTCCTTATTTTCAGGCAGAGATCACGGGTTTTACCTGCTAATCACCTGTTAGTGCCTGTGGCCCAACTGTTCCCAACCAACTCCAAACTAAAAAACTACTTTGGGAGAGGTATAAAAAGACCTCAAAGGGAAGGCCTAAAGGGAGGAGAGAAGAGAGAGAAAGGTTATTATGCTGAGATTTTTCCCCTGACCAAGTCTAAAGTCCCTTGTGCCTTCTGCACTTCCCCCATTTGTCTAGGAAACCTTCCTTGTGTGTTGATGTTCATCCACCATTTATGACATCATGGAGAGAGTCATGGAAGGAGTTTGTTAAAGGCTTGAGGCTGGAATGGATCCGGAAGGAAGCTTTGCTTGGAGCCTGCTGAAGGTGATTCAGGTGAAAATATTCCTTTTTATGTACTTTATTTGTCTATAATAAAAGAAACACATGTCTTGGTTCCCGAAATGAATCTTCTTTATGTTAATGATATTCATGTTTATAATTCATATGTAAATGGTTGTTTGGATTTCATAACTAACTACCTTTCTTTATAACATGAAGATGGTTTCTTTATAAGGTTTTGTCCATATACTGTTGTGTTATTTGGAATTGGTTGTTTTGCAGGACAAAAGAGAAGAAGGGAACTCCAAGAAGGGTTTGGACCCTAAAGGCCTTCTCAAACGTAGGACTTAAGGTACGTACCCTTTACAATAGAATTTTCTTATAATAGCCTAATGGCTGTGTGAATGTGTGCTTCTTTGAATAGACAACTTTTAGTCTGCTAGGGTTTTAACCCAAAAAGCCCTAGGGGAACATTTCCCTCCATCAGATAGGGGAAGGTGTGTGAACATTAGGATACAAGTTTTGTTGATGATTTGACCATCCAAGAGAAATTACCTTCAAAACCCTAGGAGAGGGAAATGAACCTTACCTAAGCACAACTGAAGCATGAACGAGGTGTAAAATGACCCATTGGAACCTGACATGATGATGACAACCCTATGAATGATGGTACACTCAGTTGAATGGTGATATGGACCGACATTTGGACAACTTTGAAAGGAGTGAAAAAAAACCCTAGACCTAATACCTAGTGACCAAATTTTACTTGAAGATTCTATGAAATGACAAAATTTGACTATAACATCCTAAAACCACTCTGTAAGAGCATGTTTGATCACTAGTGGAAGGCTTCAAAAACTGACACTAACATGGTGTGCAACCTACACAAAAACACACCATCCGCATGATAAGAAACAAGACTGACAAGCAGGAGTGGGCAAGAAAATCGCGCGAACGACCCCTTTGGTTGGGACCAGGAAGTATGGTAAGACCAAGCACACAGAAGCATATTCATGCAAAAGCTTTTGACAAAGTACGCGAAGAACTGAACATGGTCCACCATGTGAAACAAATTGACTGGGACCTGCACGTACCAGTAGTTCTCTGGGCTTATAGGATCATGTACAAGGCCCTGAACATGCGGGCACTTCTGAAGCTAAAGTATGAAGCGAATGTTGTAATCCCTATAGAGCATGCAAAGCCTAGTCTGCGCATAGTTGTACCAGTAGATACGAGGGTTTGCGAAGCTCAGAAAGAAGGGATCACATAGTCGTGAGAATCATAATGTAGGGGAGTTGAGGAAGATATCCAATAGGGAAACCTTAGGCTCCACAAACTTGAAGAAGAAAGGGTACAGTTAATGAAGAAAAGCGCTTTGATGGACGTGGAGGTCAAGAAGATGGAGGATGAAATAAGTAAATATTTTCTCGGAAAAAAGACCAAAATGGTAAGGTAGGGTGCGTGCGATCAAGATGATAAGGTTAAGGCCTATTGCCGCAAATTGATTAGTCTGATGCCTTGGCTTGGACCACATATTTCTAAGCACAATGACTAGGGTAGTGCATTGCAAGTAATAAAGTACGTGATGCCAACCATAATAGTAAAAGGTAGAGATTCTCTAGGAAACATGATGAATGATCAGATAGAACTTTTCATGGGTGGTGCAACCACCTGACTAGCCTAGGGAATGTTGGCATTATGATGCATGTGTTTTACTTGATGGAAACCCACTCATAGAAGAACAACTCACTTATATATATCTAGATGAATCTACAAAAGAGATATTATATGGGATATAATACATGGGATGCTGGACAGCTCAAAGGAATCAAATGACAGTTCTCAGTATGACAAGTTAGCTTTGCCACCAAATCCAAAAGGGGAGATTGTTGGCATTATGATACAAGTGTTGTCCTTGATGGCAAGATGATAGATTATAGTGCAGCAGGTCAGTAGCAAAGAATTGATGATCAAACTACAAAAATGAAGAAAGAAGAGTATATACGCAGGTTCACTATATACCAAGTCACGTACATATGCATGTTATACGCAGGTTCATTATGTACCAAGTCGCGTATATATGTAGGTTTGCTATATACCATGTAGGGTATACATGCAGGTTCACTATATACAAAGGCACGTATACACGTGGGATTGCTGATCAAAAGTTGTGTATGTGTATGCACGCACATTCATGCACAGAAAAGCGCGTACATGTGGGAAAGCTTATTTTTGGGTCCGTGGTATTTAGACCTATGGTTTTGGTCCTTGGTATTGCATCCGAAGTGTTGAACCTAGGTATTGGGTCCCTAGTATTGGTTCTAAATGGTTTTGGACCATGGTATTGAGTAAGGCCTAAGACTATAAAAGGAGAAGAAGATCATTAGGCAAAGGCAATTTTGGAGAAGTGATGAATATCTGATGAAATGTGAGATCTAGTATGTTGGTTATGGGTTTGTGATGCTGTGATTGATCTGAACCAAGGATGCACCCATGTGAATGATGATGAACAATGGATCGAGATCTTAAGGCTTGGAATGTTTTATCATTATATGGTTTGATTATGGATAGACTAGATCTGAATTCTTGACGCATGTTTTATTGTATGAATGTTATGATCTGGTTATGACTGATGTCTAGAACAGTTGCAAAGTTATGAGTAAATATTTGCAGATGTGTATGCAGGTTGGCTTTGGTGAAAGCGCGTATGTACGCTGGTTTGATTCATCATAGTAGCGTATACATTATGAGACATGATATTTGAAGTTGCAGTTGGATCTGGTTATTGTTGCAGAGTTCTGTTGTTTGTTCTGTGTTCTGGTGATTGTGTTATTGACAGGGTTTCAGTGTTTCAGTATTGGGTGATTCAGAGATTAATGATGCAGGTGTAGTTGATGGGTGTTTTGCAATGGTGATTGATTTTGTGCTTCAATGTTGTTGATGTGTCCAGTATGAAAATTGGATGAATGTGGCCTTCAGATTATGGTGTTGTGCTTCAAGAGTATCCAGTCTGAAAATTTATGAAACGTGGTACCTGGAGGAAGAAAGAGAAGGTTGTAGCCTTCTGTAGGTCGGCACCTACATACTAGTACATCAGCTAGTACAAGAGCTAAGGGGGTGGTAGCTCCCTTCCAGTAGCAGCTGGAAAACGAGTGAAGGTTGGAGCATTCAGTAGGCCGGCACCTACGTACTAGTAAATGGATCAGCTAGTACAAGAGCTAAGGGGGTTGTAGCTCCCTTCCAGGAGAGTATGGAGAACGAGAGAAGGTTGTAGCCTTTTGTAGCTAGAAGCCTGTGTACTGGTATAAATAAGACTGCACCAGTACGGAACTATTGTATAAAGAAGTTTCTTATTAAAACGAAGATTGAGACGACTTGCAGCAGGTGGTTTTCACCCACATTGGGTTTCCACCTTATATCATGGTGTTCATGTGTGCTTCTTGTGTGTGATGATCTGTTCTATTTTACTGCTCCTGTTTACTATTCATATGGTTAATAATGTTCTGATGCACTCATTAAGAATCAACTAACTGAATCATAAGTTTACTGGATATACACTTGTTGCATTACACACAGTTGCGTATACACACGGTTTGCCTTAACTGAAGTAGCATATATGAATCTTAATATGGAAATGAAAAGTTTTATTGATTTAATAATACTAATTCACCCCCCCTCTCAGTATTATTTCCAACAATTGGTATCAGAGCAGGTCCTTTGGTAGAAGCTTGATCGCTTGAAGGGGATCTGTAGATCAATGGGAAAGAAGCTTAAGAAGAAAGTGCCTAAGAAGAAGAAGACATCTCAGAAGAGCTATGATAGTGGGAGAATCGATTGGGGAATATGTGGAAGAAGCACTTCAGATTCAGAATCACTTCAGAATGAAGATGAACAAGCAAAAGAACTAGCAGGTATGAATTTGTTATACTCTGGTGATACATTTATCCATCCTTTTGAAGATGATGAAAGTGATAGCGAAATAACTGAATTTGGTCTTATGGGTGAGCAAGAAAGATATCAAATAGAGGCAGAATTTAAAAGGCTTATAGACAAAATTAAAGATCAACAAGATCTATTGAACAAAAGGGAATGTGCCTTCAAAGAAGAAGCTACCAAACTAAAAGCTCAACTAGAGGAAGGAAACAAGGTAAGGAAGTTATTCAAGGACAAGGAAGATCAATGTCAAAAGTTGCAGGATGAAGTGACATCATTAAGAAATGAAGTCAATGAAAGGAGCACAACAATCAAGAAACTCAGAGATAGATCTAGTTACTATGAAAGTCTTGAAGCTACAATCCTCTCGCTAAAAGAAGATCTTGAAGAATAAAAAAGGCAGAATAAAGAACTACTCCAAGCTCTTGAAAAATAAGAAAACGAAGTTCTTGAACTAAGACATCAGTTGGAAGAAGGGAGAAAAGCTGAAGAAAACATGAAGAAGCAGTATCATGAAAAGGAGGAGCAACATCAGGTTGAGGTAAATATTCTTAAAGATAACTTAGAAGAAAAGGATAAGCTATTACGATTTCAAGATAGTACTAAGATCTTGGATGATATTCTTAGTAGTCAAAGGTCTCCTGCTATCAAAATGGGTCTTGGTTTTCATGAATCTATTGAAGGAGAATCTAGTTCACAAAGTAAGACAAGGGACTCTAATGTAAAATCTGAAATGCTCAACAAGGAGATGAGAGGTCAATCCCATCAACAACCAAGGAAAGAAATTCTTCAAAGAAAATATTTTATTCCTAACTATGGAAATAATAGTCGGTCAATTCCTAAAATGAATAATGTTGAAAGTTATGTATGTCATAATCTTGGACATGTTGTAGCCAGATGCAGAAGAAGAATGGTTCAAGACTATCACTTAGAAATATCATCACATTCTAGGTACTTTAAGGGATATTTCTTTGCTTGCAATATGTTTTTTTTTCTATAGAAGGAATATGAAACATGTAAGATGTTATGCATGTAACAAGCTTGGACATATAGCAAAGGAATGCAGGAACAAAGTACGGGCACCATACCAAAAGGAGAAAACATCATCACACTTGAAGATATGGAAGAAGAAGGAAGTACAGTCAGAAAGATGTGGCACAGCACAATATACAGACATAATAGACTCAGAGGGACTTGAAAGTGCAAAACTTTAGTGTCCTAAATCTCATACGCAAGTTTCATAAAGGGAAGTCGCATATATATGTGAGTTGGTTACTGAATAGTCGCGTATATGTTAGTTTGAGGAAAAGAAGTGGGACAAGCTCAGGAAAAGGGGTTTGATATGATTCAATCCATTATTTGTTTTGTTTCATAATGGTTACAATCTGTTGATGTTGTGTGGAAATGTCTTGATACTTGTAAGATGTTTAGGAATGATTTGATCTTAACTTGTGGATGATGATACTTCTTGCTGATATATGCATGATCAGATCTGACAGTAAGCAAGATGGCACAGGTTCAGGGGGAGCATATGCTTTTGATAATACATTGTTGGCATTATGGTTAGTAGTCCTTAGTGATGATGCTTATATGGCTAAATGATACATCTTGCTATGATATGGTTATGAGTTGTCCATGACAAAATCTCATATGATTCTTGGGTTTACATAGTTGGTGTTCTGATCAGATTTGTGGATGCATATATGGTGCTTACATGGTGATCTTCATAAGGATAAGGAGAAGTACAAAGCTTGAATACACTTGATGATGAGTCACTCATATGCTGCTGTCATCATATGCATAAAGATCATATAATACAATTATGATGTAGGATTCCTATAGTTCTTGGCGCTCATGTGGATGAGGATTGTTGCTGTTGATGATATCAAGAAGTCTTGAAAAATGATCTTGAGCTCAAGATACATAGTGTTGGATACATGAATGTTTACTCAATGTTGCATTGTTGGAGACATGATGACGATAAGTTCTTACCTATATGATGATAGGTTGATACTTACATATGTTGATTGATGCAAATGTTCCCATGTGATGATACTTGGATCATGCAGATCTTGATGTTGATGAGATGGCTATGGTGCTTTTCACATATGATATAATGTGAATGATTCTGTATGTCATATGCAGAATTCTGTTCAAAAGGATGAGTTGATGCAGACATACCTTGTTGCTGGTCTAGATGCTATTGTCAAATGATTATGGAGCATATCATACATTGTGTATGATAGTTGCTGATGACTATCATGATCTTATTTAGATGTTTGGTCTCTATTATAAATGTCATGTAAAGGTCATATCAAGACTCATGATGTAATAGTTTGTCTCTATCTATTGTAGTCATTTGATGAATCCCTTTTGGTCATATGATGTAATTTGTACCCCCTCTATGCATGGGAAGGATGATGTAATAGTTTAGTCATGTATAAACATTTGGTATCTAACATATCCCCACTTGGTTGGGTGGATGAGTCAATATTGGTATATCCCCACTGGGTTGGGAGATGGATGTATGTATGAGTCCTTGGTGATAGGAAGGTCATTTATGATAGAGTCATGTTCTTCTTGTAGAACATCTTTTTGAAGACCTTGATTATAGTCAAGGGGAGCATGAACGGCACACTTTCGCAGAGCAGAGACTTCAGCATGTACTCAGAGGGAGCATGGTCAGATTGGTACACCTTGGTATATACAAAGGGGGAGCTCATTCAGAGATTTCAGCAGATACTCAGGGGGAGTATGGACAACAGAATGTTTATCAAGGAAAGAGAATATCTTGGTCTGCCCTTTGCCCTTGATGTCAAAGGGGGAGAGTGATTTGGTGTTGTTGCCATCAAGTCCAAAGGGGGAGATTGTTGGCATTATGATGCATGTGTTGTACTTGATGGCAACCCACTCGTAGAATAACAACTCACTTATATATATCTAGATGAATCTACAGAAGAGATATCAGATGTGACAGAATACATGGAATGCGGGACAACTCAAAGGAATCAGATGACAGTTCTCAGTATGACAAGTTAGCTTTGCCATCAAGTCCAAAGGGGGAGATTGTTGGCATTATGATACAAGTGTTGTCCTTGATGGCAAGATGACAAATTATAGTGCAACAGGTCAGTAGCAAAGAATTGATGATCAAAATACAAAAATGAAGAAAGAATAGTATATACACAGGTTCACTATATACCAAGTCGCATACATATGCATGTTATACGCAAGTTCAATATGTACCAAGTCACGTATATATGCAGGTTCGTTATATACCATGTAGGGTATACATGCAGGTTCACTATATACAAAGGCGCGTATACATGTGGGATTGCTGATCAAAAGTCGCGTATGCATATGCATGCACTTTCATGCATGGAAAAGCGCATACATGTGGGAAAGCTTATTTTTGGGTCCGTGGTATTTAGACCTATGGTTTTGGTCCTTGTTATTGCATCCAAAGTGTTGAACCCAGGTATTAGGTCCCTAGTATTGGTTCTAAATGGTTTTGGACCATGGTATTGAGTAAGGCCTAAGACTATAAAAGGAGAAGAAGATCATTAGGAAAATGCAATTTTGGAGAAGTGATGAATATCTGATGAAATGTGAGATATAGTATGTTGGTTATGGGTTTGTGATGTTGTGATTGATCTGAACCAAGGATGCACCCATGTGAATGATGATGAACGATGGATTTATATCTTAAGGCTTGGAATGTTTTATCATTATATGGTTTGATTATGGATAGACTAGATCTAAATTATTGACGCATGTTTTATTGTATGAATGTTATGATCTGGGTATGACTGATGTCTAGAACAGCTGCAAAGTTATGAGTAAATATTTGTAGATCTGTACGTGGGTTAGCTTTGGTGAAAGCGCGTATGTACACTGGTTTGATTCATCATAGTAGCATATACATTATGAGACATGATATTTGAAGTTGCAGTTGGATCTAGTTATTGTTGCAGAGTTCTGTTGTTTGTTATGTGTTCTGGTGATTGTGTTATTGACAGGGTTTCAGTGTTTCAGTATTGGGTGATTCAGAGATTGATGATGCAGGTGTAGTTGATGGGTGTTTTGCAATGGTGATTTATTTTGTGCTTCAATGTTGTTGATGGGTCCAGTATGAAAATTGGATGAAACGTGGCCTTCAGATTATGGTGTTGTGATTCAGGAGTATCTAGTCTGAAAATTTATGAAACGTGGTACCTGGAGGAAGAAAGAGAAGGTTGTAGCCTTCTGTAGGTTGGCACCTATGTACTAGTACATCAGCTAGTACAAGAGCTAAGGGGGTGGCAACTCCCTTCTAGTAGCAGCTGGAAAACGAGTGAAGGTTGGAGCATTCAGTAGGCCGGCACCTACGTACTAGTAAATGGATCGGCTAGTACAAGAGCTAAGGGGGTTGTAGCTCCCTTCCAGGAGAGTCTGGAGAATGAGAGAAGGTTGTAGCCTTTTGCAGGTAGAAGCCTGTGTACTGGTATAAGACTGCACCAGTACAGAACTATTGTATAAAGAAGTTTCTTATTAAAAAGAAGATTGAGACGACTTGCAGCAGGTGGTTTTCACCCACATTGGATTTCCACCTTACATCATGGTGTTCATGTGTGCTTCTTGTGTGTGATGATCTGTTCTATTTTACTACTCCTATTTACTATTCATATGGTTAATAATGTTCTGATGCACTGATTAAGAATCAACTAACTGAATCATAAGTTTACTAGATATACGCTTGTTGCATTACACACAGTTGCATATACACGCAGTTTGCCTTAACTGAAGTAGCGTATATGAATCTTGATATGGAAATGAAAAAGTTTTATTGATTTAATAATACTGATTCACCCCCCCTCTCAGTATTATTTCCAACAGGGAAGGACAGTCTTAGCACTCCAAGCAGTTGGAAGGGAGCGCGAGACTATAAACTATTCTACCTGAGAGCTGTGTGATATTGGAGATGCGCACAAAAGAAAATAGTCACAAGGTCCGCGACTGGCACAGGGGGCTGAGCTACCACATGGGTTGGCCAGAAAGTGACCGTTGAAGTCACTATTCACAATGGGATGCTTGACTTGAGGCCAAATGGAGTGGGCGGCAGGCATTTAAGATGTGATTTATGGGAAAAATCTAGGAAAATCTTCCACCAAGGGAGCATTAATGAACCATATTTGGGGGGAATGGTCGAATTCAAATTCCAAAAGCACTATAAAATACAAAGGGTTTCCCAACAAACAACACTTGGTCATTTGCGAATTGAGTAGTTGAGCAGAACCCTGATTATTGTGAGCCGAGTGTTGATTAAGCCCTTGAATTCATGAGTGACAGATTGTTGCATAGATACAATGGCAACAACTAAGGATGGTATGGAGATAGCAGAAGTGACCACTGAGGAGGCTGCATAGGCCCTAATTTTGGGGGATGTTCCAGAAGGTGTCGGGATTGTGGCAGAAATCCCAAAATCACCATGCACACCAAGACCCAAGAAGGACAAACAAGCAATGGCTCCTGTACATGTGTCCCTATGGAACCTGCTGTGAAAAAAATTGTCCATGGAGGAGAAGAGGAAAGCCATCACTATAGAAACAGATGAAGAAGAAGAAGATCTACAGGATCATATCATCACAAAAGAAGAAGATGAAGCCATGGAGGCAGATACTCAACCTACGCACACTGCGAAAAAACTTCCCCCCTATGTCCCCGCGAAAAGGGAAGGCCAAAGTGCCTAAGGACTTGGACGAGACCAAGAGCTCGCTCCAGACCCTGCTCCTCCCAGATGGCATTATGTTTGAAAGCAGGTACCTGGGCCATGTGCCGAGCCTGAAATTCAAAGATTGGGACCTCGTTGACCATGAGAAGTTCCCTCACCTTAAGACCGAAAACCTCATGAAGCAGAACACCGCGGGGGTGGTGACAGCATTAGAGCTACAGAAGTGGTTGTGCGGAGTGGAAAATGTCGGGCTGCTGAACCTACTTTGGGTTTCGTATTTCCACCATGCCCCAATAACCATTTTCCTCATCAGGCAGCTGCTCTGCCTGGTGCATGATGGGTGTTTATTGCTGGAGGAACTTATCCCCATCATGGCAGACTTGATTCATCATGTCTCCCAGCTTGCATATAAAGGAGAGGACCTTGCAGCCATATCAAAAAGAAAGGGCAGTGATTTGGCCATCACAAAAGCCATGAAGAAGAAGTACAAGCTGCAAAATAAGAAGAGGGGCTATGACATATCCAACATCAAGGACAAAGCAATACGCGTGGCAACCCAAATCATCGCAAGAAAAGGTATACTCAAGTGTCGCGCAGACGAGGTACCTATGCCGGTAGTCGCACTGGCCGAGCAGTGCGAAGAGGGGGTCCAGTTTAACTAGTCCAAATTCCTCTGCACAAAATTTTTAGAAAATTTCTATGAAGCCTAGGAACAGGGCAAAAAGTTCCAATATGCATGGCTGTTGCTATCCATAGTGCTCGTAGTTAGGGAATTGTCGAAGGATAGTCAATTCCCCATAATTGACAGAGATTTACCAGAGGTCATGAAGTACGCTTCGCTTTGTGCCATGAAGGATGCTAAAAGGATACATGACAACAAGATCTTTTGGGTGCTCATGGAGATGAAAATTAGAATGTGGATCAACCGCAAGCTGTGGTTATCACCCACAGTTTACAACAATCTACAGAGTTTTGCAGAATTTAAGGCAGACATGTATAACATATATATCGAGGTGCATAAGGAACTGACTAAACAATGGAAAAAGCTACCCTTTGTAGCCACCAATGACACCATTTTCAATGTCCTGGATGCATGGCCACTGGAATGGCACACCCCAAACATTGCAGAAATTGAGAAATTGTCAGTGCAAAAGAAGAAAGACGAGGCCAAGCTGCGCATTGCACAGTTGGCCAGAAAACGAAGGAAGGAAGCAAAGGTAGCAGAAGTGAAAGCAGTGCGGGATGCGACACAGAAGGTAGCTGAGTAGGAAAGGGCCGCAGTAGTAGCAGCAACACAAGAAGTAGCTGCGAAGGTAGGCGAGGGCCAAACAACCCCTTCACAGGGGTAGGAAGCACAGGAAGTAGAAATAGAAGAAGGAGGCACAAACCCACGAATCATGTCAACACAGGTGAAGCGACAACACCTAACAGAGTAGGCAGGGTCACGAAAGAAGGTCAAGGCCTTGAAATTGTCCATTGACCTGATCATCCTAACCGAGGGTGATCTGCATGACATTGATGAGATGGTGCGCGATGTCACCGATGAGGCTCTCCAATATTTCATGCAGGAGAACTAGATTGTGTTGGGGGCCCTCAGAGTGCAGTTGCAGGAATTATAGGTGTTCCCCCCTCAGGTTGGTACCCTTTTGACTAACCTCGCAGTCGAATCAATGGCAGCAGAGCAAATGTTGCACATACAGATGAAAAACACAATAGTGATGCTGGAAGTGGCACTAGTGACATCAAATGAAGCCGATAGGCCTTCGATTAGCATGCTGAAAGGTCTCGGTGTTAATCTAGCTACCCTTCCAAGTGAGACATTATATGTGTTGCAGGATGGGATAATTGTAGAGCTGCAATCTAGGGAGAGTCACGTGGTTCAAGTCCTTAGTGAGAAGAGAATAAATATGGAACAACTAAGCTTGCAGCGTTACAAATTGGTGTTGCAAAATCAATAGCTGGTACAGGTGATAGATGGCTCTTTCCAAAGCATCTTGGAGTTGGCCATCCTAGTAGATATACTAGCGGAGGCACAGATCCACAGGTTAGCAGCAGGGGTCTGTGAGGCCAGGGAGGAAATGACAAAGGTTCAACTGGAGTTGAATCTTCAGAACGCCGAGCTATGGTTAAAGTTGTAGCCATCCACTCCCTCGGAAGTCAGAAAATAGTGCGCTAGCGCTATCACAGCAGGATTGGAGGAAATCAGAGGTGCAATGTGAGACTGCACCGGCATGTTAGAAGAATCACTTGAGGTCCTCACAACTCTGCAGGAGGACCCTGAAATCCAGCACTTAGAGACAGAGGCGCGAGAACTCTAACAGCAGTATGATAGTGTCTGAGGAATTGTGTAGACAGTGGTCCTTACCCAGAGGCTTGCACGAATGCAGCAGGCTAAAGCACCGAAGGAGTAGGTGGACGTGACATGACATAAGGAAGCAGTCCTGAAAGTGCACGTCCAACCTTGGATCGATGAGGCCTTCACCATCACAAAAGACATTGAAGGAAAGCTCGCCAACATGTAGGGGATGCACACATTGATGCAGAGAAGAACTCTCAACATAGAGGTCTCGGAACAGCGTATGCAGCAGATCCAGCAAGCAACAGCTTAGTGCATTGCTGACCTCCACGAAGTTCAAGAACAGTTGGAGGGACTCCACGCAAAGATCACCATACCGATAGAGTGGCTTGAGGGCGAGTCACGATGTTTGTGTTGGGGGCCTGTTGGGCATGGAATCCCCCCAAGGCATGTTTTGGGGCTCAAAGCCCATGTTTTAACTGAATCTTGTTGTAAAGCTCCGTGAATTGCGGGCACGAGGCATGAAAGTATGATAGAGTCACAAGGTTGTCTGCCCTAGTTTTGTAATGTAATGTTGGTTGGATAGACCTACCCATGGTCCGCAGACCATGGGATTGTATAAGAGTGAGGCTCTAAGTGTAAAAGGAGAGTAGAGAAATAGCGAAAAAAGGTCTAAGTGACTAAGTGAAGGTTGTCTTTGGGTCGTAGAGTAGGAGAAGGCTCTATAGCTGAGTGCGCAGAGGCCTAGTAGTCTGCAGCTGAGTGCATAGGGTGGATTCGAGTATGTAACTGAGGAAGGAATTAATAAAGAGAAGTTTTTCTATAATTCTATGTATCTATTCTTGGGTTAGAGAAGGATTGATATAATTTGCAAATATACTGTTATTTATTGTGAGCACCTATGTAAATGGTTTATATTGTTAAGTATACTTAAAGCACTCAAGTAGGCAGAGCTAATTAACTAATGTTGGAATACCATTGAGGTCTTAGGTAATAATGTAGAGAATGACGTTCAGAAGTATGGGAAAGTGCGTGAAGCAACTTGCGTGCAGGGTCAAACTGTAGATCACTTGAACTCATCAGACATCTCCAGGGTGCAGAAACCTGGTTCCAGCACCCTCCCATACTACTTCGGGTGAGACCTCAGTTTGCGCTCCTTAGACTGTTGCCAAAAGGGCCAGTAGTACTGGGATTGGTTTGGCTAACTTAACTTTGAACTTGGGTCAGGCCCCAATAAGCCAACACTTACCCATTGAATATTCCACATGGGAGGATGATAATTTTATACAGAAGCATCTAGAACTACTCAAGCATTGAGGACAACACTTTTTTGAATGAGAGGGGCATGTTAGGTCCCTATAATATTGGTGATTCCCCCATTACTATTGTCATTGTATCCCTTATTGTTATTGTTGTGCCCCTATTGTCCCCTTATTGTTATTATTGTGCCCCATAGAATCCCACTATTGTTATTTTTGTGCCTTTATATTATTATTGTTAGGTCAGCTTTGGTTATATTGTAACCCCTTAGACTCCTATATATAGAAAGGATGTTTTGTCATTTGAATCATCTAAGAATTGTTCATTTGTGTAATGTAAATGAGGTTTCCCTCTCGAAGAGGCTTATTTCTAAGGCATTGATCTATCTTTTCTATATTTTTGTGAGATGGTTTCATAACAGATTAATCTCTCAGGAAAAGGAGGAGGATTGACTTGAGGAACACTCTTGTCATTTTCCTCTTCAAGCCCCTGAGGTGGATATGGAGGTTGATTATCTAGAATCACTCTTCCAGACTTGAGGTCGATTTCTTGACTTCTACAACATAGGCAAGGTAAGAGGTCTCCCCACTGTAGACCTGTTGTGCTTGTCTATTGTTTGGGTTTGGATTTGGTTGAGAAGGAATTAGAGGTTTCTTTTGTGGAGTAGGGTGAAGGAGCTGTGGTTGAGATGGAGGTGGAGGAAGTAAGGTTGGATATTGGTTGTATGGGTTCCACCAACCCGGGGCTGGTGGATTCCACTGAGGTTATGGAGGAATATATGGCTGAAATGATTGATTGGCAGGTTGGGAATGGTATTAAGGTGAAAAAGACCATGGAGATAGTGTGGACCATGAAGGATGAGTAGGAGGGCACGAAGGGGGAACGAATGCATTTTGGTTAGGGTTGTAATATGGATAGGACACCCCTTTCGTGCATTTCTGGTATGGTCGAGGTCCTTGAGGCCTCCTTTGGTTGATATAGAAGAGTTGTTCAGTCACCCCTTTAGTTCCTTGATACAAAAATTTCAATCTAGGAAGAGGAGGGCACTTATCTGTGGAGTGGTTCTCCTCACAGAACAAGCAGATCTCTATAAGATTCAATGGACATTCATTTCTATGGTGCCTTATGGTGCATCTAGGGTAGAAGAAAGCTAAGGCTCTTTCTGCTTCCTCCTGCTTCCTCTTGATCTACATGGTGTCCATTTTTAGAAAAATGGTATGCTACATTTCACTCTTGAAGTCTTTCAACATGTTCTGAATTTCACTTTTGATGGATGTGTTGGAGGAGGATGAATTAGCCAAAGCTTGGCTAGCCCTACCTGTTATAGACATTTTTGTGCCTTACAGCATGAAGCATGAAATGTCAATAATCTGAGGGATCCAAAGTCCCTAAACATGTTGTTCCTACCCCTAGAGGAACAAGGTCAGCAAACCACAGCACAAAATATCAGTTCTCCACCTGAAAACACTAAAAAACAAGCAAATTCTGGATCATGTCAACTGCTCCACTGAGCATCTGCGCTGAATGTCAACTGCTCCACTCTGTACCTACGCTGAATGTCAAAAGCAATGAAGGCTACCTGCACTGGGCGAGTTTGGCCAAGTGGCACAGTCATTCCTCAATGTGTCAAATGCCCAGGAAGCTTCCAAAATGACACTTGGATCAGGGAATTCGCCTTGTGATGAGTAAGAGGGTCTAGATCTCCAAGTGGAAGCAAGAACCTCCAAGTGGACTTAAGAACTGAAGAATAACTGAAGTGGGAGAGGACACTAGTCAGCTCCATGCCAAGCTCAAGCTGACTCATCCTTTCTCCAAATCTCCTATATATAGAGCTCTCTCATGAGGTCTAGGGAGGCTGGAATCTTGTGAATGTAAGGAAGTGCTGTTGGTTTGAGTATAGAACTATTGGGTGATTTGCTTGAAGGAGGTGAAGAGGAGATTTCTTTCTGCTGGGAGGTGTTGCTGGATTGGGCCTCTTATGGTTGTAACACTCTCAGAACTTTACTTCTTCCATTAATAAAGCATTTGAGGTTCTTCTATATGCATGTGTCTCAATGGTGAATTGTTATACTTGTGTATTTGATTTATTCTAATCCTTGAATCAGTTATGAATGTATGTTGCTTGTAGTTTTCCTTTCTTGCCCTTTTGCAGGATCTTTGTGTAGCTGGGCCAGTGAAAGAGCAAGGAGCTAGGAGCAAGCAGCAACGAGAGAAGATTGGATCAATCATTAGCGGAAGACAACGGTTAGTGGATCTCTTTCTCCTCTCTCTTACATCTCATAAAGAAGTAATCTTGAATAGCTTTGCATTCGGTTGTTGCTGAGGTACTATCACCCTTAGAGTGGGATAGCGTCATTCCGTATTGGATACTTTTCCCAACAACACTACCCTTCTTTTTGGCTACCCTAGAATGATTTATGAAAAATGTTTTGATATCATCATAGGGTAACTGATAGATGTCCCCTCCTAACATCATGTTTAGGGTCTCTAGCAAATCTTCCCTTATCCATCTAAGAAGGAAGAGCTTAAGTGATTCAGGATTGAGGGTGAACCTGGCCCTTTTATAGCTAAGTTGGAACCTTTCCTCATAATCTTCCAAAGACTCATCCTATCCCAAGGTCATTCTAAAAATTTCATCTGTGTTATCTTTGGACCTCCAATAAACCCTGTACTTATTTTTGAAGGCTTGTTCCATTTGAGCCCCCCAGGTGGTTATGTTGTCCCCAGGTAAACCAATGAACCGGTGCAAGGCTGCATCTTTGAGGGTGGATGGAAACAATTTCAACTTCTAGTCATCAAAGGTATAATAATAAGTTAAGCATATGACAACAAACTCAAACAAAAAGTTATCCGGGTCTTATGAGGTTAAGCCATGGAAGTGAGGAAGGGAAGAGAGGCTTATGTTTTTCATCCTAACATCTCCATTACTTTCTCTGATGGGAAAAGCACCCTCAGCTCTATTTTCAACTCCTTCTTTGTTTTCAATCCTATTTCTATTTTTCAGTCATGGTGTATGTTGGTGGAATGGTCTCTTCTTATTATTCCCCAATAGGCTCTTCAAAGATATCTAGTTTATCGCCTAATGGGTTCTCTAGCTCACAACCACCGAAGAAGAGGGAAGGTTGGCTATTAGATACGGTGGGGGTATTTGGAAAATTTTTTCCTAAGTTGTCTCTACTTCTATGAGGCATGAAAGGAATTTTTTCTTTTAGGGTCTTTTTTAGAATTACTTGCAAAATGGAAAGAAAACAAAGATTGCAACTATTTGATGAATGGCACTACTTGTAGAATTGGAAAGAAAGCAATTATTTCAACTATTTTCTAAATGGAACTACTTGCAGAATTTGAAGGAAAACATAAATTACATCTACTTCGACACCTCCCAGGCAACGATGCCGAAAAGTGATGATCACTAGTATTGCAACAAGAATGTTGCAACTCCTAGGGCTACCAACTTTACTTCATCAACCTGAGGTTCATACAAACTTGGAGGTGATAGTGTTGTATACACCAGTAGATGCAATGGTCTACTCTTGTCACTTTTCAACTTGGGTGATAGATCACTGGGGCTTTTCAAACCAGTCTTCTATTGACTAGAAGGAGTCTAACTACCAAATGGAAAGGGGAAAATTACTCTTAATGCAGAAAGGCAGTTTTGCCTACTCTAGGAAATGAAAGTACTGAATTGGAAGGTGGTATAAAGTGACATGAAATCATGTAGCTAAGCATCTACACATATTGCTTGCAAAAGAGACCTAACTTAACCTTGCATATAACATCTAGTTATTTGGACTAACTGAGCATGGAATTTTATCTAAGAACTATTGTGACTGCTGCAAGCATGTGCTAATTAGAAATTGAAGGAAACACCTTTTTTATTTTTAGTGTTATGAATGAAAATGTGAATTTAATGAATTTGTTCTTTGGCAGGGGAGATAGGTATGGGGAAACAGGTCTGGAATGGTGTCAATGGCATGGAAGCTAAGTGGAGGCCTAACCTAAGCTCAGATTTATATTTCTGCTCAATTCAGATTTAAAACATGTTGCTACAGGGTTTCCTATAGTACTACAGGATGTCCTAGTTCTACTACACGATGCCCTATTTTACTACAGGAAACAGGACGAAAGCTTATAGGGAGGTAGGAAAGGTAGAATGAAGTGTGGGAAAGGTGTTTGACGGGGAAATAAGGTACAAAGGAGGTGCACACTACCCAAAGATTAGTCCAAGGCTTCAAGATCATTGGACTTGCTCAAGGAAAATGTCCACTTTTCTTACAAAATAGGAATTTAGATTAGGGTTTGGTGGACTTTGGCAGCATTGGTGGAGAAGACTTGGATGAGTTGTTGGTTTGAGGGGGCTTGACCCAAGCTCAACAATAATTATCCAAATAAATCCCTACACTATTGGCACTTTCAACATCAGCCCACAAAGCATGGACCGAAGTCTCACCCAAAGTAGTATGGGGGGATGTTGGAACCAAGTTTCAGCACCCTGAGATGGGTGTGAAGTTGTTTGATTCCCTCTATCCCTTCCTTCACGTAGGTGGCTTTGCTCTAGGGCTTGCAAGACAAACCCTCTATTCCAGTCTTCAATACCTTCACAAAAGTATACGATCGACCTTCACGCAACCCCAACCTATGGCTCAGGTACTTTCACGCCGATATGGTAGCGTGCCATGCAAATTCCACAATTATCCTAAGTGATTTTCTTATCTCGTCAAATACTTAAAGTTAACACCGCGTAAGTAGATATTTGTAATTGCGTTCAATTACTCAATGTAATTGTGATCTTTTGCGCATCATATAAGTACAATAAAGGAAATTCATACATAAAATATCCAGATGTGTCAACAGGACAAAGACACAAAAATTGCAGAATATCTCTCTTTATTAATATCTCCCAAGTGTTTACAGACTCTGTCCACCCTGCGCACACAGCTGCAGGGGTCCGCACACTTAGCTGCAGACTTCTACCCTAGGCCTCTGCGCACTCACCTATACAGCCTCTACCTACGATACAACCTGAAACTTAGGCTTCTTCTTCAGAGCCATCACTCTATTACATGATCTCCCATTCTATTCATTCCTAAACTACATAGAGCTTAGCTATTTTTATACAATCCCATCATCCGTGGACCATGGGTAGATCTCTTACAGCTGACTTTAATTTACAAAAATAAGGGTGGACTACTCTTTTTGACACATGCCTTTGCACTCCACGATCACAAAATGCAAAGTCTTTACAATTATACTAAAAAAATTCACTTAATATGGGCTTTTAGCCCCAAAACTACCCTTGGGGGATCCTGCTCCCAATAGACCCCCAACACAAACATCGTGACTCACCCTCGAGTCACTCATTAGGCATGGAGATCTTTGCACGAAGCTCGTCCAGCTCGACTTGGATGACCACAACTTCGGTCATGCACTAAGCTACTGCCTGCTTCGCATCTTCAACTATCTTCTCGGTTACTGCTCCTGTGCTGTTAGCCTAAAGTTTTTGTTGCATCACTTGCAGAATCGCAAGCTTGCCTTCAATGTTTCCTATGAATGCATAAGCTTCCTCTAGCTATGGTTTTAGTTGTGCCTTCAGAATTTCTTCCTTGTGCAATGCTACATCCACTTGTTGCTTCAGTTGCTTGGCTTCTTGTAGCTTAGCTAACCTCTGTGTCAGCGTGATGGTTCGCGCTGTGCCCTTAACTTCATCATAGCACTATTGGAGGTTGTGTGCCTCTGTCTCTAGCCTCTAGATGTTTGGGTCCTCTTACAAGCTGGTCAGGACCTCAAATGATTGTTCGAACAATTGTGTGCAGTCTGCTACTGCATTCTCTATCACCGCGACTGCTTCTGTGACAACGACTATCTATTATTCCTTTACCTCTAGTGGTGTTGAAGGCTGGGCCCTCAACTGGAGCTCTGTAATTTGTAGGTTCAGATCCTACTGAACTCGCGCCATATTTGTTCGAGTGTCACACACCCTTGTGGCTCATTTTTGGATGCAAACCTCAACTGGCTCCTCCTCTGGAATGGCCAAATCTGGGACCATTCTACATGCCTCCTCCATGACCTGTATGATACTCTTACTCTGGTTGGTCACCTCGGCCTTAGTAGCGATGGAAACATCTCACTATAGGGCCATCTGTTCATTGTTCATCCTTTGTTTGTTGATCACTTGGAGGGCACAGTGCTCACAAGCCCTCAGCTCTACAATTACTCCATCATGCAAGAGGTGGAGTGCTTCACGCAGAAGCACTACTAGGTTTAGTCCAACTCCCTTCAAGGTGCTAACAGTGGGCCTGTCAGCCTCATTTTCTATGGTCAGTGCTCCATTTGGCAGCACTATCGCATTGGAAGCCTTCATGTGTAGCATATCGACAACCTCTGATGTGCTGATAGCCAAGCTGGTAGACAACACACCAACTTGCGATGCACTAGTCTGTAACTCCTGCAGCCTGATCTCGATGGCCCCTAGGATGATCTGCTACTGCTTTTCAAATTCCTATAGGGCCTCTGTGATAACATCTCTGACTGTGTCACCAAAGTCATATAAGTCGCCCTCCGTCAATGTGATAGGGTCCAACGTGGTCTTGGTCACTTTGGATTTCTTTCTCGACCATCTGTTAAGTTTAGGTATGTTCTATGCTAGAGAAATTTATTTAAATTTTCACAGATAGCAATCACATCAACATTACAATAAACTGCAGATAGAACATAAATATAAAACACAGAAGACAAGCCAAGGCAAGAGGACACAAGATATGGCGCGAGCCAGGGACAAACCCCACAATGTGTGGGGAAACCCTTTGATCAAATCTTCTTTTATCTTCAAAGTTCAGCAGAGAGAGAGAGAGTACATTTACAACAAAAGTCAACACTTTGACTTTATCTAGATCTAAGCATAGATCATCTCCTATAACGATGAGATCAGTTGAAGATAATTTGCAGTCATGACATTGCGGATGAGTCTCCAAACGTACAAGGCGGGCATCCATCCTCTCCAAGATGGACATCTGGTGTACCTGCTCTGCGAATCTCATTCAGAATGATGGATATCTGGTGTACTTGCTCTCTGCGAATCCCATTCACAAAGGAAATAATTTCATGTCTCTCTTCAGGTTTTTCCTGGAGGAAAAGTCCCAACAGGGTCTTTACCTGCCAATACAATGTGATGGAATTCATGTATTGGATCCTTCTTCCCCTGCTATCACTAGGGTCAGGAAGCCAACTAGAAACCTCTGCCATTATTTCTGTGTCGGAGAAGGCCCCACGCTCACGAGTAACATGATTCTCGACCTGTTGAATTTCTTCTCGGATATGAGGGAAAATCACTGAACGATAAATCATTGCTGCTTCTTGCGCCTCGTACTGAGAAGAAAACAGGTTGCGCTGCCCGCCAGAACCTCTGCAGCTACGCATCCGCTGTCTCGACATTATTAGAGCCAAATAGAAAATAAACCAAACAATACACCGAAACCTCTGCCATGATTTCTGCGTCGGAGAAGGCCCCACGCTCACGAGTAACATGATTCTCGACCTGTTGAATTTATTCTCGGATATGAGGGAAAATCATTGAACGATAAATCATTGTTGCTTCTTGCACCTCGTACTGAGAAGCAAACAGGTTGCGCTGCCCGCCAGAACCTCTGCGGCTACGCATCCGCTATCTCGAAATTATTAGAGCCAAATAGAAAATAAACCAAACAATACACCGAAATAACCACAAGCCGCCCACGGAAGAGAACCCTCGCACCCAGAAGCCAGACAGCTTTGGAACATGTACACCATGTCAAACTACCAGAATTAATACAACCACAACAGACTTACAGCACCATGTAGAGAACCCCCCGCCCCCCTGTCTGAGTCGAGGGTGAGTAATACAACTATAAAAACCAGACTAACAGTAACAAAAGAGTAAGCCCATCGAAAATTAGAGATGGTGGAACCAGCCAAAACTCATACCTCTCTGACCAGGAATAAGAGGACCTGACCCAAAGCCACTGAAGGAGGCTGACTCTGAATAACGATGCAACAACCTGGAAATTTCTCGTCAGTTCCTTTCGCACTGCTCTACATAACATCGAGACCAGGAACAAAGCTCCTGCCCACAACCACAACGGACCAGAACTCACCCAAACGCCAGAAGCATGGAACTAAATACACACCCCTGAGGATCACTGCCACCGTCTAGCCTGGGACCCCATTTATCTTACAGCGTGTAAGTTCCTTGAGAACAACGCATATATATATATATATATATATATGTGCTCCATAACATTTCTACAGTGAAGCATATATATATTGCGTTCCCAGCGTATGGCTGTGTCATCATTATCTGCGTGTAAGATACTCTATGAACTGCGCTTTGACAGCAACGTATATAATCCTTTATGAACAGCGTATATGATCCTCTATATAAAGGCATCCATTAACTGCGATTAGGGCTGCTTAGAACAGCGTATAAGTTCATGACTGCATTCTCCGTTAGGGCATCATACTAGGTTGGCATAATCTAGTGTGAATCTCCTTCTCCAAAAGCCCAAGACGTGGAGAGGAGATCACTTGAAGTGAGTTACCAAATGACTTCAAATCCTCCTCTATTTATACTAAAAACGAAGAGGTTGAATAGACACGTCGGTTGGGCTTCTAGAGCCTACATAAGAGTTGGTCGACTTGATAATAATTACATAAACAAAATAAATTCATATCTCCATAAATACTTATCGGAATCGGATGATCTTTGGATCAATCCTACACCTCTCGACGAGAGGGATCCAATAAAAATATCAGCTACCATAAATAAGCTGACCCACATGGAGTTTGGCCCTAGTTGCCAATTTAACACTCCCTCTCAACTAGGGAGAACTCTATCCGATGATCCATAAGTTCGACTGTACTATCTCTGCCATCAGTGCCCTGCACTGCTCTGCCCAACTCTGCTGGCTCTACTCAGCTCAGCTGGCTTTGCTCTACTCTGCTCAGCTCAGCTAGCTTTGCTCTGCTGGCTCTGCTCTACTCTGCTCATCTCCGCTAAACTATGAAGAAGAAGAATTGATCGAGAATGAGTCATATCATTCTCCCCTGACCTGAAGTCAGTCTCAGAGTGCATACCACTAGTCCCAGACTAGTCTCAACTGACCCGAAGTCAGCTTCATAGTAAGTACCACTCCTACCACTGGTCCCAGACCAGTATCGCAGTCTCAGAGAGTGTACCACTGGTCCCAGACCAGTCTCAACTGACCTGAAGTCAGCGTCATAGTATGTACCACTCTCACTGGTCCCAGACCAGTACTGCACTGACACAAAGTCAGTCTCGGAGTATGTACCACTAGTCCTAGACCAGTCTCAGCCGACCCGAAGTCAGCGTCATAGCATGTACAACTCCTACCACTGGTCCCAGACCAGTATCATTGATCCCAGATCAATGGAGGACATCCTAGTGTAGGGAGTACGGTAGATACAACGATGCATCCATCGGTACTACTATGGTCCCTAACTTCATTTCCCTACTCATTGATCAGATGAGAGGTACTTCCCATGAGTCCCAGACTGCATGGGTAGGATGCCTCGACAGGAGAACTTAATCAATCCTGTCCTCACAGGAGAACACATCAATCCTGCTACAATCGCCATGGAGAACACATCAATCCAAGCTGCCATGGAGAACACATCAATCCAGGCCTCACAAGAGAACACATCAATCCTGCTACAATCGCCATGGAGAACACATCAATCCAGGCCTCACAGGAGAACACATCAATCCTGCTACAATCGCCATGGAGAACACATCAATCCAGGCCTCACAGGAGAACTAATCATCCTGCTACACAAGAGAGCGAATCATCTTGTCCTACAAGAGAGCGAATCATCTTGTCTCAGTGCGCACCACCAGGGGAGGGTGAGTCACCCTGTGGTCGTATGTTGCTCCAATAGAACTGCAAGCCCCCCAAAGCTCCTAGAGCTCAATGTATGCAGCATGCAGGATCCTTTTACAAAGGTCTCTCGACGACTCCAAGTCGTTCGGGAAAATCACAAATTTGATCTTTCCCCCAGGGCTTTAGCAACCTGTATATCATCTCATTGTGATGGAGCCTCCTTGCTCATCGACTTTCCATATCCCAGATAAGGCAATATCTGATGTCTGTTTGCTGGAGCAATTGTTGAATACAAGATTCCTCAATAATTGAATCACACCTCTGGTTCTCATAGAGAAAAACAGCTAACATAAGAAATTCCACAACCATGCAGCTTCATACTAGATCATACTCATAGCCATGTATTCGGTCTTGGCGGTGCTTATAGTGACCGACTTCTTCTTCCTGCATCGAAGCAGAATCCAAAGAGAACCAACACTGAAAAGTGCTCTAGTGATCCTCCACACTGCCTGCCCACTCATCATTCGAATAATCATGTGGTTTCATATTTTCGGTAGTGTATCTCAATCCGTGAGATATTGTGCCCTGAAGATATCTTAGAAGATTCTTGGCACCAATCTAGTGATGCTCAACCAAATATGAGCTCACCATGCTAACTGCAAAACAAATGTCCGGACGGAGGTTCTCCAAGAACATCAACGCGAATGAGTTTATGAAACTCAGAGGCACTTCCCAAATCTGGTCCGACATCATTACCATATAACTTCTGAAAGTTAAGATCCTCGAGGCAGTCACAAGCTTGCAGCTTATCTTCCCACATTCAGAATCCAACTCCCTCTGTCTCCTATAAATGAGAGGGTCTGCACCTGTCAGACATAGGTGCTCGTATGAGAGGTTTATCATCCACAACCTTCGAGTAATGGTTTGGATCGGTTTCACTCCTAGTTAATCTCATCTGCATTAGACAGCTATCAATCCTCTCATACTATGCCCGAGGTGTTTTTCTTCAAGCCATAGAGGGCTTTCTTCCACCTGTATATATGAGATTCCTTGATCATGATTCTCAAACTCCTCGGGTTGTTCCAAACCCGTGAACCTGCTGCATGAGGGGAATGGTCCCCTTATAATATTTTCCTTCGGTACATTTCAAACATGTACCTTCATGCTCCTTTTTGAATTCAGGCATCCTAGTCACCATCTAACTCACAGACCTCCAGTGCTGAGTCAATGGACATGGTCCCTAGTGGACTTCCTGCAACCTGAACTCAAAAACATCTTTGAAGGATATATTTTCAAACACGTACCTTTCCACGATAAGTGCCACCCTGTAACCTTTGACTTCCATTTCTGAGATGGACATCAAGTTCTTCTTGCGATCAGGTACATAAAAGAGATTTTGGGGTTCCTTGTTTTCGTGGAAGAGTCGACCATTTCCTTGATGACCTGCATTACCAGTCATTCTTTTGATCATTGAAGATGTCCCAGGAATGATTGTTATCTTCATCAAGAGATGTGTCTCTGCTATTCGGACACTCCTTCGCATAACGGCCGCACTTATTTCAACAAGGCATCCGCCTTTCCTTCCACCCTTAGATCCGAACTTCCCAATGAAGTGATCTTTAAGATGGACCATCAAAATATTCCGCTGTGCCATTCTGATAACATTCTTTGCTTTGAATTCACCCTCGGTGAATTATGAGGAACCCATTGATCCTTCTGCCTTATCCCAACTGTCTTCGGTGATTGCTATTTCACTCTTCCTTGGGCATTGTCTTCACCTCAGCTCTTATACCATGTTAAGTTTAGGTATGTTCTATGCTATAGCAATTTATTTAAATTTTCATAGATAGCAATCACATCAACATTACGATAAACTGCAGATAGAACATAAATATAAAACACAGAAGACAAGCCAAGGCAAGAGGACACAAGATATGGCGCGAGCCAGGGACAAACCCCACAATGTGTGGGGAAACCCTTTGATCAAATCTTCTTTTATCTTCAAAGTTCAGCAGAGAGAGAGAGAGTACATTTACAACAGAAGTCAACACTTTGACTTTATCTAGATCTAAGCATAGATCATCTCCTATAACGATGAGATCAGTTGAAGATAATTTGCAGTCATGACATTGCAGATGAGTCTCCAAACGTACGAGGCGGGCATCCATCCTCTCCAAGATGGACATCTGGTGTACCTGCTCTCTGCGAATCTCATTCAGAATGATGGATATCTGGTGTACCCGCTCTCTGCGAATCCCGTTCACAAAGGAAATAATTTCATGTCTCTCTTCAGGTTTTTCCTGGAGGAAAAGTCCCAATAGGATCTTTACCTGCCAATACAATGTGATGGAGTTCATGTATTGGATCCTTCTTCCCCTGCTATCACCAAGGTCAGGAAGCCAACTAGAAACCTCTGCCATGATTTCTGCGTCGGAGAAGGCCCCACGCTCACGAGTAACATGATTCTCGACCTGTTGAATTTCTTCTCGGATATGAGGGAAAATCACTGAACGATAAATCATTGCTGCTTCTTGCGCCTCGTACTGAGAAGCAAACAGGTTGCGCTGCCTGCTAGAACCTCTGCGGCTACGCATCCGCTGTCTCGACATTATTAGATCCAAATAGAAAATAAACCAAACAATACACCGAAACCTCCGCCATGATTTCTGCGTCGGAGAAGGCCCCACGCTCACGAGTAACATGATTCTCGACCTGTTGAATTTCTTCTCGGATATGAGGGAAAATCACTAAACGATAAATCATTGCTGCTTCTTGCGCTTCGTACTGAGAAGCAAACAGGTTGCGCTACCTGCCAGAACCTCTGCGGCTACGCATCCCCTGTCTCGAAATTATTAGAGCCAAATAGAAAATAAACCAAACAATACACCGAAATAACCACAAGCCGCCCACGGAAGAGAACCCTCGCACCCAGAAGCCAGACAGCTTTGGAACACGTACACCAGGTCAAACTACCAGAATTAATACAACCACAACAGACTTACAACACCATGTAGAGAACCCCCCGCCCCCCTGTCTGAGCCGAGGGTGAGTAATACAACTATAAAAACCAGACTAACAGCAGCAAAAGAGTAAGCCCATCGAAAATTAGAGATGGTGAAACCAGCCAAAACTCATACCTCTCTGACCAGGAATAACAGGACCTGACCCAAAGCCACTGAAGGAGGTTGACTCCGAATAACGATGCAGCAACCTGGAAATTTCTCGCCAGTTCCTTTCGCACTGCTCTGCATAACATCGGGACCAGGAACAAAGCTCCTGCCCACAACCACAGCGGACCAGAACTCACCCAAACGCCAGAAGCATGGAACTAAATACACACCCCTGAGGATCACTGCCACCGTCTAGCCTGGGACCCCATTTATCTTACAGCGTGTATGTTCCTTGAGAACAACGCATATATATATATATATATTGTGCTCCATAACATTTCTACAGCGAAGCATATATATATTGCGTTCCCAGCGTATGGCTGTGTCATCATTATCTGCGTGTAAGATACTCTATGAACTGCGCTTTGACAACAATGTATATAATCCTTTATGAACAGCGTATATGATCCTCTATATAAAGGCATCCATTAACTGCGATTAGGGCTGCTTAGAACAGCGTATAAGTTCATGACTGCATTCTCCGTTAGGGCATCATACTAGGCCGGCATAATCTAGTGTGAATCTCCTTCTCCAAAAACCCAAGACGTGGAGAGGAGATCACTTGAAGTGAGTTACCAAATGACTTCAAATCCTCCTCTATTTATACTAAAAATGAAGAGGCTAAATAGACACGTCGGCTGGGCTTCTAGAGCCTACACAAGAGTTGGTCGGCTTGATAATAATTACATAAACAAAATAAATTCATATCTCCATAAATACTTATTGGAATCGGATGATCTTTGGATCAATCCTATAGCTATCGACGAGAGGGATCCAATAAAAATATCAGCTGCCATAAATAAGCCGACCCACATGGAGTTTGGCCCTAGTTGCCAATTTAACACCATCCCTTCTCCAGCTCTCTTGGGTTCTTAATGCGAGAAGACATCTCCTAAGGGTCCGCTCCGTGCTACTCTGCATCCTCCTCTTTGGTCTCAAGTGAAGGTGACCACGCCTTTGTCAGAGCCCCGTTCTGTGCCACCTGTCTATTTTCCTATTTCCTTTCCTATTTGTTCTGCCTGGGCCTTCTCAGTGGCCTCGTTTTTCCTCTTTTCGACCAGCTGTGCCATCTTTAGCTTGGCCTCCTCCTTCTTCTTCTTCTATGTAGTGGACTTGCTTCCACCCACCGCCAAGTCCGTGGTAGTGTGCCACTCCGTCATTTTTTTATCAAGTACCGGATCGGTGGCATCATCTGTGGCTAGGTAGGGTATATCTTACCACTTCTGCAGAGAGTCCTTCCATGCCTTGATTGATATCTAATGGAAATCAGCTTTGAACTCAGCATAGCTCTGCAAGTTAGCATATACCATGGGAAAAAATCATGGCTTGTGATTGATGGCCATACTGATATTCATTTCCATCAAGATCCAGAAGATCTTGCTATCAAAAACTCGCACCGCATCCTTGGTTTCCCACAATAAAGCATACTTCGCTGCTTCAGGAAGGTCTGGCATGATCGAGGAAATTGGCTCTCCTTTGGTAGCTCCCACGCTACAGCATGATCGACAACAAGGGCCACGTGTAGTGGAAGGTCTTGCTTTTCTCTTGCACTTCACACAATTCGCCGAGAACTCTCCACGAAGGTAGTCCGACTAGTTAAACTGGACTCCTTCCGTGCACTGTTGTGCGAGTGCGACGACAGGTGCCAGCACCTCATCGGCGCAACACTTCCGCATCACCTTCCTAGCAAGGATCTGCATTACTACCTTCATAGCAGGGTCGTAGATGCTGGAGATAACATACTCGTGCAACTTCTTCACCAGTTTGAATTTCTCCTTCATTGATTCTGCGAGCACCTACTCGCCACCCTTGCCACCAAATATCATAGCTGGATTTTCACCTGTATATAGCAGATGCATTATTCTTTGAATCAACATATCGATGATGAGTATCGGCTCCTCCAGCCATAGACACCCATCATGCACTAAGCATAGTAGTTGCCTTATGACCAACATTATCACCAGGGTGTAGTTATAATGCGACACATAGAGTAGTTTGAGTAATCTTGCCTTCTCTACCCCCTTGAGCCACCTATGCAGCTCCAACGCTGTCATCCCTGTATTCGTGTTTATGACGCAACACATCAGCTATTCAGTCACCAGGTGTGGGAACTTTCCGTGGTCCGCCAAGTCCCAATCTTTGAGCTTCAATATCAGCACCCGTGCCAAACGCAGACTGTAAAAAGCAATTTCATATGGTAGCAAAGGGGTTTGTAGGGGAGTCTTACTTTCATCAATGTCCTTTGGGACCTTGGACTTAGGCTTGCACGAAGGGAGATACTCCGACAACTGTGTAATAGGGTCTGCACCCTAGGCTTCAACCTCCTCTATTTCCACTCACACATCCTCATCGTCCATTGGGATGTCTTCGATATCCTCCTCCTTTGCTTCTAGGTTTATAGCCTTTCCTTTCTCCTTGGCAGTGGGCTTTGGTGGGTTTTGTTTTGGCGATGCACACACTGGTATGGTAGGTTGCTTTCCCTTCTTGTCCTTCACGGTTTCATTGGTTGGGGTTGGCTTTGGTCTCGATGTTCTCAGTGATTTAGGGACCTTCGCCAATACTTTGGCCACTTCTGGAGTAGCTACTTCAGCCTAAATATCAATATCCTACACATTCTCCTTTACTGCCACTTCTTCAGTGTTCATAGCTTCTGCGCGTGTTGACATGACACTATTCACTAGTTCTTGTGTCTCCTTTGACAATTGTTCAAACGTCAAACTCGCTACCAGATCTTGAAAGAATTCACAGTTCATGTGCACCTGAGAGCGCAACAACCCAATTCTCAAAATGCCAAGTGTTTTTCGCTGGAAAACCACTTGTAATTTATAGGGCATTTTGAATTCAAATCTGACCGTTCCCCAAAAATTAGTTCATTAATGCTGGATTGGCTACATATTTTCAAGGATCTAAGCCATAAATTTCGTCTTAAATGTTAGTCGCCCACTCCATTTGGCCTCACTCCTATCATCTTTTCATGAATAGTGATTTTAACAGTCACTTTTCGGCCGACCTACGTGATTTCTCCTGGGTAGCGCAACGCCCTCCGTGCTGCTGTGGACCCAGTGACACATCCTTGCTTCTCACCATCTTCCAATCACGCAGCTCCCCAACTCGGGAAGTGTAGTTTATAGTCCTGCGCCTCCTTTCAGCTACCTAGAGTGCTAATACTGTGCTACTTTCATTTAGTCACATGGTCGGACCACTGGTGTATGGCTTCAAGTGACTGCCATTCACCTTTCCTGGGAAGGGTTCTCCATTTAATTTTACCAATTACAATGCTTCGTCGTCGCTAATTTCCTTAATAACATAAGGCCCTAACCAATGCATCCTAAACTTCCCTATAAATTTATCAAACTTACTATCATATAAAAAAACCAGGTAATTTACCTTAAATGTGCACAAATTGATGTGTCGATCATGCCATGCCTTTTCACACTACTTTTGGACCTACTGGTGAAATCCTGCGCAAAATATTTCTTCTTCGAGCTCATCTAGCTGTACAAGCCTCTCCTCCAGGGCTCCATGATCCATCATACCTATGAGTGCTGCTATGCACAGACTAGGCACGATGTATTCCATAGATATTACCGCTTCCACACCATAGACAAGCTTAAAGGGGTTTGTCCATTCAACTTCTTGCATGTCGTTCGATAAGCCCACAGTACTGCAAGTATGCGTTGGTCCCAATCACTTTGTTGAGCATTACAAACCTTGGTTAGTGCATTTTTTAGCACTTTGTTGAATGCCTCCACTGTCCCATTAGCCTGTGGGTGATAAGGTGTGCTCTTCTGGTGGTATACCTAAAATTCCTCCATCATTGCGTTGATCGTCTCATTCAGGAAGTGCGTACCATGATCAGTCATCAAGATCTTCGGACTTCCAAATTGTGTCAATACATGCTCAAATAGAAACTTCATGGCAGTTTCACCCATGCAATCCTTCACTGGCTGCGCTTCTACCCAATGATTCAAATACTCCATTGCAGTGATAATGTACCTTGCTCCTGTCTTTCCTTGTGGCTGAATGGATCCTACAAAATCTATCACCCACTTCTCAAAGGGTTGCAACATCATTTGTGGATTCAAAGGCATTTCATCCCTCCATGATCGCCTACCCGTTCTTTGACATACATCACATGCCTTGCAATATGCTTTTGAGTCCTAATGAAGGGTTGGCCACTACAACCCTGCACGTAAATCTTCTGCGCGATTTCTCTCCCTGCATAATGTCCTCCTATGGCACCCCCATGAGCATCCACGAGGATGTTGCTTCTTGCGAACTTAGGTACATACCATCGCAGTATCTCATTAGTCCCCATTTTGTACAAATTCCTAGCAATGATAGAGAAATCTGTCGCGCGCACCACTAATTCCTTATTTTGCTGGACAATGTATCCTTCTAGTGCAGTTCCTATTGTTAGGAAGCATATTATATCCTCAAAATGAGAATCCACGACATGCAATGCAAATATTTGTGCATCAAGCAATACTTCTTCCAAGTTAGTAGGTTCCTCCCCTGTTTTGAAGCGCGACAAATGGTCTGGTCCCACATTCAATCATCCAGGATTCACAACAACTTCAAAATTGTACTCCTAGAACAATAAGAACCATCTGCATATTCTCCCCCCCCCACACAGGCTTATTGACTGGTACTTCAGCGTGGAGTGATCTGTATACATCCTAAAATGGCCTCCAAGCAAGTAGTGCATATACTTCTGGAGCACAACATCATAACTAGCCCCTTGCGCTCAGTGGTGGAATAGTTCTTCTTTGCTTTGGCGAAACACGTGCATGGATCATCCTTCCTGTCATACTTGTCTGTGATTCGCATCTTTTACTTCCCAAATCATGTTCTCATCATCCTCCTACATTTGTGCCAATCATCAAAGCTTCCTTTATGCGTACCCCACTATCTTGCGGGCGTAACATGCAGTTCCTAGTCCAATGCCTAGAAGTGATGCTTTTTTGGTACCTCCCTTTCAAATGCATCCAAAAAGATATCTACCTCATTCACACCATCATAAGTAGAAAATTTCTTACCTCTAACGACACACAGCACAATGACCAGGTCATCATGTTGCAATTCAGGGTAGTTACTTCATGTAACCAATTCTGCCAGCGTTCTATCTCTTCATTAGAGTCCGAAGTGAAGGAACTCTCGCAATCCCATATAATCTGTCCATCCGTCATGTTATCTTATAAATACAGTCCAAGTCATCATCACTCTCATAATCGCGGATAGGTTCAGTATAGTGCGATCCCTCAGTAGGATTGAGGGGTACTATTATGCACAACGATTTCTTCTCAAAGGTCATCTTTCACTTCTTCAGATTGATTACCCTGTTCATATCAGTAACCCAGTCAATTCCGAGGACCACAGGATAGGGATTGTTGTCATCCACTATCTCTATTACTTCAAAATCAGCCAGCATGCTCACTCCCTCAATATCCATGGTCACCCCTTGCAGCCGCCCTGTGGGGATGAAATTCTGCTGATTCGCCATCCTTAGCTAAATTGGAGACCATTGTAGCACAAGTCTCCCCATTCGCTCCCAAGTCTTATTTGGTAGGACATTCACATCTGACCCCAGGTCCAAAATGCCCTGATCCATTTCATATTCTCCTATCTGTGCAGTTAGTCTCATCTCTCGTCCCGTCCTTGTTTTATGCTTGCTAATCTTTCATACTACGCACAGCTCACTTGGCGCATTTCCAGCACATATATTGATGAGTTCTTGTAACCCTTTCACAGCATCACTGTCATTTAGTAACTTCATATAGGTCTCCAGGAAGGTTGTGAGCATAGAGGGGTCCATCTCTTGCTCAGGCTTATCCTTGCTTCTTGAGGTGGAGGCCTCAGCGAAGCTCTTCTTAGCTTCCATGAAGGTTTCACGTGCACGCTCCAAATTGACTCAGCCTCCCTTGTCAGGGCTTTGCGAACCCGTGTACTGTCTTCTGGGTGTTTCCCCTTGTCATCTCCTATCACGATTCCACTTCTGAGCACTATATTTACGTTTGGATCTTCCTCGTGCGGCTCAGAACTCATCATTTGTAGGTTCTGTGTCAGCGGAGGTGGTAACATCCCTTTGTCATGTATCCTAGCTATTAGCGTAGGATAGTATTCCATTTCATGATCAAACAGTATGAAATACTTTCACAAAGAACGTGTTTGAATAGTGCAATCGCGGGCATAGTGTCCTGGTCCTCCGCAATTATAGAAAATCATCTATCCTCGACCTCTACCAGGTCCTCCTCCACCTTGGCCTCTTCCACGCCCCTGAAATCTTGTCGGCTCCATCCCTGTGCTCTGTTCAAGGGGCCGTGTTTTGGCCTAAACCCTATAGGTGGGAGTTCTATCCATCATCAGTTCATAGCTCCTAAAAGTAGACTCATCATGCCCTAATAACCTACAAAAGTTGTCGAAGAGCTGTTGTGGTGTCTGTAAAAACTTCTGTAGCAAGTGATAGTTATCCGTGGCATGTTTTTGGGCTACTTGAGAGATAACGCACCATAATGTAGGCACTGCTCTAGGTCCTGCTTGAGCTTTTGGCCTTAAAGGCATCGGTCCTCCTCCTGCAATATAGTTTGCAAAGACCAAGCAATGGTATTTGTCATGCCCCTGACTCTTGCATTTCAAGCACCATACCTCCTCGGGCAACTGTGGTTGAACCATCCTATCCTGCTTTAGACTTTTCATCTCAAGGAATAGGTTCTTTAGTTGTGCATGGATCTGTTGAACCCCCAGGTTTGGATCTTGCATCGGGGTTTCATGTAGCCTCATGGAAATCTCCAAGGCCTTTTCCTGAGTTGTTATCTTCTGCTACGATAACGCACTTCTTAAGTGTGGTAGCAGCGAAGCTACAAACCACTCGCGATGTTGTCCATCTGTCAAATTCATGTTGGCTTCACGGATTGTACACTTCAACCTTTGATCTAGTTCCCAAGGCATCTCGCTTGGTTGCATCACGATCTTTTTGAATCCCATAATTGACTACACCTCAAATTTAGACCTACTAAATTCCCTATCCAGTGCTTCCTAGATGTCTGCCACTCCAACATTCGGGTTATTGTTAGAGTAATTATTATACCAGGTTAGCGTGGAGTCTTGTAGAGCACTAACCAGTGTCGCATTCTTTATATGATCATCTATAACACCTTGAGCTTCCCATACAACCCTCACAATGAACCAGAATTGGTCTAGGTCTCATTTCCCAAGCCTTTGAACAAAGGCAACTTCACTGTATTTTCCATACTGAACTGTGGTGGAGGTGGAGGTGGTACAGGTGAAGTTGGAGGTGGTTTGGGTGGAGGTGGTATTCGTAGGAATCCTTGCCTTATTAATTGATAGCACTTCACGTAGAAACCTTCACTATCCCTTTTTCGTCACCTCGTGGAGGAGAAATCAATGGACTATACTCCAAACCCTTTTTTCCTTCGTTCCTGGAGGTTTTTTCACTTCGTGTAGTCCTGAACATCAAGGTAGATTCATAACCCATTTTTCACACAATAGAATTTTAATCCAGGTATTCAAATATGTTACATACTTACCTCGTGGTCCTTTGAAAAAGAACCGCTCCGCCTCACTGTAGGTGACTGAAGTGTCGACTGTGAATTTAGTCACAAATCCTCCTATGATGCAATCAAGCCAATGATCGATAGAGCGAGTGATCTTATCCTCTGATACTTCCAACCTTCGCACTAGCTCCGGGGTCCACACAATAGGACCGTCAAGTTTCCACCTTCCTTGTTTATCTGCTAGCTTCATGATCCACTCGTATAGCTCAATAGGGGAGGAGAAGAAAAAGATCTTGTGGATCTCTATATATAGGTATCTATCCAACCACTGTTCCTTTATCAATGTGGGTTTCTATTCTCCTATACCGCGAATTCATGGATCTTTCTATCCAACTAGTCTCCAATCTCCTTCTTAGTTGGATTCCAGTAATACGACATCACACATCTCTTATGCAAATTCTGGTCCCGGCAACGAAACCATTTGTTGACTTGAGGGGGCCTTACCCAGATTCAATGTTAATTAGCCAAACAAATCCCTACACTACTGGCCCTTTCGACATCATCCCACGGAGCGCGGACCGAAGTCTCACGTGAAGCAGTATGGGGGGGTGTTGGAACCAAGTTTCCATACCCTGAGATGGTTTTGATGTCGTTTGATTCCTTCTATCCCTGCCTTTGCACAGGTGGCTTCACTCTAGGGCTTGCAAGACAAACCCTCTATTCCAACCTTCTGTAGCTTTGCAAAAGTATACGATCGACCTTCACGCAGCCTCACCCTGTGGCTCAGGTACTTTCATGCTACTATGGCAGCGTTCCGTGCAGATTCCCCAATTATCCTAAGTGATTTTCTTATCTCTTAAAATACTTAAAGTTAACACCGCGTAAATAGATATTCATAATTGCATTCAATTATTCAATGTAATTGTGGTCTTTCACGCATCATACAAGCACAATAAAGGAAATTCATACATAAAATATCTAGATGTATCAACAAAACAAAGACACAGAAATTGGGGAATATCTCTCTTTATTAATATCTCCCAAGTTTTTACAGACTCTTTCCACCTTGCGCACATAGTTGTAGGTGTCCGTGCACTCAGGTGTGGACTTCTACCCTAGGCCTTTGTGCACTCAGCTGTAGAGACTCTACCTATAGTACAACTTGAAACTTAGACTTCTTCTTCAGAGCTATCACTCTATTACATCATCTCCCATTCTATTCATGCCTAAACTATTTAGAGCTTAGCTATTTTTATATAATCTCATGGTATGCAGACCATGGGTAGATCTCTTACAGCCGAATTTACTTTACAAAACTAAGGGAAAACTACTCTTTTTAACACATATGCCTTCGTGCTCTGTGACCACAAAATGTGGAGTCTTTACAATTATATTACAAAAATTGACTTAATATGGGCTTTTAGCCCCAAAACTGCCCTTGGGGGATCCTGCTCCTAACATGAGGCTAGCGAGATGAGGTTTCCCTGCAGATCAGAAACTCCTACAACAAGATACACTATTTTCTTCATTTATGCACAATTTCATTCATAGATGGAAAATATGAGTTGAATTTTGGGCAGCAGATCCCCCACTAGTAGGTTTTTGGGGCTTAAAGCCCATTTTTGGGTCAATGTAATGTAAAGACCTCACAAAATGTGGGTCCGAAGTGTGAGAGTCTAGGGTAGTCCGCCCTAAAATATTGTAATTTAATATAGAAAGTATCAGCCTACCCATGGTTTGCAGACCATGGGAATGTATAAATAGAGCGAGGCTCTAAGTGTAGAAGGTAGCTTTTTGGATCTGATCTGAAGTGATATGGGTTTCTGAATGCAATATTCACTCTAAGTCTGTAAGTCTGAGTCTTAGCTCATAGTAGTAAAGAGAGGCTCTGCAACTATGTGCGCAGAGGCCTAGTAGCGTCTGCAGCTGTGTGCGTGGACCCCTACAGTTGAGTGGGCAGGGTGGAATTGGATTGTACTGGAAAAGAAGGCTAATAAAATATAAGTTGATTCTGGAGTATTGTGCATCTGATCTGTGTGTTTATGTTTCGGTTATATCTTTGCATCTGTTTACAGTTTATGATATGCACACCAATTATACGTGTTAATTGAGTAAACAAGAATACTGGGTCCACAAAATTAAGTCAAATTTATAATAATAACTCAGTAAGGATAAAGGATCTGGACAACGCACCATCGCCCTCTGTACAGAGCTATGTGAAGGCCAGAAAGCTATGTGGAGTATCACGAGCATGCAAGATCATATCACGACCTTTATAGACCTCATCAAGACATCCCTAGGGTGCGGAAAGCTGGTTCCAGCACCCTCCCATACTACCTCAGGTGAGACTTCAGTCTGCACTACGTGGATTATTGCCGAAAGGGCTGGTAGTGCAGGATTTGTTTGGCTAAATCACTTCTGAACCTAGGTCAAGCCCCAATAAGCCAACAAATGGTTCCATTGCTGGGATTGGGATCTGCTGAAGGGATGTCTGATGTTGAAACACTGGAACCCTATAAAGAAGGAAATTGAAGAGTGGTTAGATCGGAGGATTCATGAATTCGTGGTATAAGAAAATAAAACTGTGTAGATATCCGAGAAGAGGAGGCTGGATCACTACGTATATACGAAAATCCATGAGTTCTTCTTTGCGTCCTTCTCTTCTGAACTATATGATAGGATCGTGAGGTCAGCCGAAAGCCAAGGAAGATACAAGCTCAATCAATCGATAGTGTGAACTCCAGAGTTAGTACGCAGACTAAAGGCATCAAAAGATAAGATCATGTGGGCTATGGACCATTGGCTTGACTGGATAATAGGGGGGTTCATCACTGAGTTAATTGTAGACACGACTGTGAGCTATAGCGAAGCAGAACGACGTTTTCTCAAGGGAGCGTGAGGTAGGTACATCAAACCTCTGAATATCTGGATTAAGATGTTGTTATGTGAAAAGAGGGTTATGTGAATACATTAATGAGTGGAACAACATGGAGCAGAAAGATCTACAAAGGGATTGAAGGGTTAGGGAACAATCCTTTAATTTCACCTTCATGAGAGAGCGAGGAAGTGCACGCTTGAGTTTCTCCAAGAAGTGCAGTTAGTTTGATAAGGCAGCACATTCCGCAGTTATCAACTCCACTTACGCCATCACCCACTTCACCTACTTCACCTCCATTTGCAACCACCACATCTCCACCAAACCCGCAGTTCAGCATGGCAAGCATGATCAAGCTACCCATATTCAGAGGAGTAGGGAATGAGGATCCAGATTAGTTCTGGTTCGTGGTAAAAGAAGCATGGGAAGCACATGGGGTTACAGATGACAACATTAAGAATGCCACTTTGGTTAGCGCACTACAGGATCATGCACTGACATGGTATATCAAGCACTCGAACGACCACCCAAATGCAGGAATAGCGGAAATAAAAAATGCGTTGAATAGAGAGTTTAGCTAGCCGAAGTCAGAGACACAGTCAATCATTGGGTTTAAAGAGATAGTGATGCTTCTAGGTGAAACCCCTTGGGATTTGGATCAGAGGCTAAAAAGTACGATCCGCGAGGCTAATATGACACTGACAGATGTGCAACATCGCACATGGTTTGTGGCATTTTTGACACCGCACCTGAGGATGGCGCTATCACAGCAGAAGCTTTCAACCCAGGCAAAAGCATTGGAAATGGTGATGAGGTTTCATGAAACACCAATATAGGATCTAGGGTTGGGAGTCCAACAAATCCACACACAGCTACAGAACCTATGCTTGGAGATGCAAAGTTTGAAGCAGGATAGGGCACCCCAGCCAGAAGCACGCGAAGAAGTGTGGTGTGTAAAATGTAAAGGCCAGGACCACGATAAGGATCACTGTCCAATATTCACGAACTATTTGGTAGGAGGGGGACCAATGCCATTGAGACCAGAGGCATAGGCAAGACCAAGTGTGGCACTCATGCTCTGGTGTGTGATCTGTTAGGTGGGAGGAAAGCACACAACGGACAACTATTGTTTGTTGCAGAAGTATACACAGACTCCCCAACTGTTGTTTTGCAGTTTTTGTAGATCAGTGGGCCACGATGAGCGTACTTGTCATAGTTATGAGTTAATGATGGAGCAGATCCCAACATATAGAATGCAGACGGAAATGCGAGGCCTTGACCTATCCGTAGGGATTGCGCATGCTAGATTTCAAGGGTGAGGGTGAGGATGAGGAGGAATGGGGCCAAGAAGGGTCCGTGGATAGTTAATCTGTTACAATTGTGAAGGACCAGGGCACTATGCTCATGATTGTACCAACCCAACAAGAATATCTTGTTCGTACTGTGAGCAGTTTGATTATGAAATGGTAGATCGTCCTACATTGATCGCACAGATGTGCGAGAAAGGGGTAATACAGCCTACTCCAACCCAGAACATCCAAATGATGAGGTCTGAACCTCATGAAGAAGACCCCAACATGAATATGGTGCTCAGAAGTGGCGTGACTGTAGGGGAAGATAAGGGGAAGCAGACCGAGGAAGATACATGGGTTCGCAAGGCTCCTACAAAGGAACCTGAGTTTGATTTGGAACGCGCCAAGGAGATGTTTATGGAAGCTAAGAAGAGCTTCATGGAGGCCTCTACTTCAAGTAGTAAGGATCAAATAGAGCCAGAAATGGATCCTTCTATGCTTACTACATTTTTAGAGACATGCATAAAGTTGTTGCACGACCATAAAGAAGTTAAAGGACTACACGAAGAAATAGAGCGCTGGTAGAACCAGTTGCATGAAGTAACAACGCTGAATTGCAATATGATGGTTAGATCACTGCAATGCATGATGACCAAAGCAAGGGAACTACCAAAAGATGATGGGGCAATAAATGTGGAGGAATCCTTAGACCAATGTGAAAGTGCAGTACCGGAACAACAGTAGTATGGTGTGCTAAAATGGGCACTACGCGTGACACCCGCACAAGGGTGGAGTACACATCAGGAGACTATGGGGAACTGGCATGAATGTAGAAGGCAGATGCGCGTATGGTTTGGAAGTCCCCAGCATTGAACATGAGCCGGGTAGCCAAGAAAAAGTGGTTTGTGTGCCCACCTACGTCGATGGATGCAGGAATGTGATGTGCAAACACCTCCTAGACTAAGGATAAAAAATCAGAACCTGACGTGATATCAAGGAAGGCAACACACTCCACAAACAGTTCGCAAAGGAGCGTTCAAAATGCTATGCAGAGTCATGAACAAATTTTACCAGATAAGATGAATTGATTGGGACTTACATATGCCAGCGGTCCGAGGGGCATATAGGACCATGTACAGGAATTGGGGCACGAAAATGGTTCCAAAAATGACAAGCGGAGTCAAGGCCGTAGTTTTGGGAAAGAATCCTCACACAATCACTCCTATAATTACGCCAGAACGCGAGGACTAGAAGGAAGAGATTATGCAGCTGTGCGAGGAAAAACATACGTAGATTCAAGAAGCCATTCAGTGGGGGAACATGGAGCTTCGCGAACTCGAAGAAGACTGGGTACGATTGAGGTAGAACAACATCTTAATGGATGAGGATATTAGATAACTGGAGACCAAAATCTCACAAGCATTATGCACCAACAGTAGGACAGGGCCATGTATGGGTAACCTCATCACCACGCTAGAATATTTTCACTGGGAGTTGTTGGCTATACTACCATGATGACCACACCTTATCAAGCGAAGAAACCAAGGAGGCACTCCACATAAGGGAGAATGTGAGGCACTGATTGGCTCATGGGTAACTAAGGAAGGTTGGCGAACCGGGTCGGGCAGTGACTTGAAGCCTCACACCAGTAGTGCGACCACCTAACTATCTGTAGGAAGCATAGTCTCACCACTCCAGACAGTTGAAAGAAAGTGTGGAACTATAAAATAGTTTACTAGGGAGCTGCGCAACAACAAGGGTGCATGCAGGGTCGGTATGTCACAAGGGTCATGGTCACGCAGAAGGGGTTTCCTGTTGCATGGATAGACAAGGAAGTGACCATTGGTATTGTAGAGCCTTGAACCTGTACCTCCTTAAACACCCTCTCAGCCTTCTTTTCCCATTCATTTCCTCCTTTTTCCCACTCATTTCATCCACCAAGTTGATTAAATCATTGTATTTTAGGACTTTTTACATGGTTTTCTAACTACGTTGATGACTGTTGTTTGGTTTAGAATTTTGGTTCAGAGTGTTGTGTTTTCGCAGCCAACACAGGTTTCCGCAGCTAATCCAGGTTTCTGCAGCCAGCACAGGATTCCGCAGCTATTTTATTAAATGATATGTTACAGGTGTCCTCCGAGAAGATGAGCCACATGGGCAAGTTCCAGGAGTTAAGGACATGGGACGTGTCCCTCCAGACCACCCAGAACAACCATAAAAGCCCACGGTCAACGAGGAGGAAAATACCGGTCAACAGAAGTGTTCAGCAGTGGCACAGCTCTGCGTTGCTCTGTTTTTGGGCACGTGAATCTAGGTGGCATCATCCTTAGCCACGGAGACAATCTAGAAGCACGAATCCAACAGCCATACTCTCCAGATTGAATGAACACGATGATAGTTACCTAGATCTGGGGACGCAGAGGATTCACGTGTTTTTAAACAGCTGGTTGAATAGCATAGATCTCATTAAAGTAGTTTGCTTTCTCCTTATAAATAAAGCGTCCTTGAACACTGTAGAGTTAATCGTTTTGTAATCGTTTTTTTAATGTAATTTTGAGCTCCCCACTGTACTTTTACATTTGCTGTCAATACATGAGAAGACTGTTTTGCATTTAAGCGTATAACTGCTCCTTGAACCGGCTAAAGTAGGCAAAGGGCCCCTGTTTGCTGAAGCCCTGTACAGTAACCTTTAATTTCTTGCATTTCTTTTTCTTGTTTCATGTATATTAGCTGTACAGATGTCTTTTAAATTGCTGCGTTTTTATTTATTTTCAACATGTATATTAGCTGTACATAAACTTTGATTTCTGTTGATTTAAATTTCTGCACTTTTATGTTCATGACTGATCAGTGTGTTATGCAGGTTTCTTAGCCAAGCCCGGGACAGTTTTCCTTCTTTTCTTTTCATAACTAGTGGCATGCGTGATCATCTTGTCTATGTTGCTGACCTTCATTGTTTTGCAATTTTGATTTTCCTTACTGTCATTTCTTTAACTTGCATATTTACTTTCTGCTCTTAGATATCAAGTTGTTCATCTATTGATGGTTCCTTTTCCATAATCAAATAACTTTATTGGGAGCCAAAATATCACTTAGTATAGCTTGATTTAGTTAGAACTCACATTACTTGACTTATTCATAACTATTTCTTACATGATAAATTCAGCTGAAAGGCAAAAGGTTAAGAGAAAGTTAAAGTATTGTGACTAGTCTCTTTTATGTAGTTTCACTTAGATTTCACATTGCTTAACATTTCATGATATCTTTTCATGGAGAAGATTAAGTTGAAGAGTTGAAATAGTGTGAGATAGTTGTTCTTACTTTTAGTTGGATTTAATATAGATTTCATTTTCATTTTCATTCAGCAGCAGAGATACCGGGCCGATGTCATTAGTCCTTTATTTGATGTCTTTATTTTCCTTTAAGAGTTGATTTTATTGCAGTTGTTGTTCAAGCTTTCTTGTAGAATACTTTTTAAGTTTTGAGAAATCATTTAGAGATCACCACAATCATCCACATTTCACTTGCTTTATTACATTTCCATCACATCACAGTAGGAAAGATACATTCGAAAACAAATTTAAAAAAGCTAAAAACGACAAAAGACTCAGAAAACGGTTACCTAAGTACATATAGTAGACCTCACTTCATCAGCTTACGAGCCTCGGGTTGACATTTAAAAGTTGCAATTTAGACATCACTAAATTGACCAAACATTTTGGCGCCGTTGCCGGGGAAGTGAAATTAGGTAGCCAATTTCTAAAAAAAAAATTAAGAAAATTTCAAGGAAGGAAAATTGATAACCTCTCAAAGTATGCTCTCCTCTTGCACCTAGAGTGATCTGGAGGATCAGAAAAGAGAAAGTTATTGGTTTAATAGTTTCTTGAGTATGCTCTCTTCTTGCACCTAGAGTGACCTGGAAGATCAGAAAGAGAATTATTAGCCCAACTTGAAGAAAAAAAATTAAAAAATGACATGCATAGAGCAAGAGATTCTAGGGGAAGGTTTTTAGCTAGAGCCAAGAGTTCGATTTTTACAAGTCCATCTACTTCAAGGAATAGACAAGAGACACCTCCATCATCTCCAACTTACACTCCTAGCCCTAGGATTCCTGGAATTCAAGAGGCAGGAGTCGACTCTCCCACACCTTCCATCGAATTCGAATTAGAAAGAGATCCTTTCCTTCCTTCTACAGAAAGACAAATTGTAATTGAAGAAGTAGAATCATCTGAAGAAGAAGAGGGAGAAATTCCTTCTCGTTCACCCTTTGTAGAAGAACAAGAAGACTCTGAAGTCTCTAGGGAAACTACTATGACAGAGGAAGGAGCAACTGGATTTGGTAGAGGTAGAGGTAGAGGAGGAGGAGGAGGAAACAATAGAGGAGGTAGAGGTAACATTGGGGGAAATAGGGATGGAGATAACTCATTTGGATTTCCTATAGTCGATGAGGACTCCCGAGCCAGCATGAAAAACATCTCACCATCTGTCCTCCAAAACTTCCATGGGTTAAGGAATGAGGACCCTGAAACATTTCTATTTGAGTTTGAAGTCGTGTGTCGAACTTATGATTATCTGGAAGACTCTCAAAAACTCAAACTGTTTCCTTCAACATTGAAAGGAGCAGCCTTGAAATGGTTCATGGGATTACTCACTCAATCCATTAGGTCTTGAAATGATATGAAACAAACATTTTTGGATAGGTACCTGGACTATTGTATGCCCACCAATCACAAGGATGAGGTATTCAAAATGGTGCAAAGAGAAGATGAAAACTTGGAGGATTTACTTGAAAGATTTCAATACAACCTGAAAAGAGCAAAAATGAGTAACTTAGATGAGGAGACCTTGAAAGCCCTTCTATTAAAAGCCATTAGAGATGAATGGATAGATATTTTGAACATGATGGGGAAGGGAGATATATCTCAACTTTCACTCAATGATATAGCAGAGCTATGTGTCCATCTCTCAAGGGGGAAATCTAAAACTCAAAAAGGGCCTAGAGATCCTTCTCTCATCAGAGCAAACAAATCTGCAACTGGATCAGTAAGTAGGGCTGAGATTGGCAACATGCTTGATGAATTCAAAACTGACATCTTAGGGAGTCTTAGTGAACAACTAGACACCCTTAAGATTCACAATAAATAGAAAGCAGAAGCTGAGGTTTTGGCCATCTTTTGCCCAAAATGTAGGAAGAAACATGCTCTAAGGGAATGTCCCTTGGATGCAAAAGTTGTAGAAACATGTGTAATTTGTTCAGAGAATCATGAGACCAAGGATTGTCCTTCAATTCCTGGGCTCAAAGCTGTCTTTCAAGAAGATCCAAATACAATCGAATCTCTCTGTTTTGTTGCAAGGAGACCTTGGCAGGGGCAACAAAATCAAGGGTTTAGCAACTCTATGAATTTTCAACCCCCACCAAATTGGAATCCTTGGCAACAACCTTGGTCCCAACCTTAAAATCCTTTTCAATCATGGGTACAAGGTATGCAAAATCCTTATGGGAGATTTGCTCAATTTTACCAATATCCTCCATCTTTTCAAAACCAACAAGCTCCACAACTTCCAAATCAAAATCCACGACTATCATTGCCATTTCCATAACAACAACAACAACCTTCTCAACAGAATCCAAATTCTCAACTCTTGCTTCCATTCCAACAGAAGTCAAATCAACTTCCTTCTCAGCCATTGCCAAACCCCAATAATAAAAACCCTCAAAATGCTTACATGATGGAAGGTCAACAATTTCCTACCTATATGATTGTTCCTCTCAATGAAGTACAACTCAGATCAGGTAGAGTCCTAGATAAACCTTCTATAAATGCTCAAAAGCAAAGCATTTTTGAGGAAGAGTCTCTTGAAGCCAATAAGGGTTCTGAAGCATCTCTTCAAAACCCAAACACTCAAAAAGAAAAAAGAAAAAGAATTAACCCCCACAACTCCCATAGTTGAGCAACCTGCATCTTTATCCACACCTCCTTTTCCTGAAAGATTACAAATTGACAAAGGACTGGAAAAAAAAAATTGGTTGCCTGACTATAATTTTCTAGATGAATTGAAGAATGTCTGTATCAAGATTCCCTTGTTACAAGCCATTAAAGAGATTCCTATTCTAGCAAAAACAATAAAGGAGTTAAGTCTTAAAATACCAGGAAGGAAACCAAGAGATACCAGAAGGATCCACCTGGTAGGGAAAATTGCAGATATCATGATGGGAAAAATTACTATGCAGAAATATGTAGATCCCGGTAGCCCAATTGTTAAAACACATATCAATGGGGTAGAAATACCAAACACTTTGATTGATTTAGGAGCTGCTATCAACATCATGAGTAGACAGAATATGGAACAGCTAAAACTTCCTAATCTTCTTTTTACACCTACCTTATTGCAACTTGCAGATCGATCAATTATTAAACCAGATGGTGTATTAGAAGACATTCCAGTCTCCTTAGACTCTTGGGAATATCCAGTGGATTTCATGATTTTAACTCCCAAGAGTAATCTAGGAGGATATCCTCTTATTTTAGGAAGACCTTGGCTAGCCACAACTGATGCTTTCATAAGTTGTAGGTCTTGGGATATGTATATTTCTGATGGTAATTCGACAAAGAAGTTCAATCTGTATCCTCTAGCAAAATCAATTACAGAAATAGGAGATAATGAGTGGGTTGATGATGAAGATACTATACAACCTGTCTTTACCATTTCTGAGATTAGTGAAGATAGTCAAATTCTGAACACATTAGAAAATTTTGAACCATCTTCAGAATATGACCACACACAATTTCAGTTGGATTCTAACATTGAGATTTTTCCAGGAAAAACATTGAATATCAACAGAAACTTGGAAAAATCACATCAGGGGGAGCTAACCAAAATCTTGCAAAAACATTCTACTGCATTTGCATGGGAGTATATTGATATGAAAGGTATTGACCCTAAGACTTGCATTCATCACATCTACATTGAGGAAAATAGTAGACCAATCAGACAACCTCAAAGAAGGATGAATCCAAACCTTAGGGAGATAGTGAAAGAAGAGCTCCAAAAGTTACTTAATGTAAACTTCATTTACCCCATTTCAGATAGCCGGTGGGTTTCTCCTTTGGTTATAGTACCTAAAAAGAATGGTAAATGGAGGGTTTGCATTGATTACAGGGAATTGAACAAAGCAACTTTGAAGGATCACTTTCCTTTGCCCTTTATTGATCAAGTATTAGATACTTTAGCAGGCAAAAAGTATTTCTCATTTTTGGATGGTTTTAGTGGTTACAATCAGATTCAGGTAGCACCTGAAGATCAGGACAAAACCACATTTACCTGTCCATGGGGAACTTTTGCTTACCGAGTACTTCCTTTTGGACTATGTAATGCACCCGCAACATTTCAAAGGGCAGTACTAGGAATCTTTTCTGATCTAATTTATGATTGTGTAGAGGTCTATATGGATGATTTTACAGTTTATGGTAATTCATTTGAAGAGGCATTAGAAAATTTGGAAAAAGTCCTTATAAGATGTAAAGAAACAAACCTTTCATTAAGTCATGAAAAATGTTTTATGATGTTTACTGAAGGGATTGTTTTAGGACATCATATTTCAGGAGATGGAATTAAAGTTGATAGATCAAAAGTTGAAGTCATCTCCAAGTTACCTATTCCAAATTGTCAAAAAGATGTTAGAAGTTTTCTTGGATTTACTGGATATTATAGAAGATTTATTGAAAACTTCACCAAGATAGCATCTCCGCTCTTCAAATTACTTACAAAAGACTGTGAATTCAATTGGGATCCTGACTGTCAATCTGCATTTGAAACTTTGAAAACAAGAATATCTGAAGCACCCATTTTGAGAGGGCCAAATTGGAAACTTCCTTTCCATATTTCTACAGATGCTTCAGATACAGCTCTAGGAGCTGTGTTGGGTCAAAAGGATTTAGTTCCTTATTCCATTTACTACACCAGTAAAAATTTGACTCCTACTGAGTTAAATTATACTGTGACTGAAAAAGAGTTCTTAGCCGTTGTTCATGCAATCAACAAGTTTAGACACTATATAACTGGCTATGAAACTTTTGTCCATACTGATCATTCTGCAATTAGATATCTCATGAACAAACATGTTACTAATGGCATAGTTACAATATGGCTTTTACTTTTACAAGAATTCAATATTACTGTGTTAGATAGACCAGGGAAACAAAATGCAGTAGCTGATTTCTTGTCTAGAATCCAAAATACTAACGAAGATTCTCCTGTAGAGGATAAGTTTCCAGATGAATATTTGTTTGCAGTAACTACTAAAACTCCTTGGTATGCAGATATTGCTAACTATTTGGTTACAGGGAAGCTACCTCCACACTTATTTCCTAATGAGAAAAGGAAAATTATTCAGGAGAGTTCAAATTATTCATGGATTTCTAATGAATTGTTCAAAACAGGGCTAGATTGTGTGATCAGAAGATGTGTTCGGGAAGATGAAATGCCTGACATCCTTAAGGCATGTCATGATGAACCGTGCGGTGGACACTTTGCTGACAAGAGGACGGCCTATAAAATCCTTTCTTTAGGATATTATTGGCCTTCTCTCTTCAAAGATGCAAAACAATATGTTAGAAGGTGTGACAGCTGCCAAAGAGTTGGGAGACCAACTCTTTCAAATGAAATGCCATTACAGCCACAGGTACTCATCGAACCCTTTGAAAAATGGGCTTTAGATTTTATTGGACCTATTAATCCACCATCTAGACAAAAGAAGTATATATTGGTTTGCATTGATTATGTTACTAAATGGGTAGAAGCCAAGGCATTACCTTCTGCCATTGAAAATTCGGTTGTTCAATTTCTTTTTGAGGATATTTTTACTCGTTTTGGTGTCCCAAGAGAAATTGTGACAGATCAGGGAAGTCAATTTACATCTAACTTGATGGAGAAGCTGATGGAAGAATACAAAATCAAGCACAGAAAATCTACTCCATACCATCCGCAAGCAAATGGTCAAGTGGAATCTACAAACAAAGTTCTTGAGAGCATCATCACCAAAACTGTCCATCTCCACAGAAGAGATTGGGCAGAAAGGCTTCCTGAAGCCTTATGGGCCTATAGAACTACATGGAGGAACACAACAGGAAATTCTCCCTATGAACTTGTTTATGGGAAAGAAGTCTTGCTCCCCATTGAGTTTCAAGTCAAGACCTTCAAGATGGCAGTTCAGTTGGGGATGAATCTATCAGAAGCCCAAAAGCACAGAATGGAGCAGCTGAATGAGCTAGATGAAATAAGACAAGATGCAATTTTAAGGACTGATCTAGTTCAGCACCAAAGAACTAAGTGGCATGACAGATATATCAAAGAGAAAAAATTTCAAAAGGGAGATTGGGCGTTACTGTTTGATTCCAAGTTTAAAGACTTCAAAGGGAAATTTCAGACTCATTGGCTTGGACCATATGAGATTGATGAAGTCTTTAGCAATGGAGCAGTTCGAGTCAAGACTATTGATGAGTTTCAAACTCCTCTCATTGTGAATGGCCACCGATTGAAAATTTATCATAAGCCACTCTCAAAAGAGGACTTTGTCAAAATGTTTCAAGAAAATTTTGCAATGAGGCTGGTGGGGAAGAGTCCTTCTCCTCCATCATCCTAGTCTTTGTTTCTTTCAGTTAAAAAAAAATAAAAAAAAATAAAAAAAATCTTTTGTATAAGCCTGAAAACCAATCATAGATTGGCAGTCTTATACAAAAAATGTAGAGTGAAAATCAGGGGTACCTGACACTCTGAATTTTCCAAAAAAAATCTCTCTTTATTTCCATCTTCACCTCACTTGTCATTCCACTTCACCTCCATCTCATTTTCATCTCCATTCCACTTCACTCCATTTCATTTCCATCTCATTCCACTCATTTCATTTCATTCCATCAATAAAAGTCCCCTTCAAGACTATTTTCATTCAGTTAGTTCTTTTTCTAACTATCTTTGTGCAGTTAAAGGGGTGTTGTCTTAGTTTCCGCAGCTAGCACCAGTTTCCGCAGCCAGAAACAATTTCCGCAGCTAGCATCACTCTGTCTCTACAGCCAGCAGTACTCTGTTTTCAAAAAAATCACAGTCAAAGGGTAGCATCATCATCACCAAAGGAAGCAAAGATATGAGGCATCTGCAAGATCAAAGAGAAATAATGGGTCAGAAGCCTTAATCAACAAATGGCAAACTTCCAGAGGTATGATCAAAATCTCTACCAAATAACAATTTAATGTCATTGTATGCATAGTTATTAGATCATGGAAATTCCACTAAATACAATGATTTGATACGGCAAGATCCATATCACTCCTCTTCCACGATGATAATCCATCCACCTCATTCCTTTCTAACGGTCCCATAATCACTATTGATTCAAACTCGAAATAGGACTGCTCTTCCATTTATTGGCCATACTTTGAGACGTGACCTACTGTACTATGACTCTCCTCCACCATAATTTCCGCAGCCAACGTTGAGACGTGGCGTAAGTCATCCGATCCCAAAAGGACTCAGCCATTATTCTGCCATTATCGCTCCACTCCCGCATGCATTGAACTCGTTTATGTTATTTATCCTTTACTCCCTCGTACTCATACTATTTCCTACTCTCCATTTCCGCTGCAACCTCCATAGCTTTGCTCTAAACCCTGATTACAGTCACTGCATACGCTTTGCATTTCGATTACGGCCACTCCAGTTACCTTAAGAATCCCGTAATCAACTCATTTTTCCCTTGAACGTCCACACACAGTAAAATTTTCAGCCGGGGTTGAAAGCCGAGAATGGGAAACTTACTCAAAGCTGAACCTGAGGGCCAAAAATACCTGGAGGGGTATCCGAAGACGAAGGAGTCATTGAAGAAAGCAAAGTGGCTGAAATTTATTCAAAAGTTCAGAGGTTATAATAAGGAAGTGACTAAAGCTTTTGCCAGGTCCTTTAATGGACACGTAGTGGAGGTAGGGGATTTGAAATTTACAATAACAGAGGCCACAATAGCAGCAGCAACCAGTTTACCACAAGAAGGAGACAGATGGTTTAAAAACAGAGGTCTGGATGATCAAGGATGGAAAGTCATGCTCAAAAACCCAGGTATGGATACTTCTATATTTACTAAAGGAACTCATGTGCATGTAATCAAAGAAGAATGGTCTACGCTGTTATTACTTGTTCAGAAGTTTATTACATGCGAGGGTCGTTTTGGCACCATGTACATGTATCATGCAAGGATTATGATGAATTTTATGGGAGGCCATGCCCTTAATTTACCTTACTTTCTGTTATCAAGCCTGAAGAAAATGAGCTCTACTGTTCAAAAACATGTAGGCCATATTGAATCCCACCTTTACCATCACGGGCTCATCAGAATTCTCATTGAAGATCAATTGAAAAATAATAACGATACTTGGGAAAAGTTTTTGATCAGAAATCACTTCCAAGAAGTGACTGAAGCCTCTGCCAGCAGTTCCCCAAAAATCCCAAAAAGAAGTAGGAGGAAAGAAAGAAATGTTACAGCCCAGGACCTTCCTACAGTAGACACTCAGGAAATTGTTCAGGAGGAAGAAGAGGAGGGAGCTAGAAACAAAAAGCAGAAAAAAGACAAAGGTAAAATAACTATTCAAGAGACATATCCATCCCCTGAACCATATGTAGAAGAAGAGTCTCAAACTCTGGCCGATAGATTAGCACATCTTCATGCTGCTGCCATCAAAAAGAGAAAACAAAAATAAAAACAGAGTGCCCAGAAAGAGAGCACTGGTCCATACCTGAGAAGGAGCACTAGGCTAAAAGGGAAGGGGAATAAAACTAAAGAAAAACAGTCTCATTTTATTGATTTGGATAAAGAGACACTTGAGAAATCTCCAACTCAGCCAATCATTGAGCCAAGTCCTCCACGTGAGGAAAGCCCTTTTCAGCAGGAAAGAGAAAACAGTCCTCCTTCACCAGAATTTGAGTTCAGGCCGAGAAAAACACCTGAGGTAGATTCCAACCAGCAAGAAGCATATAACTACCTGGAGTCCTTGGAACAATCAGCTGCAAGACCAAGCACCATCTTGCCACTTGATTCACAAGTGCAGTGTTTAAAACAGGAAGTGTTTGAGCTAGAGGTCCTAAATAGGCATATTAAACAAGAAAACGAAGCATTAAAAGAACAGAGTAAGGTAGACAAGATTGTCCATGACAATACTATGCTCCACTTAGGACTGTGGCAAAAGAAGAATAGAAAGCTGAAGAAAAAGTGTAAGAAGCTGAGCAGGGCATTGATTAATTTGAAGTTCAGATGTCTAGTCAAGAAACCAAGGACCATTTTGGCATCAAGGAGAAAGAGAAGAAGGTTGGATGTTCTTGCAGAAGCATCAGAGAACATGGATTGAGGAAAAGAACTAAGTTTTGGTTGCATGAGGACATGCAACACCTTCATAGTGGGGGTATGTAGAGCCTTGAACCTGTACCTCCTTACACACCCTCTTAGCATTCTTTTCCCATTCATTTCCTCCTTTTTCCCACTCATTTCATCCACCAAGTTGATTAAATCATTGTATTTTAGGACTTTTTACATGGTTTTCTAACTACGCTGATGACTATTGTTTGGTTTAGAATTTTGGTTCAGAGTGCTGCGTTTCCGCAGCCAACACAGGTTTCCGTAGCTGATCCAGGTTTCTGCAGCCAACATAGGATTCCGCAGCTGTTTTATTAAATGATATGTTACAGGTGTCCTCTGAGAAGATGAGCCACATGGGCAAGTTCCAGGAGTCAAGGACATGGGACGTGTCCCTCCAGATCACCCAGAACAACCATAAAAGCCCGTGGTCAACGAGGAGGCAAATACCGGTCAACAGAAGTGTTCAGCGGTGGCACGGCTCTGCGTTGCTCTGTTTTTGGGCACGTGAAGCTAGGTGGCATCATCCTTAGCCACGGAGACAATCTAGAAGCATGAATCCAACAGCCATACTCTCCAGATTGAATGAACACGATGACAGTTACCTAGATCTGGGGACACAGAGGATTCACCTGTTTTTAAATAGCTGGTTGAATAGCATAGATCTCATTAAAGTAGTTTGCTTTCTCCTTATAAATAAAGCGTCCTTGAATGTTGTAGAGTTAATCGTTTTGTAGTCGTTTTTTTAATGTAATTTTGAGCTCCCCACTGTACTTTTACATTTGCTGTCAATACATGAGAAGACTGTTTTGCATTTAAGCGTATAACTGCTCCTTGAACCGGTTGAAGTAGGCAGAGGGCCCCTGTTTGCTGAAGCCCTGTATAGTAACCTTTAATTTCTTGCATTTCTTTTTCTTCTTTCATGTATATTAGCTGTACAGATGTCTTTTAAATTGCTGCGTTTTTATTTCTTTTCAACATGTATAGTAGCTGTACATAAACTTTGATTTCTGTTGATTTACATTTCTACACTTTTATGTTCATGACTGATCAGTGTGTTATGCAGGTTTCTTAGCCAAGCCCGGGACAGTTTTCCTTCTTTTCTTTTCATAACTAGTGGCATGCATGATCATCTTGTCTATGTTGCTGACCTTCATTGTTTTGCAATTTTGATTTTCCTTACTGTCATTTCTTTAACTTGCATATTTACTTTCTGCTCTTAGATATCAAGTTGTTCATCTATTGATGGTTCCTTTTCCATAATCAAATAACTTTATTGGGAGCCAAAATATCACTTAGTATAGCTTGATTTAGTTAGAACTCACATTACTTGACTTATTCATAACTGTTTCTTACATGATAAATTCAGCTGAAAGGCAAAAGGTTAAGAGAAAGTTAAATTATTGTGACTAGTCTCTTTTATGTAGTTTCACTTAGATTTCACATTGCTTAACATTTCATGATATCTTTTCATGGAGAAGATTAAGTTGAAGAGTTGAAATAGTGTGAGATAGTTTTTCTTACTTTTAGTTGGATTTAATATAGATTTCATTTTCATTTTCATTCAGCAACAGAGATACTGGGCCGATGTCATTAGTCCTTTATTTGATGTCTTTATTTTCCTTTAAGAGTTGATTTTATTGCAGTTGTTGTTCAAGCTTTCTTGTAGAATACTTTTTAAGTTTTGAGAAATCATTTAGAGATCACCACAATCATCCACATTTCACTTGCTTTATTACATTTCCATCACATCACAGTAGGAAAGATACATTCGAAAACAAATTTAAAAAAGCTAAAAACGACAAAAGACTTAGAAAACGGTTACCTAAGTACATATAGTACACCTCACTTCATCAGCTTACGAGCCCCGGGTTGACATTTAAAAGTTGCAATTTAGACATCACTAAATTGACCAAACAGGTATCATTGTTCATGACAATATGTCTGAGTTAAGGTGAAAAGGAGCAGGTGACAAGCAATTAAGATATGAAGTCAAAGCCAGAGTTGGAACGCTCTACCGTACATCTCGCATTAATGACCCGAATAAGGGGGGAACGGTTGAATTTGAATTTCCACAGGCCTATAAATCACAGCTGGTCATCCACCGAACAAACCATGGCATCTTGAGAATTAAGCTATTGCGCTATCCAATAGGTATGGACCCATCAAACTTCAACGCTTTGAGAGTAAGCCCAGTGTTTGTAGGATTGGCAATTCCGAGACAGGCAGCAGGACCAACCTGGATGTCGCCGCGAAACCCAATGTCTGGTAAGATATCTATGAAAGATAAGGGAAAGATAGTGAATCTAGAGACAAAAGATGAAATTCCATTTAAAAGTTCATCTCTGGGCCGTGTGCCCACAATGGAACTTGAATATTGGGACCTCGCTAACAGCAAAAACTCTCTTGCAAATATGCAACACAAGCTTCCGAAGACATTGAGTATACTGAACCAGAAATTGCAAGCTTGCTTCTCTTAAACAAAAAGTTCATGCTTGACATCTCAGCTAGAGATAAACTCCTATGTGTTGGCTTATTGGGTCCTGACCTAGGTTCAAAAGTGCCTTAGCCAAACAAATCCCGCACTACTGGCCCTTTCGGCAACAATCTGTGGAGTGTGGACTGAATTCTCTCCTGAGGTAGTATGGGAGGGTGCTGGAACCAAGTTTTTTCACCTTAGGGATGTCTTGATGAGGTCAGGAAGGTTCGCGAACCAATCCTGCAAGCTCGCGCTGCTCCGCGCAGTTGTCTGGCCCTCACGAAGTTCTGCGAGGAGGCACTTTCTAGATCCCTTACCCTTAGTAGGTTATTATTATAGATCTGACTTAATGCAAAGGTATTTAATCAAGTGTTCAATATTTATAACTGGTGCGTGCAAACATAAACCTTAAAGATATGCATAAAACCATAACATAAGAACAAACACACAGATCTGTGATCACAGGCACAATATTTCAGAAACACTTATCTTTTATTAATATTCTGTTCGAGTACATTCCAATTCTGTCCTGTGCAATTAGCTACAGGGATCCACGCACACAGATGTGGACTCTACCAGGCCTCTACACACACAGCTACATAGCTTACTCTAACTACTACCAAGCACGACTCAGACTCAGAGCTTTTTGCATTCATAAACCCATAACACTTTAGATCTGATCCAACTACTAAAAACTGACCTCTAAACCTAGAGCCTTGCTCTATTTATACATTCCAATAGTCCACGAACCATGGGCAGGCCGACTCGCTTTCTATTATCTTACATTATTTTTGGGCAAACAACCTTTTGAACTTAACTCATTACAATTCACGCTTCATCCACTTCACGAAGCCTTTACAATACCAATACCCAAAATTGTGGGCTTTAAGCCCCAAAACCGTTATGTGGGGGATCCATTGCACAACAAGCCCCCAACACAATCATTGTGACTTGTCCAAAGTCACTTGTCACTATGGCGAGATGCACTGCCAAGGCTTCGTGATCCACCATCCCTGTGAGTGACGCACTATGCTCTGGTTCTCCATCCTTGCCTTTCACAATGCTTCTTCAAGCTCCTGCTCCATTTCCCCTACTAATTCACTTAACCGATGATGCTCATTTTGCTCTACTCGATTAACACAAAGCGACCCCTCATAGGATTTTAGCTCTAGTTGAGATGTCAAAGGCGGGAATTCTTTGTGCAAGAGTAGCAAGCTTGATCTATGGTCTAGTATACTCATTGTATGCTGAAGTTTTTGTTGCATTTTTGTAAGAGAGATGTTGCCATCCACGAGGTCCCAATCTTCAAGGCTCGTCAGAGATGAACTGTTAAATGGAATTCTATCATTTGTCTCAAGATTCACTATCTTTCCCTTATCTTTCGTAGATCGCTCACTAGACCGTGGTTTATGCAGCGGCATCTAGACTAGTCCTACTACTTGTCTGAGAATTTCCAGTACATATCCCACCATCAATGTTGAGCTCAGTGTGGTGTCCTCAACCATCGACCTTACGCTGTCCAGAAGGTCCTGCATCTCTTTTGGCAATGTTGAAAACACTGGGCTTACTCCCCCATCGTTGAAGTTCGACGGTTCCATACCTATTGGAGGGCACAATAGCTTAATTCTCCAGATGCCACAGTTTGTTCAATGGATGCCCCATTGTGATTTATAGGCCTATTGAAATTCAAATTCAGCCATTCCCTCCTTTTCTGGCTCATTAATGCTAGATTTATGGTAGATCATTCCGAATCTGGCTTGTACTTCGTATCTTAATTACCCGCCACCCACTCCTTTTCATCTTAACTCGGACATCTTGTCATGAACAGTGATACCAACAGTCACTTGCTTGTTTATCCACGTAGCAGCGCAACTGCTTCTGCCCAACTATGACCCTTGTAACATATCAATCCTGCGCGCACCCCTATTGTCACGCAGCTCCCTAATAGATTGTTTTATCATCCCGCACTCTCTTTCAACTGTCTGGAGTGGTGAGACTATGCTTCAGTTGGTTAGTCAGGTAGCTGGCCCCCATCGTGTAGGGCTTCAGGTGACTGCCATTTACTCTTCCTAGGAAGGGCTCCCCATTTAGTTTGACAAGTTGGACCACACCTCTGTCTGTGACCTCTTTTACCACATATGGTCCTAACCAATGCATTCTAAATTTTCCAGGAAATTTTTCAAACTTACTATCATATAGCAATACTAAATCATTTATCTTGAACGTGCGCAATTTGATATGGCGATCGTGCCAAGATTTCTCGCACTGTTTCCATACTTGTTGATGTAATCCCATCAGAAACCATTCTTCCTCAAGTTCTTCTAGTTGTGTGAGCTTGCCTTCCAAAGCTTTGCAATCTGCCATGCCTGTCATCATTGTGATCCGCAGACTGGGTACAATGTATTCCATTGGCATAACTGCTTCTATGCCATAGACTAACTTGAATGGTGTCTGACCCGTCAATTTCTTACACGTGGTTCGGTAGGCCCATAATACGGCAGGTATGCGCAAGTCCCAGTCATTTCGCTACATGTTACATACTTTAGTCAACGCATTCTCCAGAATTTTGTTAAATGCTTCTACTGTCCCATTAGCTTGCAGATGATATGGCGTGCTCTACTGATGATACACCTGGAACTTTTCGGTGAGTGCGTTGATAGTTTCATTTAGGAAGTGCATTCCGTGGTCACTCATTATAATTTTCTTGCATCCAAACCATGTCAGCACGTTGTCGAATAAAAATTTCACAACTGTAGCATCCGTGCAGTCCTTAACTAACTGTGCTTCCACTCATCGAGTCACGTACTCAGTCACGGTGATGATGTAGCACACACCCATCTTCCCCTGAGGCTTGATCAGCCCCATAAAGTCTATTGCCAATTTTTCGAATGGTTGCAGCGTTATCTATGGATTAAGTGGCATCTCATCCCTTCGTGTTGGTTTCCCAGTCTATTGACATACGTTGCAAGCCCGACAATATCCTTTTGAGTCCTGATGTAGGGTTGGCCACCATAGGTCGACGCGAAGAATCTTCTGTGCAGTCGCCCATCCTGAATAGTTTTCTCCTGCAACCCCCCCATGTGCTTCTGCGAGGATCTATCCTTGTTCAAATTCAGGTACATATCTTCGTAATATCTCGTCATTTCCCATTTTATAGAGGTGCCTTACGATGACAGAAAAATATGCCACTTGTATCACCAATTCTTTCTTCTGCTAGACTGAATATCCCTGTGGCGTGGTCCCTGTGGTTAAGAAATGGATTATATCTTCGAAGTGGCCATCCACAACCTGCACTACATAGAGCTATGCATTAGGTAGTCCTTCCTCCAAATTTGTTGGCTACTCGCCATTCTCAATTCGTGATAGGTGATCTGGTCCTGCATTTAAGTGTCCTGGCTTTACGATGACTTTGAAGTCATACTATTGAAACAGGAGAAACCATTTGCATATGCGTCCCCCCAAGATAGGCTTATTCACCAAGTATTTCAATACGGAATGATCGGTATACATCTTAAAGTGCCCACCCAGCAGATAGTGGCGGTATTTTTGGAGTGTGTATACCATCACCAATCCTTCACACTCAGTAGTAGAGTAGTTATTTTTAGCTTTGGACAACTACCGGCTTGCGAATGCAATCGGGTGATCAACGCCTTTTGTACCTTCATGTGTAAGTATAGCACATAGCACAATACATGACACATAACATGTACATGAAATTCAATGTTCCATTTTGGAAATACCAGAATGGGAGCGGATGCCATTCTTTCCTTGAGAACCTCTAGACTTTTCTTACATTCATCATTCCAACAATATGTAGCATCCATTTTCAACAACTGTTCCATTGGTGCTGTGATTTGTGCATAGCTCTTAATGAACTTCCGATAGTAACCAGTGTGTCCCAACGTGGTGCATAGTTGTTTGACACTTCGCGGTGCTTCCAGATTGAGAATAATAACAATCTTTGCAGGGTCCACCATCAAGCCTTGTTTGCAGACCACATGGCCTAGAAAATGTCCAAAGGGGACAAAGAAGGTGCATTTCTTGAGATTCAACACAATCTGGTGTCAGTGGCAAGTATCTAGCATCAACTGTAAGCTTGCTATATGGTTTTTAACTAACCCAAATACAGTCCAATCATCGAAATATACCTCCAAAAATTTGTGTATGAATTCCTTGAATGTGGCCACCATGACACGCGAAAATATCATTGGCATGTTCTTCAGTCCAAAAGGCATAATAGTGTACTGAAAATAGCCCCATTCGGTTGCGAAAGTTGTCTTACTCCTATCTTCTGGCATGATCTTGATCTGATGGTACCCTGAGAAACCATCCGTGAATGAGTAGGCTTCTTGTCCGCCAACATTTTCCATTACTTCATTTGTAAATGGCATTGGGAATGGATCGTGAACAAATGCATCATTGTGCTTCCTAAGGTCCATGCAGATCCAAATTTAGGCCTTCTGTTTTTTCTCCTGCACTACCATAGGACTCACCCATTCGGATTCTTCCACTGGCTCAATTATTCCTGCTGCAAGCATTTTGTCCAACTCTTCACGGACCTTTTATTTATACTTCAGATTCAACTGCTAAGGCCACTACTTAACTAGCTTCGTCTCTAGTTTCAAAGTAATATTCATCATCCCTAAGTCACTAATGATCCCCTTTAGATCCATGATTTTGGTTGGGAACAAATATTGATATCCACGGAGTAACTCAGCGACCTTATCCACCATAGCATCGTCCCAATAGTCCCCAAGCATCGTGTACTTTGGCTCTGCATCGGTACCAATGCTTACCTACTTTGTTTTTAGTAGCACGGTGATGCCAGGGTCCTCAATTGATGGTCCGCGAACTTCGCAACTCCCTTCTGTTTTTGGAATATTAATGTCTCAAGGGTCGTCATCATCCTCCTCTACCTGTATATTATAACATTCTAGTTCATGGCAAAATTGGGTTGCCCATACTGGTTGAACTACTTCCTGCGGTTCTTGTGGTATTTTGAAGATGACGGCCTTCATAGCTTGCAGCGCGTCGTCAACAGTATCGGCCCATGGGTCTTCAAATGGGAATGTTAACAAAAATCCTTCACGCAAGACATCGCATTCACCCGTACCATGTCAGAGTTCTGTCTCGGTATACCAATTCCTGGGTATGACATCCAAGGTATGGTGAAATAAGTGTACCCATTCAGGCTGAGGTTCCTCTCCATAGGCCTTGGTCACTTTTACGAGGTGTGTGCACAGGTCATCGTGTCCATCATATTTATCTGTCATTCATAGTTTCGATTCCCCAAACCGTAGCTGCATCATCCTCCTGCAAACCTGCTAGTTTTCAAAAGTGCCTTGATGTGTTCCCCACCAAGACGCTGGTGTTGCACGCAGCGCCCATTTTAATGCTTCGAACCATTGTTGCTCCAATAATGCGCTCTCAAACTTGTTCAAGAATTTGTCCACCGCTGTCAGTCCATCATATGTCAGTAGATCTTGGGCCTGGGCTGTTACGCAATGCAGCGATCTAGTCATCATGTTGCAATTCAGTGTTGTTACTTCGTTCAATCGATTATGCCAATGCTCGTCTTCTTCGACAGAATCCAAGGTGTAGGAACCTGCGCGCTCCCATGATATTCTTCTCTCTATAGTCAAATTCACCCAATCTAGATCTCACGTAGTTATCATGTAGATACAATCCAAGTCATCATCACTTCCCTCGTCGTGCATGGGTTTAGTGTAGTGTGCTCCTTCGGCTCGATCTAGCGAAATGACTATGCGTAGGGACTTCTTCTCAAATATCATTTTCTGCTTCTTTAGGTTGATGACTCCATTCACATCTGTGGCCCAGTCTATTCCTAGCAACACGAGTAAGGGTTGCTGTCATCTACAATCTCTATCACCTCAAAGTCCATTTGCATGCTTGCACCATTGATATCTACTGTTACCCCTTGTAGCCTTCCCATGGGAAAGATCTTTTGTTGGTTTGACATCCGTAATTGAATCGGGGACCATTGCAACACGGGCTTGCCCATGCATTCCCATGTCTATTTAGGTAACATGTTCACATCCGAACCCAGGTCTAGGATCACCTAATCCATTTCATATTTGCCAATCTGCGCCGTAAATCGCATTTCCCGACCTGTGCACAACACATGCTTTCCTAGTTTCTGGACCATGCGCAGTTCACCTGACCTTGTGCACCTAGTGATCAGCTCTTGTAATCCCTTGAATATGTTATTGTCGTGTAGTAGATTTATGCATGTCTCTAAAAAGGTAGTTAGCATAGAAGGATCCATTTCTGGCTCGGGTTGATCCTTTCTACCTGAAGTAGAGGCCTTCGCGAAGCTCTCCTTAGCTTCCATAAAGGTCTCCTGTCTGTGTTCCATGTCAAACTCAAGCTGCTTTGTAGGGGCCTTGCGAACCCATATATTTTCCTCAGGTTCCCTTATCTTCCCCTATGGTTGCAGCGATTCTGAGCACCATATTCACGTTGCAGTATTCTTTGCGTGGTTCATACCTCATCATTTGGATGTTTTGCATCGGAGTAGACTATACTACCCCTTTCTCGTGCATCTGTGCGATCAACATAGGACAATCTATCAATTCATGATCAAAATATTCACAATACGAACATGATATTCTAGTTGGGTTGGTAGAGTCGTGGGTGTAGTGCCCTGGTCCTTTGCAATTATAATGGATTAGCTGTCCACAGCCCCTTCCTGGCCCCATTCCTCCTCATCCTCGACCTCGCCCTTGAAATCCACAGAGCTATTGCTGTGGCTGGATCCTGACCTTGCGCCTCAGTCTGCATCCTGTAGGCAGGTGTTCGATCCATCAACAATTCATAACATCGACAGTTTCTCTCATTGTGGCCTACCGATATACAAAAATTGCAAAACAGCTGCTGGGGGGTCTGTGTAAACTTCTGCAATATATGACAGTTGTCTATTGCGTGCTTTCCTCCCACCTGACAGATCACACACCAAAGTGCGGGCACCACACTTGGCCCTGCTTGTGCCTCTGGTCTCAATGGCATTGGTCCCCCTCCCACCAAATGGTTTGCAAATACTAGACAATGATCCTTATCATGGCCCTTGCCCTTACATTTTATGCACCACACTTCTTCACGCGCTTCTGGCCAGGGCGCCCTCTCTTGTTTCAAACTCTACATATCCAAGCATAGATTTTGTAGTTGTGCGTGGATCTGTTGGACTCCCAACCCAAGATCCTTTATCGGGGTTTCATGCAACCTCATTTCTATTTCCAATGCTTCTTCTTGGGTTGAAAGCTTCTGTTGTGACAGCGTCAACCTTAGGTGTGGTGTTAAAGATGCCACAAACCATGTGTGGTGCTGCACATCTGTTAGTGTCATATTAGCTTCACGGATCGTGCTATTCAGTCTCTGAGCCAGATCCCAGGGGGTTTCGCCTAGAAGCATCACAATCTCTTTAAACCCAATTATTGACTAAGTCTCTGACTTCAGCCAGCTAAACTTTTTGTTCAGTGTTGTCTGGATTTCAGCTATTCTTGCATTTGGGTAATCATTCGAGTTCTTGATATACGAAGTCAGCGCACGATCTTGCAGCATGCTCACCAATGTTGCCTTCTTGATGTTGTCATCCGTAACCCCGTGTGCTTCCTATACCACTCTTACTATGAACCAGAACTGATCTGAACCCTCATTCCCTACTCCTTTGAATACGAGTAGCTTGATTGCACTCACCATGCTGAACGGCAGGTAGGGTGGAGGTGGGGTGGTTGAAGATGGACGTGAAGAAGGTGAAGTGGGTGATGGTGTAAGTGGAGGTGACAACTATGGAATGCGCTACCTTATGAAACTGACCACACTCCTTGAAGAAACCCAAGCGTGCTCTTCCTCGCTTGCTCGCGGAGGTGAAATTAAAGGACTGTTTCCTAACCCTTTGATACCTTTGTAGACCTTTCCACTTCACATCGATCCACTCATTAATGTATTCGCATCACCTGTTTTTCACATAATAGCATCTTAATCGAGGTATTCAGGGATTTTATGTACTTACCTCATGGTCCTTTGAGAAAACACCGCTCTGCTTCACTATAGCTCACAGTTGTGCCTATTGCGAACTCAGTGATAAACCCACCTATTATTTAGTCGAGCTAGTGGTCCATGGCCCATGCGATCTTATCTTCATATGCCTCTAGCCTGCGCACCAACTTTGGAGTCCACACTATCGGTTGATCAAGCTTGCACCTTCCCTAGCTTTCAACTAGCCTCGTGATCCAATCATAAATCTCTGATGAAAAGGTCGCGAAGAAGATCTCATGGATTTCCGTATATATGTAGTGATCCAACCACCTCTTCTTGGATATATGTGGGGTTTTTTTTTCCTGTAATACGAACTCATGCAGCTTCTAATCCAACCAATCTTAAATTTCCTTCTTCATAGGGTTCCAGTGTTCCGACATTAGACATCCCTTAGGCAAATCCTGGTCCCGACAATGGAACCATTTGTTGGCTTATTGGGGCCTGACCCCGGTTCAGAAGTGTTTTAGCCAAACAAATCCTGCACCACCAGCCCTTTTGGCAACAATTTGCGAACCCTAGGGATGTCTTAATGAGGTCAGGAAGGTTCATGGACCGATCCTGCGAGCTCGCACTGCTCCGCGTGGCTGTCTGGCCCTCGCGAAGTTCTGCGAGGAGGCACTTTCTAGATCCCTTACCCTTAGTAGGTTATTATTATAGATCTGACTTAGGGCAAAGGTCTTTAATCAAGTGTTCAATATTTATAACTAGTGTGCACAAACATAAACCTTAAAGATATGGATAAAACCATAACATAAGAACAAACATACAGATCTACGATCATAGCCACAATAATTCAGAAACACTCACCTTTTATTAATCTTCTGTTCCAGTGCATTCCAATTCCATCCTGCAGACTCAGCTACAGGGGTCCACGCACACAGCTGCAGAGCCTACTCTAACTACTACCAACCACAACTCAGACTCATAGCTCTTCACATTCATAAACCCATAACACTTCAGATCTGATCCAACTACTAAAAACAAACCTTTAAACCTAGAGCCTTGCTCTATTTATACATTCCCATGGTCCACAAACCATGGGCAGGCCGACTCGCTTTCTATTATCTTACATTATTTTCAAGTGGACAACCCTTTGACTTGACTCATTACAATTTGCGCTCCGCACACTTCGCAGAGCCTTTACAATACCAATACCCAAAATTGTGGGCTTTAAGCCCCAAAACTATTACACAGGGGATCCGATGCCCAACACTATGAGTGGTCATTTTTTGTTAACCTAGCATAGCAAAATGAGCATCATCAGTTAAGTGAATTAGTAAGGGAAATGGAGCAGGAGCTTGACAAAGTGTTGCAGGAAGCAATGATGGAGCAACAAATTGTAGTGTGTCACTCACAAAGATAGCGGACTGTGAAGCCTTGGCAGTGTGACTCGCCACACTGACGAGGTGACACGGGACAAGTCACGACGATTGTGTTGGGGGCCTGTTGGGCAGCGGATCCCCCAATAGTGGGTTTTTGGGGCTTAAAGCCCTGTTTTGGGTCAATGTAATGTAAAGAACCCGCAAAATGCAAGCACAGAGCGTGAGAGTCTAGGGTAGTCCACCCTAAAATATTGTAATTTAATATAGAAAGTGTCAGCCTACCCATGGTCCACGGGAATGTATAAATAGAGTGAGGCTCTAAGTGTAGAAGGTAGATTTTTGGATCTGATCTTAAGTGATATGGGTTTTGAATGCGATATTCACTATGAGTCTGTAAGTCCGAGTCTTAGGTCGTAGTAGTAGAGAGAGGCTCTGCTGATGTGTGCGCAGAGGCCTGGTAGAGTCTGCAGCTATGTGTGCAGACCCCTGCAGTTGAGTGTGCATGCTGGAATTGGATCGTACTAGAACAGAAGGCTAATAAAAGATAAGTTGATTCTGGAATATTGTGCATCTGATCTGTGTGTTTATGTTTTGGTTATATCTTTGCATCTCTTTATGGTTTATGATTACGCACACTAATTATAAGTGTTAATTGAGTAAATAAGAATATTGGGCCCACGAAAATAGGTCAGATCTATAATAATAACTCAGTAAGGATAAAGGATCTGGATAGTGCCTCATCGCATTTTGTACAGGGCTGCGCAAAGGCCAGACAGCTACACAGAGTAGCGCGAGCGCGCAGGATCAGATTGCTACCTTTCCAGACCTCATCAAGACATCCCTAGGGTGCGGAAACTTGGTTCCAACACCTTCCCATACTACCTCGGGTGAGACTTCAGTCCGCGCTCTGCAGATTGTTGCCCAAAGGGCTGGTAGTGCGGGATTTGTTTGGCTAAATAACTTTTGAACCTGGGTCAGGCCCCAATAAGTGCACTCAGCTATAGAGCCTCTACTTATAGTACTACCCAAAACTTAGACTTCTTCTTCAGAGCTATCACTCTATTACATGATCTACCATTCTATTCATGCCTAAACTAATTAGAGCTTAGCTCTTTTTATACAATCCCATGGTCTGCAGACCATGGGTAGATATTTTACAGCCGAATTTACCTTACAAAACTAAGGGAAGACTACCCTTTTTGACTCATATGCCTTCGCGCTTTGTGACCACAAAATGTGAAGTCTTTACAATTATATTACAAAAATTGACTTAATATGGGCTTTTAGCCCCAAAACTGCCCTTGGGGGATCCCGCTCCCAACATGAGGTTAGCGAGATGAGGTCTCCCTGTAGATGAGAAACTCCTGCAACAAGATACACTATTTTCTTCAATTATGCATAACTTCATTTATATATGGAAAATATGAGTTGAATGTAGGAAAAATAGAGTTACTAATAGCTAATGGCTAATTTTATGAATGGAAGTTCTTCTAAACCATAACAAACTCAAGAGATTAAAATGACAATTGTAGATACTTCTAAGAAATTTAGAAATGATGATCTATTCAACAAGAAACCCTAGGTTATGTAGTAATCAGAAAATAAATTTATTTTTGAGTTGTGTGAATGGAACCCTCAAATCATGATCCCATAAGGGAGATGAGGCAAAGGCCACTATCACAAGATTTTTTGAAGTGTTTGTTGTCACTATTATATCACTGATCTATCTATCCACAAATGGAAGAAAAATAAGTAATCATCCAAATACTTTCAAATTAAACAAAACCAAAATCACTTCAATAGCTAATTATGAATGTAATCTAAGCATACATGTATAGAAAGAGGAACCTATGATGCTAGGATTGGGCCCTAACCCAAGAGATTCAACCCTTTGAGTCAACTTAGTGTTGGATCAAGGGAATGCTTTTCATTTTCATTAAAATATCAAAAATACATAAGAGTTATCAGTAACAATGTGTTAGATTGAAAATGCCTCTTGGCTACAAAAAAAATTGAATCCTATTGAGGCTCTAGGCCTTCTTATTTATACAACTAAATCTACCAACAACTTCCTTAAATTTAGGGAGGCTTGGCTCCCAACTCGAGATCAACTTGTCTTCAACTATCACTGGTTTGGCTTCCAATGACCTTGGGGGGCTTGGCTACTTGTAGCTCCAAGCTGATGAGATCTGTTGGAGGAATATTTGAGTGAGTGGGGAGTTAAGGAGGGAGATCCAATCTCCTAAAATCCCTTTTGATTGTCTACTTCGAGTTCCTACACTTAAATTATCTAAAATTGCTCCAAATTATGCAATTAATGCACATTAGGCCACGTGAGATAACATCTCATCATTACCCTTATCACTAAGTAAAATATAATAAACATGTAAAGAAATGTGAGAAAAGTTGATTTTAATAAGTTGGAGAGTGGCATTAAGGTCCTTATAATTTACCTATTGATGAGCCTCATCAATTTCCATTTCGAACATTTCATCTTTTGCAATTGGTTTAGGATTTGATTTCATTACATGAACTCCATTAAATCATGATAGGAAAGGAAGGACGCATTGTATGTTTCACATATAGTGTCAATACCTATTAATTTTGTATTAACCCCAGGTTGATAATTAAAGTTTGTAGCCTTTGGAGTTGCAACATTCCTGTTGCAATACCAAGGCTCATCAAAATGCACCTAAGGTCTAATAGATTTCGCTATATGAATTCCACCCCATCCTATAAAAACCATCCAAAAATACTAGACCCATGGTTAAATCACACAATGAAAGACATAAAACATGGATTCGGTAAAAACAGGATGATATATTTTTTGGTTTTTTGAAATTTATATTTTGTTTTGGATTTTGGCATAAAAAGGGTATGAAAAATAATCCCATTGCACACCAAACCAAAAGGGGTGCAAATATCACACTCATATGTATAATATGTATGAGCACAACACAATCCAATAGATAATTATAATGTGTGCCCACAACTGGGAATAGGCCAAGGGTTTCTATACATGAACTCATGGATGGTAAGGGGACCATATGGCTCACCAACAGGGGGACATGCCAAAGGAATTCAAACTGCCCAATATGGAAAGGTTGACCATGCCAAGGACATTCTAACATAGTCATGCTCTCTAAACTAACTTGAGGACATAAGCGAGGATCAAGACATAAATGAGGTACAAAACATTCATCAACAAGTGGACATGAGTTGGACAATTCATTGGCAAGTTCAGTATTAGAAAGCCAAGACTTGACTCTGTACATCAGTGGCACTTCCAATGAAGGCCAAGGAGATGCCCCCTAGGTCGATTCAAGATTTTAGATGCCAAGCTCTACCTTTTCCAATGCAGGAAAAATAGAGGCATGAAGAGGCATAATATCCCTAGCATGATCAATAGGTGAATCCATGATATCCTAGATGAATTTGCTAGTCCCCTAAATTGTCCCCATTCTTGTCCTTTTTCCATTTATAAACTACAACTATTTACCTACATTTTACCCTTTTCACATACCCTCATCCTGCACCAGTCCAAGCATGGTGATATATTTCACATGTACTTTATTTTTCATATTTTATTTCAATTTAGAATTTAATTAATTATTTAATTTAGATTTCTTACTTTTAATGCACTTTTGTAACTTATCCTTATCCCTGATAAATACTTGGTAAATAAATCCACTTAATGTGGCTACTGATTTAAGTGCAGGATCAGATCTCGCATTATGGCCAGCACAACGAATTCGCATGGCAAATATGGACTTCCCTAACCACTGCCACATTATGTGCATCGTTGGCCACGAAGACCAGATCAGCCAAAGGCAGCCAAAGACAAGACTGAAGTTGTAGATTGCTTGAATGGAGGCTGAAGATTTGGCCCATGGCCAGCAAATTCAATTGTCTATATTTAAAAGCTGAGAGGCTAAAATTTGCATTTTGTTATATAAACGGTTGACCAAATTGCCTGTACTAAGTTTAGTAGTTATAGCCTTGGGTCGATGGTCTATAAATCACAAAATGTAAATAGAATGAGGGGATTAGCAGATAGAGGAGATAACAACACTATGTTCCAGGCGTATTGTATATTTTTGTTATCGCCCAAATCTGGGCTGGACTTTGTATTCCATGATGTACTTTGCCTTTGTGAATTAATAGAAAGAAGGAGCTCTGCCTCATGCTTTTCAAATCTTATCTGTTCTTTTAAGCCAATGAGTCTGATCTGAATTACTAACTAGCATCATTTCTTAGACGCGAAACGAGCTGGTTGTCTAGGTCCCAACCAACCCAACTCATTTACCCTATTTTCGGTTTCGTATTTATTTATGTGTTCTTATTGTTAAAGTGTGATTTAATTGAATTCTATTTCCATGCACATATATTCCAGCCAAAGTGTGAGTGGATCCGTCGTGTGAATTAGTTAGATTTACTTTCCTGCAATTTCCTTTCGTGTAATTTATTTTAGTTGGTTTTCCCCACCTCGTCCATGCAGGAGAAATGAACCTGCACCAGTGCATGTTGGTGTGATTAATCCTTTCCTACAATTTATTTTCATGATATTCCTTTTGGTTGGATTTCCTCGCCTGGTCCAAGCAAGAGAAATGAACCTGAACCAGTGCACGTGGGTGTGTTGCAGCAAGTATTTCTAGTCTCCTTCATGCATTTTTCTTTTCCATTCTTCTAAGTAATATATATTTAGATGGAAAGTTGATTCTTTAGTGGTTGTTTCCAGTTATGGTTATTTACTTTCATTTTACATATAGCTAAGATTGGAAACATCTACATGTGCAAATTATTTTTGCAATCAAGTTTCATTTGCAATAGTTAACGCTTATTTTTAGAACCGATAACGAAGTGCAAGGAACTATGCTCAAGTGCAAGAAATAGTTTCTTGTCACAGGATCTGAGTGCTCAGAACCGTTGAGGTTCGAGCCCTTGCATGAAGTCAAGAATCTTTGGTAAGACACAACTTATACCACTCGCATAAATCTTTCCACCTACAATAGTGCAAGCAGATTGCGATAAGTGTAGGACTGACTAGTGCAAGAAGGAAATCCTTAAGAAAGAAGGTTTAAGGGCCCACTTTACATGACTGCTAAAGTGTTTCTACTAAAGAGAAATATAAGCATATACTCAATGATTAAACATTCATCAGTTGGAGTGAATGTCTTTTTATTTTGATTCCTTTGCAAATGCATTCTTTCTTGTTCTAACACTAGATTACTTTGATGATCCAATTGTCTTTTACTCTTTCCAATTCGATTATGCAAGTTCTCATTTAAGAAGGTAGGAATTTACATCAGAAAGGTTCATACCATCTCTAGCATTTTATGTGCTTCGTCTCTAAGTTTACGGATCCCCCAAGTTAACAATCAAGTGTTGAGGAGTTGCTTAAGTGCAATTCCTGCACCCAACAGAATTTTCAAGAAGAAGACTCATCATCAGGGGTTCACGTGGAATAGGTGAAGTGAAAACCCATGTGGGCAAAGGAACCTAGTCATATTCCATATTATGATGGATTTTCTGACCAATTTCAGGAGGTACTGATGAGACTCTCAAGGAGGCAATCTCTTCCACTAAAAGTGGCAGAGGAGGCTCACTAGCTTGATCATCTTCCATAAAATCATGAGACACCACCTAAGGATCAGGAGTTCTATGGTATCCATAGGTGGTGGAAGAGATCATATTCATAGGATTTTTAGAAGAAGAGGAATGAATGTTAGGCAACGGTAACTGAGGAAATACCACAATAAGAGATGAGCTTTTAAACAAGCCCACATCAACAATCTCATACTCATGAGGGTGATTTCCAACAAGTGGGATCGAACTCCACATAGTGGAAATTTGGGACGATGGAATGCAATAGTCAAGCTGGTCAATGGTAATAATCTTTCCTTCATGGGGAAAGAAAAGGACATAGAAAACACATGAGACAATAGCGGTCATGGCATAGAACCAACTACGTCCAAGGAGTAGGTTATAGTCCAAAGTAGTGTCGATGAATTCAACATCGACATAAGAAATTTTTCCCCCTAACTTGGTGGTGAACCTGAGAAGAACCCCTTAGGCACAAAGTTGTGTCCATTAAAGGCTTGAAGAGTTGTGTTGGATGTACCAAGCACTGGAGAGACAAGATCCTTCTAGCGTGATGCTTACATGACACGAGTAGGATAGCCTTCATTACCAAAGGGGGATGAATATTCTTATGGAAGATGCACATGATAATCTAAAAAGAAATCTGGTGTGAAAGTCGAGGTGAAGCCTAGTCAGCATTGAATGTAATGAGGCTTGAGTCAGAAGGGTGTAGTCTGTCGATTGCAAACGATAAGGCCTTGTACTGTTGGGGACAACTTTACAAAACCTCTAGGGAAGTCATGGCACAAGGATCTTGGGCAAGGTATACAACAATATTGTAATGTTAAGTGGCCCATTCAGAGGAATTGTATCTTTTCTTATGGACGACACCCTTGGGGGCGCAATAAATAGGTTCCAATGGCTTATCTAATGTGAGTGGTCTAGTGCAAGGAGGTGGAGTGGGTGATTCCTTAGGAGAAGAACTCGATTGAGGAACATCATAGGACTTAGCTCGTGTGGTCACATTAACATATTCTTGGCACATAAAGATAGATGAACTATGGGTAGGATAGGAAAATGGCCCCTCGTTGACCCCTTGTAGAAGTTGAGGAGGTTGGGTAACCATTTTTTGCTGAGTGTACAGAAAATGGATAAGTTAAAACAATAGGTTGTTGGGTAGACTATGGTGGTGCAAGGATCCTATGGACTTCATCTATTCAAGGGAATTCGTGAGTAAGATGTTCACCTTGACAAATTTTAAAAGGGAATTTTAAGTTTCAACGATGCTCACTAGTGTCCCCTCCCTAATTCTCGGGATCTAGTTGATATTTTTGAGAATTTTTATTCTTTTGTTTCTTATTCTTATTATTCTTTTTACTAATAAGTTTTTGGTTGTTCCTAGGTGTTGTGGAATTCACCTTCAGAACACCGGTGTACTTCTCAGAAGAGCATGCTTTAGTAGAGCTAGATGCACTTGTTGGGGCTTGAGATGTAATGATCAAGTGCTCAATTTGGGCAACAAGTTGGCTCATAGAATCAGAAATAGACCCAAGCACAATATCAACATGTGGGTCCATAGTAGGGTTTGGTGGGTCAATGGAAGGCCTAGGAGCATTAGGAAGAAATACATATAGCATGTCAGATTGTGAATAAATTAAATTGAGTTTTTGGGAAACCAAAATAGCTTTCTACTCAGTAACGACTCAAAACATTGCCACATCCTTGGAAATTTGAGGTCTTACAGACTGAATAAACCATTTACTCAAGATCCCATCTGGAAGCTTAGTTTTAACCAACTTATTGTGATGACGCCGCTCATGAATATGGCTAGAAATTAGTGTGGCATTGTCTTGTTTAAAATTTGACAAGAGGTCGAAATCAATATCATACTGTGTTGGCAACTAGAAGTGTGTCAAGAAGGTTTGAGCTAAAGAGGAAAAATCACTGTAGGATGTTGTGTCCTATTCTATGTACCATTTGGTAGTATCCCCAATCAAAGTCTGTTGGAACAAGCAAATTTTAATCAAATCATCTACCAAAGAATTAGATGAACACCATAGGTGATAAGGGGTAATATGAGTAGATATATTCTCTCCAGGATTTCCTTTAAAATTGGTTATATTAGAAGGCAATTTGGTGGACATAGGTGGCCACTAGGGATCATGTCTAATGGGGTCATTAGTAAACCTAGCTAAATATGGTAGATTAAGAGAAGATAAAAACAAATTATGAAGTTGGCTAAGTGGATCTTAGGAAAGAGGATACCTTGACCAATGTTGTTGTCCTAACATATAGGGATTGTGATGCATGGATTGTTGGTGAAGGAATGGGTTCACATTGGCATATCACCACTGCAGGCTAGAATGACTAGTGTAAGGATTGGCTCCCTAGGGTATTTTCCCATAGAGAGAAAAGAAGCCCCAATAGAATGAATACCAACAGGGTTGTAACCAGGAATATAAGATGGACCAGCCTATGTCGTAGGATCGACATAAGGAAAATAACCTGTATGGGTGGCGACACTGGCAACAGGGTTGCTTCTACGTAAACTAGCCCCTCAAGGAAAAGTATTGGTAGGTGTCACACCTCCAATCAATGAACTATACCAGGGTTGTGACATGCTCAAAGCAATGCTTCCCCCATGCTTACTAGGAACAACTGATGATCCCCCCACACATTTCCATAAGTAACCACATCTAACTGAGGAATAGGAATTGTTGGTTGAGAAATGTTTGATGAAAAGACTCCTAACCCGACTAGATGATTAGGAGGAAATAAACATGGTCGACATAGAAGTTAGAGTAGCATGGAAACATTCAGGAAATTTGTGGGAGCTATAGATGAAATTAGTGGAATGCCCCAAGAAGATGTGAGAGGTGTAGAAGGAGGAGTAAGTATAGCCCCACTAAGAGGCAACAATGATGACATGGTGGCTGACACTACAAATGGAGAAGGTAAATATGTATCAAACTTCTCCATAGGATAAACAACTTACAATAGTAAAAATTTATAAGCATGTGTGGAATCATTAGGGTTCAGTCGTAACAACTTAAGTCCTAGTGGATCGGTCAAGGGTGGATTGGTAGGAGTAGCAAAATCGTCTACCAAAATTTCAACAGAAATTAGATCACTACAAGAAGGACCAGGTATGGATTTGATCTGAATTATATCATTAGATTTTTTTCCATCAATATTGATGCATTTGGAGTGGAAAAAGTGGAGGAATCAACTCACGAGACCATTTTTACTAGCGGGACCCAGTTTGGCGAAATGGGGTCTAAAACCTTCTGGGATCGTTTTGAGGCATCAAACGATGTTTTTTGGGGGTAAAACTTTGTCACTAAATTGTAGCACCTTTTCGTGTTATTCTACACACAGAAATATTTTCAATGATGTAAGCATCGCATCAATCAGATTCCATATGCAAACATTATGCCACTCAAAAGTTGACATTCCTCTTTTCACACCTATAGTTCGGGAGGATGCCACGTCAGCCCCCATTATTCATGTAAAAGGGGCTAGACACATGTTTTTGATGTAAAATACTCTAGAAGAGTCTATTTGTAACTCTAGTTAAGAGTTTATGTAGTCAAAATTAACCACTAGTAGGCTATCGGGCTGTGTTATAACTGGTCCAATAGGAGGAAGAGGCATTCCATTCTTTCGAGAGCATTTTACTCCATAGTTGAGAAAAGATAGCCAGGAGAGATAGGAGGTAGAGCACATAGAGATGATTTATGCACTGCAGCATCCCAAGGGCCATAAACATTACTTCTTTGTATGTGCAGCCATATTTCCAAACAAAGAAGGAGAGTGAAGCATCCTCACCTTCCAGCTGGGTTTTCTCCCAAAAGGGTTTCCCAGAGAGAATATCTTGTGTATTATGTGTGTGTGAGATTATTTTTTCATTCTCTACTTTTCTGCTTGATTTAATTTTACATGCATGCACTAATTACAGATAATTTTACAGATCTAGAAATTAAATAAAACTGTAATAGTGTAGGACAATATATTTTTAATATAATATTATCTGATTTGTTGTGACGAACTATCCATTTGAATATCCATGGAAGTTTATGGATCAATATTCCAAAACTATATGTTGATACAAGTCTTTAGCACCGACAGACACTCTTTGTGCAGAAGTGACAAGTCCACCTCATTAAGGAGGCAAAACTTGACGACAACATGAATGACAGTGAATAAATTTAGCCAGGGTGAAAAACTATAAATTAACACAACTGTGTCAGTGCAAACACCCTAAGGAAAAAAGTACTAACTCAGACCAAACAAAACACACTAGAAATGTCTTAAAATATAGTCACACACAAACTGAAATATAAAGAAGATGGAAGTGGAAAAATTATACTAGTGACCTGTTTCCCAACCCTTTTAGCTGTGAACTTGGTCCAAGTTCCCTCACTAGCTGTGAAACACCCCTCGAGGGGACTGAGAGAGTATGACTATTATTTATCCCAGGTATAGAGAAGACGAGTGATATTCCACATAAGATCATCAACTCAAAACATCTAGAAAACACATATATAAATTACAGCAAAACTAATATAAGGGGAAGGAACATAGATTTTTATTAACCATATAAGTGAAGATACATCAATATACCTTCCAGGAAATGAGATCCTCTCCTCAAACTTGTAATATGGTCTCCTCACCCAATAGTGTAGAGTTGTCACATTATAGTTTGGATACTTCCTCTTACCCCCATTCCTCTTAGTGAGATTATATAGGTTCATTCTATCCTCCAAGAGAATGTATCTAGACATGTAGGGGATTAAGAAGTTACGAAACTTCTATAATAATGGTCCCCTAGTCAACTCATACACAAGTGGGTCAACTACTTGATCTCCTTGGGAATGGAAAACTTTAGAAACCTTTTTCACAATTATGAGTTGTTTCTCAATTATCTCAATTATGAAATAATTATTATCTCATAATTATAATATGTTGGCAAATTAATTATGAGAAATAGCTCAATCATGTAATTCACCCCTTTTATCGTAGGATAAATATCACATAAGTAAAGGAAAAGGTGAAATGGTATGCATTATACCCAAAAACTATGGTAAGTTGAACTTGGGTTTCACTCACTATAGTGGAGTAGAAAATAGGGTTATAACATATGATTGTTGAAAATAATACTGAGAGGGGGGGTGAATCAGAATTATCAAATCAAACACTTTTTCATTTCCATACTCAGATTCATATATGCTACTTCAATTAATGATACCCACGTATATAAGCAACTGTGTTAATTGCAACTAGCGTATATCCAGTAAACTTATAATTCAATTAGTTGATCTTCAATGAGTGCATCAAAACATTATTAACCATATTAACAGTAAACAGGTGCAATAAAATAGAACAGATCATCACACATAAGGAGCACACATGAACACCATGATATAAGGTGGAAACCCAATGTGAGTGAAAACCACCTGCTGCATTTCGTCTCTATCTTCCTTTAATAAGAAACTTCTTTTTACAATATTTATGTACTGGTGCAGCCTTATACCAGTACGTAGGCTTCTACCTGCAGAAGGCTACAACCTTCTTAGCTCTTGTATTAGCCGATCCATTTACTAGTACGTAGGCGCCGGCCTACTGAAGGCTCCAACCTTCACTCATTTTCCAGCTGCTTCTGGAAAGGAGCTACAACCCCCTGGCTCTTGTACTAGCTGATATGTTTACCAGTATGTAAGCGCCAGCTTACAGAACTCTACGATCTTTTCTCTTCCTCTAGGGATGACGTTTCATAAATTTTTAGACTGGATACTCCTGAAGCACAACACCATAAACTAAAGGCCATGTTTCATCCAATTTTCATACTGGACCCATTAACAACATTGAAGCACAAAATTAATCATCACAGTAATACACCCATCAACTACACCTGCATCATCAATCTTTGAATCACCCACTACTGAAACACTGAAACCCTGTCAATAACAAAATTACCAGAACACAGGACAGACAACAGAACTCTGCAACAATAACCAAATCCAACTGCAACTTCAAAGATCATATCTTATAATGTATACGCTACTATGAAGAACCAAACCAGCGTATATATGCACTTTCACCAAAGCCAACCCGCGTATAGATCTGCAAATATTTACTCATAACTTTGCATCTATTCCAAACATCAGTCATACCCAGATCATAACATTCATACAATAAAACATGCGTCAATAATTCAGATCTAGTCTATCCATAATCGAACCATATAATGATAAACATTCCAAGCCTTAAGATCTTGATCCATCATTCATCATCATCCACATGAATGCATCCTTGGTTCAGATCAAGCAAAGCATCACAAACCCATAACCAACATACTAGATCTCACACTTCATCAGATATATATCACTTGCACCTCCACCCCTTGGCCTAATGATCTTCTCCTTATATAGGTTTAGGCCTCTTTCAATGCCATGGTACAAAACCACTTAGAACCAATACCTTGGACCCAATACCCGAGGTCAACACTTCAGACCAAATACCATGGACCAAAACCAAAATACCATGGACCAAATACCACGGACCAAAACTTAGTTTTCTGACATGTACGCGCCTTTCCTTCCATGAACCTGCGTGTGTACGTATACGCGTCTTCTGTTCTGCTCATCCACGTGTATACGCACTTTCATCAAGGTTAACATGCGTATACCTCTCTCTTGACCTGCTGTACTATGATCTGTCATCTGATTGAGTTGCCACCTGTATCATACCTCTGAGTGAGTTGCCATCAAGGACAACACCTGTATCATAATGCCAACAATCTCCCCCTTTGGACTTGATGGCAACCACCACACCAAGTCACTCTCCCCCTTTGACATCAAGGGAAAAGGGTAGACCAAGATATTCTCTTCTTTGATATACATTTTGTTGTCCATGCTCCCCCTGAGTACATGCTAAAGTTTCTTATTGAGCTCCCCCTTTGTACATGCCAATTTGTACCAATCCGTCCATGCTCCCCCTGAGCACATGCAAGGTCTACAAAAGCATAACATGACTCTATACATACATTTCCAATGACCTTCCTAAAGACTCATACATACATCAATCTCCCAACCAAGTGGGGATACACCATTTTTGACTCAAACACAAGAACCATTACATCATCCATCCCATGCATAGTGGGGTAACAAGATACATCATATGACTCACAAAGACCAAGTACCTAGACAAGACCATGATAGTTATCAGCAACTATCATCTACTATATGATTTGCACTATAAGCATCTTAACCTGTAATCCATTCTCTTGGTCAATCAATAATCAGTAGCAAGATATCTCAATAAGCATCATCATCAAGGACTTTCTAACCATAATGCCAACGATGCATTATTCGAAGCATATGCTCCCCCTGAGCCTATTCCAACCATCATATACCATGATAGAACCATTTCCTGATTCTTGTTCTGCTATTTTTTTTTAGAGCTCCATATACGTGACTATGCAACGTTTAACTCGTGTATATACGTGAATTATCTTCATGAAACCTGCGTATGATATTTAGAACATGGATGTTCCACACTTTCTGCTTCCTCTAAGTCTATGATGTCTGTATATTCTGCTATGCCACATATTTCTGGCTGTACTTTCTTTTTCTTCCATATCTTCAACTGTGATGACGTTTTCTCCTTTTGGTATGGTGTCCAAAATATTCTCCTGCATTCCTTTGCTATATGTCCAAGCTTGTTACATGCATAACATCTTACATGTCTCATATTCCTCCTATAGCAGTCAATGGCTTTGTGACCAAACATATTGCAAGCAAAACAATATCCCTTAAAATATCTGGAACGTGATGATCTTTCTGAGTGATGGTCTTGAACCATTCTACCTCTGCATCTAGATGCAACATGTCCAAGATTATGACATACATAACATTCAACATTATTCATCAGAGGAAATAATCATCTATCACTTCCATAGTTAGGAGCAAAAGATATTCTTTGAGGCATTTCTTTCCTTGGCTGTTGATGGGGTTGTCTTCTCATCTCCTTGTTGAGCATTTCAGATTTCTCATTAGAGTTCCTTGCCTCACCTTCAACAGATTAATAAAAGCCAAGAGCAGTTTTGATAGCAGGAGACCTTTGACTACTAAGAATATCATCCAAAATCTTAGTACTGTCTTGAAATCGTAATAGTTTATCCTTTTCTTCTAATTTACCTTTCAAGATATTTACCTCAACCTGATGTTGTTCTTCCTTTTCTAGACATTGCTTCTTCAAAATTTCCTCAGACTTTCTTCCTTCTTCCATTTGTTGCTTTAGTTTGAGAATCTCCTTTTCTTTTTCTTCATTCAACTCCTGCAACATTTGACGAACTCTGAAGGCACATTCCAGTTGAGATTTTAAGCTGATAATTTCTTCTTTAAGGGCACTCTCCCTTTTGCAAGGTAGATCTTGTTGATCTATGAATTTATCTGATGCTTCATTTGCTTGTCCATCTTCAATCTGAGGTGTTTCAAGATCTGAATACTTGCTTCCACTCAACAGTAGGCTATCATTGTTCCTTTGAGTTGTCTACTTCTTTTGACGCGCTTTATTTCCCATTGTTCTACGGATCTCCTTCAAGCAATCAAGCTTCTACCAAAGGACTTGCTCTGATACCAATTGTTGAAAATAATACTGAGAGGGGGGGGGGGTGAATCAGTATTATCAATTCCAACACTTTTTCATTTCCATACTTAGTTTCATATACGCTACTTCAATTAATGATACCCGCGTATATACACAACTGTGTTGATTGCAACTAGCGTATATCCAGTAAAGTTATAATTCAATTAGTTGATCTTCAATGAGTGCATCAAAACATTATTAACCATATTAATAGTAAATAGGTGCAATAAAACAGAACAGATCATCACACATAAGGAGCACACATGAACACCATGATAGAAGGTGGAAACCCAATGTGGATGAAAACCACCTGCTGCAATTCGTCTCTATCTTCCTTTAATAAGAAACTTCTTTTTACAATATTTATGTACTGGTGCAGTCTTATACCAATACATAGGCTTCTACCCGCAGAAGGCTACAACCTTCTTAGCTCTTGTATTAGCCGATCCATTTACTAGTACGTAGGCGCCGGCCTACTGAAGGCTCCAACCCTCACTCATTTTCTAGCTGCTCCTGGAAAGGAGATACAACCCCCTGGCTCTTGTACTAGCTGATATGTTTACCAGTATGTAGGTGCCGACTTACAGAAATTTACGATCTTCTCTCTTCCTTGAGGGACGACATTTCATAAATTTTCAAACTGGATACTCCTGAAGCACAACACCATAAACTGAAGGCCACGTTTCATCCAATTTTCATACTGGACCCATTAACAACATTGAAGCACAAAATTAATCATCACAACAATACACCCATCAACTATACCTGCATCATCAATCTTTGAATCACCCACTACTGAAACACTAAAACCCTATCAACAACAAAGTCACCAGACCACAGGACAGACAACAAAACTCTGCAACAATAACCAAATCCAACTGCAACTTCAAATATCATATCTCATAATGTATACACTACTAGCCTATCCATAATCAAACCATATAATCAAAAGATGCGTCAGTAATTCAGATCTAGTCTATCCATAATCAAACCATATAATGATAAACATTCCAAGCCTTAAGATCCCGATCCATCATTCATCATCATCCACATGAATGCATCCTTGGTTCAGATCAAGCAAAGCATCACAAACCCATAACCAGCATACTAGATCTCACACTTCGTCAGATATATATCACTTGCACCTCCACCCCTTGGCATAATGATCTTCTCCTTATATAGGTTTAGGCCTCTTTCAATACCATGGTCCAAAACCACTTAGAACCAATAGCTTGGGCCCAATACCTAAGGTCAAAACTTAGGACCAAATACCATGGACCTATACCAAAATACCATGGACCAAATACCATAGACCAAAACTTAGTTTCTGTGAACCTGCATGTGTACATATATGCATCTTCTGTTTTGCTCATCCACGTGTATATGCACTTTCATCAAGGTTAACATGCCTATACCTCTCTCTTGACCTACTGTACTATGATGTGTCATCTGATTGAGTTGCCACCTGTATCATACCTCTGAGTGAGTTGCCATCAAGGACAACACCTGTATCATAATGCCAACAATGATAACCAAAGAATCCATTTGTAAATGAGTAAGATTTGCTTCTTGCTACATTTTCTATAACTTTGTCATTGAATGGGGTAGGGAACGGGTCATAAGCATAGGCATTGTTCAAACTCTGGAAATATATGTACACCCAAATGTATTTAGTGTCCTTCTTGTTATGTATAACAATTGGACTAATCCACTCAACCTCATCCACTAGGAATATAAGCCTTGCCACCAAAATTTTATCTATCTCCTCCTTCAATTTCTCTTTAACTCTCATATTTAGCATATACGGCCAATGTTTCACTAGCTTTGCATTAGGTTTAAGTAGAGTTGCAGTACAGAGCCCTAAGGGCTTATCAATCTATGTGAAGGAATATCTGAGGCATTAAACAACATCACACTCGTCTCTGGATGTAGAAACTTTGTTCTTGTATCCCCCCATACTGCTTCGGGTGAGACTATAGCCTATGCTATGTGGGTTGTTGCTGAAAAGGCCAGTGGTGTAGGGATTTGTTCATTAGTGCAACTAACTCTAAACCTAGGTCACGACCCCCTAAGCCAAAAAATGGTTCTGTTGCTAGGACTGGGATCTGCTTGAAGGAGATGTGTGATGTCGCATCACTGGAACCTGATGAAGAAAGAAATTGAAAAGTGGTTGGATAGAAAAACTTACGAATTCACGGTCTAGGAAAATAGGAATCCACACTTGTCAAAGGAGTAGTGGTTGGATAGGTAATTGTATATAGAGATACACGAAATCTTTTTCTGCACATTCCCGGTCAAATTGTACGAGTGGTTAGCTAAATTGATAACTAGCCAAGGGAGGTGGAAGCTTGATAGTCCAATAATGTGGACTCCAGAGATGGTACGATAATTAGAAGCCTCTGAAAATAAAATCACGTAGGTTGTCGACCACTGGCTTGATCGAATTATAGGAGGATTTGTTATGAAATTCATAGTTGATACCTCAGTCAGCTACAATGAAGTGGAGCGGAAATTTTTCAAGGGAACACGAGGTAAGTATTTAAGATATTTGAATACTTGCCGATTAAAATGTTGTTATGTGAAAAATGTATTATGCCATAGCCTTGATGTTCAGAGTGACACAAAGTGGAAAACTCTTCAAAGATCGAGAAATATCAGGTCCAGAATATAGCCCATTGATTGGACCTCCTTCGAGCGATGACAAGGGAGTTGTACAGGCCTCACTGTGAAGTTTTGTCCAGTTGAGAAGGCAGGGTTTTTTGCGGACACATCATCCATCCACTCCACCTCCACCTCCACCTCCATTGCATACACCTTCGATCACACCTACAACACCACCATCATCATTCAACATGTCGAACACACTTAGGTTGTCAATTTTCAAGGGAATAGGGAATGAAGACACAGAGCAGTTATGGCTTGTTGCGAATGTTGTGTGGACAATGCAGCAAATTACTAATGACAATATAAAGAAGGCACAATTGGTCACCATTCTGCAGGATCACATGATGACTTGGTACATTAAGTATTGTTTTGATAATCCTCTAGCATTTCTAGCAAATACTAAGGATGCTTTACGTTATGCTCCTGTACCAATAGGTGTCATATTTCATGATTGACTTGATGAGCTCTGTAATATGTTCATCCCTTTCCTTGTTTCAAAGGTTTTCCATATTATCAAAAAAGTCAAAAAATGTAAAAAATGTAAAGAGGGTGTGCCCTAAAAGAAAGATCAAAGGGTAAAAAGAATAAAATGGTCAAAAAGAAAAAGTGAACGAAATGAACCCCAAAGAAAAAAAGACCAAGAAAGTGTGCAAGTCCAAAATGCCACTACTTTTTCACTTTTTGTAAAAAGCATTGTGTGCAACTTGTTAAAATTATGCCACAATTGATGAGTGGCCAAACAAATTAATCTTGGCTAGTTCATATTTGAATTTCCTGTTTTAGAGATAGAGAATAAAAATCTGACCAAACTGTTTAATCTTGGCCGATAAGTAGATAGGTAGAGAAGCAAAGGAGCTCAACAGTTAAATCTGAGCCCTTGGATGTAATAAGTGCAGACTTATGTAGGCTTGCTATGTAAAGAAAAGAAAAGCTTATGGGGGTTTGCCAATCTAAGTGCACCCAAATAAAGAAGGAAAAAATGCTAGGTCAAAGTAAGTAGGGTAGGTAGATTGGTGTTGCAGAATGATACTTGTGATAGATTATGCCTCTAAAAATGTGTTGACTTTCCCTTCTATCACAAGTACATGGCAGACATTATACTTGATGTAGCTCAAGCGAGGCAAGGTTGAATAACTAACTCCCCTTCATATTTTTCCCTAATCATTCACTAATTTCCCCCCTAAATATTAAGGATATGTTCTTAATATCACCCAAAAAACCATTTATCTCATTTCATAAACTCATTTTCCCTACTTTACTTGGGAAATACATAAGGTCACATATAAACCCCATTCCCACTTTAGCCTAAGTTTAAATACATGTAAATTGTTTTAAAACGTAGTGCTTTCATTCGTTTTCATATTTACTATTAAAACTTATTATATAAATCCTGAACATTTCAAACCCTTCCCCGTATTATGTAAATATATAATGAAAACCCCAAATATTATGTATTCTCGCCCCCAGTTGAATACGGCCATACACATTGTTTTAAATAAAAATTAACGATTTCATTTGAAATTCGTTAAATAAACGTACCCGCCACATGATCATGGGTTAATTAACCATTTGGGTTAATTAATAACCTTTTCCCCGACCAATGAAAATAGCCCCGATGCGATTAAAATGTGGTTTATTGTACCGGCCCCGCAGCTTAACGTCCTGCCATCTCTGACACCCGTCAGTCGTCCGATCTGTGCCTGATCATCCAACGGTCAGCAATCAATATCGCAACCACCGTTTGACCGAAATTTAACTCGCGAGGGTCCGGCGGTTTTGCACCCATACTCTGCCACGCATCACTCCGTCAGCCTACTCGCTTGCCCTCCGTCTGAAACCACTCAGCCCCAAAAGCGGTGTGGGGCAAAACCGCTTACCACCTGCTGATGTCATCCATTGACATCATCTGTCCTTTTGCTGACGTCACCCGCCACGTCATCTGCCCCCATACTCTTGCTAACATCATCTGTACTTCTCACATCATCTGCTGACATCATCTATCCTTTTGCTGACGTCACCTGCCACGTCATCTGCCACCGTACTCCCACTGACATCATCAGTACTGCTCACATCATCCGCCCAATCAAATCAAAAATTCCCGCCAAAACTTCATTTTGTCAAATAAAAAGGATAAAATATCATTTTTTGCTATATTTCACTACAAACGACGCTCCAAGCATAAAATCGACAGAGTTTATAGATTAGTCTCAACCAGCCCCTGACCAGAAAAACTACAAGTATGATCTCTGCGGCCTTCCATTCTACCTGCTTTTGTACCGTTTTTTCCTTTTACGCACGTATTTATCCAGTTTACCATGAAACCCTGCAATTTTCGGTTCACGGCTAAAAATTCTATCGGAGGAGGCCAAGTTCATTTTTTTGGTCCAGTTTGCGTTGCTATATAAAGCTCCCAGCCTGCTATTTGGTCCATTTTTTCACAGAAAATCCCCTGTAACCCTAAAGGTTGCACCCCTCAACGTTCCTCATGGAAGATGTGTTGGAAATATTGTTAAATTCACCCCGAATAAAAGGTGAATATAGAGTTATTTACCAAACAAAGCAATTAACCACAATGAGGTAAATAAAGGTGAACAGGGTTCAAAACAAGTCAAATTATGTCAGAGCAGAATTAAAGAGTATCAGATCAACGTTAAAGAGTATCAGTTAAGACAGGCAGCCAGCGCAGAGTTAATGAAGAAGACTAAATGTTTCGATTTTACTTGTAAACTATTATTACTCATCCTAGATATTATCTCACAACTGTTATACATATTTGTTTTACAATTTTGAGCATAAATACCCCCTCCATTGGAGTATTGAGGGTGGATTCCTAGACTCTGCTGTAATATTGAATTTTTGGATTAAAGAGTTGTTGGAATCATCTGTTGCATGGCCTACTGGATGAAGAATTGAAGCAGAGGACTTGTCACAGATTTCTTGAATGAACCATTGGATTAATAAGTCCTCTATATCTTGTGTTTTAAAGTTTTCTTGGTTTATTATATCATCTGTGTCTCATAATCTAAATGATAAAGAGAAGATTAAGTTCAGAATATGCTTGATTGCACTCTGTTTTCGGTCTTTATTGTTCTCTGTGTTTTCTTCAGAATTAGTATAAGCAGTGAAATCTTAATTTCTCCTGTTTTCTAATTCTTTCATGTTGGTTATTTGCTAAAGAATACTTAACTGCTCCTTATCAGTAATCATCCAATTTCCCTCTTTAAATAGGTTGAAAGTTTCTTAACTGCCCTTCACCCAATTTGAGCCCATTCCATCTGTTTCAAGTCTTTATTTGTTCTCTGTTTGACTACCTTGCTCTGTGAAACCATCCTCTGGTAAGAAACCAAATCCAGAAAGCTATCTTCCTTGAATCCATGAGCCCAATGGACTGAACTGGTCTGTTTTACCTCTCTGTTCTATTGAATCTCACCACCCAAACTCAAACAAAACTCCAAAACCCCATAACTAGCCTAATACCTTTAAAAAATGAAAGCTAAATCATAAAGAGAGAGCCCTCTCTGGATACAAATTGGCTAGATTATGTATCTAAAAGATTGGTCTGTGGTTACCTTGACATCCTTCCCTTTCTTACAACTTTGGGAAAACCTGAGTGATAACATCATTGGCGACCATACTGGGGACCTAAACAATTGTTTGTTACTATTGTTTATTTCATAACCTACAGATGGAGCCTGAAGTTAGCCAGGTAGCCTTTGAAATGCTTTTTGCTTTGCAATTGCAGAAGTAAATGAATGCTACTTCATTCTATCTCCGGTCTAGCTTATATATTGGATAGTTGGTTTCAAATACTTGATCAGTTCCTCTTTTCAAAAAAAAGTCTTTAGGAAAGTTCAAAATTCCCACATCTAAAACCTCCTAGAAGAGACTGTTAAAGTTGTATTGTCAAATCTATCTCAAGAAAAAACCAAAAAAACACTTAGAAACTGGCTTCAGAAAAGATTCATTACACCAGATCAAATCCTGATCCTAATCCACCACCTGTGTTTGAAAATCCTAATCTAATTCCTAGGATTCTTAGAAGACAAGGGAGCCAAGACAATTCTGTTAGTTCTCGGCCTCTATACAGATCAATATCTTGTCCTGTGAGGTGGATCTACCCTAAGCACGAACCTTTTGATAAGTATTTTGAAAAATATTTATTTGAGACCTTTTCAGAATCTGGGTTAACCCACATAGTTCAAGATCCAATATTCATTGAAAATTTGCAGATTGAAGTTGTTACTTCACACCTTGACAGACATTTGCACAACTCCATTCAATCTGAGCTTACCTCTGAAAGAACACCAAACCTTTTTGTGATTACTACAGCTTCTCCAAGTTCACCATCAGCACCTCAAGCCATCCCTTCCACTCCTCCATCTACAACACACATTCCCATTGTTATCCCTACTCCTCTGGTTGTCACATATATTTCTACAACCACGGCAAACCGATATAGTCCCTTGCTCTTACCTGCCAATCCAGGGGCTGTGCCCGAAGACTATCAAAGTAAAATCCCTTCTTTTGAATGTACTGGCACTTACACAGCTCAACAACATACCAATAAAATGACCGACTATTTTGAAAGATATGAGGTTGATGATGATGATGTTAGAATGAAAGTATTTGTTCAAAGTTTAACTGGAGACATTAGAACCTGGTTTAGAGCCCTCCCTACAAATAGTATCAATAACCCATAAGCTCTTTATCATACCTTCTTGAACATATGGGAAAAGAAGAAAGATCCTCTCCACATTTTATCAGAATATGAAAACCTAAGAAGAGGCACACAAGAAACTATCCTAGATTACTATACCAGATTCAATAATGTCTACAATGCTATTCCTTAAAATCTCAGACCTTCTCTAGATTTGGCCTTGATCAAATTCCCTAATGCATTTGATTCTGATATGGCATACCAACTTAGGGAAAGAGCTCCTCGAATCTTAGAAGAGATGCAAAGTATAGCTGTCAGTGTTGAGACCAACCTGATATCTAAACAATCTAGATCCATAGCTGAAAGGAGGACACCTTTCAAAGAAGAACCTTCTACCTTTGAACAGAAATTAGATGATATTATTAAAGGAATGGATAGACTTGGAGATAGAGTAGAAGCAATCGAGAGAAAATCCCCTTGGGATGGTCAACCAAACAATACTGGGAAAAATCCAAATTTTAGGAAGAACCAAAATCCTAACACTGGAAAGACAGGGCCTGACCAAAATATTAGGCCCCCATTTCAAGAAAATTATGTTGAAGCCTCAACTTCTGATGAACCAACAGAATACACTCAAATTAATTTAATGGGACTCAACAATGAACAACAAGTTTTCTTGACCCAAGAGGATCAAAAAGCTCATATTCTTAAACAATTCCAAACTCAGTCAGGTCAATCATTTGATTTTAGGGAGGGATATGATACAACCATTTATGAAGTCCACAAACAATATAATCTGAGGAGCAAAAGAATAGATATCCCTGAAACCAGTAAACGGAAAGATACCAAGCAGCCTAACAAAGGTAAGATCAGTACCCACCCTGTACATATTCTTTCTAAAAAAGATACTAACCCTAATAACCCAATTGTTGAAGATGTATTAGATAATCAACCACCTAACAGACAACCTTCCACTTCTATTCCTTTTAAAGGAAAAGTAGGAGATCCTCTAAAACTTGATTTGGAAGCAATTTCAGCCCATAAGCCCACTGTTGAAGAGGAGAAAAATGCAGAAAATCCAGCTCTCCTAAATACACGAACTCAGACCAAAAAGCCTTTTAATCTTGAGACAGAAGTAGGCAAACTAAAGATAGCTATTCCATTATCAGAATTAGCTAAACATGATGTCTACAGAAGTCAAATCAGCAGATCACTCAAAATTTCTGTGAACGAAGATTCAGTAAATGTTTTTGATGACCTGCCTGAATTGATATTTGGCCCTGGAGTAAAAGGAAAAACAGTAGAGGGAGAAGTTCCTCCTTTCTATGTAGGTTTAAACATACATGATAAAATACTTCATAATTCCATGCTTGATTCTGGTGCTTCCCATAACTTAATGCCTAAATCTGTAATGGAGAGGTTAGACCTTGACATCACTAGGCCATATAAAGACCTTTTCTCTTTTGATTCAAGTTAGGTCAAATGTTTGGGTTTAATCAAAGACTTATGTGTGTCACTAGTCCAATATCCTGCCAAAACCATCTTAATGTACATAGTAGTAGCTGATATTCCACCAAAGTATGGCATGTTATTGTCTAGATCTTGGGGTGTAAAGCTTCTAGGATCTCTACAGTTAGACATGTATTACGCTACTATTTCAGTGTTTGGTCAACCCAAGAGACTATACGGAGAATCCTTAATGAAGTATGTAGTAAGTAGTCAAGAGAAACCTCAAAATTTCCCTATCTACTCAGTACATTCAGATATGGATTCTTTTATCCTCTACAATGTTGAAATTGATCCCCCACATGAAATAAAAGTTCTAGCAGATGAAATAGAAAAAATTGCAAATGAAAGGTCTAGTGTTTGAATCCAAGAAGTTTATGAAAATCATGAAACATCAAATAAACCAGAAAAAACTGAAAAACCAGATCTCCCTATTGAACAGATCCCTGAAACTCCAGATACTAATTGTGAACATGAAATCCTTTGGTACTTAGAATTTGATGGTTATGTGAACAAATTAGGAGCAGGAGCAGGATTCTGGGTGCACAATCTTGAAAACAATCATGTTGAAGGCCATGCCTATAGGTTAAACTTTAGGTGCACTAATAATATGGATGAATATGAAGCTCTATTGCTAGGTCTTAAACTGGTCAAGAAATTGGGAGCAACTAGAGTGTCAGTCCTAGGAGATTCTAATTTAATCATTCAACAGATAAAAGGGAAGTTCTTAACAAATGATCCCAGATTAAGAGAGTACAGAGGAACAACTATAGAGATCCTTAATACATTTCTAGAAACTCAGCTTGCCAAAATCCCGAGAAAACATAACTTGCAAGCTCATAGCCTGACAATGTTTGCCAGCACCTGTAAATTACCATTTGAACCAAATCATCAATTCACAACTGAAATGAGACACATGCCAGCCATACCTGATAATGTAAATAACTGGCAAGTGTTTGACAGTGATAACCAGATCAACAAGTTGTTAACCCTAGAAGAAGAATTTTCTAGCACTAACATAGATGGAGATACAGTTAGTGAGTTTGATCCAACAAATCAAATAGAAACAGACATTTCAGCAGAAAATGTAACTCAAATGCTTCATCCAACGAAATTTACTAAAAAGTAAATACAGGATCTTAAAGAAATAGATGTTGATGAGACTATTGAAGGAGAATCTGAAGTTATCAATTGGAAAGACAATCATTTTCCCAAAGGATTAACTCCTCTGGAAGAACTCTTTCATTTCAACAGTATTCCAAAGAAACCCAAGATGGAACCTCTAAAAATAGACATTGAATACTACAACATAGGAACTGAAGAAAAGCCAAAAATGGTAAAATTATCCAAATCTTTGCCCCTTGATCAAAAACTTAATTATGTTGAACTGATCAAAGAATTCTAGGATGTTTTTGCCTGGAGCTATGAAGACCTGAAGTCTTATGACACTTCTATAATTCAACATACAATACCCCTCAAGGAAAATAAAAAACCATTCAAACAAAAGCTCAGAAAAATTAACCCTATACTGCTTCCTTTAATTGAAAAAGAAATCAAACGAATGCATGATGCATGGATAATTGCTCCATCAAATTTTCAGAGTGGGTGTCTAATTTAGTGCCTACCAGGAAGAAAACAGGAGAAATCATATTATTTGTTGACTTAAGAAATGTAAACAAGGTTTCTTTGAAAGACAATTACCCTTTACCTAAGATGGATCATATTTTACAAAGGGTAGTAGGTGCTTCTAGGATTTCACTTTTGGATGGGTTTTCAGGTTATAATCAGATTCTGGATCATCTTGATGACCAAGAAAAGACTGCATTTACAACACCATGGGGTACATTCAAATATGTTAAAATTCCATTCATACTTAAGAATGCAGGGGCAACCTTTCAACAAGCAATGGACATAGCGTTTGCAAAAGAAATTCACGATGTTCTGGTTATATATCTAGATGACCTGACTATATTTTCCAAATCAAATCAGCAACATTTAGATCATTTGAGACAAGTGTTTTTAAAATGTAGAAAGTATGGTATTTCATTAAATCCTAAAAAGTTCTTTGTTTGGTCTGGAAGAAGGTAAACTGTTAGGCCATATCATCTCTAAAGATGGCATCAAAATTGATCCTGCTAGAATAGAAGCTATTCTGCAAATACCCCACCCCAGAAATGTCAAAGAACTTCAAGCTTTCCTAGGAAATATTAACTTTTTGAGGAGATTCATATCTAATTTGGCTTAATTAATTAGATTACTGAACAATATGTTAAGAAAGGATTCAAAGGTTAAATGGACAGTAGAAGCCAAACAAGCATTTGAAGAAATTAAAATGGCTTTGACCAGTATACTAGTCCTTACAAGTCCAAAGTTCAATAGAGACTTCATAATTTTTTCATTTGCATCAGAACACACTATAGCAACTGTTTTACTACAAAAAGATGATCAAGGATGTGAAAAACCCATAGCCTTTTTCAGTAAAGCACTTAGAGATGCACCTCTAAATTACAAAATCATGGAAAAACAAGCTTTTGCACTTGTGAAAGCTATTAAAGGCTTCAGAGTCTATATATTGTACTCCCATGTAGTAGCTTATGTACTAAATGCTGTTGTCAAAGACATCCTGACTCAGGATGGAATTGAAGTAAAACGAGGTAAATGGATAGCTAATATATTGGAGTATGATATTGAAATAAAACCTACAAATCTTATAAAAGGATAGGGATTAGCTAAACTCATGACTGAAACAAACTTTCAAGCCCTGGATATTAATGAACTGGATAATGAACAGGAGATGGTGACTCCACAAATCAGCCAGGCCTTCTTAGAATCACCTTGGTATGCTTATATAATTCATGTATTATTAAACCTCCAGGCTCCTCCAGGGTTATCCAGAACAAATAAAAGGTTTTTAAAGATGAAAGCTTCAAAATTCTGTGTTTTAGATAATGCTCTTTTTGGAAAAATAATGAAGGTATTCTATTGAATTGTTTAATAAAAGAAGAAGCTGACAAAGTTCCCAAAGAATTTCATGCAGGGGACTGTGGTGGACACCTTTACTAGAAATCCACTACAGACAAAGTCCTGAGGGCTGGATTTTACTGGCCAACCTTGTTCGCTGGTGTAAAAAGTTTGTCACTGCTTGCCAAAAATGCCAAATTTTTGAAGGCAAAAGGAAACTGTTACCCTTACCCTTGAGACCAATTTCCACTGAAAATCCCTTTCAACAATGAGGTTTGGACTTCATTGGAGAAATACACCCTCCCTCTTTTGGCCAACATAAATGGATCCTCACTACCAAAAACTATTTCACCAAATGGATAGAAGCCATTCCTGCCAGACAAGCCAATGATACAGTGATTATAGGATTCTTAAAAGCAAACATACTGTCTAGATTTGGCTGTCCTGAAAAGATCATAACTGATAATGCTTCTGCCTTCAAGTCCAAGAAAATGATAAATTTATGTAACAAACACCATATCACTTTAGGCCATTCCACAGCCTATTACCCTCAAGGTAATGGTCTAGCTGAATCTTCCAATAAAAGCCTAATTAATATTATTAAGAAATTGTTGGAAGAGACAAGAAAAACTGGCACAAGAAAATTACAAATGCACCATGGGCAGACAGACTTACTACAAAGAGATCTATTGGAACTAGCCCTTGTGAGTTATTCTATGGCATGGAGGCTATGTTTCCTTCATCTTTAGGAGTTCCTGTAATGAAATTATTGCAAGAAGCTTAGGTGGAACCCAATGACATTCAAAGGAGAATAAATAAAACCATCCATTTGCAGCAGACCAGAGAAGAGGTGCACCAAAGATCCCAAGTCTTACAAGAGAAATTCAAGAAAATATTTGATAAAAAGACCAAAGCAGAATACTTCTACCTTGGAGACAAAGTTTTAAGGTGGGATTCTAGGAGAGAAGACAAAGGGAAACATGGGAAGTTTGAATTCCTGTGGAAAGGGCCATTTATCATCCAGGCATTGCAAGGGAACAATACTTACTTTTTGAAGAGCCTAGATGGCACATAAATTGAAGAAGGACCAGTGAATGGTGGAATGATGAAACATTACTTTGATCCAGTTTTTTAATGTATTCTGACTCTAACATGTACATACTGTATCCTTAATAATGTCACAGTTTGGATTGGATAGTAACTTGCTGCAGTTGAAGCCCGAAGAGAAAGGCCCTAAGCTTCACAAGTGTGTTGTCATATATACAATAAAGCAACCAGCAGAAGGACATTTTAGAGAACAGTTTAAGTTATTCAGAAGGCCATTTGACTTACTGTTCTTGGCTTTCCACCAGGGAAAGCCATCCCCAAGTGGAGCCACTGTTATGCTCCTATACCAATAGGTGTCATATTTCATGATTGACTTGATGAGATCTGTAATATGTTCATCCCTTTCCTTGTTGCAAAGGTTTTCCATATTATCAAAAAAATCAAAAAATGTAAAAATGGTAGAGGCTATGCCCTAAAATAAAGATCAAAGGGTAAAAAGAATAAAATGGTCAAAAAGAAAAGGTGAAAGAAATGAACCCCAAAGAAAAAAAAGACCAGGAAAGTGTGCAAGTCCAAAATGCCACTACCTTTTCATTTTCTATAAGAAGCATTGTGTGCAACTTGTTAAATTTATGCCACAATTGATGAATGGCCAAACAGCTTAATCTTGGCTAGTTCATATTTGAATTTCCTATTTTAGAGATATAGAATAAAAATCTGACCAAACTGTTTAATCTTGGCCGATAAGTAGATAGGTAGAGAAGCAAAGGAGCTCAACAATTAAATCTGAGCCCTTGGATATAATAAGTGCAGACTTAGGTAGGTTTGCTATGCAAAGAAAAGAAAAGTTGATGAGGGTTTGCCAGTCTAAGTGCACCCAAGTAAAGAAGGAAAAAATGCTAGGTCAAAGTAGGTAGGGTAGGTAGATTGGTGTTGCAGAATGATAATTGTGATAGATTATGCCTTTAAAAATGTGTTGACTTTCCCTTCTATCACAAGTACATGGCGGACATTATACTTGATGCAGCTCAAGCGAGGCAAGGTTGAATAATTAACTCCCCTTCATATTTTTCCCTAATCATTCACTAATTTCCCCCTAAATATTAAGGATCTGTTCTTAATATCACCCAAAAAACCATTTATCTCATTTCATAAACTCATTTTCCCTAATTTACTTGGGAAAATACATAAGGTCACATATAAACCCCATTCCCACTTTAGCCTAAGTTTAAATACATGTAAAGTGTTTTAAAATTTAGCGCTTTCATTCATTTTCATATTGACTATTAACACTTATTATATAAATCCCGAAAATTTCAAACCCTTCCCCATATTATGTAAATATATAACAAAAACCCCTTATATTATGTATTCCTGCCCCCAGTTGAATATGTCCATACACACTGTTTTAAATAAAAATTAACGATTTCATTTGAAATTGGTTAAATAAACGTACACATCGCGCGATCATGGGTTAATTAACCATTTGGGTTAATTAATAACCTTTTCCCAAACCAATGAAAATAGCCTCGATGCGATTAAAATGCGGTTTATCGTACTGGCCCCGCAGCTTAACGTCCCGCCATCTCTGACACCTGTCAGTCGTCCGATCTGTGCCTGATCATCCAACGGTCGGCAATCAATATCACAACCATCGTTTGACCGAACTTTAACTCACAGGGGTCCGGCAGTTTTGTGCCCGTACTCTACCACGTGTCACTCCGTTAGCCTACTCGCTCACCCTCCGTTCGAAACCGCTCAGCCCCAAAAGCGGTGCGGGGCAAAACCGCTTACCACTTGCTGACATCATCCGTTGATTTCATTTGTCCTTTTGCTAGCATCACCCACCATGTCATCTGCCCCTGTACTCCCACTGACATCATCCGTACTGCTCATGTCATCCGCCCAATCAAATAAAAAATTCCCACCAAAACTTCATTTTGTCAAATAAAAATGATAAAATATCATCTTTTGCTATATTTTGCTGCAAACGACGCTCCGGCCATAAAATCAACCAAGTTCATAGATCAGTCTCAGCCGGCCCCCGACCAGAAAAACTACAAGTATGAGCTCTGCGGCCTTCTATTCTACCTACTTTTGTAATGTTTTTTCCTTTTACGCACGTATTTATCCAGTTTACCATGAAACCCTACAAGTTTTGGTTCACGGCTAAAAATTCTACTGGAGGAGGCCAAGTTCAGTTTTTTTGGTCCAGTTTAAGTTGCTATATAAAGCTCCCAGCCTGCTATTTGGTCCATTTTTCATAGAAATACCCCTGTAGCACTGAAGGTTGCACCCCTCAACGTTCCTCGCGGAAGATGTGTTGGAAATATTGTTAAATTCACCCCGGATAAAAGGTGAATACAGAGCTATTTACCAAACAGAGCAATTAACCATAATGAGGTAAATAAAGGTGAACAGGGTTCAAAACAAGTCAAATTATGTCAGAGAAAAATTAAAGAGTATCAGATCAGCATTAAAGAGTATCAATTAAGACAGGTAGCTAGCGCAGAGTTAATGAAGAATACTCGCTGTTTTGATTTTACTTGTAAACTATTATTACTCATCCTAGATATTATCTCATAGCTATTATGACATATTTTTTTTACAATTTTGAGCATAAATACCCCCTCCATTGGAGTATTGAGGGTGGATTCCTAGACTCTACTGTAATATTGAATTTTTGGAATAAAGAGTTCTTGGAATCAACTGTTGCATGGCCTACTGGATGAAGAATTGAAGCAGAGGACTTGTCACAGATTTCTTGAATCAACCACTGGATCAATAAGTCCTCTATATCTTGTGTTTTAAAGTTTTCTTGGTTTATTATATCATCTGTGTCTCATAATCTGAATGATAAGGAGAATATTAAGCTCAGAATATGCTTGATTGCACTCTATTTTCAGTCTTTATTGTTCTCTGTGTTTTTTTCAGAATTAGGATAAGCAGTGAAATCTTAATTGCTCTTGTTTTCTAATTCTTTCATGTAGGTTATTTGCTAAAGAATACTTAACTACTCATTATCAGTAATCATCCAATTTCCCTCTTTAAATAGGTTGAAGGATTCTTAACTGCCCTTCACCCAATTTGATCCCATTCCATCTATTTCAAGTCTTTATTTGTTCCCTGTTTGACTACCTTTCTCTGTGAAACCATCCTTTGTTAAGAAACCAATTCCAGAAAGCTATCTTCTTTGACTCCATGAGCCCAATGGACTGAACTGGTCTGTTTTACCTCTCCATTCTATTGAATCTCACCACCCAAACTCAAAAAAAACTCCAAAACCTCATAACTAGCCTAATACCTTTAAAAAACAAAAGCTAAATCATAAAGAGAGAGCCCTCTCTGGATACAGATTGGCTAGATTCTGTATCTAAAAGATTGGTTTGTGGTTACCTCAGCATCCTTCCCTTTCTTACAACTTTGGGAAAACCTGAGTAATAACACTTTAAACAAGGAGTTTAGTAAGCCTAAGTCTGACTCGTAGTCAGTAGTTGGATTTAAGGAGATCACAATGAGGGTTAATGAGACACATTAGGAGTTAGATCAAAGGCTGAAATGTGTAATTCAGGAAGCTAACATGCAGCTCACAGATGGTCGACATCAAAAATGGTTTATAGCTTCTCTTTTGCCCCACTTGATTATTGCTTTGTCGCAATAGAACATAGGAACACAGGCAGAAGCCTTGGAAATCACAATGAGGTTACATGCAACACCTATTCAGGATGCAACCTTGGGAGTATAGTAGATTCACTAGTTACAAAGCCTCTGCTTAGAATTACAGAGCTTGAAGAAAGACAAGGAGTCTAAACTAGAGGTGCATGCAGAAGTTTGGTGTCTAAAGTTTAAGATTCAAGGGCATGATAAATACCATTGTCCCATATTTGTGAATTATATCATAGGAGGGACACCAATTCCCCTGAGGCCAGAAGGTCCAGTGGGACCAAGTGTGGGGGATTTGCTATGGTGTGCTATCTGTCAATTTGTTGGAGAACATGCGAAGGATAGCTTTCATTTGCTCCAAAAGTTCATCTAGATACCTCAACAGATGTTCTGTAACTTATGCAAATCAAAGGGCCATGATGAGTGCCATTTTTTCAGCTATGATCTAATGATGGAAAGAATGCCTACATACCGGATGCAAGTAGAAACTCAAACTCTAGATTAGGGTGTTGGGGGTTCACGTGGAGGTTATTAGGGAAGAGGATGAGACTGAGGAGGAGGAGGGCCTGGTAGAGGCCGAGGACAAGTTATTTGTTACAACTGCGAAACACTAGGGCACTACACACGGGTGTGTCAGAATCAGACATGCCTTTCATGTCAATACTATGGCCAGTTTGATACACTATAGAAGAATTCCTAGTGCTGATAGCTAAGATGCAGGAAAAGAAGGCACAACCCCAAAAACCTACACAGAACTTACAGATGATGAGGGCTGAGCCCCGCGAGGAAGATCACAACATAAATATAGTGCTGAGAAGTGGAATAACAATTGACAATGATAAAGGAAAATATCCTGAAGAGGACAGATGGGTCTGCAAGGCCCTAGAAAAAGAAGTTGGTTTTGATCTCGAGTATGTGAAAGAAAAATTTATGGAGGCCAAGAAAATTTGCGTTGGGGCATCCACCTCAGGATGTTAGGACAAGATGCAAGAAACTAGTGCACCTGCAAAGGTTGATCCCTCTGTGCTTACCACGTTCCTGGAGACCTACATGAAACAACTGTGTGATAGCAAAGCTATGAAGGGCCTGTAGGAGTTAATAAACAAATGCGCCACCAAAGAGAACGTCCTTGATGGACACTGCATAGTTATAAAAATTGGCAAACATAAGGCAAGAACAGGGCGCAAGATGAGGCTCACCACATAGATAGGAGATTATGATATGGACCAGGTCATCTTGGATCTAGGGTCTGATGCGAACGTGTTGCCAAAAAAAACATGGGAAAGAATGGGGAGACTTGCATTGTAGTGGTCTCTGATTTAGCTCAAAATGGCGAACCAGCAAAAGATCATCCCTATGGAATGATTATATGGAGTAACATTTGACATAGAAGGTGCGAGCGCAATTGCTGACTTTGAAGTGATAGAGATCATTGATGACAATAATCCATACCCTGCGCTCCTCTGAATTGACTGGGCCATTGACATGAATGGGGTCATCAACTTAAAGAAGATGATGATGTTGTTTGAAAGGAAATCGCTTTAGGTTGTAGTGTCCTTGGACCCTACAGAAGGGGCGCACTACATTGAACTAGTCTACAATTACGGAGAAAGTGTGGATGATCTAGATCAGATCTACAAAACAACAACATGAGACCAGGAATGGATCAATCTGATGGTAGATGGCAAGATCACATGGGATCATGAAAGTTCCTACACCTCTAATTCAGATGAAGAGTCAGAGCATTGGCATAATTGGTTGCATGAAGTATCCATGTTGCGATGAAATATGATGACTAAATCGTTGCACTATGTTTTTTCAGAGTAACAAACTTACCTTATTATGATGGTTTAACTAATGTGGATAAGTTTTTGGATGCATTTGAATGTGATGTACCTAAGCATCACCGCTTCCAAGCATTAGGTTTGGCACTGCGAGCTAAGCTCACGCGATGGTGTGTTACGCACAAGGATAACTTTGATGGATGACGGGAGTACAGAAGGATGATGAGGTTGTGTTTTGGTCTTCCTAACACTCGATTGACTGAGAAATATGATGGGAGGGATTATCCATGTGATCACCTAGTGAAGTGGGTACACTTATTTTGCCATACTTTGGATACAAACCCCATGATCTGGTATTTGGAAGTAGAGCTCCGTGATGGCACTTCAAAGTGGGATATATTGAGGGAAGGGTTCTTATTAACCTTCAGTTTTGAAGATGACTTAATGAGCATTGATGAATCCCTATAGGAGATTAAGGAAATTATCTTCAGAATGCTTGAAGAACCTTTGGAATGGGCCCAACCATATTGGAGCACCCAGCTGCGCCATGCGCTGGAATGTTATAATGTGATAGATGAAGGGGAGGATGAAGATCTGAGGAATATTAACATTTCAGAGGAAGAAGGGCATCGTGAACTCGAGGGCCAACATTTACACAACCTAAAAATCATTGCGCCATTCAAGACAAAGTAAGTAAACATTGGGATTAAATCAGAACTCAAGTTTGCAAATACTATAGATTATTGGGACGACACTACTGTGGATAAAGTTGTTGAGTTACACCACAAATATTAGGACATGTTCCCTACCAAGTTTTCGGATTTGAAGGGAATAGTAGGAGACTTGGGTGTTGTTATGCTCCTATACCAATAGGTGTCATATATCATGATTGACTTGATGGGCTATGTAATATGTTCATACCTTTACTTGTTGCAAAGGTTTTCCATATTGTCAAAAAAACAAAAAATTTTAAAAATGTAAAGAGGGTATACCCTAAAAGAAAAATCAAAGGGTAAAAAGAATAAGATGGTCAAAAAAGTGAAAGAAAAGGAACCCCACCAAAAGAGAGACCAAGGAAAGTGTGCGAGTCTAAATGCCACTACTTTTACTCTTGTGCAATAAACAATTATGTGCAACTTGTCACCTATGCCACAATTGATGAACAATCAAATAGTTTAAGCTGGACTAGTTCACATTTTCAATTTTATGTTTTAGAGATAGAAAATAAAAATCTGACCAAACTGTTTAAACTTGGCAGATAAGTAGATAGGTAGATTGAATAAAAGGAGCTCAACAGTTTAATCTGATCCCTTGGATGTAATAAAGCTAGACTTAGATATATATCTACATGTAAAAGAAAAGAAAATGTGATAAGGGTTTGCCAGTTTAAGTGCACCCTAATAAAGAAGTAAAAATGCGAGGATCAAGTAGGTAGGGTAAGTAAATGATGGTTGCAGAATAAATGTGTGGTGAATGGTTAAGTTTAATGCTTAAATCTTTTGCTTCCATCACTTAGACAAAGCACAACTCACATTGGAGACAACACATCAAGGAGACAAAGTCGAAATAATTAACTTCCCTACGCATTCCCTTAAATTTTCACTAATTTCCCCTAAGTGCCAAGGTATTTATCAAATTAGAGGGGCTCACAGAATTTCTATGACTTTTGGAGGGACTGGACCCTCGTCCCAATAGTTTATAATGCCTAATTACTTAAGCCCATTCATCAAAAACCACACCCCTTCATGAAACATTCATTCCCTGGATAAAGTTTTTCCTAAGTAAAATCCTATTTTACTTAGGAAAATTACAACATTTTCCATAAAACCCCCCTTTTTTCACCTTAGCCTAAGTTTAAATACTCACTTTAATGTTTTATGCTTAGCGCTTTTCCACTTCATAAAGTCATATTAACTACTAATTTATGTTATTAAGTAATTTCCATATACACCCGCTCCCGTATTATTTAAACTATATAAAAACCTTGAATTTCTATATATCCCGCCCCTTGGTTAGTTATAACCATAATACATCCTTAATGGGGATTAATTAGTTAATCTGTAACTTATTAAGAACCCCAACACCCCACTGCATTAAAAAGGATTAATTAACCCTCATGGTTAATTAATAACTTCAATAACCAATCTCGTTGCTCCCAATGTAATTAAAAAATCTTTAATTATATTGGGCCCGCCCTCATTAAACCCCTGTCAACTTGCCTTCCTGATAGCCATCTGATCAAGCCTCTGAGATATGACGACTATCATGCATATTGCACAAACCTCCGTGACCAAATGTTAGTGTGTGCGATCGCGAAGCGGTTTTGCAAATAGTACCCTCGCCATGCTTCGCTCACCGTATGGTATTGCGTGGATGAGCCCCAATACCATCCCCCTCCAATAGCGGTGTGATAGAAACTGCTTACCACCTTCTACTAAGTGACAAAATGTCTCATCATTCAGTTTTTGCCAATTGTCATTTTCATTCACTCGATAATATCAACCATTTACCCGTTTAAACACGAAAACCCCAGTTTTGCTCGTTTTCACCTGATTGTGCAATAAAGCCATATGTAACCCAGTTGTGCCACCTAAAACCTCTGTTAACCAATTTGAGCATGGTTTACCTCCCGAAAAGCATTCTGGACTCACTCCACAGACCTCTCAAGCCCAAATGAAACCTTTTCGACCTCCCCTGCAAACCAATGCTTTCTTAACAATTTGTTTTGTTTTATATGTGATCAGAAGACCACGTCCTTGGATAAAAAGTCTTAATACTAGTCATAAGACCTATTTACTCCAATATTGTTATCAAATCAATTCAAACAGAGATAGAAAATAAAACATACAATTGAAAGACAAGCAGAGGAAACATGGAATTAAAAAGATTTACTGTTGAAACAGACAGTAAAATCCTAAACTACACATTGAAGTTAAAAGGACACAGTAAAGAATAGTCAAAGTGTATCAGGATTAAAGAGTATCAGATTGTAGTCCAAATCAAGTAGATAAGCTAGCATGAAGATAAACAGTAGGGAAGACAGTTACAAAACAGAGTATAAAAATTCATGTCAAAGTGAAGACAGATGAAAAACAGAGTGGAAAAAGGAAAAAGTAAACAGTAAACAGTAAAAGTAAACATGAAGACATTAAGGGTTAAACAAAGATGAAAACACTTTCACTAGATACAATGAATTTTATCCAAAGTAAAAGTGAAAAACAGTCAAAAGAAGTTTAAGGTTAAAAGATGAAATTAGAGCAAAAATGGTACCTTCTTCAGAAATTTCCTGTTTAAGTCATAGTTTTGCATAAACTATTGTGGCCAATCCAAGAAGTATTTCAAGAAACTGGAGGAGGTTTTTATTCCTAACAGGCCAATATACAAAAACATATCTCACTTTTTACACAGGTATTACCAAGAGGGAGATAAGTGCATGTCTTCACAGCCCATTTTCCATTTTGTGCAAAGTCTTGTTTTTGACATCATTTTGCAAAGAATATTGCGAATAGCTGGAGCTGAATTTTGGGAAACTGAGAGAGATTTATCTCGAAAACATTCCTATCTACAAAAACCTCTTTCAATTTTTACACATATATTACATATTGAGATATACGAGCGTATCTTTTTTTTTGCTAAAGCAAGAGACTTTCCTTCTATTTCAAAAACCCAAAAGTAAAGTTACAATAAGTACAAAAGGCCTGAAAAACTCAAGGCCTACGAAACTGAGGTGTCACACGGAATGAGTCAATCTTGCGGACAAGATAGACCTTCCTAGAATCTAAAGAAGACCTAATGACAAGCAAACCAACCAGACACTATCTTTCTCTAAATATGCTTCAATAAACAATGGCAAACAAGTGTTTTTAGGGCCTATCTTAGGTCCAATGCAAGCTTGTGGATGCCCTCGCTCCTTTGATCCAAATGAGCTCCTTTTCGTGAATCTGTAAACACAAACAAGGCAAACAAATTAAATAGCACCTGAAAAACCAATTGCATAAAACATATTTAACATGAAAGTCAAGGAGTCCATGAAACAAATAACATAAGATACTTGTTGAGAAAAATGAGTTTGATTGTATTAATTCAAAAGAAGAAGAACTTTACAAGCTTTGCCTTGACACTGTACAAGCTCCTCCCAGGGTCCAACAAGAAGTCTCCTCTACTTTGACAAGTTTCACTCACTCCCCAATGGAACTAAAAAGGTATGTGATCTCTCCTCTTAAGCTCAACTAGGAAGTCTTAATTTCACCAGCATTTACCCTCAAAATGTTGAGCTTCTAACCTCTCTAGTCCTCACCCCAATGCCTGTATTTATAGTGCAATGGAGGGAAGTTACTTGGTCCTCCTTCAAAGGGATAAAGTCCTCCTTCAAAGGGATAGCTCCTTTAGTCAAGGGATTAGCTCCTTCTCTTTTGGGATGCATGAACCACCTCAGAGCGAACAATCCACGCCAAAATTCCTTCTAGAATCCTCTAGAATTAACCCAAAGTGAGTTTTTTAAGATAAACTTTGCGCCTTTTTACTTTCACAGGGGTACGCACCCACCTCTTTACAGACATAGCGTGCAGATACGCAGTTGACACGAACAAAGGGTGTGGGCCCGCAGGTGACAGTAGGAGAAAGTGCGGAACCAGAGCTTTTATTGATTTTCAATGTCTTTCTCTTACTTTCAAAGGTTGACTTAAAGAGCTGAGGTCTTAGACTTGCTTAGGAGGACAGTACAAGTGATGATGAACCCATACTAACTGCAAATAGTCATGGTGACAATTTTTTTGTGTAACACGAGGAGACCGAAAAATCAAGGAAGTGACCCTCTAAACCAAAAAAGGAATGAACTAACTGATCAAAATGTCCCTGCGATTACAGTATAACCCAAAGTCAAAGTCCAACAAACCCCCCAACCAAAACTCTCAAAGATTGAACAAGCCTGACCAGATCTGACCGTCGGTTGCCCCCACCAAAAAGGACGGCACGGAGAGATATTGGAGCACCAAGATGCAAGGTATTTAAGTCATGATGAAGGGTGGTAAGGCAACCCCCCTGCCACGTGTTGAGAGCTAAGTGGAATCGCTCTCAATGGGCCAAAACCACTTACCGTTTGTGAGCCTAACGATCAAAAGAAAACTGCTTAACACCTGGTTTTCCGAACCGTACATAATGTGCCGTGGAATTTCCTTTGGGGGTTCACTCCAGCCTTTCAAACTACTAACCCTGATAACGGAGCTCGCCACCGAGGCATTCAGAAATTGTAAATGTAACCTTGAGTCGCCATACTTGACTCGAAGGAGATAAGTTCCCTTACCCAAAAGGAAGTTATCACCAAGCAGAGAAAGCCCTGTATCAAAGAACCTACCATCGAAAAGAGAAAGAAAAGTCATAAGAGAGATTTAAACATGGCCTACCTCTTGTGCCCAAAAGTCAAAAATTTCCTTGTCCTCTGCGCCTTGAGCATCGTAGAGAGCTTTTAGCCTGCTTGGAGTTCTCAATTCGAGCATAGTAGGAGGATTTGAGGGATCGTTGTGCACCGTGGTGGAGACAGTTTCCTTAATCTACCTTAAGATCAATTCCATTAGGCCAAGAGGAGTAGTTTTTCCATCCTTGAAAATTCTCTTATTCGTTTCCTTCCAAACATTCCAGATAATGAAGCTTGGTGTCAAGGTCCAGGCTAAATTAAGGATCTCATGCTCTGAAAAGTTTTTTCTCCACTTGTTCAGGGTGTTAATGATGCTTCCTTTGTCTCTATCTGTCTATTGAAAAATGATGTTGAAAGAATCCCATAACCAAGTGGTATAGGTGCATCTGTTGAGAATATGCTCCATTGTCTCCTCTTGAGCCTCACATAATTGACATCTAGAAGGCCCGATCACCCCCCTCTTCTGAATGTTCTCCCAAGTTAATATTTTCTTATGAAGAACTAACCACATAAACAGTTTGATCTTCATCCATCATTGGTGGCTCCAAAGTTTATGCCAGGACTTAGCCAAAACGCATGGTTCTAGGTTAAGGGTAATTCTTTTTTCTTCTTTGATATTAAAGATGCCTTCGTTGTTTTGGCCCCATCTTAACTAATCCTGCCTCTCTATATCCAAGGTCTTCCTCTATTCTAATATTTTCATGAGTTCTTCTATTTTTGTTTTTATGGGACCGTCCCCTCTGCATTCTATTTTCCTCCAGCTTCTCCATTTCTCAATGTCATGGGGGAGATTCCAGAAATCCATAACTTTTATTAAACCTTGGAAATCAGTTTCTTGCTTGATGCTCATAAAGTCCTCCCTTAACAATATTGGTTCTTGTTGCCATTTATCTTCCCAGAAGAGAGCTTGTTCTCCTGCTCTGATTTCCCAGAAGCTATTGTTTTGTACTAGGCTCCTATTATCCAAAGCTTTATTCCAGATGTGAGAGCCTCTTATGTTTCCTGACATTCTGATAAGATCACTCATTTTCCAGGAGCTTGCATATTTTTCTTTCCAGGTTTTAGCCCAATGCGCCCCTGGTTCTTTAACCCATCTCCACCAGAGTTTGGCTCCTAAAACATTACTTAGAATCTCCTGATCGTCTAAGCCTAGGCCTCCATGACTTTTGGGTTTACAGATTTTATCCCAAGAAACCAGGGCCCATTTCTTTCTAGTTTCCTCCTTGCCCCAAAGAAAGTCTCTCTGAATGTTCTTGAATTGCTGTAAGACCCCTTTGGGAGCTGGAAGGGCTAATAAAAAGAAAATGGGGGTAGTTTGAAGAACCGCCTTTGTCAAAATCAGTCTACCAGCACGGTTCAACACTCTGAAGGTCCATCTTTTGATCTTTTCTTGCATCTTGTTGAGCACCGGTTCCCAGATACTTTTGTGCATTGGTATATCTGTAAGGGGGATTCCCAAATACTTAGAAGGGAGGACCTCCATTTGGAAGCCCAGAATTCTGGAGATGTTCCTTTGAATAACAATGTAAGTGTTAAAGAAAAAAAATTTGATTTGGAGAGATTGACTTCCATACCTGAAGTTGAGGCAAAGTCATTTAAGATTTTTTTGTATGATGTAGATTCCTTGACTATGGGGATACCCTACAGCATGGTGTCATCCACAAATTATTGATGTGTTAAGGTTTGACCGTTCTCCGTTAGTTGAAGGCCCTTGATCTTTCTTGAGACTTTAGCATTTTTAATGGTTCGGCCCAATCCTTCCATCATGAGTATAAACAGAAAGGGAGAGAGTGGGTATCCCTACCTGAGGCCTCTGGAAGGAGTGAAGATCTCCGAGGGTGAGCCATTCACCAGAATATAAAAGCTGGTTGAAGTAACCAAAGCCATAACCCATCTGATCCAGTCATGGTCAAACCCAAAAGCAAAAAGAACCCTTTTGATATAGATCCAGTTCACCTTGTCATACACTTTTGCAATGTCTAATTGCATGATCATGCCGGCCTGCTTTTTGCTAGTGAGAGAGTGAAAACCCGAGATATACGAGCGTATCATTGGACCCTAAGTTTGCATAATTTCTAGGGTATAATGCATAAAGGAAGGATGTAGTTAGTGACTGGGATGCCTCATCATCAACTAAGAGCTGCTATCAAATTCAACTTTCTCTTATTTTTCACCATTAATCCATAGAAATAGTGCCAAATAGATTCGTTAGTTTTGAATGTCCTTTATTTAAGTTCTATTGATGTAAACAATTGGAGATATTTGTGAAACTAATCTTGATATTTTTTCAAGATATTTCAGTTTACAATTAGTATAAATACTTCTCCATTTGAAGTATTTGGTGTGGATTCTTAGACATTGCTATAATACTAATTATTTTGGAATAAAGTGTTGTTGGACAAAATTTGTATGGCTAGCTGGATGAAGAATTGATGCAAAGGACTTTTCACAGGATTCTTGAGTCAGACACTGGATCAATAAGTCTTCTATATCTCATGTTTTAAAGTTTTCTTGTTTATTATATCATATGTGTTTCATATCTAAATGATAAATGAAAAAGAATAATTCAGAAAGTGCCTGAGTGCAATCTGTTTTCAATCATTTATGTTCTTAATGTTTTCCTCTAAACTGGCATAAACAGTGAATTCTTAATTGCTCCCGTTTCCTAGTTTATTCACTTTGATTATTTAGTAAATAATTTATAACTGCTCTTTATTAGTAATCATCCAAGTTCCCTCTCTCAAATACGATGAAGGATTCTTAATTTCCCTTCATCCCTTTGATTCCATTCCATCTTTTTAAGGTCTTTGTTTGTTCCCTGTTTAACTATCTTTCCCTGTGAAACCATCCCTTGTTAAGAAACCAAATCTATTTAAGCCATCTTCTTTGACTCCATTAGCCCAATGGCCTAAACTACTCAATCTTACCCCTTTGTTATTGAATTCCACCACAAAATACAATCAAAACCCCTAAACTTTCATAACTAGCCTAATATCTTTCAAAACAAAGCTAAAACATAAAGAGAGAGCCCTCTCTGGGTACATATTGGCTAGATTCTATACCTAAAAGTTGGTTTGTGGTTACCTCGGACTCCTTTCCTCTTCCCAACAACTTCTAGAAAAATCTGAGTGATAACGTAGTGGTGACTTCGTTGGGGAACAAATAGTTTGTTTGTTACTATTGTTTACTTTATAAACTACAGACGGAGCCTAAAGTTAGCCAGGTAGCCTTTGAACTGCTCTTGCTTTGCAATTACACATTAAATGAATGCTGCTTCAATCTATCTCCAGTATAGTTTATGGATTGAACATCTGGTTTCAAACACTCGACCAGTTCCTCTTGTCAAATAAGTCTTTAAGAAATTTTAAATCTCATATCTAAAGCCACTTCAAGAAATCATAGAAGTTGTTTTGAAAATTCATAAAAAAGCAAAATAATCATAAAATACTCAAAATTTGGCTTTTTGGAGAACTAACTTTTTCTTCAGATTTTTTTTACAGGTTTAGATCTAATCTATGATGGTGGACAGGGATCAGACACACAAAGGTTAAAATCATCCACCTAGCGACTCCGAAATCAATTCTACAATAAAGACTCCAATGGAGGAATGAAATTGAAAGAACTATGTGAAAAGATCAAGATTTTAACTTGGATTGTTATCTGAGACATTATGTTCTTTCTCATCAGGAAAATATTTCAATATATATAGTATTTTAGAGAAGATCTTAGAGTAGGTTTTAGTTTATCTCTTTTGAAAATTGTAAATATAAAATATCCTTGAACATTTCAACATCATTCTTCTGACTCTTTTGATGATCATTTTCCAATCAAGAAGCCTCAAACAGTAAAGACTCCATTGTTCAAATATCCAGAGCTTCAAATTTTAGAGAAATTCCACAACCAAATAATCCATATTCCAAAGCATTAATAGTGAGATAGGATGACTGGGCTTGTGGAAAATCTTTCATTTGATGAAATTTTAAATGAATTCAGGGATGAGTTATCAAAATTTCAACTTGATGAAGATTTTTTAAGAGTTTTGTTTATAATTGTCAAAATAAGAAAATACTCTCATGAAACTAAAATTTGTTTTCTTAACTTAGTTGTTGAAAAATATGAAAGTGAAGTTAAACTTTTCATTCTCAAATCCAGCCATATAATTTCCGAGATCCTAAAGAATTCTTACAAAACCTTCCTTCTCCAAACCATGAGGAAATTGTACTACCTTTTGACTTGCAGTTCGAAGATGATTATGCTTTCAAGAGAAAGACTGAAGAAGTAGTTGCAAGGTCTAGTATTGAGGATACAACTGATAAAATAGACAATGAAGGCCCAGAAGAAACTATCACACTTTATGCTTTTGTTGATCCTATAGCAGATTATATGGAGGTTCTTCTCAACTCAAATTCATTAACATGTTTTCTCTATAAGGACCAAATACATCAGCAGTGGCCTTTATATATCACAATTTTGATAATGTGGGTACATGATCAAATTATGCTTCTGATTTCACTAACAATCAGTGAAGCAGTTCATTTGTTTCTGCAGTTTCTTGATTGGCTTCATTGGCATTTTTGTATTATTTAGTTCAACCTGATTTTCAATAATATAGAGTAGGTAGGATTTTAGTTTCATTTAATTCATTTTTCAGTAGATTATGAAATAAAATATTAAAGATTTGAAGCCAATCAAAGGGCCCTAATATCTTAATGATTTACTAATTTGGTTTGAAGGTTGCGGCACCTTTTAGTTTCAGGTCAGATCTCAAGTTGTGCGGGAAATGGTTAAAAATATTTTTGATAAAAAGACCAAGACTAAAGATTCCTACCTAAATTACAAGGTGCTCAAGTGGGATTCAAGAAGGAAGAATAAAGGTTTGGTGTTGATTGGATGGTCAGATTGTGAAGTTGAAGCCCGAAGAGAAGGCCCTAAGCTCCAGAAACATTACTGTCATACATACAATAAAGCAACAAGCACAAGAAGATTCATAGTGTAGTCAAAATCATTCAAAGGCCATCTGACCTACTGTTCTTGACTTTCCACCAAGAAAAGCCATCCCCAAGTGGAGCCAGTGTTATGCTCCTATATCAATAGGTGTCATATATCATGATTGACTTGATGGGCTATGTAATATGTTCATACCTTTACTTGTTGTAAAGGTTTTCTATATTGTCAAAAAATCAAAAAATTTAAAAAATGTAAAGAGGGTATACCCTAAAAGAAAAATCAAAGGGTAAAAAGAATAACATGGTCAAAAAAGTGAAAGAAAAGGAACCCCACCAAAAGAAAGACCAAGGAAAGTGTGCAAGTCTAAATGCCACTACTTTTACTCTTGTGCAATAAACAATTGTGTGCAACTTGTCACCTATGACACAATTGATGAATAGTCAAATAGTTTAAGCTTGACTAGTTCACATTTTCAATTTTATGTTTTAGAGATAGAAAATAAAAATCTGACCAAACTGTTTAAACTTGGCAGATAAGTAGATAGGTAGAGTGAATAAAAGGAGCTCAACAGTTTAATCCAAGCCCTTGGATGTAATAAGGCTAGACTTAGATAGATATCTACATGTAAAAGAAAAGAAAATGTGATAAGGGTTTGCCAGTTTAAGTGCACCCTAATAAAGAAGTAAAAATGCTAGGATAAAGTAGGTAGGGTAAGTAGATGATAGTTGCAGAATAAAGGTGTGGTGAATGGTTAAGTTTAATGCTTAAATCTTTTGCTTTCATCACTTAGACAAAGCACAACTCACATTGGAGACAACACATCAAGGAGACAAAGTCAAAATAATTAACTTCCCTACTCATTCCCTTAAATTTTCACTAATTTCCCCTAAGTGCCAAGGTATTTATCAAATTAGAGGGACTCAAAGCATTTTTCTGACTTTTGGAGGGACCGGACCCTCGGCCAATAGTTTATAATGCCTAAGTACTTAAGACCATTCATCAAAAACCACACCCCTTCATGAAACATTCATTCCCTTGATAAAGTTTTTCCTAAGTAAAATCCTATTTTACTTAGGAAAATTACGACATTTTCCATAAAAACCCCTTTTTTCACCTTAGCCTAAGTTTAAATACACACTTTAATGTTTTATGCTTAGCGCTTTTCCACTTCATAAAGTCATATTAACTACTAATTTATGTTATTAAGTAATTCCCATATACACCCACTCTCGTATTATTGAAACTATATAAAAACTCCGAATTTCTATATATCCCGCCCCTTGGTTAGTTATAACCATAATACATCCTTAATGGGAATCAATTAGTTAATCCATAACTTACTAAGAACCCCGACCCCCTGCTGCATTAAAAAGGATTAATTAACCCTCATGGTTAATTAATAACTTCAATAACCAATCTCATTGCTCCCGATGTAATTAAAAAATCTTTAATTATATTGGGCCCGCCCTCATTAAAACCCTGTCACCTTGCCTTCCTGATAGCCGTCCAATCAAGCCTCTGAGATCTGACGACTGTCATGCATATCACATAGACCTCCATGAACGAACGTTAGTGTGCGATCACGAAGCAGTTTTGCAAACAATACCCTCGCCACGCATCACTCACGGTATGGTATCGCGCGGATGAGCCCCAATACCACCCCCTCTAATAGCGGTGTGATAGAAACCACTTACCACCTTCTACTAAGAAACAAAATGTCTCATCATTCAGTTTCTGCCAATTGTCATTTCATTCACCCGCCAATATCAACCATTTACCCATTTAAACACGAAAACCCCAGTTTTGCTCGTTTTCACCTGATTGTGTAGTAAAACCATATGTAACCCAGTTGTGCCACCTAAAACCTTTGTTAACTGATTTGAGCATGGTTTATCTCTTGAAAAGCATTCTGGACTCACTCCACAGACCTCTCAAGCCCAAATGAAACCTTTTCGACCTCCCCTGCAAACCAATGCTTTCTTAACAATTTGTTTTTTTTTATAGTTGATCAGAAGACCACATCCTTGGATAAATGGTCTTAATACTAGTCATAAGACCTATTTAATCCAAGATTGTTATCAAATCTATTCAAACAGAGATAGAAAATAAAACATACAGTTGAAAGACAAGCAGAGGAAACATGGAATTAAAAAGATTTACTGTTGAAACATACAGTAAAAACCTAAACTACACATTGAAGGTAAAAGGACACAGTAAAGAATAGTAAAAGTGTATCAGGATTAAAGAGTATCAGATTGAAGATCAAATCAAGTAAATCAACTAGCATGAAGATAAATAGTAGGGAAGGCAGTTACAAAACAGAGTATACAAATTCATGTCAAAGTGAAGACAGATGAAAAACAGAGCGGTAAAAGTAAAAAGTAAACAGTAAATAGTAAAAGTAAACATGAATACATTAAGGGTTAAACAAAGATGAAAACACTTTCACTAGATACAATGAATTTTATCCAAAGTAAAAGTGAAAAATAGTCAAAAGAAGTTTAAGGTTAAAAGATGAAATTAGAGCAAAAATGGTACCTTCTTCATAAATTTCCTGTTTAAGTCATAGTTTTGAAGAAACTAGTTTGGCCAATCAAAGAAGTATTTCAAGAAAGTGGAGGAGGTTTTTGTTCCTAACATAACAATATACAAAAACCTATCTCACTTTGTACATAGGTATTACCAAGAGGGAGAGAAGTGCATGTCTTCACAGCCCATTTTTCAGTTTGTGCAAAGTCCTGTTTTTGACATCTTTTTACAGATAATATTGTGAACAGCTGGAGCTGAAGTTTGGGAAACTGAGAGAGGTTATCTCAAAAACATTCCTATCTACAAAAACCTCTTTCACGTTTTACATATCTATTACATATTGAGATATATAAGCGTATCATTGGACCCTAATTTTGCATAATTTCTGGGGCAGAATGAATAAAGGAAGGATGCAGTTAGTGACTGGGATGCCTCATCATCAACTAAGAGATTCTATAAAATTTGACTTTCTCTTATTTGTCACCATTAATCCATAGAAATAGTGCCAAATAGATTCATTAGTTTTGGATGTCCTTTATTTAAGTTCTATTAATGTAAACAGTTGGAGATATTTGTGAAACTAATCTTGATATTTTTTCAAGATATTTCAGTTTACAATTAGTATAAATACTTCTCCATATGAAGTATTTGGTGTCGATTCTTAGACATTGCTATAATACTAATTATTTTGGAATAAAGTACTGTCGGACAAAATTTTGTATGGCTAGCTAGATGAAGAATTGATGCAAAGGACTTTTCACAGAATTCTTGAGTCAGACACTGGATCAATAAGTCTTCTATATCTCATGTTTTAAAGTTTTCTTGTTTATTATATCATATGTGTTTCATATCTAAATGATAAACGAAAAAGAATAATTTAGAAAGTGCTTGAGTGCAATCTGTTTTCAATCATTTTTGTTCTTAATGTTTTCCTCTAAACAAGCATAAACAGTGAATTCTTAATTGCTCCAGTTTCCTAGTTTATTCACTTCGATTATTTAGTAAAAAGTTCTTAACTGCTCTTTATTAGTAATCATTGAAGTTCCCTCTCTCAAATATGATGAAGGATTCTTAATTTCCCTTCATCCCTTTGAGTCCATTCCATCTTTTTAAGGTCTCTGTTTGTTCCCTGTTTAACTATCTTGCCCTATGAAACCATCCCTTATTAAGAAACCAAATCCAGTTAAGCCATCTTCTTTGACTCCATTAGCCCAATGGCCTAAACTACTCAGTAGCCTAATATCTTTCAAAACAAAGCTAAAACATAAAGAGAGAGCCCTCTCTTGGTATAGATTGGCTAGATTATGTACCTAAAAGTTGGTTTGTGGTTACCTCAAACTCCTTTCCTCTTCCCGACAACTTCTAGGAAAATCTGAGTGATAATAGGTGTGATGAAAATCACTCTGAAGCCGGATGCGAAGCCTATTAAACAAAGGCTATATCACCTGAACCCTAAGTATAAGGAAAAGGTCCACCTAGAGTTGGATAAGATACTGGAAGCAAGAATCATAGAACCAGTTGAGGAATCTGATTGGGTGAACCTGATGGTGGTTCAGAAGAAGAAGCAGAAGGGAGAAACAAGGATTTTTGTAGACATGCGGAAACTTAACTATGCATGTGTCCATGATCCCTTCCCGACACTATTTACTAATGAAGTAATAGATAATGTTGGAGGGGAGGGGGCCTACTCGTTCACTAATGGGTTTTCAGGATACCATCAGATTAAGATCGCGCCTGGGGATAGGAGAAAAATGACCTTCGCAACAGAATTGTTAGGATATTCCGACACATAGGAAATAGTTAAGTTCAACTTGGTCTAGTATAGAGTTAGGTATAGAGTTAGGTAAAGTGTGTTTCTTTACCGTTGTACATTTTGTAACTTACAATCCGACGGTCACGATATGTAGTGATCCGATGGTTCACTCTCTCCTCGGTATTACCGACACTTGATCTGTGGCTTGACACCCGATTGGTCCATGAGTTCTATTTAAAGCGCATGGAGGGTCATTTTTCGGGTAATCCGTCTATGAGAGAAAGCTTATGTAAATTTTCATTCTTTTATTAATAAATTGCCTGAAGTGGCCACGTTGGCTCAGGCCGTGGACTGTTTCCCTCTTTGAGGGTTTTAACCACGTCAAAAATACTGGTGTATTGATTTGAGATCTGGTTGTGAGCGGTGTCCTTTTGGTGTTCTTTCTGAGGAACTTACCCTGTAAATTCTTACATGGTATCGGAGCTATTTGAGGGCCGCGTCCGTTGGTGATCCAAATCTGAAGCCGGTAGAACTGCATGCGGCTGTCGTTTCCTAGATCTACTATTTCTGACTGCTTTCGAGCCGAGAGGACTGCTCTGTTGTGTTCGGAGCATTTGTTCCAGTGAGGAACCCTTTTCGTTTCACGCGAAAAGGTTTCCGGTAGCCCTATCTGCGTCATTTTTAAGATCTGTAGGTATACAGTGTTTATCTGCAGTTTACTGTTATTTTCTCTCTGGTTATTTCGGTTTCTGTTTATTTAGCTTTTTTTATTACCGGATCTATACCTTTCATTTCTGCGTATGCTCTTTGCCCTGCGACTCTGTGCGATCTGGGCAAATCAGAAACAGAAAGGAAGTTTTTTTTCTCATGCATATGCTCTTTTCCCTGCACCTTAGTGTGATCTTGGAAAATCAGAAACATTGAGAAAAATATTTAGTTTCCAGCTAAAGCTAACTTTGAGCCGTAAGGTTCGTTTTTCTTTCCATATTCGTGTTGGGTTTTGTGTTTTTGTTTTGTAGGAAAAAAAAAGCTTTCTCAAGGCAAGCACGCAACCCAAGGCCCCCGCCCCCCCCCCCTCTCTCTCTCAAATTTTTTGTATAGCTCAATTGGTTCAAAGCTATTTTAAGAGAGTAGAGGTCTTGGGTTCAAATCTCCATTTTGTGGGGGCGTTTTTTTCATTCCTGCACATTCGCGCACTTTGCCGGCAACTTCAACAATTTTTTTTCAAAAAGCCATAACTTCTTCATCCGGAAGCCTTTTTCAGAGCCGTTTTTTTTTAAAACAGCACAATTTTTCGAGATCTATCCATTGGAACACTTACTTTCAGCATCTTCAGCTTCAGTTTTTAAAAAAAAAAATGGAAAGTCCATGCCAAGTCATTCTTGACAGCACTAACTACTTCCAATGGATAGCCTACATGGAAGATTTACTTAGAAGTAAAGGTCTCTACAGAATAGCCACAGGCCAAGAGAAGAAACCAAAAGATGAAGACAAGGCTGCAAAATGGGAAAATAGACAAGATCAAGCACGTGGTTTGATAGGGATGTCTATTTCTCCTGATCTTAGATTCCATATTGCAGAACTTGATACTCCTCATGAAGCATTGGAACAAATCACTAAAGTTTTTGGGATTAAAAATGAAATTAGAGCCCATCAACTTGAAAATGAGTTGCTTACATTGGATCCTAATAATTTTTCTTGCATTGAAGATTTCTTGTCCAAATTCAAGACCCTTAGATATCTCTTGGAAGGTGTTAAGGTTAAGAAAGAAGATAGTAACCTTATTTATTCCATCCTTACTAAGTTGGGACCAGCCTACTCTGTATTTGTTTCCACCTTCCATTCTACAAGGGAAGCTTTCATTTGTCCAGGAAAAGACTACAAGGCCCCTTCCTTTGACTCTTTTTGTGATTCTTGAATAAGAGAACAAGAAAAACTCTTACACCTTGGTCTTCTTAATCTTGGAAACTCTTCCAAGAAAGCGTTAGCCGCCCAGCAACAACCAAATTCAAAGAATCCTAAGAAGTCATATCCTAAAAAGAATGGTCCTAAACCAAACAAGGGTCCTAAGCAAACTCAGCCTCAAAATGAAAGATCATTTCAACAAAATGATAGGACCAATAAAAACAAATGGAAGAAGACTGATAGACATTGTAACTTTTGTAATCGAGATGGCCACTTAGAATCTAAATGCTTCAAGAAGATGGAAGCCTTGGAAGCCGCAATGAAGAAACATAACATCCATGTGGAGCATTCTTCAACTTTAACTTCAACTTCATCTTCAGGAATGGCACTTTCTGCATGTCGTTTTCAATCATCTCAGTCTGGTTATGCATTAAATGTATCTTCTTCTTCTCATTCTCATGAGTGGCTCATTGATTCTGGAGCCTCTTATCACATGGCCAAAAACAAAGCCATGTTTTCTTCTTTAAATGATTGTAACACCAAAAATATATATGTTGGTGATGATAGATCTCTTAATGTTGTAGGGACTGGAACTGTTCATCTAGACAATGGTCAGTTTAATGATGTATTATGTGTTCCAACCTTATCCTGCAACCTTCTATCTGTATATCAGATAACTCATTCAGGTGAAGGTAAAATTGTTGAATTTTCACCTCATGATGTTGTAATCAAGGATCTAAGAGATCCTAAACAGATTCTAGCTACTGGTATTGCTGATGATTCCACAAGGTTGTATAAGTTTCACAACTTTGGGTCATCAAATCTTCCCTCAGTATTTGTTGCTCATAATGATGAAGTGAGCAAACTTTGGCATGAGCGATTTGGTCACTTAAACTATCGCTCCCTTCAGCATCTATGTAAAGAAAATATGGTGACAGGTCTTCCTATGGTATCTTGCAGATATGGTGTTTGTTCCGGATGTGTACTCAGAAAACATCATCAGGACAGTTTTGAAAAACGTGCCTCTTGGCACGCCTCAGCCCCTTTACAGCTTGTGCACAGTGATTTATGTGGTCCACTTCCTGTTGCTTCATTCTCTGGCTGCAAGTATTTCTTAACTTTCATTGATGATTTCTCCAGACGCACTTGGGTATACTTCTTAAAACTCAAGAGCGAAGTATTTAACACATTTTTGGCCTTCAAAGCCTTTGTTGAAAAACAATCTGGACATCAAATTCTTAAGCTAAGAACTGATAATGGTGGAGAATATGTTAAAAACACATTCATCAACTTTTGCACCGAAAATGGAATTCAAATGCAACATACTGTTCCATACACTCCACAACAAAATGGTGTAGCTGAAAGGAAAAATCGCACCTTAAAGGAAATGGCTAATTGTATGCTGCAATCTAAAGGACTCAGTCTTAGTTTTTGGGCCGAAGCAATTAATTGTGCAAATTATATAATCAATCGCACTCCTACTAAGGTTCTAAAGAATATCACTCCAGAAGAAGCTTGGAGTTCCATTAAACCAGATGTAAGTCACTTTCGTGTTTTTGGAAGTGAAGCATGGGCCCATATTCCAGATGAAAAGCATAAAGTTTTAGAACCTAAGAGTGAGAAATGTACTTTTGTTGGATATTCTGAAGATGTAAAAGGTTATAGACTTATTCCATTTAAGTCCAAAAATGTTATCATTAGAAGAGATGTAAAATTTGATGAAAATAAATCGGCCTGCGAGCCTAGTCCGGCGGATGTGCCACCTCTTCCTATCTCTTCTACTTTTGAAAACATTTCTTCTTCAGATGATGAAAGTGAGGATGACAATCCTCCCCCACCTTCTCAGGATCCTCAACTTCCAAGATGGGTCCGTGCTACTCGGGATGCAGCAGGTGATCTTGCCGGTGATCCTACAGATCAGCGACGTACACGTTCTCAGTTTGAAAGAGCCTCTTCTTTACTGGCTCAAGCTCCAGTAAATCATGATCCTGACACTTTTGCAGAAGCTTCAGGCCATCCACATTGGGAAGCAGCTATGAATGAAGAATATCATTCATTGTTGGCAAATGATACATGGGATCTTGTTCCTCTACCAAAGGGACGCAAACTTGTTAGATGTAAATGGGTTTACAGAACCAAGTATGGACCAGATGGGAAAGTAGATAAACATAAAGCTCGTCTTGTTGCTAAGGGCTTTTCACAGGTTGAAGGCATTGACTACACTAAAACCTTCTCCCCTGTTGCCAAAATGAACTCTATCCGCCTTGTTCTTTCCCTTGCTGCCTCTTTAAAATGGGAAGTCCATCAGATGGATGTTAAATCTGCCTTCTTGCATGGGGACTTGCATGAAGAAATCTATATGGAACAACCCATTGGCTTCATCCAAACAGACTCCAGCCTTGTATGTCGACTTAAGAAATCCCTTTATGGTCTCAAGCAAGCTCCTCGGGCTTGGTATGCCAAAATGGATAGCTTTCTTTTAGAATCTGGCTTTTCTAGGTGTTATTCTGACAATACTGTCTACACCAAGAAAGTGGGCAACTCTCTTATCATCCTTGTTCTTTATGTTGATGATCTTATTCTTACTGGTAGTGATCCCAACCTTATAAACCATGTGAAGTCCAGCCTTAAAAAGAAATTTGAAATGACAGACTTAGGACACTTACACTATTTTCTCGGTCTTCAAGTCTTGCAATCCAAGGAGGGTATTTCCCTTTCCCAGTCCAAGTATGCTTGTGATATTCTTCGTCATTTTCACATGGAAGACTGTAAGCCAACCCCTTCTCCCTTTCAGTCTGGAGTCAAACTTTCAGTCTCTTGTACTTCTCCTGAAGTTGATGCTACCTTATACCGTCAACTTGTAGGAAAACTCTTGTATTTAACCCATACTCGTCCTGACTTTCCTTTGTTGTTGGCCTTGTTGCTCGTTTTATGCAAAACCCCCGTGAAAGTCATTGGAAAGCAGCTAAAAGAATACTTCGTTATGTTCGAGGTACAGTACAGTTTGGGATTCATTACAGTGCCAAAGCAGCTCCTCTATTAGTTGGTTTCACTGATTCTGATTGGGCTGGTGACCCTGATGATCGGAAGTCTACTGCCGGTTATGTCTTCACTCTTGGTTCAGGACCTATTACATGGGCTTGTAAGAAACAGGCTGCCATTTCTCTTTTGTCAGCAGAAGCAGAGTATCGTGGTGCCGTGGAAGCTAGTAAGGAAGCCTTGTGGCTTCGTCAGATCCTATCAGAGTTTGGCTTTGAGTAGCAGCATCCAACCACACTTTGGTGTGATAATCAAAGTGCCATTCAGCTATGCAAAGATCCAGTCCAGCATCAGCGCAGCAAACACATTGAACTACACATGCACTTCATCAGAAAGCTCATTCATGACCATGTTCTTGAAGTGCAATATTGTTCAACAGATGATCAGGTTGCAGACATCTTCACAAAGGCTCTCACAGAGGCGAAGTTCACTAAACTTCGATATATGCTTGGAGTTCAGGAAGTTGTCACTAAGGGGGGATAGGCTCTAGTGCCTCCTTCTTTCTCCTATTGTGTCATATTTGTAAATCCTTCAATCCTATCCCAAGTTGTTCTTAAGGGGGGATGTTAGGATATTCTGACACATAGGAAATAGTTAAGTTCAACTTGGTCTAGTATAGAGTTAGGTATAGAGTTAGGTAAAGTGTGTTTCTTTACCGTTGTACATTTTGTAACTTACAATCCGACGGTCACGATATGTAGTGATCCGACGGTTCACTCTCTCCTCGGTATTACCGACACTTGATCAGTGGCTTGACACCCGATTGGTCCATGAGTTCTATTTAAAGCGCATGGAGGGTCATTGTTCGGGTAATCCGTCTATGAGAGAAAGCTTATGTAAATTTTCATTCTTTTATTAATAAATTGCCTGAAGTGGCCACGTTGGCTCAGGCGTGGACTGTTTCCCTCTTTGAGGGTTTTAACCACGTCAAAAATACTGGTGTATTGATTTGAGATCTGGTTGTGAGTGGTGTCCTTTTGGTGTTCTTTCTGAGGAACTTACCCTGTAAATTCTTACAAGAATGGGGTTGTTTTCAATATGCTATGATGTTGTTCGGACTCAATAATGCACCATGATATTTTCTCGTTTAGTCATCGCAACATTTAAGGAGTTTGTCCATAAGTTCCTAGAAGTATACTTTGACCACTAGACATTGTTCGGGTTAGTAAAGTGCCATGTAGCAAGTCTAAGCATAATGTTGGATACATGTCGCAGGTACCAAATCGCGTTGAACCTGAAAAATGCATCTTCTGTGTTCCCTTTTGAATTTTTTTGGGTCATGTGGTGTGCAAGAAAGGGCTGATGGTGGACCCTGCAAAGATCACTGTGATAGTGAATCTAGAGGCCCCGAGGAACGTAAAGTAGCTAGTGCTGATGGTGGACCCTGCAAAGATCACGGTGATAGTGAATCTAGAGGCCCCGAGGAACGTAAAGTAGCTGCATGCACTTTTGGGACATACGAGATATTACAGAAAATTTATCAAAGCATATACTCAAATTACTGCGCCTATGGAGAGACTACTAAAGAAGGATGCAACATTCTATTGGGATGAAGAATGTCAGTGCAACTTAGATGTTTTGAAAGAAAATATGGTCACCGTGTCGATCTTGGTGTTCTTGGATTGGAAGAAGAAATTTCAGGTACACGTCAATGCCTCTTGCATAGCGTTGGCTGTAGTGTTAATGCAAGCCGGTGAAGGAGAGATGGACCACCCTATAGCCTTCGTGAGTAGGAAGTTATCGAAGGCTGAAAATAATTACTCAATGACTAAGCATGAAGGATTGGCCATGGTGTACGCACTGCAGAAATTTAGGCACTATTTGTTAGGAGGGAATTTCAAACTGTACACAGATAATTCTGCCTTGAAATACTTGGTCAATAAGCCTGTGTTCGGGGGGGAAGATCTGCAATGGATGTGCTGTTCCAGGAATATGACTTTGAGGTCATTGTGAAGCCAGGGAGGTTGAATGCAGGACCTGACCATCTATCGTAGATCGAAATAGGAGAGGAGCCTAATAATTTGGAGGAAGGGTTTCCGGATGCACAACTCTTCGCGATGAGCGTAGTGTATAACCATTTTGCAGGTATCATTCATTTCTTGACTACGGGGGTGGCACCGGAATGGTATACAAGTCAACAAAAGAAGGAGCTAGTAGTGCATGTGGAAAGCTTTTCAGTGATTGCGGGACATCTGTATAAGATGGGTGTTGATGAAATATTGCAAAGATATGTGCCCGATTTTGAGAGAAATAGCATTCTCGTTGAAGCTCATGGAGGGGCTGCAGGAGGACATTATATAGGAAAGGTGACTGTGCAAAAGATTTTTCACACAAGTCTATGGTGGCCAACACTGCACAATGATTCTAAAGTATATTGTAAGGCATGTGATGCATGTCAAAGAATAGGTAGACCATCGTGAAGGGATGAATTTCCATTACAACCTCAAGTATCATTGCGGCCATTTGAAAAATGGGTGATTAATTTTGTTGGGCCAATTCAGCCCCCAGGAAAGAAGACAGGTGCGTGCTACATCATCACTGTGATGGAGTATCTAACTAGATAGGCAGGGGCACAACCGGTTAAGGATTGTACAAGTGCTACAACAAATTTTTTGTTTGAGTATGTCTTAACTAGATTTGGCTTCCCCAAAGTGTTGATGAGAGACAGAGGTACACTTTCTGAATGAAACAATCAGCGTGTTAACATAGGAATTTCAATTCTATCACCAGAAGTGTACACCATATCACCCATAGGCTAATGGAATTGTTGAGGCATTCAACAAGATTTTCTAGAATGCGTTTACAAATATCTACAACATGTAGTGAAATGATTGGGATGTGCGTGTACCTACAGTACTATGGGCATATAGGACTACTTGCAAGAAGCTGATAGGAAAAACATCGTTTAGATTGGTCTATAGCATAGAAGCTGTGATGCCTATGGAGTATATTGTGCCTAGTCTAAGCATAGCAACTCTCACAGGTATGGCAGATTGCAAAGCCTTGGAGGAACAACTCCCGTAGTTGATGGAGCTTTAAGAGGACCGATTCTTGGCTCGATTCCATTAGTAAGTGTAGAAGGAATGTGAAAAAGCATGGAAAGATCGAAACATCAAGCTTAACACATTCAAGGTAAATGATCTGGTCTTGTTATATGATAGTAATTTCACTAAATTTCTAGGTAAAATTCAGATGCACTGGCTGGGGCCATATATTATCAAAGAAATTACAGATGGAGGTGTAGTTAAGCTCGTGAAGCTAAATGGAGAACCTTTTCTGGGAAGAGTGAACGAAATCTGATTGAAGCTATATATAGGGGATCATGTGTAACAGTCTTATTGCTCCAGGCAGTTGCAAGGGAGTGAAGACTATAAACTACACTCTCAAGGTTGGAGGACTATGCAGTAGGTGGGCTACGTGAAAGATGATGAAGATACGACAGATGAAGTTACACGTAGGAAGTTGCTATGGAGGGAAGTACAACATAGCATAATATAAAAGTGACCATTGGAGTCATTGTTCATGACTCGACAGCCAGATGATGGTTAAAAGGAGTGGCCTGGTGGCATTTAAGGCAAAAATATTTGAAGATTTGCCACCAAAACAACATTAATTATCAAAATTTGGGGGGGAATGGTCTAATTTGAATTAAAATCCCCCTATAAATTCTGTATATTGGCCTAATAGAGAACACTTTGCACCCTTAGAGTTGTTGTTGAAAGTTGCCATCTTTCGCTCATGAGCCGAGCATTTCAGGAGGAATTCTTCGCCCACACAGATGTTTCCCTAGAAGCCCATGAGCTATTTATGGAGAGGATGACTACCACCAACCCCGATAAATATTTGAGTTTGGAAGCCACTGTATCCAATGCCCCAAGACTTGAAGTATCCAGTGTTTAAGCTATGTGTTGGATTGGTGGGTCTTGACCTAGTTTCAAAGTTAGTTATGTTTTTGGGCAGCGGATCCCCCAATAGCGAGTTTTTGGGGCTTAAAGCCAAAGTTTTGGGTCAATGTAATCTAAAGACCCTGTAAAATGCAAGCACAGAGTGCAAGAGTCTAGGGTAGTCCAGCCTAAAATATTGTAATTTAATATAGAACGTGTCAGCCTACCCATGGTCCATAGACCATGGGAATGTATAAATAGAGCAAGGCTCTAAGTGTAGATGGCAATTTTAGTCTATATCTTAAGTGATATGGGTTTTTGAATGCGAAATTCACTCTGAGTTTTTAAGTCTGAGTCATGGTTTGTAAGAGTGAGCTGAGGCTCTACAACTATGTGCGCAGAGGCCTGGTAGAGTCTGCAGCTGTGTGCGTGGACCCCTGCAGCTGAGTGCGTAGGGCAGACTTGAGGGTGTAACAGAACAAAAGTTTAATAAAAGATAATTTGATTCTAAAAGTATTGTATCTGCTCATAGATCTGTGTGTTTATGCTTCTGTTGTGTTCTTATGCATCTCTTTACAGTTTATGGTTGCGCGCACTAGTTATGAATATTGAATGATTGATAAAGACTCTTGGACCCACAAGATCTATAATAATAACCTACTAAGGGTAAGGAATCTATACATCACCTCTTCACACTCGGTACAAGAGCTACGTGAAGGTCGGATAGTTGCGCGGATTAGTATAAGTAAGCTAGATTAGTTCATGAACCTCCCAGACCTCATCAAGACATCCCTAGGGTGCGGAAAACTGGTTTCAGCACCCTCCCATACTACCTCAGGTGGGACCTCAATCTGCACTTCGTAGACTGTTGCCAAAATGGCCAATAGTAAGGGATTTGTTTGTCTAAATCACTTCTGAACCTGGGTCAGGCCCTAATAAGCCAACATATGCCAAACAAATCCCCTCACTATTGGCTCTTTTGGCACCAATTCACGAAGCACAAACTGAAGTCTCACCGAAAGCAGTATGGGGGCATGTTGGAACCAATTTTCCACAACTAGAGATTAGCATGATGTCGTTTTATGAACTAAATCTGCCTTCACGTAGATTGATAATCCTTTAAGGCTTATCGATGTAACTTCCTTTAATTAGTATCTAAACCTTCGTGAAGGTATACGACTGTATTCCACGGACCCTGAATCGGTGGATCCACTACTTATGCACATAAAATATTAATTATAACCCATTAATTGCTTAGATCAGCTTAAGTGTTCTATAACTTCAACATACAACAAGATAATATTCGTGTAAACAGTTAACATTAATTGCGTTCATATAATAGTATAAGTCATGTAAAGTTGCGCATCAATACATCATTATTTCATAAACCCATTATAACATAAGGTGCATTTATATAAATATAAGTAAAGAGATAAACACAAGTATTTCTGCAACAATCTTCTTGATTAATACTCAGTTCTGCTTATAGACTCAAGACTTCCCTGCGCACTCAGCTGTAAGGGTCCACACACTCAGCTGGGGACTCTACTCTAGGCCTCTTCACACATAGCTACAAAGCCTTTCTTCCTACTCTTCTTCGCTAACTCTTTAGACTTCTCCCATAGACCAAACTTCATTACTTGCCTTAGACATGCTAAGACTCACCTACTTATACAATCCCATGGTTCGCGGACCATGGGTAGATCTTCAAAATACGAGTCAACTTACATAAAAGAAGTGTAAAACCCTTTATGAGTCTTTAATTATCTACGCGCTCCACGACCACAACTTTTGAAGACTTTACATCTTTATACAACAAAACTTGGGCTTTTTCCCCAAAATTGACCCTAGGGTACCCCATCCCAATAGGTCCCCAACACAAATCTCATTACTTGCCCTCGAGTCACTCTTCTAGCACAGAAATATTACTGCAAAGATCCCCCAGCTCCACTCGCACCACTGCTACCTTAGCCACGCTTTGCATGGCTACCTACTTGATCTGCTCCACCAACTGCTCCGTTGCCAGTCCTACACTGTCCTCCTCAATTTTCTGCTGCGTACTCTATAAATTTGGTAATTTATCCTGGACATTGGTGGAGATGATGTAGGCCTCATCCAACCAAGGCCCCAATCTTGCCTTAAGGACTGCCTCTCTCTTCTACGTTGCTTTCACCTATGTAAACAACTGCCTCGCCTCTTGCAGCTTAGCAGGGTGTTTTGCAGTAGCAACGGTGCACGCCGTCGCCCTTACATCATCATACTATTGTTGGAGTTTGTGTGCATTCAAGGCCTGTAGGGTGGGATCTTCTTATAGATTTGTGACTACCTCCATTGCTTGCTCAAAACGCGTGGTGCAGTCTACCACCGCGACATCCACTGTCATAACCCCATCCTTCATAGTGGCTTTGCGATGTTCCCTTACCTTTGGCAGAGTTGAGGGATGTGACTTCAACTCCAACTCTTTTATCTTTAGGTTCAACTAAAACAAAATGTAGGCCACTTCTGTCTTGGCGTCACGCATGCTTATAGCTAGCTTTCTGATCTTTTCCTCCAATGGCGCTTCCTTTGGTATATGCAGTTCAGGTACTGTTCTACAAGATTATTCTATCGCGACTACAAGCTAAGCATTTTTCACCTGAATTTTCTTCTGTGCCTCAAGCGCCTCTGATTTCTTAGTGAAATTTGTTCGTTGTTTACTCTGTATTCACTTATAAGGCTTATTGAGTGCCACTCCCACGCCAGGAACTCTATTAGCACACCTGCCTGTAGCGTGTGTAGGTACTCATTCAGGAATGTGGCTTGGTTGAGGCTAATGTTATTCAAAGAACTTACTCTGTTCTTGTCATCGACCACCTCCACGCTCAAATATCCATCTGGTGGTTCAACTTCCCAGAGGTCTAGTGATCGAAGCATCTCAATTTCTTGAGTGGTCCCCGATGCCAAACTTGTTGATGCAGTGCTGCTCTATCCTACACCTACCTAGATTCTAGTCGTATGAATCTGCAACTCACACAGATCCTTCTGAATGGTACTTAGTTCCTATTGTTGCTGCTACTCAAACTGCTGCAACAGTTCTGTCGTGGTATCATGCACCTTGTCTCCAATCTCATCAAGCTTTCCATCTGTCAAAGTTATTTGGTCCAGCGACGGCTTGGTCGCTTTCGATATCTTCTGCAACCCTTCCTTTCCTTGTTCGTTGTACCGTTTGACCTAGAAGGGAGTGGTCTCCTACTCCTCCTAACCAACACCACCTTGTTCTGACTTCTCCTCCTCCTTTGTTTGGGGTGAAGGAGACTTACCACTGCGCCTGGAGTTGTGCTCCTCCTATTTGGCCTGCTACTTGACAGATAGTGCACCAAAGCATGGGTCGTGTACTTGGTCCTGCTGGGGCTTCCTAACTCAAAGGCACGGGCCCTCCTCTTGCCACATAATTTGAAAAAACAGGGAAATGATCCTTATCATGCCCCTATTTCTTACACTTGAGGCACCAGACTTCTTCACGCACTTCCAGCCGAGTCTCTTTTTCATTCTTAAAGCTCTGAAACTCCATGCAGAGGTTTTGCAACTCTGCATGAATCTGTTGAACTCCCAACATCGCATCCTAGATAGGTGTCTCATTTAATCTCATTTCATTCTCCAACGCTTCCACCTGTGTTCCTATATTTTGTTGTGACAGAGCAATCATTAAGTGAGGCAGGAGTGCAGTTATAAACCAGTCGCGGTGTTGACTGTCTGTGAGATTCATATTGGTTTTGCAGATTCCACACATAAGTATTTGATCCTGATCCCAGGGTCTTTCAATGATCCTCATCATGATTTCCTTGAACTCCACTACTGACTGTGTTTCAGACTTATGCTTACTGAATTCCGTGTTCAGAGCAGTCTGAGTGTTTGCTAATGATGCCAGCAGGATATAAATGCAGTACTTAATGTACCATGTCAACGCGTGATCTTGTAGAACAGTAAATAATTGTGGTTTCTTCATATGATCATCTATAATATTCTATGTTATCCACATGGCCTTTGCAACAAACCAAAACTGGTCTAGGTTCTCATTTCCCAAGCCCTTGAAAATGGGAAATTTCATCATATTTGACATATTGAATGGTGGTGAAGGTGGTGGTGGTGTGGGCGAAGGTGTATGATGTGGAGGTGAAGGTGGAGGTGGTGTGGAAGGATGAGGTATTCGTGGAAACCCTTGCCTTATTAACTGGACAGTGCTCTGTGGGGAACCCTGTGTTGCTCCATCATCATCACTCAGAGGAGGCTCGATTAGCAAGCTATATTGAGGGCCTATTCTCACTCTATCCCTGAAGAAATTTCCACTTCTTGGAGCTCCAAACATCAAGGTAATGGTATAACCTACTTTTCAAACAAGAGAATCTTAATCCATGTATTCAAAGATCTCAAATACTTGCCTCGCAATCCCTTGAAAAAGCGTCGCTCTGCTTCACTGTAGTTGACTAAGGTATTGACTACGATTTCTATCACGAATCGTCCTATGACTCGATCAAGCCAGTGATCGACAGCGCACGTGAGCTTATCTTGATAGGCTTCCAACCTTCGTACTACCTCCGGGGTCCACACTATTGGACCATCAAGCATCCATCTTCCTTGGTCATCAGCCAATTTAGTGATCCACACATACAGTTCGATCAGGAAGGTGCAGAAGAAGATCTCGTGTATTTCTATGTACATATATTTGTCCAACCACTATTCCTTTGTCAGGAATGGATTTCTATTTTCTTGTGCCACGAATTCATGGATCTTTCTATCCAATCACTCCTCAATTTCTTTCTTGGTTGGATTCCAGTGATGTGACATCACCCATCTCTTTATGCAGATCCCGGTCCCAACAACATAAACATTTGTTGGCTTAGTGGGTCTTGACCCAGGTTCAGAGTTAGTTGCACCAAACAAATCCCTACACTACTGGCCCTTTCAGCATCAATTCACAGATCACAGATTGAAGTCTCACCCAAAGCAGTATGGGGGGATGCTGGAACCAAGTTTCCACACACAGAGATGAGCGTGATGTCATTTTATGCCATAAATCTTCCTTCGTGTAGATCCATAAGCCTTTAAGGCTTATCGATGTAACTTCCTTTAATCAGTATCTAGACATCCACGAAGGTCTACAACTGTCTTTCATGGACCCTGAATCGGTGGATCCACTACTTACACGCATCAAATATTACTTATAACCTAGTAATTACTCAAATCAGCTTAAGTGTTCGATAATGTCAACATACAACAAGATTATCTTCGCGTAAACAGTTAACAATAATTGCATTCATATAACAATATAAGTCATGTAAAGTCGTGCATCAATACGTCATTATTTCATAAACCCATTATAACAAAAGGCACATTCATATAAACAGAAGTAAAGAGATAAACACAAGCATTTCTGCAACAATCTTCTTTATTAATACTCAGTTCTCCTTACCGACTCAAAACTTCCCTGCACACTCAGCTGTAGGGGTCCATGCACTCAGCTGAGGACTGTACTCTAGGCCTTTGCACACATAGCTATAGAGACTTTCTTCCTACTCTTCTTCGCTAACTCTTTAGACTTCTCCCATAGACCAAACTTCATTAGTTGCCTTAGAAATCCTAAGAAACAACTATTTATACAATCCCATGGTCTGGTCCGTGGTCCATGTGTAGATCTTCAAAAGTTGACTCAACTTACATAAAAGAAGGGTAAAACCCTTTATGAATCTTTAATTATCTACACACTCTGTGACCACAGCTTTCGGAGACTTTACATATTTATACAACAAAACTTGGGCTTTTGCCTCAAAATTTACCCTAGGGGACCCAATCCCAACACTACGCCTACAGTGCCGAGGTTGCCAAGGCCAAAATAATCCATGGTGAAAGAAAAGCAACCTGCAGCAAAGGAGAAGTAGAAAAATCCGGTGCAGATACGTGCTTCCCCAAGGAAGCATACTGCGACACCAACCCAGAAGAAAGATAAACAACTAGCAAAAGATAAGAATAAGGTTGTAGACATGGAGGCGGAAGAAGGTCAGGGAATGAAGGATATTGACGTCGAAGGTGCAAAACCTATCACAAAGCTACCTGGGTATATCCCTCCGAGAAAGGGGAAGGAAAAGATCACTAAAGACCTAGACTCAGATAAATTCACCATCTCCATGCCCTTGCTACCTGAGCAGGTGCCTTTTGAAGGTCCATGGCTCATGCGAGTCCCACTATTGAAGATGGAGGATTAGGACCTCATAGATGATTATAAGTTCCCACACTTAGCAATAGAAAAGTAAATGAAGAGAATGTATTATGAAGAAACATGTGTGATAGTGCTAGAAATAGAGGAATCGGTCTGCAGTGTCGAGCAATCAGGATTGCTCAACTTGCTTTGGGTGCGAAATTACCACCGCACCCCCATTAACACAATTGGCATACGTCAGCTGCTCACTTTGGTACATGATGGGTGTTTATGGCTAGGAGGGCATATACCCATCACAGATATGCTCATTCACAGGGTTACACACCTGCTGCATGAAGGTATAAACCCGACCCAGGAGTTTGGTGGAAAGACGATGGAGAAGGGCATTGTTGAGCAAATGAAGAAATATTATGAACTTGTAAATAAGTTACGTGGGTACTCAATTTTGTCTATCTCAAAACCACAGTTCAATTGGTCGCCTAGATATTGGTAGGAAAGGTGATGAGGAAGTGTCATGCAGATGAAGTTCCAGCCCCTGTAGTGTCCCTAGCTGCTCAGTGCACGAAGGGCATCCTATTCAACTAGTCCAAGTACTTGTGCCAGGAATTCCTCATGAATTTCCGTGAGGCCCAGGATGAAAACAAGTCATTTCATTACGCTTGGTTACTATTTTTTATTGTATTGGTTACATGGAAACTTTTGGAGGATAGCTAGTTTCCTTTGCTAGAAGAAGGATTACATGAGGCACTGCAGTTTGCCTCCTTGTGGGCTCCAAAGGACCCCGCACAGATCACAGAAACAAAAATATTTTGGGTCCTGATGGAATCGAGTCTTCTCATGGTGATTAACCAGCGTCCAAGGTTGTCCCTAACCTTGTACACACAGTTTTTAGCCTACACAACCTTCAAGGATGACTTTCATAGGGTGTTTATCTAGGTGTGGAAGGATCCAGAACAAAAGTGGCATGATTTTCCATACTTGGTGTCGAAGACTGATGTGGAGGAGGTAGTGGCGCAGTGGCCAGCCGAGTGGCATGCCCCTTCAGGTCTAGCTACTAGGCCAAGCATGAGTATGGAGAGTGCTACCACAAAGAAAAGGAAGGAGGCAGCTAAGCAGGTTACGCAAAACTTGGATGCACAGAAAAAGAAGGATGTTGTAGAGAAGGCTCGGGTTGAGAAGGAATGTGTTGTCAAGGAGAAGGCCAAACAAGAGTAGTTCAAGACCTAGAAAGGTGACATGTCACCTTCACTAGAAACCGAAATAGAAATAGGACAAGCTGGTAGAGGCAAGGAAGGGCAGTGTACCCTGTTCATTCTGAAAGACAACAACTGGAAAAGAAAGGTGGATTGAGGAAGAAGCAGAAAGCCCAAAAAACATAGGTCGATCCCATGGTGTTGACAGAAAGTGATCTAGATGAGATTGGTGATAAAGCTAGGGACACCTCAACAGAAATATGGTAGCAGCTAGAGCAATAGTACATGCAAACATTAGGAGGAGTTCAGAAGGATCTCTGAGAGTTGCAGCTCCGAGCAACCAAGATCCAAGCAGATGTCAGGAAAGTGAGCAACACAGTAGGAAGTTCAGCACGAGTTTAAAGTACATGAATAGAGATGATTCTATGGCTACAGGATGTATGAGTCTTCCCCTTGCCTACAGATTCAGTCTGCACCGACACTGAGGAACAACGTGCCCTCCTCGAAAAAATCCCAAATATGGACCTGAACCTTGCCGTGATGCAACTTTAGTCATTGCATGAATTATTACAGGGAGTCATGGAAGAGCTTCACATCAAGGAACAACGGGCTCTCAGTGCTGTCAACAAGATCAAAGTTAATAATCAGTGGTTTTTGGCTAAAAAGACATAGGTTTTGTAGGAGAAGGAAATGCTCCAGGCACACAGTTCACGACTGGAGTTAGCAGTCACAGAGGCATGCAGAACAGTACCTGAACTTCATATTCCCGAGGACACATAACCAAAAGCAAAGATTAGAAAATTAGTTGTTGGTGTGCAAAAAGCAAAAGTTGAGGTTAACAGAGTTCAATTTGAACTCAACATGAAGATCACTAAGCTGTAATTGCAGTTTTAGCCTACAACTCTGCCAGAGTCCCGGGAATAGCAAAGAGTTGCAATGAAGGAAGGACTGGCCACTCTGAATGCCATAGTTGCAGACTTCTCAGCAGTATTTGATCAAGATGTGGAGTTGGTAACAAATCTGGAGGAGGACCCAAACTTGCAAACACTTAATACAGAGATCAGGGAACTATAGCGACAGTATGATGAAGTTAGGGAAACGACACGCTCAATCGCACCAGCACAACTCCTTGCAAAATTACGGGAGGGAAAGTAGCTCCTAGCACAGGTAGGGGCGGCACAGAAGAAGGAGGCCTCGCTAAAGGCTACGTTGGAGCCATGGTTGGAAGAAGCTTATCAATTCATGACAACCATCTAGGATAAGCTGAAGGGCTTGTAGCAGACGCAACATAAAATGAGGCTGGCCATAGAAGGACCAACTAGAGAGAAGCTAGTTGAGGAGGTCAAGTAGGCAGCCACTTAGAGATCCATCGAAGTTGTTGTAGTTCAGGTGGAGTTGGGGGATCTTCGTAGCAAGATCATAGCACCAGCCGAGTGACTCGAGGGCGAGTCATGACCTTTTTGTTAGGGGGCTATTGGGATGGGATCCACTGGGTCAGTTTTTGGGTTAAAATAACCCAATTTTTTATGTATATTTTGTAACTAATGTAAAGTCTCTGCGATTTTTGGATGTGGTGTGCGTAGATGGTTATGAGTCAAAGGGGTTTAGCCCCTTGTTTATGTAGCATTTGAGTTGGCTTTGAGACCCACCCATGGTTTGTGGACCATGGGATTCTATGTAAAAGGCTATAAATAGGTGTGTCTTAGAGAGTCTAAGGCATAATCTAGGATGTAATGGGTCAGTAAGAGAAAATTGATAGTGCAGAGAGTGGGTCAGATAGGAGAGAAAGCCTCTGCAGTTGAGTGCATAGAGGCCTAGTTAGAGTCTACAACTGAGTGCACATACCCCTATAGTTGAGTGTGTGTTATAGACATTTTTGTGCCTTACAGCTATAAGCATCAAATGTCCATAATTCAAGGGATCCAAAGTCCCTAAAGATGTTGTTACAACTCCTAAAGGAACAAGGTCAACCAATGACAGCTTCTCCTAGAAGTTCTCCACCAAAAACCACTCAGAAATAGTCAATTCAGGATCAATTCAGAGGCTCCACTAGCTGCCTGCATTGAAATGCAGTCTACACTGGCTAGGTGTACTGTGCGCAGGTGGAAGCACTACCAGGGTGCGCTGAGCGGGAAATGACAAATGGCAAGCTCATTCAACGAGGTGGAAAGACCCTGGAAGCTTCCAGAATCTTCTCCAATGACACTTGCCTCAATGAATTCGACTAATGATGAGTAAGAGGTTCTCAACCTCCAAGTGGAAACAAGAACTGACAGAGAGAAGCCACAAGTCAAAACATAAGCTGACTCATCCTCTCTGCTTACATCTATATATGGATCTCTCACCCAGAGGTTCAGGAGGCTAGAATTTTGTACTTTGCAGAGAATTGTTGTTGGTTTGAGATTGAGATTAGTACATTGGGTGATTTATGCTTTGTTGGAGGAGAGGAAGGGATTCCTTTGCTGGGAGGTAGATGTTGGATCGGAACTCACTTGGTTGTATCTCCTCTTGGACTTTATTATCATATCAATAAACTATTTGAGTTTCTCCTACATGCTATGTACCAATGATGTTTTGTTATGCTTACATGTTTAGCTTAATCTGATCTTGAGCTTTTTATGAATGTATATCTGTATCTTCGTGTAGTTTCTCTCTCTTGTGATCTTGCAGGAATTCAGTGAAGCTGGGCCGGTGAAGGAGCAGGAAGCTGGGAGCTACTGAAGAGAGGAGTGATTTGGATCGACAAACTAGCGGAAGACACAGGTTAGTTAGATCCTTCTTCCTCATTTACATTTCATAAAGAAGAACACTCAATTAGTTTACCTCGTTTGTTGCTAAGGCACTATCACACCTTAGAGTGGGATAGGGGCATTCCGAATTGGATACTTTTCCCAACAACAAATTGGTGACTCCGCTGGGGAAAGTATCTTTTTGGTTTATTTGTGTTTCTATTGCTATTCATTTCATAAACTCAAGAGTGTCGAATCGAACTGCATTTGCCATTTACAAATGCAAAGTAGAGATCAGCTACTCTAGTCCACTCACTGGTCCTGTTTTTATGATCTGAACAAACTGATCCACAAGTGCTCTAACAACCCTTTGTGATAGATCTTAGTCCTCCTTTAAATCATCCTCGTAATTGTACCTAATTGATAGCTTTGATCTGGCCAAAAACTGTAGATTTAACTGCAAACCGTGACCCACAACCCAGAAACAAATCTCGTTTCTGCTTCAGCGCAGACTCTGTGAAGAGGTTTTGCATTTCAACGCAGGTCTCGTGAAGGATACCTGCGCTGAAGTTTAGATTCTCTGTGCTGAGGGTGCGCTGATCAGCCTTTGCCTTGTGCAACTGTGGTTCCCTGCTTCTTTTTGCTCAGTTTTATCTCTGTTTTTTACAGCCTGTTATCAGTCAGTGTACCTATCTGAAACCCCTTTTCTTTGCCTCAATTCCGCCTCAGTTGTATAAAGAAACTGTATTTGTTCTTTGTGTATTTGTTACATCATTTGCAGTTTCCCATTACAAAAGTAAACTAGTCATACTGTCACCCTTAGATCTAGACCTGTCGTAAGTGTCGTTTTGATCTTAGGAGTGAGTTTGTTTGCTATTCACAGTTGATTGAGCTTTTACTTTTGTCGTTTGGTTTGAATTTATGCATTTCTAGTGTCGAAACAAGTAAATCATAAAGTGTCGTAATCGTATTTTTGATTTTGAAAAAGGAACTTGTTTATGTTTTCACTCGAAATCGAATTCAAATTTGTACAACAGCTTTCTTTTTAGGCATCAATATTAAGAAAGCGAAAACAAATACATGCATATGTTCATTTGCATTTTGATAGTTTGCATGCTTTGATTTAGGAAAAGTGCATTTACAGTGTGCTCTATGCTCTTTGAGAAAAGATTGTGTCTTTCTTTTCCCCTTGTAGCTAGGATTTTCATTGTTGAAAAGATATAAAAGCTTGCTTATCATCTTTAGACTGCATTTAGGAATTGTATCATACATCTCGTGGTGATCCAAAAAAGGCAAAATTCTAAGAAAGATCAACCTAAAATAAATTGAATGAACTTAACAACGTTTTGTAACTTAACGCAAAACATAAAGGTCTAGGCTAGAGACGTGTTCCGGCGTCGTAAAACCTGGTGACTGTCGATCTCACTGAGGGTTGGGTGATTCCTCCTGAGAGACGATAGCGCCAGTATGGATTGTGCTCCCACGTACCGTCGAGTATATATTGGGAGACCCCTATAGGCATAAAACCTTTATCCTTAGGAAGCCGTGTCGGCTGCCCTACTGATCGCAATGCACTGAACATAGCATTCGGGAAGATTGACCGCCTGTACCTTAAAAAGTATTCTGCGGTTTTGCGAAAAGTTTGGCACACCCTCTACCTAGAACTCCAGAGCAGTTCCTTTTGGCCTTTTTCAGACTCTATAACGGAAAAATTCCATCCGAGCATTTGTCACTTCGGGCTCGTTAAAACATCGAAGGCGATTAGAGTCATCTTTAGCTTTTTCTCGACTCTTTAAAACTGAAAAAGAAAGTTGTGTCTAAAGCGTCTAAAATTCATTTAATTCAGAAACACACTTTCCCCTTTTTTGTATTTTGGTTGATCGAGTAATCCGCAATCGTGGAAGAAAGTCAATTGAAACCCCGTCGTTCGCGGAGGCTTACGAGTCAACCGTCTTTGTCTCCGGAATCGAAAACAGTACGGACAAAGAGAACTCGTTTAACCGGTTCGAAATATCCTATCAAAGTTAGAACAAGTGTTCCAACAACGTCTGAGATTCCGGTTACTCCAAACATTTCTGGAAACCCTGCCTCTACAGAAGAAGTTCAACAGCCACAGAGGGACAGTGATATTGATCCTAGTTTGAGAGCAAACACTTGTGTTACTGAACCAGTTCCATCTGTAACCGGTTCAGAGAGTCCTGTTCTTCAAACATCTGTCGCTGTTGATTCAACCCCTTCTTCGGCACCAGAAATATTTTACGGACCTGACGGTCTTCCCCTTCCACTTGGTTTGATTGCAATAGAGGAAATTGTAGAAGATCCGCAAGCAAGTACTCCAACACATTTTGGAGTCGGGGTCACTCTATTTCCTTCGACATCAGAAGTTAGTCTACCACCAGTGGAAGTTCCTGTAGAATCGCTAGGTAATCTCTTGGATAGACTGTTGGGGGGAAAAGTATCTAATGCAGAATGCCTCTATCCCACTCTGAAGGTGATAGTACTTCAGCAACAACTGAATACAAAGCTATTCAAAGTTTCTTCTTTATGAGATGAGAGAGGGAAGAAAAGGATGATCTACTAACCGTTATCTTGCGCTAATAGTCGATCCAGTCTTCACTCCTTGCTGCTTGCTCCTAGCTCCTTGCCCTTTCACCGGCCCAGCTACACACAGATCCTGTAAAAGCACAAGAAGAGGAAACTACAAGAAGCATACATCCATAATCGATTATAGGATTAGCATAAATCAAATATACAAGCATCTATTCATCATAAAGACACATGCATATAGAAGAACCTCAAATACTTTATTGATAATAGAAGTAAAGTTCTGAGAGAGTTACAACCACAATGGGCCCAATCCAGCAACACCTCCCAGCTGAAAGAAATCTCCTCTTCACCTCCTTCAAGAAAAACACCCAATAGCTCTATACACAAACCAACAGCACTTCCTTACTTGCACAAAATTCCCGCCTCCTTAGACCTCATGAGAGAGCTCTATATATAGGAGATTTGGAGAAAGGATGAGTCAGCTTGAGGCTGGCATAAAGCTGACTAGTGTCCTCTCCCACTTTAGTTAATCTTCAGTTCTTGAGTCCACTTGGAGAATCTTGCTTCCACTTGGAGATCAAGACCTTCTTACTCATCATAGGGCGAATTCCTTGAACCAAGTGTCAGTTTGGAAGCTTCCTGGGAAGTTGACACCTTGCAGAATGACTGTGCCACTTGGCCAATATCGCCCAGCGCAGGTAGCCTTCATTAGTTTTGACCTTCAGCACAGGTACAAGGAGGAGCAGTTGACATTCAGCGCAGATGCTCAGTGGAGCAGTTGACATGATCCAGAAATAGCCTGTTTTTGAGTGTTTTCAGGTGGAGAACTGATTTTCAGTGCTGTGGTTTGCAGACCTTGTTCCTCTAAGGGTAAGAACAACATGTTTAGGGACTTTGGATCCCTCAGATTATCGACATTTCATGCTCCATGCTGTTAGGCACAAAAATGTCTATAACAGTTGCCCCCTAAAGTATGAGGTCGTTTACCGGGTGAAATGCTTTATTAGGAGGATCCGAAGTTCATTCAATCGCTGAGAGGTGCCCTGCAATAAATTACAATACAATACATTATTTTTCATTCTGCTTTCATGATCTAGCTGAGGCGGGCATTCCCATGCTCAGCTTTATAAATTCATTTTGGTACACATAGCAGACGACCGTCTGATGATAGACTGATAATTCTCTGCTGAAATTATCATCCTTTGAGTAGGATGATCATCTGCTGCAATAGTGTACATATCCAATGTCTTTATATTTCCTGAATATATATCGCAGCCCGGATGGATGAAACTAGATCCGGGGTCTTCAATCTCGTTCGATCTTCACTCTAAGTACAAGTCGATCCATGTGAGAATTGCGCTGAAGTCGAACATGGAAAGACATCGCTTGATTACCGGTCAATAATGTAAACCGTTAACAAGTGCGAGAGGAATCACCAATAATGACAATGACCCTCAAGGTACTACAGTACAATTCACATGGTGTGAATAAAGGACTTGGCGTCGAACACCACGCAAAATCTTCTGGTCGAAGGTCATTGATGTATACCTGTCGCCGGAAGTGAGAAACTTGCCATTGAGGCATGCAAGCTTCAAAGTACTGGGGGGTGTTCCTAGATCAACTTCTTGGATAATGAGCTGAAGTCGACAAGAAGCGATCCGTCAAAGGAGGGCCTTAATGAATCCCACATTAGTGACACGGAACGGAGCTAATGACTTTAGTGGAGGTGAAAACAATCTGTGAAATATGATTCAGGGTGGCGATCATGGGTGGATGAAGGATAATGTATGGCAGTGGATGGGACACGGTTGACTCTTTCTGAACACATCTCTTGAACATATAACGACACTGATGTGATGAATCGGTAGCATTACCCCAAATACGGATGGTTTGGCGAAGACCATGGTGATGAGACCGGTGAATGAAACAACCCAACCCGATGTGATACGGAGGACAAAGTGTCATGTTCAAGAGCGACTTGCTACCATCAAAGTTTTGAGGTTCTCCCAATTTTTCCCCAGTCACCAGTACCTCTTTATTTTTGTCAAGCTTGAGGAGGATAACATATGCTTGTTCTATAACCTGCCCTTCGGGCAAGCCCATCGCTATGTTTTAACGAGCCTAGCGATAGGGAAACTCGTTCTCGTCTAAAGACAAGTTTGTCGCTATTTAATCATTTTAACGAGTCTAGCGACAAAGACAACTCGGTCCTTTTCATTTTTAGAGAGTCTGAAAAGGTACAGAAAGTTAACTCCAAAATTCCTTTTTCGTCATCTAATCCCTTAAGTCCGAAAAAGTATAAAACAATACAAAAGGAATGAATTTTCGATAACTTTAACGAGCCGAATAAAACAAGCGCTCGACCTTTTTGTGCAATAATCCCTCAAGTCCAAAAAGATTAAAATCTAGAGGAGGGATAGCTCTTCCGGTCTTTTTAACGAGCTGGAAGGCCAACGGCAAACTTTTCATATTTTACAAGTCAGATGAAAAGAGCTCAAAGAAGACTCGTCTTTTGAGGAACGAGTGATAAACAGGGATAGCAGCAGATTCCAGGTGCAGGTTGGAATTTTCCAATCACGGCAGTGTCACAAGGATGGCTAAGTGGAATCACTCTTCGCAGCTGTTCCTCAAAATGGGTAAACAATCATATGGAGGTGGCGGGTGCAAACACGACCAAGGCTTTTATGGCTAATAAATTTACGATCACAATGGTTATTTACCGGAATAGGTTCATTTTTTAATGAGCTTGAACTCTGGAGGAAACTCTTGCTCAAAAGCTTATGTTTATTTTTTAACGAGCATGAACTATGACGCTAAAACTGCTCGGATCTCGCTTTTCTATTTTTTAACGAGCATAAATTCCGCGGTAAAACTGCTCGATATACCAGTCATAAGATAAGAAATGTCTTCCTGCAAGATTCCAATTTTTATAGAGCTTGCACCTCACATAAGCTATGCTCCAAATTTGGCATTTTTTTTACTTTTTCCCCACATACTTTCTTTATGCAAGTTTGGAAACGGCTAATCCTACGAGTTTAAAGGGTTAGACCTACAGGTTTAAAGGGAGGACCTAAAAATTTAAAAAATAAATAGTCGTCCCTTGCTTACACTCCAAAAGGTTGCATGCCCCCAGGTATAAAGTATGATTTCAAGGTTACCCCTCAATTTGCAGGTAGAACAATCGTTCTACTAGGAAAGGCCTACCTCTTTCAGGTTATCCAAAAAATGGTTTTATTTGCTGCCGCAAATGAAACTCTTTCTTCGGCGATGTCTATCATTAGGTTACTCAAAGATGGTTACTACTTGTTGCAGCAAAGGAATCTCTTTCCTTGGTAGCCTACTTGTTTAGGCAAAGGTGAATGACTAGAAATCATCAAACACATAACTTTGACAAAAGAATCTTGTTCTAGAACAACCCCTCTTCCATCCACGGACGGGGTACGGACTAGTCATATAGAGCTCTCTCATGAGGTCTAGTGGAGTCGCCAATTTGTTGGGGGGAAAAGTATCTAATGCAGAATGCCTCTATCCCACTCTGAAGGTGATAGTACTTCAGCAACAACTGAATACAAAGCTATTCAAAGTTTCTTCTTTATGAGATGAGAGAGGGAAGAAAAGGATTATCTACTAACCGTTATCTTGCGCTAATAGTCGATCCAGTCTTCACTCCTTGCTGCTTGCTCCTAGCTCCTTGCCCTTTCACCGGCCCAGCTACACACAGATCCTGTAAAAGCACAAGAAGAGGAAACTACAAGAAGCATACATCCATAATCGATTATAGGATTAGCATAAATCAAATATACAAGCATCTATTCATCATAAAGACACATGCATATAGAAGAACCTCAAATACTTTATTGATAATAGAAGTAAAGTTCTGAGAGAGTTACAACCACAATGGGCCCAATCCAGCAACACCTCCCAGCTGAAAGAAATCTCCTCTTCACCTCCTTCAAGCAAAACACCCAATAGCTCTATACACAAACCAACAGCACTTCCTTACTTGCACAAAATTCCCGCCTCCTTAGACCTCATGAGAGAGCTCTATATATAGGAGATTTGGAGAAAGGATGAGTCAGCTTGAGGCTGGCATAAAGCTGACTAGTGTCCTCTCCCACTTTAGTTAATCTTCAGTTCTTGAGTCCACTTGGAGAATCTTGCTTCCACTTGGAGATCAAGACCTTCTTACTCATCATAGGGCGAATTCCTTGAACCAAGTGTCAGTTTGGAAGCTTCCTGGGCAGTTAACACCTTGCAGAATGACTGTGCCACTTGGCCAATCTTGCCCAGCGCAGGTAGCCTTCATTAGTTTTGACCTTCAGCGCAGGTACAAGGAGGAGCAGTTGACATTCAGCGCAGATGCTCAGTGGAGCAGCTGACATGATCCAGAAATAGCCTGTTTTTGAGTGTTTTCAGGTGGAGAACTGATTTTCAGTGCTGTGGTTTGCAGACCTTGTTCCTCTAAGGGTAAGAACAACATGTTTAGGGACTTTGGATCCCTCAGATTATCAAAATTTCATGCTCCATGCTGTTAGGCACAAAAATGTCTATAACATAGACTCAAAATGTTTGAACAACCGTCAACATCTAGGACTGTGTCGAATGACACAGCGACAGCAGAACTCCCTACCGTCACTCCGACAATGTTTGCCGGCATACCATCTGTCCCGACTAGCTCACAATCGCTAGAAGGAGTCCACCCAGGGACTATTTCGACAGTATGGTCTGTTCCTGTTTGTTCCTCCGGAATAATATCCGGCAACTCTTATGTTGAGACTTGCCAAATTGATCCATTTGGAGGTCAATTTGGGCAATCCAGTCCCCAAGGGCAAGCAATCCCCTTGAGTTCCGGATTGCCACCGTATGGGGGGCAGTATGCCCTTTCACTACCCCCTCCGGGAGGATATCCATACGGGAGTTCACAACAGTATTCAGGTTATACTTGAGTTACATCAAGTCGTTGGGTACCTATACTACCCCAACAACCAAGGGTTGTGTATTCTATGCAACAATGTGTACCTATGTTGAACATCCCAACTACACCAGCTATTGTGACCGTGTCGCAGGTTCAAACGTTGCCTGTTGTGTGTCAACCTCAGATTTCTCAGGTTGTAATGCAACAGCCCCTTGACCCTGTGACTCAACCACAATCACCTACTGGTGGGGCGACAGGTCCAAACGAGTACAATTACCCCACACCTTGGTCCAATGGTTAGTATAGCGCAACAGAACATGGCTTCGCAACCATGGCTGGTGCAATATCAACAACCACAATTCCAACAAGTATACCAAGTTTCTGAGCAGCAGATCTTTGCAAACAGTGGACAACCGTACATTCAAAACGGTCAAAATCAACCACTTTACAATGGTCATGTCCACCGACTGTATCAGTCATACCAGCATCAATTACATTATGCTGGTATGCAAAGGCCAACTGCTTAGGCAATTCCCTCGTATCCTGGGTATGCTTCACCTAACCTGAATCAACAGTTACCATTCGTGGCAACTTTAGAGTTACCCGATTTACACCGGTTAACAAACGATCCAATTGCTTACGCCCCTTGGTGGCCAGCGATTCCTCACAAACTTCCTTCAGATATTCCTAAATTTAATGGAAATCCAGGTGAGGACCCATCGAATCACGTGATGACATTTCATCTATGGTGTTCATCAAACACCCTAAACGATGATTCGATAAGGCTTCGCCTTTTTTATAGGACGTTAACGGGTCCAACGGCAAAATGGTATATTGAATTGCCTAGAGCTTCGTTCGACAATTTCAGCACCTTAGCCATGACTTTCTTAACCCATTTTCAATTACCGATAAGGTATGAAATGGGAACGGAAATATTAACCAACTTCAAACAGACAATGACCACTCACATATCTGATCATATACATGAGTGGCGACGTCGTCGTAGGATGGTAAAAACGTACGTTCCCGATCAGCTATTAGCTGAATGGTTTATCAAGTCGTTACTTCCTGCCATAACGGAAGATGTGGCGAAGGGGGAAGTCGTAACGGAAGAGCAAGTTATTGCTCGTGCGCAATATCTAGACTTGGTCTATACTCAGTCTGGCATTCTCTACGACAAAATACCTGACGCCCCTAGACCGGAATTCTCAATTCCTCCTCCTCCTAAATCAAACAATGACTCTCACGCCGGCGATGGCGTGATTGGCACGACAAACGCGAAATCGACAAAGGCCAACTCCAAGAAGGCCCGTAAGATTTCATATCAAAATGCAAAAGATGAAATTCTTGCTTCGGAAGTAAATGCCGTATCAGCAGATAAAGGCAAAGAAACCAAACAACCAGGAAGCAAGAAAAAGCAAAGCAAAGGGAAGAAGAAGAAACAGGGTGAGTCATCTCCTGAAAAAACTTCTTCAAACCCTCCTGGAGATAGGAAACCACCCCCCTTCGGGTGTCAGATATGTGATGAGAATCACTGGATGAAAGAATGTCCATACAAAGCTGAGCTTAAAAGATTCTTTAAGAGTTCGCAAACCTCAGCTGTGTTAACTGACCCGTTTCCAAATCCAAGCACAAATCTGGTTGATAGTGGAAATGCTTCCCCGTCGCAAGTGCTTATGTTGTCGATTTCCAAGCAACAAAATGATGCTTTGATTTCAACAAGGAACAAAGATTACGGGAATCCGCAGCTGTCAAACGGCAATGAAAAAGATCAACCAAGCAGTTCGACAACAACTTCGACAGAAGTTGTACCACCCATCATTCCTGAATTAACAATAAAACCGCCAAAGGGAGTAGTACACAAGTCGACATTTAATCCTCATGCCAGAGCAGCACAACATTATAACATAGTGGAAGATTTGGCCCAATCGCCATCCGCTATGTCGACTCTTGAAGTACTACAAAATTTCCCATCCCAAAGGCAGGCTTTGTTATCAGCCATTGGTGGGGTTGATCCTAAGGATTCCAATCTTGTATCCTTTGACCACAAAGGATACGATCCTCAGTTACCAGCTCAACTAGCTTTCCTTATCCAAGGGAAAGCCCTCAACAAAACTGTTCATCGAACAATTATTGCTGAGGGGGCATCTACATGTATTATGTCGATGAGTTGCTGGAAAACTTTAGGATCTCCAACCTTGTCGCGATCCTCGACAACACTAAAAGCATTCGACGGAAGGACATATACCCCATATGGTATCCTAAATAACTTGAAGGTTGAACTAGGGGGAAAAACAGTAGAAATAGATGTTGAAGTCATCGATGGGAATCTTGATTACAACATCCTACTAGGAAGACCGTGGATCTATGCCATGGCTAGCATGATTACGATCGTCGACCTAATTTTTACAGGAAGCATATGATCTATGGAAGCATTCGGCGGATTCATGGGGGGATGCGACCGAAAGATTGCTTATTCCCTTTTCCTATGGACATCGTCGACCAACAATGGAAGATAATTTTCGCTATCAGGGATAGATAAATGCCTATTACTAAAATGGGATAGCCTACTTGATCCTACGGGGAACTTTCACTCTTCCACCTCCAATCGACTTGGCGGAAGTAGCGTCAATAGGTACTTGCAATATGATATCTTCCACAAAGATCTCAGAAGACGATATCAACATGGATCATGCAATGGTTTTGCCCCCAAGCCCAATAGAAATATTGTAGCAATCAATGTTTCTAGCATGGGAGGCGAACCCAAATCAACGCTCATCAAGCGTTTGGGTAGATAGGTCTAGAGAATATGGTACCCCTTTAGATCCTTGGTCGAGAGTGCATGGAACCGACGAAGGAATTCTACAATCAATGTTGATTGAGGGGGCACCATGGAATGATAGCCACCATCGTTCCCTTCTTCCGGATTATGAAGAAGATACTCAAGATGACCTTTATCATCCTTCAGTTTTTGAATTCCTTTCAAACACTGTAAATACGGTGGATTCCGAGCGAAACTTATCCAATATTGAAGAGACAAAAGCCATAAATATCTCGACTAAAACAAATGTTGTAGAGAATATTTATGTCGGCAAAGGTTGTTCTCCTTCAGAACTGGAAATATATAACGCTCTTTTTCGCGAGTTCAGAGATGTCTTTGCTTGGTCATATGATGAAATGCCAGGCATTGACTCGAGTATCGTTGAACACGAAATTAAGATGTATCCAGATGTCAAACCGGTACGACAACGGCTCAGGCAGGTGCACCCCAAGAAAACCGCTGCCATTAAGGCAGAAGTTGAAAAACTTCTCCATGTTGGTTTCATCTACTCGGTTCCTCTAACCGATTGGGTATCGAATATTGTCCCTGTTATGAATAAAGAAGGGACAATTAGAGTGTGTGTCGATTATAGGGACGTAAACCAAGCTTGTCCAAAAGACAACTACCCTACACCCTTCATCGACCAGATAATTGATGAATGCGCCGGATGTGAAATCTTTTCATTCATGGATGGATTTTCCGGGTATAATCAAATAAATATCCGCCCACAGGACCAGTCAAAGACTGCATTCATTTGTCCGTGGGGCACATTCGCATATCGAAAATTACCCTTTGGTTTAAAGAACGCAGGGGCGACGTTTCAGAGGGCAATGAATTATGCCTTCCATGACATCAAGAACATCGTTCAACCATACCTCGACGACCTTCCGGCTCATTCGCGAAAGCGGACTGATCATCCGCAGCATTTAAGAGCGATATTTCTACGTTGCCGTCACTACAAGATACGACTCAATCCGCACAAATGTGTATTTTGCGTCAGTTCTGGTCGTTTACTTGGCTTTGTAGTCTCAAAGGATGGGATTCGTCTCGACCCTTGCAAGGTCCAGGCAATCATCAATTTGCCTCCACCTTCAAATTTGCTTCAGATTCAGAAACTCCAAGGGAAAGCAAACTTTCTGAGGAGGTTCATTCCAAATTACGCCGAACTTGCTAAAGGTTATACACGTCTTTTGAAAAAGGAGGTACCCTTCGTCTGGGATCAGGTTGCGCAAGCTTCCTTTGATGCTTTAAGGGATTCCTTAATAAAAGCATCATTAATGTACGCACCCGATTATCAAAGAGACTTTAACCTGTATCTGGCTGCAGCAGATACGACCATCGCAATGGTTTTAGTTCAAGAAGTCGATGGAATTGAACACCCTATATATTATTTAAGTAAAAACTTAAATGATACAGAAAGTAAATATTCTTATGTTGAGAAACTAGCGCTTGCAGCTGTTCAAGCGATACAAAGGTTTCGACACTATGTCCTCTTTCGGAAAACTACCATTTTGTCTGATTGCAACCCCATGACTTATATATTGTCGCGACAGTTGCTGGGGGGCAAATATTCAAAATGGATAGCAATCCTTCAAGAGTTTGATCTGGAATTTGTAAAATCCAAATCAAAGAAAGCTCTAGTTTTCGCAGAATTGTTGTGCGATCTCCCATTGTCGTCCAACGATGAAACATCCGAAGAATCAATCGTGGACGAGAATTTGTTTCTGATATCTACAAGCAATGAGTGGTATGGAGATTTTATCTCCAAACCCAAAATTTCAGGCCTAACACCTCTCACTCAGAACAAAAACGTATACGATACCAAGCAAAAGACTACATGATCGTCGGTGATACGCTTTACCGTCGTGGTATCGATACAGTTTTGAGAAGGTGCCTAACCCATGAGGAGGCCGAAAAAGCCCTGAATGAGTGTCATTCAGGCGCGTGTGGGGGGCATCAATCTAGATATGCTACAGCACAAAAAATCTTACGAGCAGGATACTTCTGGCCAACCATGTTCAAAGATTGCATAACCACAGTCAGAAGTTGCCATGCTTGTCAAATTTTTGATAGCAAAACCAGAAGACCACCCGCACCTTTACAGCCAATAGTTGCTGTTGGGCCTTTCGCCAAATGGGGCATCGATTTCATGACATGTAACCCAACCTCGACCAGGGGGCATGGGTATATTATAGTCGCCGTTGACTATTTTACCAAATGGGCCGAGGCGATGCCTACATTAGATAACACTGGTGAAACAACTGCCCTTTTCTTTTTCAATCATGTAGTCGCCAGATTCGGCTTACCACAGGCTATAGTTATGGATCATGGATCGCATTTTCGCAATCACATGATGGTTGAATTAGCTGCCAAGCTAGGGCTATCTCACGACAGCTCTACCCTGTATTATCCGCAAGCCAACGGACAAGTTGAAGCGATCAACAAAGTCCTGAAGCGTATGCTGCAAAGGATGATCGGAGTTCACAAAAGAAGGTGGCACCTAATCCTGTACTCAGCCTTGTGGGCTTACCGAACATTGGTAAGGAATGCGACCGGGTTCACGCCTTTCCAACTGGTATATGGCCTGGAAGCAGTCTTACCAGTCCAGTGTGAAATCTTGTCTCTTAAACTCGCAATTGATCTCCTCAAAACTTCAGAAGAAGAGGCCTGTTTCTTGGAATTAATCAAATTGGATGAAACCCGTCGTGATGCCGCTTTGGCTAACGAAGCCCATAAGAAACGAGTCAAGGCGCAGTTCGACAAAAATGTCAAACCCCGTGTCTTCTCAGAAGGTGACTTGGTCTTGCTTTACGACCAAGAATCTGATAAATTGGGAGCAGGTAAATTTAATTCTTTATGGATGGGCCCCTATATTGTTAAACGAGTGTTAGCAAAAGGAGCCTACGAGTTAATGGATTATGACGGAATTCCACTGGTGCAACCCCGTAATGGGTTGTACCTCAAGCGTTACTATGCTTAAATAGTAACCAGTATGCTTTTGTTGTATTTTGTTTTCACTAAAGTGTTTGTTTTAGTTGAGTAATCCACCTTTTTACATTTATTGCAGATGTCAAACCTTTTGGAGACATGTGTTGGATATGCCGACGGAGCGAGTCGTAGTTTGCGGAACCTGTCCTCCGCAGCTTGGGCCTTTTTTTATCCAAGCGGCGAGTTAGTAAGTTTCAGAGGTGTATGTATTGGGCAATCAACGAATAACATCGCTGAGTATAGCGCGTTGATAGAACTTCTCTCTGATGCCATCACCCATGGTATACGCCGACTAATCGTCAGGCTAGACTCACAACTCGTAATACTACAACTCAATGGTATATATTCCGTCCAAAATCCAGCCATTTATCGCATGTTTCTAAGGGTTAAGATTTTGGAAAGACAGTTTGAATTAATTCAATACCAGCATATTTCCAGAAACTTAAACACATTAACCGACTCATTAGCAAACTATGTGTTAGATAGACATTTGCGACATTTATAAAGGAAACACATCATCAATGTTGTACATGTGGATCACATAACTCAACCAGAATAAAACCCCGAAAATCAAAATATATATATATATATAAGTTGTTTATGGTTTACATATAATGTGCTGTAACCAAGACAAAATCGGTCACATGACCCAAAAACTCAAAAATGCTAGGGGGCACCCTAGTCTAGTGATGCTCGTGATAGCACGTCACAGCCTGTGCGATCATGCGTAAGATACGAGTCCATCGTCTAGGCACACCAGTAGTATGCTACTGCAACTTTAAAGGTAACTCGTCGATCCTCACGTCTGGAATACCGAGAGTAAGGCTCTCAACCTGCTCCTGCACAGCTGTGAGGGTCTCGGCCACATCAAGGTCACGAAGAATAACCCTCCCGGCAGTCTCTCCCGCTGGGGCAGCGGCTGGCGCTCTCGGGCGAACTGCTAGAAGAACAGGACCAACATCTGCACGCACACATGAGTTTGATTAAAGTCTTGATAGAATAAAGCACAAGGAAATTATGAATAAAAACAGTAAACAGTGATGTGGTCAAAAATTTTACCAATAGCGCCCCATTGCTCGCCATCCGGCAGTACTAAATCCGGATCACCCCGGAAGTCCATGACAACATATGGATACTCGGAATAGACCATCTCCTGACGCTCAAACCACCTGAAGAAGGTATCAGAAAAAGAAATCTGAGATTGACCAGCGTGCCTAGACATGTGGTCAACCCATCTCTGCATGCGTGGTTCAGTAGGAGAAGGCAAGTCGAGTGCAATGTGCTGTGGCTGCATCAGTGGTATCTTCTCCAAAGCAAAGGCGGTCAAAATAGGACCGAACCCAAATTTCTTCAGCCTCCCATCCTTTACCTTGGTCAACTGACTTTTCATCTGAAGAAGTACTTCATCACACCAGTTGAATATTTTCGGTTGGAGGCACTCCAAGGCATGCTGCATATAAGATCTGTTGGCTACATGAAGAGACGCACTACCGGCCATCCTGCCAATAGTGTACAGGATAGACCTAAGGGACCTGTCAGCAACCTCACGGATAACGATCTTGCCATCTTTACTCGGCTGAGATCCTTCCCTGCAATACTGGCAGACATAATCTCTCACAGAGTCACTCCCTCGGGCCGAACCTGACAAAGAGATGGGGGCACCCCGCCTCGACAAGCCAGTCAAGAAGTAAATGTCTACTGCGGTCAAGGGGATAGATTTGCCCCTAATCTGGAAAACTTGGTTTATATGATCCCAAGCATCGAGCAAATACTGCAGTAGGTTGTTCTGCTGTCTCATGCTAGAGATGTGGAAGAACTTCAGCAGACCACAGTTCCGCAGCGCGTTCACCGTAACCGGATCATGTAGGGCAATCATGTCCTCTTCTTCATGTTCTCGTTCTCGCCATGTAAGGGTCATTTTGCTCCAATATCTCTGAAAAACAAACATGAGATGAGTTAGATCCTGGTTTTGATGAGAAACAGGCAAAAATTTTCATCAAAAAACTGTGCAAGAAAATCCTCTTCTGCGCCCAGCGCACCTACACAGTGTTCCACCTGCGTTCAAGGTCAAACTGCCTTCATGCTGCTTGACATTCAATGCAGGTTTCGAGTGCACAAGGTGCGCTGATGGCAGAGCGACCCCATCAAACCCTAGGGGCTCAGAAAAACAGGAAATCAAGCACAGAATGCAGAAAGCAAACCATGAAATGAAAGAGCTCAAGTTTAGCTCCTACCTGGTCCAGACGGCGCCGAGAATCGTCCACAGAATCTCCCGAAATCAGCTAATGAAAATCAAGGGGGAAGAGGCACCTCCAAAGCTCCAACAAACCAAGTTCAAATGAAATGGTAAAATGAGAGGTAAAAACACTTTTTAATAACTTTTTACGTAGTTCAAAGTGAAATATTAGTGTTTTAATCTCATTTTCAAGCAAATGTTATCCATTTCTAACTAGTTTGATGCAGCAATTGAGGGTACAATACTATCTTTGAAAAGGCGAAGCTATTTATGGTAAAAAATCAAAACTAGACCATGAATTATCGAGCGGTTTTAGCACATAGTTCATGCTCGTTAAAAAATAAAAATAATACTGAGCAGTGTTTTTCTGCATTTAAGCTCGTTAAAAAATGAACTACCCTCCGGTAAATAACCACCGTGAATGTAACATTATCAGCCATTAAAGCCTTGGTCGTGTTTGCACCGTCACCTCCACTTTTCCATTGGCCGATCGTTCACCTCCATATGATTGTTTACCCATTTTGAGGAACAGCTGCGAAGAGTGATTTCACTAGCCATCCTTGTGACACTGCCGTGATTGGAACATTCCAACCCGTACCTGGAATCAGCTGCTACCCGTTTTATCACTCGTTCCTCAAAAGACGAGTCTTCTTTAAGCTCTTTTCATCTGACTCGTAAAATATGAAAAGATTGTCGAGTTTTGGCCTTCCAGCTCGTTAAAGCGACCGGAAGTGCTATCCCTCCTCTAGATTTTAATCTTTTTGGACCTGAGGGATTATTGCACAAAAAGATCGAGCGCTTGTTTTGTTCGGCTCGTTAAAACTATCGAAAATTCATCCCTTCTGTATTGTTTTATACTTTTTCGGACTTAAGGGATTAGATGACGAAAAAGGACTTTCGGAGTTGACTTTACGTACCTTTCCAGACTCTCTAAAAATGAAAAGGACCGAGTTATCTTTGTCGTTAGACTCGTTAAAAACATTAAATAGCGACAAACTTGTCTTTAGACGAGAACGAGTTTCACTATCGCTAGGCTCGTTAAAACATAGCGATGGGTTTGCCCGAAGGGCAAATTATAGAACAAGCATATGTTATCCTCCTCAAGCTTGACAAAAATAAAGAGGTACTGGTCAGCAATGACTGGGGAAAAATTGGGAAGAAACTCAAAGAACTTTATTGGTAGCAAGTCACTCTTGAACATGACACTTCCACTCCGTGCCTGAGTCGGGTTGGGTTGTTTCATTCACCGGTCACATCGCCATGGTCTCGCCATACCATCCACCTTTGGGGTAAATGCTACCAATCCATCACACAAGTGTCGCCGATATGTTCAAGAGAAGTCATCCAGAGAAGTCAACCGTGTTCCATCCACTACCATACATTATCCTTCATTCTTTCATGACCGCCACCCTGAATCATATATCATCAGATCGTTTTCACCTCCATCAAAATCATTTGCTCCGTTCCGTGTCACTGATGTGGGATACATTAAGGCCCTCCTTTGACGGATCGCTTCTTGTCGACATCAGCTCATTATCCAAGAAGTTGATCTAGGAACAACCCTTTCAGTACTTTGAAGCTTGCATGCCTCAATGGTAAGTTTCTCACTTCTGGCGACAGGTATACATCAATGACCTTCGACCGAAAGATTTTTCTTGGTGTTCGACGCCAAGTCCTTTATTCACACCACGTGAATTGTACTGCAGTACCTTGAGGGTCATTATCATTATCGGTGATTCCTCTCGCGCTTGTTAACGGTTTACATCATTGACCTGTAATCAAGCGATGTCTTTCCATGTTCGACTTCAGAACATTTCTCACATGGATCGACTTGTACTTAGAGTGAAGATCGAACGAGTTTGAAGACCCCGGATCTAGTTTCATCCATCCGAGCTGCGATATATATTCAGGAAAAATAAAGACATTGACATGTACAGCATTGCAGCACAGACAATCATCCTACCAAAGGATGATGATTTCAGCAGGATCATCAGTCTATCATCAGACAATTGTCTGTCCTATGTACACAAAAATGAATTTATAAAGCTGAGCATGGGAATGCTCGCCTCAACTAGATCATGAAAACAGTATGAAAAATAAGGTATTGTATTGTATCTTATTACAGGTCTCCTCCTAGCATTGAATGAACTTCAGATCCTCCTAATAAAGCATTTCACCCGATAAACGGCCTCATACTTTAGGGGGCAACTGTTATAGACATTTTTGTGCCTTACAGCTATAAGCATGAAATGTCCATAATTCAAGGGATCCAAAGTCCCTAAAGATGTTGTTACAGCTCCTAAAGGAACAAGGTCAACCAATGACAGCTTCTCCCAGAAGTTCTCCACCCAAAACCACTCAGAAATAGTCAATTCAGGATCAATTCAGAGGCTCCACTAGCTGCCTGCGTTGAAATGTAGAGTCTACACTGGCTAGGTGCACTGCAACGCAGGTGGAAGCACTACCAGGGTGCGCTGAGCGGGAAATGAAAAATGGCAAGCTCATTCAACGAGGTGGAAAGACCCTGGAAGCTTCCAGAATCTTCTCCAATGACACTTGCCTCAATGAATTCGACTAATGATGAGTAAGAGGTTCTCAACCTCCAAGTGGAAACAAGAACTGACAGAGAGAAGCCACAAGTCAAAACATAAGCTGACTCATCCTCTCTGCTTACATCTATATATGGATCTCTCACCCAGAGGTTCAGGAGGCTGGAATTTTTTACTTTGCAGAGAATTGCTGTTGGTTTGAGATTGAGATTAGTACATTGGGTGATTTATGCTTTGTTGGAGGAGAGGAAGGGATTCCTTTGCTGGGAGGTAGATGCTGGATCAGAACTCACTTGGTTGTATCTCCTCTTGGACTTTATTATCATATCAATAAACTATCTGAGTTTCTCCTACATGTTGTGTACCAATGATGTTTTGTTATGCTTACATGTTTAGCTTAATCTGATCTTGAGCTTTTTATGAATGTATATCTGTATCTTCATGTAGTTTCTCTCTCTTGTGATCTTGCAGGAATTCGGTGAAGCTGGGCCGGTGAAGGAGCAGGAAGCTGGGAGCTACTGAAGAGAGGAGTGATTTGGATCGACAAACTAGCGGAAGACACAGGTTAGTTAGATCCTTCTTCCTCATTTACATTTCATAAAGAAGAACACTCAATTAGTTTACCTCGTTTGTTGCTAAGGCACTATCACAGCTTAGAGTGGGATAGGGGCATTCCAAATTGGATACTTTTCCCAACAACAGTGTGCAGGGTAGTTTTGATTCTATAATACCATATTGAAGATCAATAAAGAAGATTACCAAATAATTATTGTGTATATCTGTTTATATCTATTTACTTATGCTTATGATATATGTTATGAATGAATTATGCGTTTATAAAATATCAATCCAAATGATGAATGAATCTCTTATACAACTCTTAATATATATACGCAATGCATGTTAAGTACTTTTGCAAAGACTGTGATGGATTTTGTTATGTTTTCTAAATAACTTAAGTAGATCTACATGAAACCTAATCTAGGATTGTTCTCTGATGGGCATAAGTGGATAAATCAACTGATAAGGGTCTGCCAAAGCTGATAGTAGACCTTCGCGAATGTTTGGAGGTTGTTTAAATAGAGTTTTAGTACTGAGACATAAGGGCTTATCGATCTGCACGAAGGCAAATCTAAGGCATTAAAAGACATCACACTCATCTCTGGATGCAGAAACTTGGTTCATGCATCCCCCCATACTGCTTTGGGTCAGACTGTAGCTTGCGCTACACGAGTTGTTGCTGAAAGGGCCAATAATGTAGGGATTTGTTAGTTGGCGCAACTAACTCTAAACCTGGGTCAAGATCCCACAAGCCAACAGGTCTATACATCCCTTTGTAAATTATCCGACCATGAGAAAAACATGTTTGACAACTTGCAAAGTAGTCATTATTCTTTCATCACTATCAGTAAAGGAAAAATTGCTTATAAATTGATCTACCATACAATCCCAAATCACTGGTCAACCTCCTTACTTCCCCCTTGACATACCATTCCTTTGGAAACTTCCCCATGGTATGTATAACTCTATGAACCCATAAGTTCTTTGGAAGCCCTTCCCTGATCCAGTTGGCCTTACAATCTTTCAGGTGTTTTTAAGGGTCAGAGCTCAATCCCCCTGTACTTCATGAAGTTATATGGGTAGTCCTTTGAATTCCCAAATCTGACTCTCATCTCTATCTTAATCTCCTACCATTTCTTGAGATGGATGTGGTGAGATCCCCACCGACTTGCTGGTGTCACTTGTAAGGCAATATCCAGTAAGGGAACTTTCTTTTCTTCAGAGATAATTGCATCAAATATATTAAGAAAATCATTAACCGAGTCCATTCCAAAGAAAATATGGAATTCTCGTACCTTAGTACCAACCCAGTTGATGTGATAGATCATGGTGTAGTTCCTGGTGTCTATCTCATACCTGCCTTGTTTCCATTCATCCCAAGCAACCTTGGAGCCAACCTTTGAGCTCTGAATTCTCCTCTAGTTGATCAATCCTTTTTTCATAGGATTGATATAATCTTCTCTTCTCCTTGTTGTCAACTGGTACAACTAATCCAACAATTCAGGTTCTTCCATGTTATCTTCCAACTCAGTGAACCTTGGTCCTTGGTATGGGTCTAGGGGTTGGATCACTCTGAATCCCTCCACTTCCAATGTCATCAACTCCTTCTTCAGATCAATTATTGTGAAGTTCTCGAAGGCCTTGTCTATTCTAAGCAATGTCAGATAAGGGTCTTTGTCCCCCGTAAAGTATATTAATTAAAAATTAGCATAAGTTTTCAACCCTTGCATGTCAACTTCTACATCCTATAGCCTTCCAACTGGAAGGATACAATATTGATTTTCCATACATAGTTGAATTGGAGAAAATTCCAACTTCGGCCTTCCTAAGGATTCCCAGGTTTTCCTTAGTAGGATATTCACATATGAGATCATATCCAACATTGTATCCTTGATTTGGAAGCCTGTAATTTGAGCATGAATATGGAACTCCCTTCCTATTCTCATCTTGTTCCTTCACACCCTCTTGGAGTGTCTCTCGAGTAAAAAATACTCCTTCCTCGACCACTCCATCCTTCACAGTAGATTTAAGACTTTCACATAATTTTCCAAGCATCTCATCATCATTCATAATTTGCAGAAATATCATAAACCATTCTGCTATGGGTCGAGCATTGGATTATGGTAGGTTCGAGCTCCTAAATTTTGAAAATCTTGGCTATTCTTCTGAAGGTACAATGCTTAAAGTAAATTTGTTAAAAGTCTCTACATCCTCTTTATAGTACCACTTTTGTTGTTCAGAATCATATGAGCATTTTAGTGAGGTCAGTTTTATGATTCTCATTTTTTCAGTGGCTCCAATGTCATCTCTAGTCTTCTTCCCTCCATAGATGACTATGTTGATGTTTGAGAGGGGAAACGTCTCTAGTATCCTTGGCTCAACATTGCTCAAATTTGGTCCCCTTTAGTGGTTGTGCTCTTCCCATCTAGCGATCAACTCTGGATAGTATTCTATTGCATGTGTGTTAACCCTGCACTAAGAGCACTAAGTTCTTCTAGGTATCAAGTAATGTCTTGTGAAATGACCCTCTTGATCACAGTGGTAGCGATGGACTAGACCTTTTCCTCCTGTTTAACCCATCCTTATTCCTCCACCTCCTCATCCTCGAGGAGTCTCATTGATTCGATAGTCCAATTGATCCAATCGATTAACTAACACATCTAACACTCTACATTGATCAGTATGGTGAGTTGGAGAAGAATTTTTTTTTTACAAAAAGTGTTGTTTGGAACATTGGAATACTTCTGCAGAATTGGATAAAGATGAAGGATATTCCTTTATGTTCTGCATATTTCACATTACTCTAATGGTGTTGTACTCTACTGGTTCAAAATTGTATGAAATTGAGTGTGCCTTGTGTATAAAACTTGCTTCTCGACCTACACAACTCTTTTGGTGGGTAAATATGTAGATGGACCCTTTGATTTAGAGGGAATGCTCAAGCCCCGCAACCTTGGTCACTCCTCCTCATGATGTCCCTCAATAAGGCAGTTGGTACACCATACATGCGGTCACGCAGGTCGTGTTGGTTGTAAGTCCTTCAACTTCTTTGTTAGATATGCAATTTGATGTTATAGCCCTAATATAGAGGGGTCATGTGAGGCTTCGCCCCCCCCCCCCCCTCGGTATTCACATGGGTATCTTTCCATAGCCTCAATTCTAGTTGCATACTTTAGGGCATCTTGCAGAGTATCAACATTTTGCTAAGTCAATGGCGTGCGAATAAGGGGTAATAATGCTTTAATGAACCAATATCATTGATGATTTGGTTCAATTGGGTAGCTGATATTTCAAATCGCATCCTTAAACCATTGCATTAACTCCCATGTATATTCCCTTTCCTGCTGCTTGATTTCCCATAACTCAAACAACCCCTATTGGTTTTTTTGGATAAGCTTAAATTATTGAAAAAAATCTCATTTGACATCATCCATCATTAGGTTCTGTTGTAATGAAGACCATTTTATGAACCATCTCAATTCCCTCTCTCGAAGAGTGGTTTGAAATTCAATAATCTTTGTAGTGTCCAGGGTCTAGCAAGCCCTTCAGATGGCTTTGCATAAGTACTAGTATTTCTCTGTGTTCTCATTGCCTCTTCCTGATAACTTAGGATATTGAGTAAAGGATCCCTCCATGCTTCATTGACTTTGTGGGAGGAGCATAAATCCCTAAAAACCTAGTTGTGACATGTTAGGGTCCTATAATAATAGGATTCATAATTTTGAATTGGCTATAATTAGTATTGTAACATTGTACATACTTTTGCTTTCTACAAAAAGTTTTCCATATTAAAAATTAAAAAATGTAAAGAGGGTATGTCCTAAAAGAAATATCAAAGGACAAAAAGAATAATAAAAGATAAAAAAAAGTGAAAAAATATGAACCCCAAACAAAAACAGATCATGAAAGTGTGCAAGTGTAATTGCAACTACCTTTTACTTTACTGTGCAAAATAATGGTTGTGTGCAGCTTGTCACAAATGCCACAACCCATGATAGTCAAATAGTTTAATCTTGACTACTTCATCCTTTAAATTTCATGTTTATCGATAGAGAATAAAGATCTAGCAAAACTATTTAATCTTGGAGGATCAATAGTTAGGTAGAGAAATAAAATGTGCTCATAAGCTTAATCTAAGCCATTGGAAGATATAAGGTTAGAATTACATAGTTTTCTTTCCAAAAGAAAAATAAAATAAAGGGTCTGCTAGCTTCAAAGTAGCCAATAAAGTGAAGAAAAAATGTTAGGGTAAGTAAAGGGTAAGTAGAAGAAAGGTTGCATAAGTACAAAGTTAATTAAAGCATAAGCACATTTATCATGCTTAATCCTATGTTTAAGTGTGCAGGAGCAGTTATGAAAGTGAAAGGATGTTCACAAGATAATTTAATTAACTTCCCCTCATTTCATGTCACCCCTCACTACATACTTACTAATTTCCCCATTATCCCATCATTCCTTAAGAAAATACCCTTTTCCCTTCATTTTGACCCTTACCCCTTGGTTTCACACATTTCCTTAGCAAATTACCCTTCAAATGTCATTTTCCTACCCAAAACTCCTTTTCCCTAGTGTGAAACCCATTCCCCTTTGAAAAAATCATTTTCCCCTTATTAATTTCCCTATTTTATCTAAAAAAACCCGTAAAACCCCCCTTATCCTAAGTTTTGTTCCCCCCCTCCGTTTTATTTAATTAACTCCACTATTCATATATTTCCCGACAAAACCCTTTTAACCGATAAAACCCCTTTATCCTAAGTTTTGTTTCCCCCTTGCTTTATTTAATTAACTCCACAAAATTCACATTTTCCTAATAAAAACCCGTTTAACCCACCACCCTTGGTGCGATTAAAAAACCCCACTACATACAACTTCGGTCACACTTTATTAAACCCACTTATATTTAACCTCACCTTATTCATTATTTAACTACATTTAAGTGTAATTAATTCCCCTGGGCCCCGCTAATCTCTGCCCCTTTTCCCTCCGTGCATCTCGACCGTGTGACAACCCTTCGATCACCCCCTTCAAAATCCAACAACCCATATCCATATCGCACGCTCCCGATGTATGACAGTTAAAAGCCTGATAGCACGCGAGATTCATGGTTTTTCTCGAGCCCCTTTCGGTTACGTGGCAGCTTTAGGTGAACTCACGTGCTCTCATCGAAAAATTTCGCGACTGCCAAAAGTAGTGTGATGAATCTTAATACTGCCTCCCCACGTAGGCTGAAACCATCCATTGTTCATTACGAAATTCCGCGTCAATTCTAGCTGTTACCTGCTAAAACAATGAAGACCCTCGTTTTCTCTCTTTTCGCTTGCTTTTTCACTGAAAGCTACCTAAGCCTTCCTACGCCAACCTAAGCCTCTGTAACCGAATTTGACCTCTGACTACCTTTTGAACACGCTACACACTCTGTCCACAGACATGTCAGTTCCCTGAAGCCATTATCACCTCCCTGCCAAGCTGTGTTCTTATTAACAATTGTTTTATTTTATAGGTGACTAGAAGGCCAGGAGCTTGGATAAACAATTTTGATACTAGTTCCAAAACTTGTTTGCTCCAAGATTCACAAGGAAATGTACTCAAAAGGCTTTATTTAGAAGGAAAAGACAATTATCACAAAGTAGAAGGAAATAATTTACACTATAAATGTTAAAGAAGATAAGAAAACATTTTCACTAGCACAACAAAGGATTCTTACAAACTACTCTCCAAGCAACATTTTGTATTCTACATGTGTCTTTTAGTAAAAATCATTTTTACTAAAAACACCAAAGCATGGAAGAGTGAATAAGATTTACAGTAAAAGATAAAAATGAAAGCAGGTGACAGTGCATACAGTTAAAAGACTAAACAGAGGAGGCAAATGAAAGTGTATCAAATGAAAGGTCATAAGTAAATATGACATCCAACGTGAAGACCAAATAGCCAAGCAACTTAAAGGGAAAAGGATCAAATACTAAAAGACAACAGAACCTAAATAACGGGGACAACAAACAGCAGTTCAATAGTTGTCTCTATCTTCTTGCATGAAGATATTTATTTTTCCTAGATTAGTTCTCACTACAGTTTGAGATATTTTGTAAGTTCTTTTGTATAAATACTTCATAATTCAAAGTATTTGAGTGTGGATTGCTATAAATTTGTAGAGTTATTTTGATCTTAAACCTAAGGGTTATTGTACTAATTTTCAAGTCAACAGACTGGAGCAAGTAATAAAAAGATTACACTATAAGATTCATGAGATGAGCTATTGCAGTGAAGTATCTTCTTTGTCTGATTTTGTTACTTTCTTATGTGTTTCTTAAACTTAAATTTTATCCAAATTTGAATGAATTAACTGGAAATTTAACTCAGAATTTGTTTAAGTACACTCTATTTTTCACAGTTAATCATTTATATGTTTTCCTCTGATATCCGGATTTGAAAACCCTCAATTTCTCTCCTATCCCGATTGAACTCTTTCACCTCTCCTCATAATCTGGCCCATGGAACCCTTAATTTCTCCCTGGATCTGATTGGAAACCATTTCACCATAAATTCTTTGAGATCTATAGTAATTCCTATATATTTCCTTGTAGACACTGTTTTTAGAACTTAATCCAATCCTATTTGTCTGACATTTGACCGCATAGCCCAATGGTAAAAGACAACCCTTTTCATCTAAGTAAGTGATCCCACCACCCAAATCAAATCGAAAACCTAAGCACAATCATAACTAACCTAAAATAAATTAACTAAAACAAAGCTAAAACATAAAGAGAGAGCCCTCTTTGAGATTAGGAAGGCTAGGTCCTGATCTCCAAAGTTGGTTTGTGGTTACCTCTATCATTTCCTTTTCTGGCAACTTAGAAGTATTTTTTGAAAAATTTCATAAAAACAGTTAAAAAAGTTAAAATTCTGGCTCTGAAGAAGACTCACTATACCAGGGAAAATCTAGATCCAAACCCTACTACTATAGTTCATGACCCAGACAGGAGTTTAAGAAAACCTAAAAAAGTAGAAACTCAGGCAAGTAGTAGCTAGTTAGTCAAAGAAAAATCACTCCCTGAGGAGTTTTCAACTTTAGAAGAAATCCATTTTGATTTGTCATTTGACCTCTCATTATTTAGAACTAAATCTGAGAATGCCATTCATGAAACAATGTTAGACCCTGAGTTTATTCAACTCGTTGAATCAAAAAGGGTGATTATCCATCCAGATTTAGATAAATTTGTCTTGGACACTTTTGACAAGTTAGAATCTTTAACCTCCACATTGATAAGCCATATAGATGATACTTACCTTCAACAATCTGTTGAACTAGCTGCCCTTAATGTTGTTACCTCTGAAATTTCTACTTAATCTTCAATCACCATAAATACACCTTCATTTATCACAACCTCACCTATAGTAACCACCATAGTCAATTCCCCTAAACCAGTTATTCATTAGCCAAGAATCTCATCCTCATCTAGTTCATCTCCATCCACTTTAAGCCCTTCCTCAAGCACCACAACTTTACCCCCTATTCAAACCAGAATGTCAGCCATGGCAGACCGATATGCACCTTTGGTTTTACCTGCACAACTCCATGCCTTGCCCCAAGATTATCAAAGTAAAATATTTTTGTTTGATGCTACTGGTCAATACACTGCCCAACAGCATGTGAAAAAAATGACTGACTATTTTGAGTTGCATGAGGTAGATGAATCAAATGTCCAAATGAGGTTGTTTTCCCAAACATTAACTGGGGATGTTAAGAAATGGTTCAAAGCTTTACCTGCACACCATATTGCAGACTTAGTTTCTTTTCATAGATTATTCATTGATAGATGGGAGAGAAAGAAAAACTCTCTGCAAATACTTTCTGAATATGATAACATTAGAAGAGCTCCTAATGAGTTAGTGCAAGATTATTGTACTACGTTCAATAGCATCGACAATGAAATCCATCCTAATATTAAGCCTCCACCTGACCTAGCATTAATCAAATTCCCTGATGGTTTTAACACTGACATTTCATAGCAGTTAAGGGAAAGAAACCATGAAACATTGCAACAAATGAAAAGTAATGTTGTTAGTGTAGAGGCCAACCTATTAGCCAAGAAATCCAGAATGAGAAATGAAAAGAGAGTTGTAATTAAAGAGGAAACTTCCACTTTTGATGGAAAGATAAATAGTTTAGCCAAGAGTGTAGAAAGAATAATGTATAGATTAGAAAACATGGAAAGGAAAACTCAATGGGAGAATCAATAGCCACCCCTATAAGAAAACCCAACTTTAGGAAGAATCCTAATGCTGGAAAGAATGCTATACCAGATCAGCAAATTAGGCCTCCCTTCCAAGAAAACTATGTAGAGGATTCATAGAACCATGAAGAAGAGGATGACACCCAGATAAACTTGTTAGGAATAAACAATGAAGATATTGTTTTTCTCACTCAAGAAGAATAGGAGTTGTACATGCTAAAACAATTGAAATTAGAATATGGTGAGTCCTTTGACTTTAAATGGGGTTATGAGTCAGCTATATATGAGGTCCACAAAGAGTATAGCTTAAGAAGTAAAAAGAATAATGAAGCTCCCACTAAAAGATCAATCCAGACCCAAAATAAAAAGATAATAGAAACTCCTATCACTAAAATTTTACAAATCCTCCCTAGGGGAACATCGAAGACTTCTACCCTAAAAATTATAGACATAACCTCCACTGGAACTCAAACTGAAACAATCACTCAGAACATTCCAAATAGGAGTAATTAGAAAAAAATTGTTGAAACACAGACTGAATTGCCTAGTACTGAGAAATAAGATAAAAACACACAGACTACATTTGCTAAGGAATATCTCATCTAAACCAACAAAGCTTAGCTCCCTTTCAACATCAAAACTGAAATATAAAAATGAAAGATATCAGTTCATTTGACCGAAATAGTAAAGAATGAATCCTATAGATCACAGATAACTAAAACTTTAAATATAGGAGAGGGAGAAGATGTTGTCAATTTGAATGATGATCAAATTGAATTATTGTTTGGCCTTGAAGTGAATGGTACTCATCGGCAAGGGGGAGTCCCTCCTTTCTACATTAACCTGAACATTCTTGACAAAATATTACATAATGTTATGTTAGACTCAGGGGCATCCCATAATTTGATGCCAAAAGAAATCATGGAGAGACTGAACTTAGACACCACCATACCATATAAGGACTTGTTTTCCTTTGACTCTAGCCAAGTTAAATGCCTTGGTTTGATCAAGGATTGATGTGTAACTCTAGCGGAATGCCCAGCAAAAACTATTGTAATGGACATAGAAGTTGTAGACATCCCACCCAAACATGGAATGCTGCTATCTCGATCATGGGGAGAAAAATTGCAAGGATCCTTGTAATTAGCACTACAAGAAAAAATGACATTGGTGAGGGGCAAAAAAAGTCACCATAAGCTCATTGCTGACAGTCAAAGGAGCATTCGTCACCAAAACTGAACGTCACCAAAGGTGGCATCGCCAAAAGTATAGGTGTTGTAGTGACATACAAAGCCCGTCACCAATAATGATTTATAATGACGGATAGCGACCATCACAATTTCATATGAGCAATGGTGACGAACCATAGCCTCCATCATCGAAAACTGAACGTCACCAAAGGTGGCGTCGCCAAAAGTATAGGTGTTGTAGTGACATTCAAAGTTCATCACCAATAATGAATTATAATGACAAATAACGACTGTCACCATTACATATGAGAAATGGTGACGGACCATATCCTCCATCAACAAAAACTGAACGTCACCAAAGGTGGCGTCACCAAAAGTATAGGTGTTATGGTGAAATTCAAGGTCCGTCACAAATATTGATTATAATGACGAATAGTGACCGTCGCCATTTCATATGAACAACAATGATTTATTGTGATGGATATTTAATGGCCATCACTATTGGTGGATATATATGGTGATGTTCATTGACCATCACCAAAATTCGCATTGCCAGAAGTATAGGTGTTATGGTGACATTCAAGGTCCATCACGAATAATGACTATAATGACAAACAATGACTGTCACCATTTCATATCGGCAAGAATGATTTATGGTTACGGACCTTTGAGGGTCGTCACTATTGATGTGTATAGATGGTGGCATTCATTGACCGTCACCGTTTCATATTTTTGGTGAGGGTTGAAAAATGTCACCAAAGCTCATTGATGATGGTCAAAAGAGCCTCTGTCACCAAAAATTGATCATCGCCATTCCATATGGATGTTAAGGCATGATGGAATCGAACCACCAACCTCCTGCTTGTAAAGCAAGTGCTCTTCCACTGAGCTAGCTCCCTTTAAAGAATTATACTTTTAAAAATTGGACCTTGAAAATTCATAAATTTTAAATTCTACAACTTTCGATCAATTAAAGTCTCAATAATATTTTACTAAACAAGAAAAGTGGCATCGAAGCTGTAATTCCCTACCTAATGGTTATTGAAGTTATGAAAAGTGGGTGAAGGGAAAAATAATTATGTATAAGAGAATCAATATGTTCAGTTGAATACTCAATTAGAAGTGAAACTCTGAAGATATTTATAACCTATAAATGACCTATAACTAACAAATTCACCAAATATTGCAAAGGAAATCTCATAAGTGGATAGCATATGGAAGAAGATGAGGCAGGGACTTGGAACCCTTGTACATCTTGGCATGTATTCGTACTATCTAGCACAGGTTAGCATGCCCTAGCATTCCCTAACACACCTTAGCAGTCATGACCTCACAACTAGCATTACATTTTTCCATGACTTGGGAACCTTACATTCACTAGAACACCTTGGCACTCTCTCATTGTCATGCCCTCACGAGTGTGACTTAGACTTGGGAATAACTCATGAAGATTCAACATAAAACTCAACAAATGAAAATATACTCACAATATACTCAAATTTAGAAAAATGTAAAACAATTCATTCCATGATAAATCCACTTCATAAACATCAAAATAAACAATAATGTAAATAATTAGTATTAAATAGAAAAATGTGGAATTTTAGATTTACTTTAAGGTTTAGATACATTATCGTACAAAGTTTAAAAATTTATATGTAGAGTCTAAACACCATGGACTGTGAACTATAGTATGAATTAAGAAAGAAATGTAAACCAACTGACCAACATATTAATGTAAAAAGTGCTTTGAATATTTATGTAAAAAGGAATTATATCATTATAAAATTGTAACTCTAATGAAAAGCCTCCTCCATATGAAATCAGATTTTTGGATGAGGCTGATGACATTTTATACTTGGTTCTTATGTCTAGGCTGGCTCTTACATCAAACTTGAAGAGAAGTTTGAGACTCGCCTAGTAATTGCAAGTCTAATAAAATTGATCGAGTATTAGCAAACAATGAAGACAGCTTCCTCCAACCATCTAGCATTTTTTCTTTTTCTTGTCTCCCTTTGCAATCATTGGCTTTATGTTGTTTTATGAAGAGGCTAATCGAGCTCCAACTCTTCTTTTACTCTTTCCCTGGCCCAGCATAATTCATGTTGGTTCTTTATAATTGGCAATCATCTTTTGACTTTATGGTTCTTTGACAACACTAAATCCATGTACTGTCTTGTAAAAGATAAACATAGAGCCCTAATAAAACTTCCCACATAGGCTGACCTATGCCCTCAAAACCTTCCTCCTTATAAGCTATGCAACTTTGTGACATACCTCCCAAGAGGTTAGTTCTCTCTCGATATGTTTTACAAATGTCTTGAAGTCTCCTACATGGAGGCATTCAAAAAAGCAAATGCCATTAACCTTATGAAGAAGGAAAATTTCAAGAATGAAAAAGCCTAATGGTCTAGATTCATGAAACCATCTAAAATCTTAGAAAACATCTCTTAATATGTGTTGGTTTATTGGGGCCTGACCCAAGTTCGGAAGTGTTTTAGCCAAACAAATCCCACACTATAGGCCCTTTCAGCAACAATCCACGGAGCGCGGACTGAAGTCTCACCCAAGGTAGTATGGGAGGGTGCTGGAACAAAGTTTCCGCACCCTAGGGATGTCTTGATGAGGTTTGGAGAGGTCGAGAACCGATCTGCACACTCACGCTGCTCTACATAGCTGTCTTGCCTTCATGTAGCTCTACAACAGGCTACTTCCTAGATTCCTTATTATTATCATGTTTATTGTAGATCTGATCTAATTCTTAAGGTCTTTAATCAAGCATTCAACAGTTATAACCAGTGTGCATAACCATAAATCTTAAAGGTATACATAAAACCATAACCTAAGAATAAACATAAAGATATAAGACCAAATGCCCAATAATTCCAAAACACTTATCTTATATTAATATGTTATTTCAGTACAATCCAGTTCTTCCCTGCGCACTCAGCTGCAGGGGTCTGCGCACACAGCTGCGGACTCTACTAGGCCTCTATGCAGACAACTGCAGAGCCTACTCTTACTACTACCAAACCCGACTCGGATTTACAGACTCAGAGCGAACAACCTATTACACTTTAGATCTAATCAAGAAATACCAAAAACTAACTTCTAATCCTAGAGCCCTGCTATATTTATACATTCCCATGGTCCGCAGACCATGGGCAGGATGACTCGCTTTCTATTATTTTACATTATTTTTGGGTGGATAACCCTTTGACTTGACCCATTATAGTTCGCGCTCCGCGCACTTCGTGAAACTTTTACAATATCAATATCCAAAATGGTAGGCTTTAAGCCACAAAACCGTTACACGGGGGATCCTCTGTCCAACAGGACCCCAACACAATCATCGAGACTCGTCCCGAGACTTGGTTGGTGTGGTGATCTTCGGTCAGAGTCCATCCAGCAACGTCTGTGTTGTGCTGACCTCTGCCGCACATTCTTCCGTTGTCCATTGTATCAATTATGCGCGGCTTTCTGATGCATTATCGGGGGCACCTTCTTGCCTTAGTGCATATGTGTCCTGTAGCTGAGTCAGCTTCCCCTCGATCGTAGTAGTGATCGTGAATTCTTCCTTAACCCAAGGTTGGATGCGTGCTTTAAGCATGGATTCTTTCTAGCACACAGCATCTACTTTTTCTTTCAGGGCTTGGGCCTCCCTCATCTTGGCTAAGCATTGAGTGAGGGTGACCATTTGCGAAGTCCCTTAAACATTGTCATAAGCTTGTTGTAAATCTCGTGCTTTTGTCTCTACATGTTGCAGCGTCGAGTCTTCTTACACTGATGTGAGCGTAAGAAGGGATTGATCCAACAATCCCATGCAATCTTGTACAGTGCCCTCTATCTCTTCCAACCTTGCTTGAATGGCACGGCAACGTTGCTCTCTGAATTTCGGTGGTGTAGGGGATTACTCTTTCAGCCTTAGCTCCATGATCTGCAACTTCAATTCCAACTAAGCTTTCTCGGCCTCCTCTTGAGCCCTATAGAATACTGTGGCCATGTGATGAATATTTTCGGCTACGGGAAGTTCTGCTGGTACAACTAGTTCTGATACACTGCTCCAAACCTCCACCACGTCCTGTTCCAATCCTTGGTTGTGTGTAACCAAATCATCAGGCTGTAGACTGACCTACTCCAGATTTCCCTATTGCTCCATTAAGACTTGGAGGGCGTGACCTTCCCTGGCGCAGAGCTCAACGGTTACCCCATCCTGCGGCTGGCATAGGGTCTTTCTAGGAAGGGTGGCCATATTCAAGCCCCAACCTCTTGTGTCACCTGTTAGACTCTGTCTCATGTCAGAGATTGATTCTTCTTCAAAACCCTGTTTTGAAGAAGAAATCATTAATATGTTGTTCTAGATTATGTAATTTATTCTCCAGCTCTAGATTATGTAATTTGTTCTTCAGCTATCCAAAAGGCAGCAGTGACTTCAAGCTTATATCCCTGCACAAACAAAAGAAAGAAAAGCATACATCAGACTCTAATGTTGATGAATGTGGTCAAGTTTTATCTTCATATGGTTTCAACTATCATGGCACAGAGGTTCTCTACAGTGGCACTCATGGATTGCTATGGACCATTGGGAGATGGCATTTCAGCGAGCAGTTCCCTTAGGCAAATGGTTAAAGCATGTCATAAAATTGGCATCGAGGTAATACTGGAGGTCGTTTACACACAGACTGCTGAAAAGGGTGATGCAGAACTTGAAACATTGTCATTCCGTGGAATTGATAACTCATCATATTACGTACTCGGTGAAAACAATGAGGTTGCTGTTGTTGAAACTGACAATCTGTTCAACTGCAACCACCCAGTAGCACAAAATATGATCTTAGACAGTCTGCGCCATTGGGTAAATTAGTACCATATTGATGGTTTTTGCTTTTGCAATTCTTCATCTCTAATGAGAGGGCCACATGAGGAAATCTTAAGTCGACCCCCATTGATAGAGGCCATTGCCTTTGATCCTGTTCTTTCTAGGGTTAAAATTATTGCAGATCCATGCTTGCCAATTATGGCATCGTGCAAGGAAATCCAATTTCCACATTGGAAGAAGTGGGCAGAGCTAAATATCAGGTTCCATGATGATATTAGAAGATTTCTAAGAGGCGACAAAGGTCAATTAAGCAACTTTTCAACCAGGCTTTGTGGCAGTGGAGATCTTTTTACTGATGGCCGAGGTCCTAGTTTTTCCTTCAACTTTATTACCCATAACGTTGGATTATCTCTGGTCGACCTAGTAAGCTTCAGTTCTGCAACATATTCAACAGAATTAAGTTGGAACTGTGGTGAAGAAGGTGACACGAACAATCATCTGGCTCTGGAAACACGATTGAAATAGATTCGAAATTTCCTTTTCGTTCTATTCATATCACTTGGAGTGCCTGTGCTAAACATGGGAGATGAATATGGACAGACAAAGGGAGGATCAATGCATTTAAATGACATGAAACCCTTTAATTGGGATGCTCTGAAAACTGAATTTGCTGTTCACACTATTCAATTTATTGGATTTCTTAGTTCCTTCCGCACCCGTCGAAAAGATTTGCTTCAACGTAAAACTTTTGCGAAGATTGAAAATCTGAACTGGCATGGACCTAATCCAGATCAACTCTAGGTGATTTTTACATTGCTTTCAACTCTCAGCAAGCGTCAGTCAGTGCTACCCTACCTCAACTTCCTGATGGAATGTTATGGCACCGTTTGGTTGATACAAGTCTTCCATTTCCAGAAACTTTCTCAATGGAAGGGACAGCTACTGATATGTTGGGAATAAGCTTTTTCACTTACCAAATGCAGCCCCATAGCTGTGTTCTGTTTGAAGCTCGTTCAACTAAAGAATGAAATTGATCTGTGGATTCTGTTGTCAAAGGATGAAGACAATCAATAGACAGTTTGGTTTTTGTACGGAACTGTAAATAATATGGATTACATGTCTTGCGCAGCCTTCTATGTCTTTGTCATGGAATATTGCTTGAGTCTCAGGATAAATTTCATTCGGGCAGCATTACCTCTACTCTAGCAGACAGGTTGAGTGGTTTGTCATCACAATTGCCTAAAAACAAAAACAAAACTAAGACATCATTGCGGGCTTTTTCTAAATCTGTTGAAGTTTGTTGCAAGTTGCAGTTCTGCGATCCATGGGGACCGCTATGCATTTATGGAATATATGGTTGCAGGCGAAGTTAGCATAGGTTTCAAAACAGTCTCTAGTGGTGGGTTTTGGAAATTCTCGGTCAATTGCATTTCATTATTTGAGGCCTAGAAAAGGATTTTTGTTCGATGTTTTTGTTATCCTCCCTTTGCCTCAGATGGTTCATCTATTGCATATCTTAACCGTGTTCCTAAAAATGAATATTATCCAGGCCACTATTTTATTTCGACAACATCTTTCGATGACATTGATGCAAGCATGTATGATGGGTTGATGGTTCCTGGAGGAAGGGCATCCGAGTACCTAGCTCTAAATGAATCTGTTCTTAAATTGGTCAAGCGGTCTTCTGATTCAAACAAGCCCATTGCTTCTATCTGTCGTGGGCAATTGATTCTTGCTGGTGTAGGTATATTGAAAGAGAAAACATGTACTGCGTATCCAGCTGTAAAGCTTGATACATTGCTTTCTGGCGGTGAATGGTCAGAGCCGGAACCTATAAATACGCCATTTTACTTAAGTTGGGAGGGGAGATTTCTCCAAATATTCTGTGATAACATATATCAGATATCCACTTTGTGTGTATGGCATGAACTGTAGAAATTCTCATGCTAAAGCTAGAAATCATTAGAAGCTTCTGAAGACTACAAGCTTTTCTAGTATACCCAATTGCCTCATTTTAAGGAGTTATCTTTTCTCCCGGGATGTCGACTGCATGCAAATCTTTGCATTTTTAAAACGGGAACGTGCCTTCAACAGAAACACTTGTCATGACATTTTGAGGGAGAATAAAAGTCAAAAGCCAAATAATTATCCCAGCACAGAAATCGAATTACTTAGTCTATTTTGGGTCCTCACACTGAAGCGGTTAGGCAAGCAAAGGCGATTATGCGGATGAATAGTGGCAATTATGAATGGCTGGATATGTATGCGCTGATCTTCAGGAACCGATTTCCTATTTCAAGACCTCAGTTAGTGATTTAAAGGTAGCTGCGCTCCAGCTGTTATTCCATGTGTCGGCCATCGTAGGATTTTTAGGGAGATGCTGTTTTATTTTAGAATAGATGAACGCTCCTTTCTAATTTTTTGTAATTGCAGTTCAAACAGCGCCCTGATGGTGGGGTCGATCTGTTGTTTTTGTTTTAGGATAGTTTATAAAAATAATCATTTGTAATTAAAAAGAGGAGTGTTAGAGAGAATGAGAGGAGAAAAATTCTGAGTGCTGGAGGAGAACTGAGCTCTATTGTACAGTCTTTGACAGAGGGATTTTTAATGAAAATTTCACAGCTCTGATTGCTGAGATTCATGTGGTATGTTAATTTAGCATAAGTTTTCTCTTTGTCTCATATGTAAAACTGTTATGTTTCATTCACCTCATGATCATTTCTAATTGAGCAAATGAAGTGTTTAGGTAGAATTCATAGTATTATATGCTCTGCCTATAAGTTTGTTCAATTCAATGTTTTCTTCTGTTTGACAAGGATTCAGTTCTATGCCCTTGTCAGCTCCTCACCAGTCTTGCCATCCCATTTAAAAATCTAGATTTGATGCTAAATTTCTTGCCTACCTTGCCTCAGTCGTCAACCTGTGTTGTTCACTATATTTCTCTGTTTGAAGCTGTGATTTTTCGCAAGCAGCCCAGAAAAACCCCGTTATTTAATTAAAACCCCCAAATCAATCATTCTAATCAATTTACTAGCCTAATATCAGTGTTACTTGTGTGGGTCATCTCGCCATTGAAGATTTTACCGAGTTTGCCCAGAGAGAGCCTTCTCATACCCCGTAGGGCTAGCTACGAGGTGAAATGGTTTGATGTTGCCTTGAAGGTTTACCTTCCTCAGCCTGAGGTGAAATCTCAAGCGCTAACATAGTGGCGACCATACTGGGGAGAACAAACTTGTTTGTGTGTTGATGTGTTTTTTTCACAAGTCTTAGACGGAGCCTGAAGTTACGCCAGGAGCCTTCGAAAACGCTCTTGTTTTACATCAGCGTTAGTAGATAAACGCTACTTCAGTCAATCTCCGTGAGCTTGTGAATACGACCACTTCGATTTCATTTTACCCCAGTACATGTATCAAATTCAGATCTGATGCTGATGGTGGACAGCAGTCAGACACTTACGCAGGCTGAACCATTCACCTGGCGACTCCAACTCGATCCAGACATTCCAACGCATGCTGATATGTTCATGCAATGGTAGGGTATGTGGCAAACCCTGCACTGTGTGAAGCTCTAAACGAATTTAGAGAAAGCTTAGTGGATATTGAAATTAATGAAGAAGTTTTAAGTTTTTTCCTTCAATGTTTGAAATCTCCGAATTATCATCCTAGCGTCTGTGAGTTACTTGTTGAAAGAATCGAGAAGGAGATTCAAGCTTTAGATGAGCAGATCCAGTCTTATGATTTCCAAGACCCTAAAAAGTTCTTGGAAATCCTTCTTCCTTCACAACAAGCAATAACAGACTTGCCTATAGAGGTATACATTGACAGTGTGCAGCTGGAAGTATGTGTTGCAGAGTTGGGGCAGCCAACAGAGACTGGCTTCCGTGATCCTATTGCAGCATATATGGACACATTTTTCAGTTTGATTGATAGACCAGACTGTCTTGTACATGACCAGGCTCAGTACGTGCATGAAGGGCTGCCAGCAACTGCATCTGTGACTTCGTGGCAGCATTCTCAAGCGGCTTCATTCTCAGGTTTACTTGAATGGTTAATTTGGCATTTTAGTATTACCTGATCTATTGTTTGTACAACAGATTAGAGTAGGTTGTGTAAATAAATAAGCAGCCATAAGGGCAACATCTTGTTTTAGTTTGCTTGAAGATTGTTTGAGTTCAGTTTCAGTTTGAAAATAAGTCAAGAGTTGTGTTGATGATGACTCCATTGCCCAATGGGTGGAGGCACTGTCTGCTCTCCCAAAGTTCTGCAGTTCTTGGCACCTCCAGGAAGCTGCAGCTGCCATCCCAAGTGGAGCCGATGTTAGACTCTGTCTCATGTCAGAGATTGATTCTTCTTCAAAACCCTGTTTTGAAGAAGAAATCATTAATATGTTGTTCTAGATTATGTAATTTATTCTCCAGCTCTAGATTATGTAATTTGTTCTTTAGCTATCCAAAAGGCAGCAGTGACTTCAAGCTTATATCCCTGCACAAACAAAAGAAAGCAAAGCATACATCAGACTCTAATGTTGATGAATGTGGTCAAGTTTTATCTTCATATGGTTTCAACTATCATGGCACAGAGGTTCTCTACAGTGGCACTCATGGATTGCTATGGACCATTGGGAGATGGCATTTCAGCGAGCAGTTCCCTTAGGCAAATGGTTAAAGCATGTCATAAAATTGGCATCGAGGTAATACTGGAGGTCGTTTACACACAGACTGCTGAAAAGGGTGATGCAGAACCTGAAACATTGTCATTCCGTGGAATTGATAACTCATCATATTACGTACTCGGTGAAAACAATGAGGTTGCTGTTGCTGAAACTGACAATCTATTCAACTGCAACCACCCAGTAGCACAAAATATGATCTTAGACAGTCTGCGCCATTGGGTAAATGAGTACCATATTGATGGTTTTTGCTTTTGCAATTCTTCATCTCTAATGAGAGGGCCACATGAGGAAATCTTAAGTCGACCCCCATTGATAGAGGCCATTGCCTTTGATCCTGTTCTTTATAGGGTTAAAATTATTGCAGATCCATGCTTGCCAATTATGGCATCATGCAAGGAGATCCAATTTCCACATTGGAAGAAGTGGGCAGAGCTAAATATCAGGTTCCATGATGATATTAGAAGATTTCTAAGAGGCGACAAAGGTCAATTAAGCAACTTTTCAACCAGGCTTTGTGGCAGTGGAGATCTTTTTACTGATGGCCGAGGTCCTAGTTTTTCCTTCAACTTTATTACCCATAATGTTGGATTATCTCTGGTCGACCTAGTAAGCTTCAGTTCTGCAACATATTCAATAGAATTAAGTTGGAACTGTGGTGAAGAAGGTGACACGAACAATCATCTGGCTCTGGAAACACGATTGAAACAGATTCAAAATTTCCTTTTCGTTCTATTCATATCACTTGGAGTGCCTGTGCTAAACATGGGAGATGAATATGGACAGACAAAGGGAGGATCAATGCATTTAAATGACAGGAAACCCTTTAATTGGGATGCTCTGAAAACTGAATTTGTTGTTCACACTATTCAGTTTATTGGATTTCTTAGTTCCTTCCGCACCCGTCGAAAAGATTTGCTTCAACGTAAAACTTTTGCGAAGATTGAAAATCTGAACTGGCATGGACCTAATCCAGATCAACTCTAGGTGATTTGTACATTGCTTTCAACTCTCAGCAAGTGTCAGTCAGTGCTACCCTGCCTCAACTTCCTGATGGAATGTTATGGCACCGTTTGGTTGATACAAGTCTTCCATTTCCAGAAACTTTCTCAATGGAAGGGACAGCTACTGATATGTTGGGAATAAGCTTTTTTCACTTACCAAATGCAGCCCCATAGCTGTGTTCTGTTTGAAGCTCGTTCAACTAAGGAATGAAATCGATCTGTGGATTCTGTTGTCAAAGGATGAACACAATCAATAGACAGTTTGGTTTTTGTACGGAACTGTAAATAATATGGATTACATGTCTTGCGCAGCCTTCTATGTCTTTGTCATGGAATATTGCTTAAGTCTCAGGATAAATTTCATTCGGGCAGCATTACCTCTACTCTAGCAGACAGGTTGAGTGGTTTGTCATCACAATTGCCTAAAAACAAAAACAAAACTAAGACATCATTGCGGGCTTTTTCTAAATCTGTTGAAGTTTGTTGCAAGTTGCAGTTCTGCGATCCATGGGGACCGCTATGCATTTATGGAATATATGGTTGCAGGCGAAGTTAGCATAGGTTTCAAAACAATCTCTAGTGGTGGGTTCTGGAAATTCTCGGTCAATTGCGTTTCATTATTTGAGGCCTAGAAAAGGATTTTTGTTCGATGATTTTGTTATCCTCCCTTTGCCTCGATGGTTCATCTATTGCATATCTTAACCGTGTTCCTAAAAATGAATATTATCCAGGCCACTATTTTATTTCGACAGCATCTTTCGATGACATTGATGCAAGCATGTATGATGGGTTGATGGTTCCTGGAGGAAGGGCATCCGAGTACCTAGCTCTAAATGAATCTGTTCTTAAATTGGTCAAGCGGTCTTCTGATTCAAACAAGCCCATTGCTTCTATCTGTCGTGGGCAATTGATTCTTGCTGGTGCAGGTATATTGAAAGAGAAAACATGTACTGCGTATCCAGCTGTAAAGCTTGATACATTGCTTTCTGGCGGTGAATGGTCAGAGCCGGAACCTATAAATACGCCATTTTACTTAAGTTGGGAGGGGAGATTTCTCCAAATATTCTGTGATAACATATATCAGATATCCACTTTGTGTGTATGGCATGAACTGCAGAAATTCTCATGCTAAAGCTGGAAATCATTAGAAGCTTCTGAAGACTACAAGCTTTTCTAGTATACCCAATTGCCTCATTTTAAGGAGTTATCTTCTTCTCCCGGGATGTCGACTGCATGCAAATCTTTGCATTTTTAAAACGGGAACGTGCCTTCAACAGAAACACTTGTCATGACATTTTGAGGGAGAATAAAAGTCAAAAGCCAAATAATTATCCCAGCACAGAAATCGAATTACTTAGTCTATTTTGGGTCCTCACACTGAAGCGGTTAGGCAAGCAAAGGCGATTATGCGGAAGAATAGTGGCAATTATGAATGGTTGGATATGTATGCGCTGATCTTCAGGAGCCGATTTCCTATTTCAAGACCTCAGTTAGTGATTTAAAGGTAGCTGCGCTCCAGCTGTTATTCCATGTGTCGACCATCGTAGGATTTTTAGGGAGATGCTGTTTTATTTTAGAATAGATGAACGCTCCTTTCTAATTTTTTGTAATTGCAGTTCAAACAGCGCCCTGATGGTGGGGTCGATCTGTTGTTTTTGTTTTAGGATAGTTTATAAAAATAATCATTTGTAATTAAAAAGAGGAGTGTTAGAGAGAATGAGAGGAGAAAAATTCTGAGTGCTGGAGGAGAACTGAGCTCTATTGTACAGTCTTTGACAGAGGGATTTTTAATGAAAATTTCACAGCTCTGATTGCTGAGATTCATGTGGTATGTTAATTTAGCATAAGTTTTCTCTTTGTCTCATATGTAAAACTGTTATGTTTCATTCACCTCATGATCATTTCTAATTGAGCAAATGAAGTGTTTAGGTAGAATTCATAGTATTATATGCTCTGCCTATAAGTTTGTTCAATTCAATGTTTTCTTCTGTTTGACAAGGATTCAGTTCTATGCCCTTGTCAACTCCTCACCAGTCTTGCCATCCCATTTAAAAATCTAGATTTGATGCTAAATTTCTTGCCTACCTTGCCTCAGTCGTCAACCTGTGTTGTTCATTATATTTCTCTGTTTGAAGCTGTGATTTTGCCCAAGCAGCCCAGAAAAACCCCGTTATTTAATTAAAACCCCCAAATCAATCATTCTAATCAATTTACTAGCCTAATATCAGTGTTACTTGTGTGGGTCATCTCGCCATTGAAGATTTTACCGAGTTTTCCCAGAGAGAGCCTTCTCATACCCCGTAGGGATAGCTACGAGGTGAAATGGTTTGATGTTGCCTTGAAGGTTTACCTTCCTCAGCCTGAGGTGAAATCTCAAGCGCTAACATCACCTTCAGCCTCTGCTAAGATGGCGCCCACTGGTAACACTAAAGTATTCATTGTGTGGGCACACACCATCTACTTAGCTGCGAGTGTACCTTCCGCAAGGTTTGGCATCGTCCCTCCTGGGGGTCACACCTGCAAGGCCTGCAACTACGCTCTGAGCACCCCCAACACAGTCATATGCTCCGTCATCAACTCCTCCAGAGCACCCTTTGTGATATCGCGTACTGGTTCGTTTCTGGCAAGAAAATCTCCCTCTAAGGTCTTTGCTATCTTTGTCTTTTTGCGTGCAGGTGGCTGCTCCTGGATGTGCGGCCTCTTAAGTTGGGTCGATGTTGTGATCTGGTTCATGCGTTCCTGTGTCTCCACTTCCCCCTATATGTCCATCTCCGTGGACATTTCTTGATCCTCCACGATCTCTTCAGCGGCCGCAGTGGTGGTTTATGTTGCTGCCTCAGTCACCTCCCTCTGCGTGGCTGTTCTCTGTTCCTGGCACGTTCTTTCTGCCAACTTTGTGATGCACAACTTGATTTCCTTCTTCCGCTGCTATGCTGCACTCTTTTATAATTCGTCCAAGTCTGAGGCATGCCACTCCGGAGGCCATGCTGCCATTGCCTCGAAAATTGCATCGTCCATTGCAATGAATGGAAGCTTTACCCATGTTCGAGTTGGATCCTTTCGCGCCCGGATATATAGATTATGCATATCCACCTTGAACTCGGGTGCGCTTTGCAAACTATTGTACATCGTCGAGGATAACCGTGGTCTGCGGTCAATCCATGCCCAGATACTCGCCTCCATAAATATCTAAAATACCTTGATCTCACGAACCTCGTGGTGTCTTTTGTATCCAAGAGCGAGTTATACCTCACGGCTTCAGGTAGGTTCTTCTCAATGTTGGGAAAATGGCTGCCCTTCAGAAGCTCCCCTTCAACCAGCAGGATTGATAGGAGCAACCATGCATAGTGGAAACTATTACCCTACTCCTCAGCTTCCTTACAATTCGTCATAGAGAAACTGCGCCCAGTTGAACTAAAACCCCTCTACACACTACTCCACGAGCACAATGACAAATGCTAGCACTTTGTCTACGCGACATTTCCTCATGAGCTTGCTAGCAAGTAACTGGGTGGTGACGTGCACCCCTTAGTCTTTGATACTTGCTATTACATACCCTCGCTTCTGCTTCTCCATCTTATATTTAGCCTTCATAGCTTCTCCGAGGCCTACATGTTAAAATTGGCTATTAGGGCCAAACTCCATGTGGGTCATCTTATTAATGGACACTGATATTTTTCTTGGATCCCTCTTATCGAGAGGTGTAGGATTGATCTAAAGACCATCTAATACCAATAAGTATTCATGGAGATATCAATTCATTTGTGTTATGGGACAATTCATCAAGGTTGGCCAACAACCAAATAAACCCCACTTGTACTCAACGTTTTAGTATAAATAGAGGTGGTCTCTAAGGCAATTTCAACACACTATCTCTTCCTCTCTACTTTTGGGTTTTAGTAGGAGGAGAGATCCTAAGGGATAATGCTGCCCTAATCCAGAGGGTAGAAGTTGGAACTGCCGGGAATTGCCGAAATTTCCAGAACTGCCGAGAACTACTAGAACTGCCGGGAAAAGTCGGAACCATAAGGAACTTCCGGGAAAACATGGAACTACCAGAACTACCAAGAAAAGCTGGAACTGCCAAGAACTGCTAGGAAGTGCCAGGAAAAGCTGGAACTATCGGAACTGTCGAAACTATCGGGAACTGCCGAAACTACCGGGAAAAGCCAGAACTGCCGGAACTACTGGGAATATCTGAAATTGCCAAAACTGCCAGGAATATCTGAAAATTGCTAGAACTGCTAGAACTACCAGGAATAGTTGGAATTGTTGGAACTGTCGGAACTGTCGGGAATAGCCGGGAATAGCCGGAACTGCCTGAACAGCTGATCCAAATTGGATCCTAGAACACTCTCTATGTTTTCATGAACTCTTTAAATATCATGCGAAAGTTTCAAAGTCTTATAAATATCAATATATCAAAGATATCCTCGTAAAAGTTGCAATTGGTGATCAACGTGGAGCAACAAGGACCGTTGGTCAAGCGCGTAAACCGTTGGCCCATGGTAACGTGCGTTACCACAAATTAGCAAAACCAGGGGTCAATTCAAGAAACAGGGGTAGTTTCTAATATGCGATTAGCAAACCCAGGGGTCAAGTCACTAATTGCATATCACAGGGCAAACCCCTCCAAGAAGGAAAGGCCACAAGCACCCAAACCCAAAAAATCATAAAATGTAATGGATATCACGTCGATTCCATCAGAAGTGGGGTCCCACAAAAACTGACAAGATATCGGAAGGGATTCGAGCGGTAAGCGGTGTTATAGAGATTTTTGGCCACTACAACCCCAAGCATAAAATGTCCATAAACCAAGGGCTCCTAAGTCCCTAAAAGTGTTGTTCCAACCCCTAAAGGAACAAGGTCAACTGATTACATCTTCTCCCAGAAGTTCTCCATGAAAAACTACTCAGAACTGGTCAAAACAGGATCATTTCACCTGCTCCATAGGAAAAGTGCATTGCATCTCACCTAAGTACACTCAGTGGGTGCATTGCATTTCAAAAAGCCCTTCTATGGGGTGCGATGGGCGAGAAGAGACAAATGGCAGTGTCAATCTGCGAGGTGGAGAAGCATGGAATCTTCTAGAAACTTCTCTTGTGACACTTGCCTCTCTGAATTCGACCAAGGATGAGTAAGAGATCATCAATCTCCAAGTGGAAGAAAGAACTATCAGAGGGAAGACACTAATCAAATCAAAAGTTGACTCATCTCCCTTATAGACATCTATATATGGATCCCTCATCCCAGAGATCCAGAGGCTGGAATTTTGCATCTTGTAAGGAATTGCTGTTGGTTTCTTGAGGCAACATCATAGTGTTGGGTGATCTAAGCTTTGCATAAGGTGAAGAAGGGCTCACTTGCTGAGAGGATGATGCTGGGTCAGAACAACTGGTTGTAACTCTCTTGGCTCTTTCTTGATTATCAATAAAGCTATTCAAGTTTTCCTCCATACTCTTGTGTGATTTATGTTTTATGCATTTGTATGGTCAATTTACATCTGATCCTAGATTGTTTATGATAGTAGATCCATGTTCTTGTATAGTGTTATGCTGCTTTTATTCTACAGGTACTCTGTGAAGCTGGGTATACAAGAAAACAAGTAGCAAAGGACTATCAGAAGAGAGAGGAATCGAGCAAGGAGCCAAGCGCAAGACAGAGGTTGGTCTCCTTTATTATTCTCTCATCTATCTATTATAAAGGAAAATGAAAGTAGTTTTACTTTGTTTGTTTCTAAGGTAGCTACCATGCCTTAGTGGGATTAGCAGTTCTGCATAGACGCTTTTCCCTGTAACAAAATGGTGACTCCACTGGGGAGTGACTAGGTTGTTTGTTTATCTACATTTGTTTATTTTATAAACTTACAGATGGAGCCTGAAGTTGAGCCAGGTAGCTTTCGAACTGCATTTGCTATGCAAATGCAAAGTAGATAAATGCCACTTCAATCAATCTCCAGGTTTTGTTTATGAATTAAACGACTGATTTACAAACTCTCTAATTGCCCTTGTGGTGGCTCTAGTAACCTCCTTAGATCTACCCCTGTTGTTGATTTACTGATTACCACTTGCTTGGCCAGAATCCTTGAACTAAACTGCAAACTGTGACCCGGAACCCAAGAAAAGTCTCATCCCTCGCCCAACGCACTCACTGTTCTGTGAATCTCAAATTCAGCGCACTTCTCGAGTGTAGTGGGTGTGCTGCATTTAAAATTCATTGTATGACAGGTGCGATGATCAGACTAGACATTGTTCCTAAATTTTGGTTTCTGTGTTCACTCTTTTCAAATCTATTCAAGAATTTTGCTGCTTATAGTCAGTACACCTCATTTTGAAACCCCTTTCCTTGCAGTTATTCCACCTCCATTGTGCAAAGAACTGTAAATGTTTTTGTGTATTTGTTGAGTCATTTTCAGTTCTCCTTTGCAAAAAAGTAACGTAATTGTACTGTCGTTTCTTGATTTGAAAGTGTCGCAAGTGTCGTTTTCAGTCATAAAAGAGAATATGATTGTTCTTGATAGTCGATTACCCTGTTACTATTGTATTTGATCTGAATTAGTAGTTTTTCTAGTGTCGAAAGCAAGTTTTCATTTCCAAATCGCAAAGTGTCGTCATTGTCTTCATTTTGATTTTGAAAAGAAACTTGTTAGTAATTGTTGCTTTGAAAAGTAATTCAGATTTGTGCATTAGCTTTCTTTTTTATCATTCACATATTAAGAAGGCTAAAAACAAATACATGCATGTGCATTTGCATTTAGACTGTTTGATTGGTTTGATTTAGGATAGTGCATATAGTGTGTGCTCTTTGCTCTTTGTTGAAAGAATACTGTCTCTCTTTCCTTAGTAGCTAGGATTTTGATTGCACAAAGAAGATAAAATGACTGTTTATCATCTTAGATTGCATTTTAGGAATTGTACATCTACATCACGCGGTGAACCTGAAAGGCGATTTTCTTAAGCAAGATCAACTATAAAATAAATTTAATGAATCTAACAACGCTTTGGAACCTAACGCACAACATCTAGAAGTCTAGGCTAGAGACGTATTCCAGTGTCGTAAAGCCTGGTAACTGTTGTTCTCACTGTTGGTTGGGTGATTCCTCCACTTTGAGACGATAAGTGCCAGTACGGACTTGTGCTCCCACGTACCTTCGAGTATATTTTAGGAGACCACAATAGGCTTAATCCTTTATCCATAGGAAGCTATGTTTGCCGCCCTATTGATCGCAATGCACTGAACACAGCATTCGGGAAGATTGATTGTCGTACCGTAAAAAGTATTCTGCAGTTTTGTGATTGGTTTGGTAATCCCTCTGCCTAGATTTCTAGAGCAGTCCCTTACGTTCCTTTTCAGACTCCTTAACGGAAAAGGTCCATCTAAGCACTTGTCACTTTAGGCTCATTAAAAATCGAAGGTGACTAGAGTCATCTTTTGTTTTTTCTCGACTCTTAAAAATTGAAAAAACAAGTTGTGTCAAAGCGTCTAAAATTCATCTAATTTGGAAACATACTTCCCCTTGATTTTTAGTTGATCGAGTAATCTGCAATCGTGGAAGAAAGTCAATTGAAACCTCGTCGTTCGTGGAGGCTTATGAGTCAACCGTCTTTGTCTCCGGAATCGAAACTATCATGGACAAAGCTAACTCGTTTAACCAGTTCCAAATCTCCTGGTAAAGTTAGAACAAGTGTTCCAACACCATCAGAGACTCTGGTTACTCCATCCATTTCTGGTATCCCTGCCTTTACAGAAGATGTTTAGCAGCCACCGAAGGACAGTGGTAATGATCCTAGTCTGAGGGTAAACACTTGTGTTACTGACCAGTTCCATCTACAACCGATTCGGAGAGTGTTGTTCCCCAAACATCGGTCGCCGCAGATTCCATACCTTCTTTAGCACTAGAAATATTTTACGGACCTGACGGTCTACCTCTTCCACCTGGTCTGATTTCTATAGAAGAGATTGTGGAGGATCCTCCATCTACTCCATCGCAATTTGGGGTCGGGATCACTCTGTATCCTTCTTCGTCAGAAATTGGTCTACCGCCAGCGGAAGCTCCTGTAGAATCGCTAGGTAATCTTCTGGATAGGCTAGAAATGTCTGAACAACCGTCGACATCTAGGACTGTGTCATCCGACACAGCGACAACAGAAATTCCAGCTGTCACTCCAACAATGTTTTCCGGTCTACCATCTATCCCAACTAGCTCTCATTTGCTAGAAGGAGCCCACCCAGGGGCTATTTCGACAGTATGGTCTGTTCCTGTTTGTTTATCCGGAATAGTATCGGGAAACTCTTATGTTGAGTCTCAACAAATTGATCCTCCAGGATGTCAATTTGGGCAGTCCGGTCCTCAAGGGAAAACCATTCCTTTAAGTACCAGATTACCGCCGTATGGGGGGCAGTATACCCTTTCATTGTCTCCTCCGGGAGGACAGCCATACGGGAGTTCACAACAAAATTCAGGTTATGCTGGAATTACATCTAGCGGTTGGGTGCCGATACTGCCTCAACAACCAAGAGTTTTATATTCAATGCAACAATGTTTACTTATGTCAAATATACCAACTACGCCAGCTATTATGACGGTGTCGCAAGTACAAGCGCTGCCTGTTGTATGCCAACCTCAGCTTTCTCAGGTTGTAATGCAACAACCTCTTGACCCTGCGACTCAACCACAATCGCCGACTGGTGGAATGACACAGGCCCAAACAGGTACAATTAACCCTCATCTTGGACAAACAGTTAGTATCGGGCAACATCACATGGCTTCACAACCATGGCTGGTGCAATACCAACAACCGCAATTCCAACAAGTATACCAAGAATCTGAGCAACAAATATTTGCAAATAGTGGGCAGCCGTATATTCAAAATAGTCAAAATCAACCATTCTACAATGGTTTGTTGGCATTATGATGCATGTGTTGTACTTGATGGCAACCCTCTCATAGAAGAATATCTCACTTATGTATAACTGGGTGAATCTTCAGAAGAGATATCAGATGTGACTGATGGAGGACAGCTCAAAGGAATCAGATGATGAATCTTCAGAAGAGATATCAGATGTGACTGATGGAGGACAGCTCAAAGGAATCAGATGATAGTTCTAAGTGTGACAAGTTAGCTTTGCCATCAAGTCCAAAGGGGGAGATTGTTGGCATTATGAGATAAGTGTTGTCCTTGATGGCAAACCTCACTGATGACAAATCATAGTACAGAAGGTCAGCAGCAAGGAATTGATGATCAGACTATAAGAAGAAGAGAAAGTTCATACACGCAGGTTCGTTAAGCCCAAGTCGCGTGTACACGCAGGTTGGCTTCATTAAAAGCGCGTGTATGTGGAAAACTCATTTTGGTCCATGGCGGTTAGTCCTTGGAAGTTGTGCCTATGGTTTCGGACCATTGTGTCTCGACGGGCGTGTCGATCCCTAGTTTTGAAGTTGATGGTATTGGATTTCTATGGTTTTGGCTCTTGGTATTGAACAAGGCCTAAGGCTATATAAGGAGAAGGAAATCATTAGGCAAGTGCATCTGAAATGTCTTGAATATCTGATGAAGCATTAGATCCAGTATGCAGGGTTATGGGTTGATGATGCATTGCTTGATCTGAGCTAAGGAGAGATCTCACCTATTGATGGAGAACTAGATCTAAGGAGAGATCGGGATCAAATGGTTTGAAATGAATTATCTTTATGATGCTTATTCTAGATCTACATACTGACGCATGTATTGTTCTATAAGTGTTATGAGTATGACTGATGTCTGGTACAGCTGCAAGTTATGAGAAGTTATTTTTAGATCTGTACGCGGGTTGGCTTTGATAAAAGCGCGTATACACGCGGGTTTGATTCATCGAAGTAGCGTATACATTGTAAATCTTAATATTTGAAGTTGCAGATGGATCTGATGGTTATTACAGAGTTCTGTGTCTGCTCTGTGTTCTGGTGACTGTTGTTGACAGGGTTTCAGTGATTCAGATTTTGATGATTGTTTTGAGCTTCAATGATAGTTATGGGTCCAGTATGAAAATTGGATGAAAAGTGGCCTTACAGATTATGTGTTGTGCTTCAGTGTATCCAGTCTGAAAATTGATGAAACGTGGTACCTGGAGGTGAGAAGATTGTAGGCAAGCACCTACGTACTAGTATCTAAGCTAGTACAAAAGCTAAAGAAGATCTTTGGAGCATTATAGCAGGTAGTAGCCTGCGTACTAGTAAATGGATCGGCTAGTACAAGAGCAAAGGGGGTTGTAGCTCCCGTACTGGTATAAGACTGCACCAGTACAAATATTGTAAAAGGATTTTCTTATTAAGAAGAAGATTGAGATGACTTGCAGCAGGTGGTTTTCACCCACATTGGGTTTCCACCTTATATCTTTGTGTTCATGTGTGTGGCTCTTGTGTGATGTTCTGTTCTGTTATTCTGCACCTGTTTACTGTTAATATGCTTAATAATGATCTGATGCATTTACTGAAGATTAAGCTAACTGAATTATAAGATCTCTGGATATACGCGAGTTTCATTAGACACAGTAGCGTGTACACGCGGGTTCACTTAATTGAAGTAGCGTATATGTTTCTGAGTATGAAATTGAAAAGATTGATTGATCTGATAATACTGATTCACCCCCCCCTCTCAGTATTATTTCCAACAATTGGTATCAGAGCAGGTCCTTTGGTAGAAGCTTGATCGCTTGAAGGAGATCCGTGGAACAATGGGAAAGAAGCTTAAGAAGAAAGCTCATAAGAAGAAGAAGACATCTCAGAAGGACTACGACAGTGGGAGAATCGATTGGGGATTAGGTATAAGAGGCTCTTCAGATTCAGAATCAGATTCAGAATCATTATCAGGTATGAATGTGTTATCCTCTGATGTTCCTGCTATATTTCCTTGTGAAAATGATGGAAGTGATAGTGAAACTACTGAACATGCTTTTATGGGTGAGCAAGAAAAGTATCAAATAAAGGCATTATTTAGAAGGCTTACAAACAAAGTTAAAGATCAACAAGATCTATTGAACAAAAGGGAATGTGCTTTCAAAGAAGAAGTTACCAAACTAAAGGCCCAACTAGAAGAAGGAAACAAGGTAAGAAAGCTACTCAAGGACAAGGAAGACCAATGTCAAAAATTGCAGCATGAAGTGACATCATTAAGAAAAGAAGTCAACGAAAGAAGCACAACCATCAAGAAACTCAAAGATAGATCTAGCTACTATGAAAATCTTGAAGCTACAATCCCCTCACTAAAAGGAGATCTTGAAGAATCAAAGAAGCAGAATACAGATCTACTCCAAGCTATTGCAAAACAAGAAAACGAAGTCACCAGCTTAAAATCTCAACTAGAATGTGCCTTCCGAGTTCGTCAAATGCAGCAGGATCTGTATGAAAAGCAAGAAAAGGAGATACTCAATCTAAGGCAACAAATGGAAGAAGGAAGAAAATATGGAGAAGACATGAAGAAGCAATGTCTAGAAAAGGAGGAACAACTTCAAGTTGAGGTAAATATCTTGAAAGGTAAATTAGAAGAAAAGGATAAACTTTTGAGATTTCAAGATAGTACTAAAGCCTTGGATGATATTCTTAGTAGTCAAAGGTCTCCTGCAATCAAGACTGGTCTTGGTTTTCATGAATCTGTTGAAGGTGAATCTAGCTCACAAGGTGAGGCAAGGAACTCTAAAGAGAAAACTAAAATGATCGACAAGGAGATGAAAGGTCAACAATCAAGGAAAGAGACTCTTCAAAGAAAATCTTTTACTCCTCCTATTAATAATATTGAATGTTATGTATGTCATAATCTTGGACATGTTGCAGCTAGATGTAGAAAAAGAAGAGTTCAAGACTATTATGCGGACAGGTCATCTCAATCAAGGTACTTTAATGGATATTGCTTTGCTTGCAATATGTATGGTCACAAAGCTGCTGATTGCTACAGAAGGAACATGAAACATGTTAGATGTTATGCATGTAACAAGCTTGGACATATAGCAAAGGAATGCAGGAACAAAGGATGGACATCACACCGAAAGGAGAAAACCTCATCACACTTGAAGATATGGAGGAAGAAGGAAGTACAGTCAGCACAATGTACTGAGACACAGCACAGCATAGACATATCAGACTCAGGGGGAACTGAAAGTGTAAACCTTCAGTGTCCTGAATCTCATACGCAAGTTCCTTAAAGGGAAGTCGCGTATATACGCGAGTTCGACACTGCAAAGTCGCGTATATGTCAGTCTGAGGAAAAGCAGTGGGGACAGGCTCAGAAAAGGGATCTGATATGATTCAGTCCATTATTTGCTCTATTGGTTAATAGCTACAGTCTGCTGAGGATGTGTGGAAATGTTTTGTTACTTGTATGATGTCTGGAAGTGTTTTGATCCTAACTTGAGGATGAAGATGTTTTGATGCTTACTGCTGATATATGCATGATCAGATCTAACAAATGGCACTGGTTGAGGGGGAGCATATGCCTTTAGTAATTCATTGTTGGCATTATGGTCCTTGGTGATGATTCTTATATGACTAAATGATATATCTTCCTATGATGTGGTTGTGAGTTGTCTATGATAAACTCTCATATGATTCTTGAAGTTACATAGAAGATGTTCAGATCAGATTTATGATTGATTCTTTGATGATGCATATATGGTGCTTACATGGTAATCTTCATAAGGACAAGGAGAAGTACAAAGCTTGAATACACATCTTCCTCTCTTGATGATGAGTCACTCATATACTGCTGTTGTCATATGCATAAAGATCATACAGTTATGATGCAGGCACTCTTGTGGATAAGGATTGTTGCTGTTGATGATATCAAGAAGTTTGTCAAATGAGCTTGAGCTCAAGATACATAGTGCTGACACATGGATGACTACTCAAAGTTGCTTTATTGGAGACATGGTGATGAGTTCTTATCTATATGATGATAGGTTGATACTTACATATGATGATTGATGCAGATGTTCCCAAGAAATGATACTTGGAGCTTGTAGATCTTGACGTTGATGTAATGGCTATGGTGGTTTCACATGTAATGTGAATGATTTCATGATGATGTTTAAAAGGAGGAATTGACATCTATGTTCAGACATATCTTGCTGCAGGACATTTACAGGTTGTTGATATGGAAATTTGTGTACGCGTGCTGTTTAAAGGATATTCGCGTGCATACGCCGTTTTACAAGAGGATAGTCGCGTATATGGTATACGCGTGTTGCATAAGGACTATCCGCGTATATACGCTTGTTTATGTGGATGCAGACGCGTATATGTAGTTTTGAAGGAAATCAGCAGGGACAGATGTTGGTTGCAGAAAGTATGACATGGGTCCGACAGAGATCATTTGGCGCAGGTTCAGGGGAAGCAGATAATCTTCCAATGATGCATTGTTGGCATTATCTTAAAGCTTTTGGTTCTAGTACACATTTGTTGTTGGTTTCAAGTGGAACAAAGGCGAAAGGAGAACAGAAGGACCTCTTGGTTGCTGATCCAAATGGTGATTATCAGATGCTATTGGTGACATTCATAAGTCTTACTTTAGATATTTCGTCTCTATGTCATATATCTCTTTTATGGTATCTCTTTCATGGTGTCAAGGTCATGTAACGGCCTATTTCCCCACTATGCCTGGGACGATTGATGCAATATGATTGGTTGTCATATGTAAACTTTTGATGTATTCCCACTTGGTTGGGTGGATGAGTCAATGTTTGTATATCCTCACTTAGTTGAGAGATGGATGTATGTATGAGTCTTTGGTGATAGGAAGGTCTTTTATGATGTATAGAGTCATGTTCTTCTTGAAGAACATCTTTTGTAGATCTTGCCTACAGTTAGGAAGAGCATGAACAGCACACTTCAGCGGTACAGAGATTCAGCATGTACTCAGAGGGAGCATGGACAGATTGGTACACCCTGGCATATACAAAGGGGGAGATTATTCAGAGATTTCAGCAGGTACTCAGGGGGAGTATGGACAGTGGAATGATTCAGCAAAGGAAGAGAATATCTTGGTTCACCCTTTGCCCTTGATGTCAAAGGGGGAGAGTGATTTGGTGTTGCTGCCATCAAGTCCAAAGGGGGAGATTGTTGGCATTATGATGCATGTGTTGTACTTGATGGCAACCCTCTCATAGAAGAATATCTCACTTATGTATAACTGGGTGAATCTTCAGAAGAGATATCAGATGTGACTGATGGAGGACAGCTCAAAGGAATCAGATGATGAATCTTCAGAAGAGATATCAGATGTGACTGATGGAGGACAACTCAAAGGAATCAGATGATAGTTCTAAGTGTGACAAGTTAGCTTTGCCATCAAGTCCAAAGGGGGAGATTGTTGGCATTATGAGATAAGTGTTTTCCTTGATGGCAAACCTCACTGATGACAAATCATAGTACAGAAGGTCAGCAGCAAGGAATTGATGATCAGACTATAAGAAGAAGAGAAAGTTCATACACGCAGGTTCGTTAAGCCCAAGTCGCGTGTACACGCAGGTTGGCTTCATTAAAAGCGCGTGTATGTGGAAAACTCATTTTGGTCCATGGCGGTTAGTCCTTGGAAGTTGTGCCTATGGTTTCGGACCATTGTGTCTCGACGGGCGTGTCGATCCCTAGTTTTGAAGTTGATGGTATTGGATTTCTATGGTCTTGGCTCTTGGTATTGAACAAGGCCTAAGGCTATATAAGGAGAAGGAAATCATTAGGCAAGCGCATCTGAAATGTCTTGAATATCTGATGAAGCATTAGATCCAGTATGCAGGGTTATGGGTTGATGATGCATTGCTTGATCTGAGCTAAGGAGAGATCTCACCTATTGATGGAGAACTAGATCTAAGGAGAGATCGGGATCAAATGGTTTGAAATGAATTATCTTTATGATGCTTATTCTAGATCTACATACTGACGCATGTATTGTTCTATAAGTGTTATGAGTATGACTGATGTCTGGTACAGCTGCAAGTTATGAGAAGTTATTTTTAGATCTGTACGCGGGTTGGCTTTGATAAAAGCGCGTATACACGCGGGTTTGATTCATCGAAGTAGCGTATACATTGTAAATCTTAATATTTGAAGTTGCAGATGGATCTGATGGTTATTACAGAGTTCTGTGTCTGCTCTGTGTTCTGGTGACTATTGTTGACAGGGTTTCAGTGATTCAGATTTTGATGATTGTTTTGAGCTTCAATGATAGTTATGGGTCCAGTATGAAAATTGGATGAAAAGTGGCCTTACAGATTATGTGTTGTGCTTCAGTGTATCCAGTCTGAAAATTGATGAAACGTGGTACCTGGAGGTGAGAAGATTGTAGGCAAGCACCTACGTACTAGTATCTAAGCTAGTACAAAAGCTAAAGAAGATCTTTGGAGCATTATAGCAGGTAGTAGCCTGCGTACTAGTAAATGGATCGGCTAGTACAAGAGCAAAGGGGGTTGTAGCTCCCGTACTGGTATAAGACTGCACCAGTACAAATATTGTAAAAGGATTTTCTTATTAAGAAGAAGATTGAGATGACTTGCAGCAGGTGGTTTTCACCCACATTGGGTTTCCACCTTATATCTTTGTGTTCATGTGTGTGGCTCTTGTGTGATGTTCTGTTCTGTTATTCTGCACCTGTTTACTGTTAATATGCTTAATAATGATCTGATGCATTTACTGAAGATTAAGCTAACTGAATTATAAGATCTCTAGATATACGCGAGTTTCATTAGACACAGTAGCGTGTACACGCGGGTTCACTTAATTGAAGTAGCGTATATGTTTCTGAGTATGAAATTGAAAAGATTGATTGATCTGATAATACTGATTCACCCCCCCCTCTCAGTATTATTTCCAACATGGTTATGCCCACCAACCTTACCAAAGTTACCAGCATCAAATGCATTATGTTGGTATGCAAAGACCAACTGCTCAGGTGATTCCATCTTATCCTGGGTATGCTTCACCTAACCCGAATCAACAGTTACCCTTTGTGGTGACTTTAGAGTTACCGGACCTAAATCGGTTAACAAACAATCCAATCGCTTACGCTCCTTGTTGGCCAGCGATTCCGCATAAACTTCCGTTAGATATTCCTAAATTTAATGGAAATCCAGGTGAAGATCCGTTGAATCATGTGATGACCTTTCATCTGTGGTGTTCATCAAACACCCTAAACGATGATTTGACTAGGCTTCGCCTTTTTCAGAGGATGTTAACTGGTCCAGTAGCAAAATGGTATATCGAATTTCCCAGAGCTTCGTTTGACAACTTCAGTACCCTATCCACAACCTTTTTAACCCATTTTCAGTTACCAATAAGGTATGAAACAGGAATAGAACTTCTTACCAATTTCAAACAAACAACGACCACTCACATATATGATCATATTCATGAGTGGCGACGTCGTCGTAGAATGGTAAAAACATATGTTCCTGATCAGCTTTTAGCTAAATGGTTTATTAAGTCTTTGTTACCTTCCATTACAGAAGATGTGGCAAAAGGGGGAGTCGTTACCGAAGAGCAAGTTATCGCTCGTGTGAAATATTTAGACTTGATTTACACTCAGTCTGGCACGCTCTACGATAAAATACCTGACGCTCCCAGACCGGAATTCTCAGTCCCTCCTCCTCCTCTTCTAAATCAAACAATGACTCTCATGCTGGCGATGGTGTGATTGGCGCAACAGACACAAAATCGTCAAAGGCTACATCTAAAAAGGCCCGTAAGATTTCCAGTCAAAATGCAAAAGAAGAACTTCTTGCCTCGAAAGTAAATGTCGTCTCGACAGATAAAGGCAAAGAAACCAAGCAACCAGGAGGCAAGAAGAAGAAATAGGAGGAATCATCACCTGAAAAATATTCTACAAACCCTTCTGGAAATAGGAAACCAAATCATCCATGCTTTATATGCGATGAGGATCATTGGATAGAAGATTTTCCACAAAGAGCTGAGATTAAAAAATTCTTTAAGAATTCAAAAACCTCATCAATGTTAACTGATCCGTTTCCGAACCCAGGGGCAAATCTGGTTGACAGTGGAAATGCTTCCCCGTCTCAAGTGCTGATGTTGTCGGTTTCTAAACAGCAAAATGATGCTTTGATATCGGCAAGGAACAAAGATTATGGGAATCCATAGTTGTCAAACAACAAGGATAAAGATCAACCTAGTAGTTCGACAACAACTTCGATAGAAGTTGCGCCGCCCATCATTCCTGTGTTGACAATAAAACTGCCAAAGGGAGTAGTACACAAGTCGACATTTAATCCTCGTGCTAGAGTAGCACAACATTATAATATAGTGGAAGATCTGGCCCAATCGCCATGCACTATGTCGACACTTGAGGTGCTGCAAAATTTCCCATCCCAAAAGCAGGCTTTATTATCAGCTATCAGTGGGATAGACCCAAAGGATTCCAATCTTGTATCCTTTAATCATAAAGGATACGATCCCCAGTTACCAGCTCAACTAGCTTTCCTCGTTCAAGTGAAATCCCTCAACAAAACTGTTCACCGAACAATTATTGATGAGGGGGCATCTACATGTATTATGTCGATGAGTTGTTGGAAAACTTTAGGATCTCCAACCTTGTCACGATCTTTGACAACATTAAAAGCATTCGACGGATGAACATATACCCCATACGGTATTCTAAGTAACTTGCAAGTTGAACTAGGGGGGAAACAGTAGAAATAGATGTTGAAGTAATCAACGGAAACCTCGATTACAACATCCTACTGGGAAGACCATGGATATATGCTATGGCAGCTGTTGTGTCGACCTATTTTAGGAAGATTGCATTTCCCTTTCAAGGAGGGATTACAATCATCGATCAACAAAATTTCCTCCCCAATGGTTCTCAAATTACAGGAAACATTCCAATGATCCATGGAAGCCCCAATTCGCTTCAAAATATCGGAGTAGGCCTACTGAAAGACCCTATATTAATGGGAACTTTTGCCCTTCCACCTCCAATAAATCTGGCGGAAGTAGCATCGGTAGGAACCTGCAATATGATATCTTCGATTGAAAAGATCTCAGAAAATGATATAAACATGGATCATACAAAGGTATTGCCTCCAAGCCAAATGGAAATATTGTAGCAATCAATATTCCTCGCATGGGAGGCAAACCCAAATCAACGCTCATCAAGCGTTTGGATAGATAGGTCTAAGGAATATGGCACCCCTTCAGATCCTTGGTCGCGAGTGCATTACACCGACGAAGGAATTGTTCAATCAATGGTAATTGAAGGGTCACCATGGGAAGATTACCACCATCGTTCCCTTCTTCCAGATTGTGAAGAAGATACTCTTGATGACCTTCATCATCCCTCAGTATTTGATTTCCTATCAAATACTCTGCTGGGGAGCGACTAGGTTTTTTGTCTATCTACATTTGTTTACTTTATAAACTTACAGACGGAGCCTGAAGTTGAGCCAGGTAGCTTTCAAACTGCATTTGCTATGCAAATGCAAAGTAGATAAATTCCGCTCCAGTCAATCTCCGGGTTTTGTTTATGAATTAAACAACTGATTTACAAACTCTCTAATTGCCCTTGTGGTGGCTCTAGTAACCTCCTTAGATCTACCCCTGTTGTTGATTTACTGATTACCAGTTTCTCGGCCAAAATCCCTGAACTGAACTGCAAACTGTGACCCGAAACCCAAGCAAAGTCTTGTTTCTGGTCCAACGCACTCTTTGTTCTGTGAATCTCAAATTCAGCGCACTTCTCGAGTGTACTAGGTGCGCTGCATTTCAAATTCACTGTGTTACAGGTGCACTGATCAGACTAGACATTGTTCCTAAATTTTGGTTTCTGTGTTCACTCTTTTGAGATTTATTCAAGAATTTTGCTGCCTGTAGTCAGTACACCTTTGTTTGAAACCCCTTTCCTTGCTGTTATTCCGCCTCCATTGTGCAAAGAACTGTAAATGTTTTTGTGTATTTGTTGAGTCATTTTCAGTTCTCCTTTGCAAAAAAGTAACGTAATTGCACTGTCGTTTCTTGATTTGAAAGTGTCGCAAGTGTCGTTTTCAGTCATAGAAGAGAGTCTGATTGCTCTTGATAGTTGATTACCCTGTTACTATTGTATTTGATCTGAATTAGTAGTTTTTCTAGTGTCGAAAGCAAGTTTTCATTTCCAAATCGCAAAGTGTTGTCATTGTCTTCATTTTGATTTTGAAAAGAAACTTGTTAGTAATTGTCGCTTTGAAAAATAATTTATATTTGCGCATTAGCTTTCTTTTATCATTCACATATTAAGAAGGCTGAAAACAAATACATGCATGTGCATTTTCATTTAGACTATTTGATTGGTTTGATTTAGGACGGTGCATATAGTGTGTGCTCTACGCTCTTTGCTGAAAGAATACTGTCTCTCTTTCCTTAGTAGCTAGGATTTTCATTGCACAAAGAAGATAAAACGACTGTTTATCATCTTAGATTGCATTTTAGGAATTGTACATCTACATCACACGGTGAACTTGAAAGGAAAATTTCTTAAACAAGATCAACTATAAAATAAATTTAATAAATCTAACAACGCTTTGGAACCTAACGCACAACATCTAGAAGTCTAGGCTAGAGACGTATTCCGGCGTCGTAAAGCCTGGTAAATGTTGTTCTCACTATTGGTTGGGTGATTTCTCCACTTTGAGATGATAAGTGCTAGTATAGACTTGTGCTCCCACGTACCGTCGAGTATATTTTGGGAGACCACAATAGGCTTAATCCTTTATCCATAAGAAGCCGTGTCTGCCACCCTATCGATCACAATGCACTGAACACAACATTCGGGAAGATTGACTGTCATACCGTAAAAAGTATTCTAAAGTTTTGCGATTGGTTTGGTAATCCCTCTGCCTAGATTTCCAGAGTAGTCCCTTTCATTCCTCTTCAAACTCCTTAACGGAAAAGGTCCGTCTGAGCACTTGTCACTTCAGGCTCATTAAAAATCGAAGGCGACTAGAGTCATCTTTTGTTTTTTCTCGACTCTTAAAAATTGAAAAAACAAGGTGTGTCAAAGCGTCTAAAATTTATTTTAAACGGAATAATCATCACCTTTCCTACGTTGGTCTTAGGTTGAGAGAATGGATTCCACCAACCAAGGAGTTCCACTTGGAGGAAATCCTAGTCCCTTCTCCTCTTGGGGAGATGTTGGTGCACCCCACATGGCCACATTGTCACTTCCAGGATTGATGATTGGTTTGCCCGTATGGCTTTTCTCAACCTCCGTCGTTCAGAACACCGCAATTCCTAAACAATCGAGTCAGCAACTAGACAATTCCAGAGTTACCCCCCAACCCTCTACTTCGTCCAATTCTTCCTCTCCTCCTTCCTCTTCACTTGATGAGGCTGGTAAAGCCAAAAATCAAGTACCTGAGAAGAAGAAGAAAAAGAAGAAGAAAGAGAAGAAGAAGAAGGATCCAAAGGCGAAAAGGGTCAACCAAGCGTCGTCTAGCGAAAATCCACACACTGCACCGACCAGGCCTAAATCGCCATGTGTCATTTGTAAAGGAGACCACTATCACAGAGATTGTCCCTGCATCCCTCGGATCTTAAGGGATTGGTCCCCTTGTTTGTACAACCCGGTGTCGTCAACCTCTGATGATCATGTTGAAAGCACACCGTCGACTAGTGAAAGTGAAGCCCCTGGACAAAAAGGAAAGTGCAAATTTCCTTGTAAACTATGTGAAGGTGATCACGTCGTCCACCGTTGTCCCTTCTTAGACGAGGCTAAAAGAGTTTTGGACGATCGTCTAGTTTCACCGTTACGACTTCCTCCTGGATATAAGAAACTCTTGCCGAGTCCATCACTAGTTGAAAATCCGGCTGGCCCGTCTAGGTGGTCGGCCGAAGCATCTATCATTGAAGATAAACCATCTGAACCCATACCAGACGAAAGTCAAAAGGTTGAGGCGGCAGTTGACCCGGTCTTGCCTTCAGAGGTTCCATCTTCAGATGATATAATCACCGAAGAGAACAAGGATGACATCGTCCAAATTCTTTTCGTAAACACAGACTCTGATGAACATGGGGGAACTTTACCCTTTCCTTTACCGCTTGAAGGAAGTTCGTCAGAGTCGTACCCGACTGTCTATTCGGTCCCACCTCCAAGCAACCTAGTTGTTTCCTTCGACTGGAATTAGCTAGGCAGACCCCGTTTACCGGCTAGTGTACCATTCCGAATCATTGCTCAAGTATATAGAATGGTTATGGCCAGTACCATCATAGATGAAGGGGATTTTGTGAGTATCCTTTCCTCGACTGCTTGGAAAGCGCTTGGTTCACCATCGCTTTTGCCTGAGATGAGAAATCTAACAGGCTTTGAGAAAGGAACCAGTCGACTGTTAGGGATCCTTCCTAATGTGCCCATAACATTGAGAGGGAAAACCGTTCACATGAACGTAATGGTAGTCCAAGGACCCCTAGATTATAATCTACTCCTTGGACGAGACTATATTTATTGCATGGGAGCCATTGTCTCATCACTCTTTAGAGTAATGTGTTTGCCGCACGAAGGAAGAGTGGTCAAGCTCATATACCAGCTTTCATTCTCTAGTTCACGCATAGCAAATAGTCATATACCATCCCTGAATGGTATTTTCACGCAAGGAATATCTCATCAATCCCTAGTCTGTCCACCTGATGAGCGCGGGTAATTCAGGGGACACGACTGAAACCCAGGGGGCATGCACCCTCGTCTGCTTCGGCAGGAAAACTTCAGGTATAGCGTAGGTTTCCGTGAAGGATATATGACTAGTCTAACACTCCCGTCCGCAATTGGAAAGGGGGGTTGGACTGGAACAAGATTCCTTCGTCAAAGTTATGTGAGTGGTGGCGTCTGCGCCACTCGCCTTTTTCTATTTCGGTAGACATCACCGAAGAAGTGTTTTGTTCATGGTGTGAATAGAACAATCTTTGGTAACCTGAAAGAGATAGGCCTTTTGGCAAAACAAATGCTTTGTTTGCGAAATTGCGGGGTAACCTTGAAACTCTATGTCTCTATACCTGGGGGCATGCAAACCTTTTGGCGTGCAAGCGAAGAGCGACCATTTATTTTTTAAATTTGTAGGTCCTCTAACCCTTTAAACTTGTAGGATTGGTCGTTTCCTAACTTGCATAAAGAAAGGATGTGGGGCAAAGATTTGAAAAATTGCCATTTTTATATATGAGACATCATTATTATACGACTGGATATATCGAGCAGTTTTAACGCGGACTTCATGCTCGTTAAAAAATAAACATAAGCAATGAGCAAATGTTTCCCCATGCATTTAAGCTCAATAAAAAATGAACCAATTTCTGGTAAATAACCGTCGTGAATGTAGTACTTCAGCCTTTAAAGCCTTGGTCGTGTTCTCATCTTCACCTCCACTCTGTATTGGTCGATCATTAACCTCCATTTGATTGCTTACCCCTTTTGAGGAACAACTGCGAAGAGTGATCCTATTAGCCATCCTTGTAACACTGCCGTGATTGGGAAATTCCAAACCTTACCTGGAATCAGCTGCTACCTAAATTTATCACTCGTTCCTCAAAGATGAGTCTCCTTTAAGCTCTTTTCAACTAACTTGTAAAATATGAAAAGATTGCTGATCTATTGGCCTCTCCAGCTCGTTAAGGGGACCGGAAGTGCTATCCCTCCTTTAGATTTTAATCTTTTTGGACCTGAGGGATTATTACACAAAAATATCGAGCGCTTGTTTTATTTGGCTCATTAAAAGTATCTAAAATTCATCCCTTCTGTATTGTTTTATACTTTTTCAGACTTAAGGGATTAGATGACGAAAAAGGATTTTTTGGAGTTTCCTTTACGTCCCTTTTCAGACTCTCTAAAATTGAAAAGTACCGAGTTATCTTTGTCATTAAACTCGTTAAAACCTAACAGCGACAAACTTTTCCATAGCAGACAAGAACGAGTTTCACTATCGCTAGGCTCGTTAAAACATAGCGATGGGTTTGCCCGAAGGGAAAATTATACAACAAGCATATGTTATCCTCCTCAAGCTTGACAATAATAAAGAGGTACTGGTCAGCAATGACTGGTGAAAATTGGGAAGAAAACTTGAAGAAACTTTTTTGGTAGCAAGTCGCTCTTGAACATGACACTTTCACTCCGCATCCAAGTTGGGTTGGGTTGTTTCATTCACCGGTCACATCACCATGGTCACATCACACCATCCACATTTGGGGTTAATGCTATCAATCCATCATGTCAGTGTCACCGATATGTTCAAGAGAATTCACCCAGAGAATTCACTGTGTCTCACCCGCTGCAATACATTTACACTCCATTCTTTCATGACCGCCACCGTGAACCTTATATCACCAGACCGTTTTCATCTCCATTAAAATCATTTGCTCCGTTTCGTGTCATTGATGTGGGATTCATTAAGGCCCTCCTATGACCGATCTCTTCTTGTCGACATCAGCTCATTATCCAAGAAGTCGATCTAGGAACACCCCTTTCAGTACTTTGAAGCTTGCATGCCTCAATGGCAAGTTTCTCACTTCCGTCGACAGGCTTACATCAATGACCTTCGACTGAAAGATTTTGCGTGGTGTTCGGTGCTAAGTCCTTTATTCACACCACGTGAATTGTACTGCAGTACCTTGAGGGAAAAGTGTCTATGCAAAACTGCTAATCCCACTAAGGTGTGGTAGCTACCTTAGAAACAAACAAAGTAAAACTACTTTTGTTTTCCTTTATGAAAGATAGATGAGAGAAGAATAAAGGAGACCAACCTCTGTCTTGCGCTTGGTTCCTTGCTCGATTCCTCTCTCTTCTGATAGTCCTTTGCTACTTGCTTCCTTGTATACCTAGCTTTACAGAGTACCTGTAGGATCAAAGCAGCATAACACTATACGAGAACATAGATCTATTATCATAAACAATATAGGATCAGATGTAAATTGACCATACAAATGCATAAAACATAAATCACACAAGAGTATGGAGGAAAACTTGAATAGCTTTATTGATAATCAAGAAAGAGCCAAGAGAGTTACAACCAGTTGTTCTGACCCAGCATCATCCTCTCAGCAAGTGAGCCCTTCTTCACCTCATGCAAAGCTTGGATCACCCAACACTATGATGTTGCCTCAAGAAACCAACAACAATTCCTTACAAGATGCAAAATTCTAGCCTCTGGATCTCTGGGATGAGGGATCCATATATAGATGTCTGTAAGGGAGATGAGTCAGCTTGTGATTTGATTAGTGTCTTCCCTCTGATAGTTCTTGCTTCCACTTGGAGATTGATGATCTCTTACTCATCCTTGGTCGAATTCAGAGAGGCAAGTGTCACAGGAGAAGTTTCTGGAAGATTCCATGCTTCTCCACCTCGTGGATTGACACTGCCATTTGTCTCTTCTCGCTCATCGCACCCCATAGAAGGGCTTTTTTAAATGCAACGCACCCACTCAATGTACTTAGGTGAGATGCAACGCACTTTGCCTATGGAGCAGGTGAAATGATCATGTTTTGACCAGTTCTGAGTAGTTTTTCATGGAGAACTTTTGGGAGAAGCTGTAATCAGTTGACCTTGTTCCTTTAGGGGTTGGAACAACACTTTTAGGGACTTAGGAGCCCTTGGTTTATGGACATTTTATTCTTGGGGTTGTAGTGCCCAAAAATGTCTATAACAGTTGCCCCCTAAAGCATGAGGTCGTTAATCTTTTTGATGTCGGGTGAAATGCTTTATCATGAGGATCCGAAGTTCTTTCAAGCTGGAAGGAGACCTGTAATAAGATACAATACAATACATTATCTTCATAATATTTTCATGATCTAGCTGAGGCGGGCATTCCCATGCTCAGCTTTATAAATTCATTTTCATGTACATAGGACAGACAATCGTATGAGTGTAGACTGATGATTCTGGTAGAGCCATCATCCCTTTGATTGGATGATTATCTGTGCAGCAATGATGTACATTTGATGTCTTTATTTTCCTGAATATATATCACAGCCTGGATGGATGAAACTAGATCTGGGGTCTTTAGTCTCGTTTGATCTTCACTCAAAGTACAAGTCGATCCATGTGAGAGATGTTCTGGAGTCAACCTCTGATGATCATGTTGAAAGCACACCGTCGACTAGTGAAAGTGAAGCCCCTGGAAAAAAAGGAAAGTGCAAATTTCCTTGTAAGCTGTGTGAAGGCGATCACGCCGTCCACCATTGTCCCTTCTTAGATGAGGCCAAAAGAGTTTTGGACGATCGTCCGGTTTCACCGTTACGACTTCCTCCTGGATATAAGAAACTCTTGCCAAGTCCGTCACTAGTTGAAAATCCGGTTGGCCCACCCAGGTGGTCGTACGAAGCATCTATCATTGAAGATAAACCATCTGAACCCATACCAGAAAAAATTCAAAAGGTCGAGGAGGTAGTTGACCCGGTCTTGCCTTCAGAGGTTCCATCTTCAGATGATACAATCACCGAAGAGAACAAGGATGAAACCGTCCAAATTCTTTTCGTAAACACAAACTCCGATGAACATGGGGGAAATTTACCCGTTCCTTTACCACAGGAAGGAAGTTCGTCAGAGTCGTACCCGGCTGTCTATTCGGTCCCACCTCTAAGAAAACTAGTTGTTTCCTTCGACTGGAATTAGCTAGGTAGACCCCGCTTACCGGCTAGTGTACCATTCTGAATCATTGCTCAAGTATATAGAATGGTTATGGCTGGTACCATCATAGATGAAGGGGCTTCTGTGAGTATCCTTTCCTCGACTGCTTGGAAAGCGCTTGGTTCACCATCGCTTTTGCCTGAGATGAGAAATCTAATAGGCTTTGACAAAGGAACTAGTCGACCGTTAGGGATCCTTCCCAATGTGCCCATAACGTTGAGAGGGAAAACCGTTCACATGAACGTAATGGTAGTCCAAAGACCCCTGGATTATAATCTACTCCTTAGACGAGACTATATTTATTGCATGGGAGCCATTGTCTCATCACTCTTTAGAGTAATGTGTTTTCCGCACGAAGGAAGAGTGGTCAAGCTCATAGACCAGCTTTCATTCCCCGGTTCACACATAGAAAATAGTCATATACCATCCCTGAATGGTCTTTTCATGCAAGGAATGTCTCATCAATCTCCAGTCCGTCCGCCTGATGAGTGCGAGTAATTCGGGGGACATGACTGAAACCCAGGGGGCATGCACCCTGGTCTGCTTCGGCAGGAAAACTTCAAGTATAGGATAGGTTTCCGCGAGAGATATATGACTAGTCTAACACTCCCATCCGTGAGTGGAAAAGAGGGTTGGACTGGAACAAGATTCTCTTGTCAAAGTTATGTGAGTGGAGGCGTCTGCGCCATTCACCTTTGTCTATTTCAGTAGGCATCGCCGAAGAAGATTTTGTTTGCGGTGCAGATAAAACAATCTTTGGTAACCTGAAAGAGGTAAACCTTTCCGATAAAACAAATGTTTTGTCGGTAGATTGAGAGGTGACCTTGAAACTCTATTTTATACCTGGGGGCATGCAAACCTTTTGGCGTGCAAGCGAAGAGCGACCATTTATTTTTTTAAATTTGTAGGTCCTCTAACCCTTTAAACTCGTAGGATTGGTCATTTCCTAACTTGCATAAAGAAAGGATGTGGGGCAAAGATTTGAAAAATTGCTATTTTTATATATGAGACATCCTTATTATACGACTAGATTTATCGAGCAGTTTTAGCGCGGACTTCATGCTCATTAAAAAATAAACATAAGCAATGAGCAAATGTTTCCCCCAGCGTTTAAGCTCAATAAAAAATGAACAAATTTCTGGTAAATAACCGTCGTGAATGTGGTACTTCAACCTATAAAGCCTTGGTCGTGTTCTCATCATCACCTCCACTCTGTATTGGCCGATCATTCACCTCCATTTGATTGTTTACCACTTTTGAGGAACAGCTGCGAAGAGTGATCCTATTAGCCATACTTGTAACACTGCCGTGATTGGGAAATTCCAAACCTTACCTGGAATCAGGTGCTACCCAAATTTATCACTCGTTCCTCAAAGACGAGTATCCTTTAAGCTCTTTTCAACTGACTCGTAAAATATGAAAAGATTGCCGAGCTATTGGCCTCTCCAGCTCGTTAAAGGGACCAGAAGTGCTATCCCTCCTTTAGATTTTAATCTTTCTGGACCTGAGGGATTATTACACAAAAAGATCGAGCGCTTGTTTTATTCGGCTCATTAAAAGTATCGAAAATTCATCCCTTCTGTATTGTTTTATACTTTTTCGGACTTAAGGGATTAGATGACAAAAAATGATTTTTGGAGTTTCCTTTACGTCCCTTTTCAGACTCTCTAAAATTGAAAAGGACCGAGTTATCTTTGTCGTTAAACTTGTTAAAACCTAATAGCGACAAACTTGTCCATAGTAGACAAGAACGAGTTTCACTATCGCTAGGCTCGTTAAAACATAGCGATGGGTTTGCCCAAAGGGAAAATTATAGAACAAGCATATGTTATCCTCCTCAAGCTTGACAAAAATAAAGAGGTACTCGTCAGCAATGACTGGGGAAAAATTGGGAAGAAAACTTGAAGAAACTTTGTTGGTAGCAAGTCGCTCTTGAACATGAAACTTTCACTCCGCATCCAAGTCGGGTTGGGTTGTTTCATTCACCGGTCACATCACCATCATCACATCACACCATCCACATTTGCGGTTAATGTTATCAATCCATCATGTCAGTGTCGACGATATGTTCAAGAGAAGTCACTCGGAGAATTCGCCTGTGTCTCACCCGCTGCAATACATTTACACTCCATTCTTTCATGACCGCCACCCTGAACCTTATATCACCAGACTGTTTTCATCTCCATTAAAATCATTTGCTCCGTTCCGTGTCACTGATGTGGGATTCATTAAGGCCCTCCTATGACGGATCGCTTCTTGTCGACATCAGCTCATTATCCAAGAAGCCGATCTAGGGACACCCCTTTCACTACTTTGAAGCTTGCATGCCTCAATGGCAATTTTCTCACTTCCGGCGACAGGTTTACATCAATGACCTTCGACCGAAAGATTTTGCATGGTGTTCGATGCCAAGTCCTTTATTCACACCATGTGAATTGTACTGCAGTACCTTGAGGGTCATTATCATTATCGGTGATTCCTCTCGTACCTATTAATAGCTTACATCATTGGCTGGTAATCAGACGATGTCTTTCCATGTTCGACTCCAGAACATCTCTTACATGGATGGACTTGTACTTTGAGTGAAGATCGGAAGAGATTGAAGACCCCGGATCTAGTTTCATCCATCCGAGCTGCGATATATATTCAAGAAAATAAAGACATCAAATGTACATCGTTGCTGCACAGATAATCATCCAATCAAAGGGATGATGGCGCTACAAGAATCATCAGTCTACACTCAAACGATTGTCTGTCCTATGTACATGAAAATGAATTTATAAAGCTGAGCATGGGAATGCCCACCTCAGCTAGATCATGAAAATATTATGAAGATAATGTATTGTATTGTATCTTATTACAGGTCTCCTCCCAGCTTGAAGGAACTTCGGATCCTCATGATAAAGCATTTCACTCGACATCAAAAAATATTAACGACCTCATGCTTTAGGGGGCAAATATTATAGAAATTTTTGGGCACTGCAACCCCAAGCATAAAATGTCCATAAACCAAGGGCTCCTAAGTCCCTAAAAGTGTTGTTCCAACCCCTAAAGGAACAAGGTCAACTGATTACAGCTTCTCCCAGAAGTTCTCCATGAAAAACTACTCAGAACTGGTCAAAACAGGATCATTTCACCTGCTCCATAGGCAAAGTGCGTTGCATCTCACCTAAGTACACTCAGTGGGTGCGTTTCATTTCAAAAATCCCTTCTGTGGGGTGCGATGGGCGAGAAGAGAAAAATGGCAGTGTCAATCTGCGAGGTGGAGAAGCATGGAATCTTCGAGAAACTTCTCCTGTGACACTTGCCTTTCTAAATTCGACCGGGGATGAGTAAGAGATCATCAATATCCAAGTGGAAGCAAGAACTATCAAAGGGAAGACACTAACCAAATCACAAGCTGACCCATCTCCCTTACAGATGTCTATATATGGATCCCTCATCCCAGAGATCCAGAGGCTGGAATTTTGCATCTTGTAAGGAATTGCTGTTGGTTTCTTGAGGCAACATCATAGCGTTGGGTGATCTAAGCTTTGCATGAGGTGAAGAAGGGCTCACTTGCTGAGAGGATGATGCTGGGTCAGAACAACTGGTTGTAACTCTCTTGGCTCTTTCTTGATTATCAATAAAGCTATTCAAGTTTTCCTCCAGGCTCTTGTGTCATTTATGTTTTATGCATTTGTATGGTCAATTTACATCTGATCCTAGATTGTTTATGATAGTAGATCCATGTTCTTGTATAGTGTTATGCTACTTTGATTCTACAGGTACTCTATGAAGCTGGTTATACAAGAAAACAAGTAGCAAAGGACTATCAGAAGAGAGAGGAATCGAGCAAGGAGCCAAGCGCAAGATAGAGGTTGGTCTCCTTTATTCTTCTCTCATCTATCTTTCATAAAGGAAAACGAAAGTAGTTTTACTTTGTTTGTTTCTAAGGTAGCTACCACACCTTAGTGGGATTAGAATCTCTGCGAAACCAGAGATTCTGGGTTCGATCCCTAGCGGAGTCACCATTTTGTTACATGGAAAAGTGTCTATACAGAACTGATAATCCCACTAAGGTGTGGTAGCTACCTTAGAAACAAACAAAGTAAAACTACTTTCGTTTTCCTTTATGAAAGATAGATGAGAGAAGAATAAAGGAGACCAACCTCTGTCTTGCGCTTGGTTCCTTGCTCGATTCCTCTCTCTTCTGATAGTCCTTTGCTACTTGCTTCCTTGTATACCCAGCTTTACAGAGTACCTGTAGGATCAAAGCAGCATAATACTATACGAGAACATAGATATATTATCATAAACAATCTAGGATCAGATGTAAATTGACCATACAAATGCATAAAACATAAATCACACAAGAGTATGGAGGAAAACTTGAATAGCTTTATTGATAATCAAGAAAGAGCCAAGAGAGTTACAACTAGTTGTTCTGACCCAGCATCATCCTCTCAGCAAGTGAGCCCTTCTTCACCTCATGCAAAGCTTGGATCACCCAACACTATGATGTTGCCCCAAGAAACCAACAGCAATTCCTTACAAGATGCAAAATTCCAGCCTTTGGATCTCTGGGATGAGGGATCCATATATAGATATCTGTAAGGGAGATGAGTCAGCTTGTGATTTGATTAGTGTCTTCCCTCTGATAGTTCTTGGTTCCACTTGGAGATTGATGATCTCTTACTCATCCTTAGTCGAATCTAGAAAGGCAAGTGTCACAGGAGAAGTTTCTGGAAGATTCCATGCTTCTCCACCTCGCGGATTGACACTGCCATTTGTCTCTTCTCGCCCATCGCACCCCATATAAGGGCTTTTTGAAATGCAACGCACCCACTAAGTGTACTTAGGTGAGATGCAACACACTTTGCCTATGGAGCAGGTGAAATGATCCTGTTTTGACCAGTTCTGAGTAGTTTTTCATGGAGAACTTCTGGGAGAAGCTGTAATGAGTTGACCTTGTTCCTTTAGGGGTTGGAACAACACTTTTAGGGACTTAGGAGCCCTTGGTTTATGGACATTTTATGCTTGGGGTTGCAGTGCCCAAAAATGTCTATAACAATTGCCCCCTAAAGCATGAGGTCGTTAATCTTTTTTGATGTCGGGTGAAATGCTTTATCATGAGGATCCACAGTTCTTTCAAGCTGGAAGGAGACCTGTAATAAGATACAATACAATACATTATCTTCATAATATTTTCATGATCTAGCTGAGTCAGGCATTCCCTTGCTCAGCTTTATAAATTCATTTTCATGTACATAGGACAAACAATCGTCTGAGTGTAGACTGATGATTCTGGTAGAGCCATCATCCCTTTGATTAGATGATTATCTTTGCAGCAACGATGTACATTTGATGTCTTTATTTTCCTGAATATATATCGCAACCCAGATGGATGAAACTAGATCCGGGGTCTTCAATCTCATTCGATCTTCACTCAAAGTACAAGTCGATCCATGTGAGAGCTGTTATGGAGTCGAACATGGAAAGACATCGCCTGATTACCAGCAAATGATGTAAGCTGTTAACAGGCGGGAGAGGAATCACCGATAATGATAATGATCCTCAAGGTACTGCAATACAATTCACATGGTGTGAATAAAGGACTTGGTGTTGAACACCACTCAAAATATTTCGGTCGAAGGTCATTGATGTAAACCTGTCGTCGGAAGTGAGAAACTTGCCATTGAGGCATGCAAGCTTTAAAGTACTGAAAGGGGTGTTCCTAGATCGACTTCTTGGATAATGAGCTGATGTCGAAAAGAAGCGATCCGTCATAGGAGGGCCTTAATGAATCCCACATCAATGACACGGAACGGAGAAAATGATTTTAATGGAGGTGAAAACGATCTGGTGATATAAGGTTCAGGGTGGCGGTCATGAAAGAATAGAGTGTAAATGTATTGCAGCGGGTGAGACACAGGTGAATTCTCTGAGTGACTTCTCTTGAACATATCGGTGACACTGACATGATGGATTGGTAGCATTAACCCCAAATGTGGATGGTGTGATGTGACCAGTGAATGAAACAACCCAACCCGACTTGGATGCGGAGTGAAAGTGTCATGTTCAAGAGCGACTTGCTACCAACAAAGTTTCTTCAAGTTTTCTTCCCAATTTTTCCCCAGTCATTGCTGACCAGTACCTCTTTATTTTTTTCAAGCTTGAGGAGGATAACATATGCTTGTTATATAATTTTCCCTTTGGGCAAACCCATCGCTATGTTTTAACGAGCCTAGCGATAGTGAAACTCGTTCTTGTCTGCTATGGACAAGTTTGTCGCTATTAGGTTTTAACGATTTTAACGACAAAGATAACTCAGTCCTTTTCAATTTTAGAGAGTCTGAAAAGGGACGTAAAGGAAACTCCAAAAATCCTTTTTCGTCATCTAATCCCTTAAGTCTGAAAAAGTATAAAATAATACATAAGGGATGAATTTTCGATACTTTTAACGAGCCGAATAAAACAAGCGCTCGATCTTTTTGTGTAATAATCCCTCAGGTCCAAAAAGATTAAAATCTAAAGGAGGGATAGCACTTCCGGTCCCTTTAACGAGCTGGAGAGGCCAATAGCTCGGCAATATTTTCATATTTTACGAGTCAGTTGAAAAGAGCTTAAAGGAGACTCATCTTTGAGGAACGAATGATAAATTTGGGTAGCAGCTGATTCCAGGTAAGGTTTGGAATTTCCCAATCATGGCAGTGTTACAAGGATGGATAACAGGATCACTCTTCGCAGCTGTTCCTCAAAAGGGGTAAACAATCAAATGGAGGTGAATGATCGGCCAATACAGAGTGGAGGTGATGATGAGAACATGACCAAGGCTTTAAAGGCTGAAGTACTACATTCACGACGGCTATTCACCAGAAATTGGTTCATTTTTTATTGAGCTTAAATGCTGGGGGAAACATTTGCTCATTGCTTATGTTTATTTTTTAACGAGCATGAAGTCCGCATTAAAACTGCTCGATGCGGGTTTATTTTTTAATGAGCTTGAACCCTGCAGTAACACTGCTCGTGGCGGGTTTATTTTTTAACGAGCTTGAACCCTGCAGTAACACTGCTCATGATAAGTTTGCATGCCCCCAGCTTAATAACACAAATCGAGGTGCATGCCCCCCAAGCTTCATTACATTCAACTCAGTGGTTGGAATGAAGGTTTACCTTTGAGATTTGGAAAGGGGATTTGTTTCATTTTTTAATGAGGTTGACACTGTAAAAGAACTATCCTCATAATCCACCGTATTTACAGTATTTGATAGAAAATAAAAAACTGAAGGATGATTAAGGTTATTGGAATAATCTTCGTTGTAATCCGGGAGATGGGAAAAATGGTGGTGATCTTCCCATGGTGCCTCTCCTAACATCATTGACTGAATGATTCCTTTGTCTGTAGAATGTACATGCGACCAAGGATTTGAAGAGGTACCATATTCCTTAGACCTATCTATCCAAACACTCGATGAGCATTGATTTAGGCTCACCACCCTTGTCGCGATCATCAACAATGTTAAAAGCATTTGATGGACGATCATACACTCCATACAGGATTTTAAGTAACTTGCAAGTTGAACTAGGGGGCAAAACAGTAGAAATTGACATTGAAGTAATCGACGGAAACCTCGATTACAACATCCTACTAGGAAGGCCCTGGATATATGCCATGGCCGCAGTTGTGTCGACCTACTTCAGGAAGATTGCATTTCCCTTTCAAGGAGGAATTACAATCATCAACCAACAAACATTTCTCCTCAATAGTTCATAAGTTACGGGAAGCATTCCAATGATCCATGGAAGCAATCATTCGCTTCAAAATATCGGAGTAGGTCTCCTAAAAGACCCTGCCTTAATGGGTACTTTTTCCCTACCGCCTCCGAGTAATCTGGCGGAAGTGGCCACAGTGGAAACCTGCAATATGAAATCTTCATATCTAATGGATTTGGAAGATTCCTAAACATTTTGTCAGCATGGATCATTGCCAGTTTAGAAATATTGTTGAGACATTCCAAGGCGTATTGCATATAAGATCGGTTGGCCACATGAAGAGCCACACCACCAGCCATCCTACCAAAAGTAAACAGAATGGTCCTCAAAGACCTATCAGTGACATCTCGGATGATGATCTTGTCGTCTTTACTCGGCTGAGATCCCTCTCTGCAGTACTTGCGAACATAATCTCTGACAGATTGACCTCCACGGGCCGAACCTGATAGAGAGATGGGGGCACCCCGCCTCGATAAGCTGGTCAAAAAATAGATGTCCACTACATTCAAGGGGATGGATTTTCCCCTAATCTGGAACATCTGGCTGGTAGGATCCCAAGCATCAAGCAAATACTGCCGTAAATTGATTTGTTGTCTCATGCTAGAAATGCAAAAAAACTTCAACAGGCCAGAGTTCCGTAATGCATTTACTGTAACTGGATCATGTAAGGCAAGCATGTCATCTTCTTCATGCTCACATTCTCGCCATGTAATGGTCATCTTGCTCCAATGAATCTATGAAAACAAGCAAGAGAAGAGTTAGATCCTGATTTGGTGAGAAACAAGCAAAAATTTCTATTGAAAACTGTGCATAAATTTCCTTCCTTGCGCTCATCGCACCTACAGTAGTGTTCTGGGTGCATTGCATGTCAATTGGCCAGTGGACAGGCTAACATCCAATGCACCTTTCGATGCATAAAGGGTGCGATGGAGTCAGGGCGAGTTTTTCAAGCCCCAGAGGCTCAGAAAAACCAGAAATCAGGCTCAGAATGCAAAATGGAAAGGATGAAATGAAAGAGATCAGGTTTAGATCCTACCTGGTCCGGACGGCACCGAAAATCGTCCACAAAATCTCCTGGAATCAGCTGATGAAAATCAAGGGGGAAAAGCACCTCCAAAGCTCCAACAAGCCAAAGTTCAAATGAAATGGTAAAATGAGAGGTAAAAGCACTTTTAAATTACTTTTACGTAATTCGAATAAAATATTAGTGTCTTAACTCATTTTTCAAACATATATTGTTCATTTCTAACTAGTTTGATGAAGCAATTAAACATGCAGTGTAATCTTTGAAAGAACAAAGCTATTAATTGTAAAGTCAAAAAATGACTGTCACATCGAGCAGTCTTAACGCGGACTTCATGCTCGTTAAAAAATAAACATAAGCAATGAGAAAATGTTTCCCCCAGCGTTTAAGCTTAATAAAAAATGAACCAATTTCTGGTAAATAATCGTCGTGAATGTAGTACTTCAGCCTTTAAAGCCTTGGTCGTGTTCTCATCATCACCTCCACTTTGTATTGGCCGATCATTCACCTCCATTTGATTGTTTACCCCTTTTGAGGAACAATTGTGAAGAGTGATCCTGTTAGCCATCCTTGTAACACTGTCGTGATTGGGAAATTCCAAACCTTACCTGGAATCAGCTGCTACCCAAATTTATCACGCGTTCCTCAAAGACGAGTCTCCTTTAAGCTCTTTTCAACTGACTCGTAAAATATGAAAAGATTGCCGAGCTATTGGCCTCTCCAGCTCGTTAAAGGGACCAAAAGTGTTATCCCTCCTTTAGATTTTAATCTTTTTGGACCTGAGGGATTATTACACAAAAAGATCAGGCGCTTGTTTTATTCGGCTCGTTAATAGTATCGAAAATTCATCCCTTCTGTATTGTTTTATACTTTTTCGGACTTAAGGGATTAGATGACGAAAAAGGATTTTTTGGAGTTTCCTTTACGTCCCTTTCCAGACTCTCTAAAATTGAAAAGGACTGAGTTATGTTTGTCGTTAAACTCGTTAAAACCTAATAGCGACAAACTTGTCCATAGCAGACAAGAACGAGTTTCACTATCGCTAGGCTCGTTAAAACATAGCGATGGGTTTGCCCGAAGGGAAAATTATAGAACAAGCATATGTCATCCTCCTCAAGCTTGACAAAAATAAAGAGGTACTAGTCAGCAATGACTGGGGAAAAATTGGGAAGAAAACTTGAAGAAACTTTGTTGGTAGCAAGTCGCTCTTGAACATGACACTTTCACTCCGCATCCAAGTTGGGTTGGGTTGTTTCATTCACCGGTCACATCACCATGGTCACATCACACCATCCACATTTGGGATTAATGCTACCAATCCATCATGTCAGTGTCGCCGATATGTTCAAGAGAAGTCACTCAGAGAATTCACCTGTGTCTCACCCGCTGCAATACATTTACACTCCATTCTTTCATGACCACCACCCTGAACCTTATATCACCAGACCGTTTTCATCTCCATTAAAATCATTTGCTCTGTTCCATGTCATTGATGTGGGATTCGTTAAGGCCCTCCTATGACGGATCTCTTCTTGTCGACATCAGCTCATTATCCAAGAAGTCGATCTAGGGACAACCCTTTCAGTACTTTGAAGCTTGCATGCCTCAATGGCAAGTTTCTCACTTCCGTCGACAGGCTTACATCAATGACCTTCGACTGAAAGATTTTGCGTGGTGTTCGATGCCAAGTCCTTTATTCACACCACGTGAATTGTACTACAGTACCTTGAGGGTCATTATCATTATCGGTGATTCCTCTCGCGCCTGTTAACAGCTTACATCATTGGCTGGTAATCAGGCGATGTCTTTCCATGTTCGACTCCAGAACATCTTTCACATGGATCGACTTGTACTTTGAGTGAAGATCGAACGAGACTGAAGACCCCAGATCTAGTTTCATCCATCCGGGCTGCGATATATATTTACAAAAATAAAGACATCAAATGTACATCATTTTTGCACAGATAATCATCCAACCAAAGGGATGATGGCTCTACCAGAATCATCAGTCTACACTCAGACGATTATCTGTCCTATGTACATGAAAATGAATTTATAAAGCTGAGCATGGGAATGCCCACCTCAACTAGATCATGAAAATATTATGAAGATAATGTATTGTATTGTATCTTATTATAGGTCTCCTTCCAGCTTGAAAGAACTTCAGATCCTCATGATAAAGCATTTCACCCGACATCAAAAAGATTAACGACCTCATTCTTTAGGGGGGAACTGTTATAGACATTTTTGGGCACTAACACCCCAAGCATAAAATGTCCATAAACCAAGGGCTCCTAAGTCCCTAAAAGTGTTGTTCCAACCCCTAAAGGAACAAGGTCAACTGATTACATCTTCTCCCAGAAGTTCTCCATGAAAAACTACTCAGAATTGGTCAAAACATGATCATTTCACCTGCTCCATAGGCAAAGTGCGTTGCATCTCACCTAAGTACACTTAGTGGGTGCGTTTCATTTCAAAAATCCCTTCTATGGGGTGCGATGGGCGAGAAGAGACAAATGGCAGTGTCAATCCACGAGGTGGAGAGGCATGGAATCTTCCAGAAACTTCTCCTGTGACACTTACCTCTCTGAATTAGACCAAGGATGTGTAAGAGATCAGCAATCTCCAAGTGGAAGCAAGAACTATCATAGGGAAGACACTAATCAAATCACAAGCTGACTCATCTCCCTTACAGACATTTATATATGGATCCCTCATCCCAGGGATCCAGAGGCTGGAATTTTGCATCTTGTAAGGAATTGTTGTTGGTTTCTTGAGGCAACATCATAGTGTTGGGTGATCTAAACTTTGCATGAGGTGAAGAAGGGCTCACTTGCTGAGAGGATAATGCTGGGTCAGAACAACTGGTTGTAACTCTCTTGGCTCTTTCTTGATTATCAATAAAGCTATTCAAGTTTTCCTCCATATTCTTGTGTCATTTATGTTTTATGCATTTGTATGGTCAATTTACATCTGATCCTAGATTGTTTATGATAGTAGATCCATGTTCTTGTATAGTGTTATGCTCATTTGATTCTATAGGTACTCTGTGAAGCTGGGTATACAAGAAAACAAGTAGCAAATGACTATCAGAAGAGAGAGGAATCGAGCAAGGAGCCAAGCGCAAGACAGAGGTTGGTCTCCTTTATTCTTCTCTCATCTATCTTTCATAAAGGGAAACGAAAGTATTTTTACTTTGTTTGTTTCTAAGGTAGCTACCACGCCTTAGTGGGATTAGCAGTTCTACATAGACACTTTTCCCTGTAACAAGCGGTTTCAACCGAGTCCTACCGAATGCCACACAATGGTTGCCACACATTCGATGGAAGAGAGAGAAAACTGCTCACATCGGATTGATAAACATCATGTTACTTATCCGCCTGATATGGATGATGACCGTAGGATCTAGAGGCTCTAGATCAATGGCGGAGATGCGTTCCAATGGATGATCGGATTTGACGAGGTTAACAAGTAGAGTTGTATAAGATTTGAAGTTTGATGTGGACGATGTGTTGGTAGAAGGTCTTATTCACGGGCATTCTTGGAGTTAACGGAATAAATGGCCATGTCCAAGAGAATTGACACTTATTTCGTTATGAAATAGGTGGCCACCTCCCTTTGCAGCATTATACAGTGATGATTACACAGAACATAAGGATTTAGAGAGACAGAGGTAGGGGAACCAGAAAGCTAGGAAGTGGAAATGAACAGTCAAAAAGAAGATTGGCTTTAAAGCCACAAGCTGATAGAAAGAGCAGCAAGGAAGCAGTAGGTTAGAAGCAGAAAGCTAAGAGCAGAGAGAAGAAGGTGAGCTGACTTGTAGAAGCAAAGGCAGCATCAAGCCAGACAGAAACAGAGAGAGTCAGAGAGTCTATGTACTCCAGAGAAGGCTTGAGAGGTTGAAATGCACTCCTCTGCAATGCCTATCAAGTATGAGTCTCAGATTGGGCTCATACTACTGTGACCAATAGAGGTCAAGAGTTCAGTGAGAAGAGTCTGTGTACTCCAGAGACTTGGGGAATCCAAGTACAGTCTTACTTATTTGTATCTGCTGTGTGAGACTTGAATTGAGCTTACTATTGTAAAAAATCTGCTTTGAAAACATAATAGAGAGGCCACCACTGAAGGCTAGACCGGGAGACGTAGCCCAGGAGCATTGGGTGAACTCCTTATTAAACTTGTGTGTTTATATGTTTGCATTTTATTTTTTCTTTAACTGCTTCAGTGCCTTTTTATTGCACAATATTATCTATCCGTTGCATAAAATAACATAGGCACATTCATGCACATGAGTCTATAATACCTTATTGTTTGTCTTAGATCACTTTCAGATCAAGTGGTATCAGAGCTCTAGGTTGCTAAGGTTAGACAAGCTTGTGCTGGATTTTGTTGTTGAATGCTAACTAGGACAAAGATCAAATTAGGAGAAGGAGAATTGGTTGAAGCTAACCTAGAAATTGGAAGAGTCTATCCTAAGAGGAAAATGGCAGAAGAAAGTCCCTTGGAATCAGACTCCCAGTTCATGGATAGTTTCATGACCATGAGAGCCATGGTAGAAGAAATTTATAGAGAATTTAAGAAAGGTAGAGATGAAGATTCATCAAACTCCAAACAAGATAAAGGAGCAAAAGAATCTCTCCTCCATGACCATTCTAAAGGCAAGGGGAAGGAAGAAAAGATTCCCACACTTCCTAATAGCCCTAAAAATAAAAAGAAAACATCCTTGATTAAATTAGACATTAAATTTGATTTGTCGATATATGATGGAGAGTTTAATGTAGAGAAATTGGATAATTGGATTAGATAGATTGATGTGTATTGCAGAGTGTAGAGCATCGATTCAGACAAAAGTCAGATTCAGCTGGCCAGCCTATGCCTTGGAGGCACTGCCTTGGTATGGTGGAAAGGTAGAACATAAGCTAACATGAAGAAGCATGGTAAAATTATTTCTGTCTGGAGTGAATTTGTTTCTACTATTAAAAAATAGTTCTATCCACTAGCTTATATGCAGCAAGCCATGATGAGTTGGCAAACTCTTCGACAATTAAAAGGGCAAAGTGTACAAGGCTACACGCAAGAATTTAGAAAAGAAGCTTTGATTCTAGGAATTTATTTAGACTCACCTGAAACTCTGCTGAATTATATAGGTGGTCTACATAACTATTTAAAGCACACCATTCTCATGTTTAATCCCACTAGCATAGATGAGGTATCTATTCAGGCTACACATCTAGAGGGTAGAGGCAAGAATGTGAACCCAGAAATTGGGGGATCATCAAAACCCACTGCAAGTAAGAACAAGGAAAAGAGAAAGCAAAAATGGAAAGAGAGGAAGACAAATGGTGTACAAAAGTCCAAGCCTTCATGCACTCACTGCAAGAAGGATGGGCATGATGATGAACATTGTTGGATTCTGCATTTGGAGTTGAGGCCCAAGAAGTACGATGGAAAAAATAAGAAGATTGCTACAGCTATTCAAAAGGATTTGGGGTTAGAATCAAGAGATGAAACAACAATTACAGCCATAGGTATAAAAGTTAAAAATTCTGAAGCATCTACTAGTAATTCTACACAATCTACCGATAATGAAGAAAATGAGAGGAAAAGACATGAGGCTTTTTATATTAGAGTTATTTCTACGCATCAAAAGATTGATACTTTGTTTGATAGTGGCTCACAAGTAAATTTAATTTCTGAAGTAATTGTGAAGAAGATGGGATTACTAACAACACCTCACAAGAAGCCATATCCAGTTGGTTATGTGATAACGCAAAGCTACAAGTGACTAGACAATGTAAACTTAGGTTTTCTTTTGGGTCAGCACTTGTAGATGAGGTTGAGTTAGATATAGTTCCTTTGGATATATGTGGAATTGTTTTAGGAAGTCCTTACTTGTATGATAGAAAATCTATTTTCTATAGATCTGAAAACAAGTATCAACTAGTTAAAGATGGAATCTAATATATTGTAAGAGCTCATAAACTCAAGAATAATTATACTCTCATAAACTCAGGGCAGATGAAAAGAATTGTAAATTCATGCAAACAATGTTTACTGATGATTGTAAAGGAAAAGAAACCTGATAAAACCAATGTATTTGAGGGCTATAATGCTAAACAACAAGCTGATTTAGAAAAAGTCGTTTCAAAATATGATATACTATTTCAAGAACCTAAAGATCTGCCACCCAAAAAGGAAATAGTACATGATATTAATTTGCAGCAAGATGCTCCATTGCCTAACATCAGAATGTACAGGTTGTCCACTTTAAAGAACGCAGAAATCAAGAAGCAAGTACATGAGCTACTCAAGAAAGGGTTCATAAGACCTAGCACATCACCATGTGGGTCTCCAATTGTCTTTGTGAGAAAGAAAGATGGATCATGGAGAATGTGCATTGATTACCGAGCACTGAATAAGATAGCAATCAAAAATCGTTATCCCCTTCCTCGCATAGATGATCTATTAGATCAGTTGAAAGAAGTTGTTTACTTTTCTAAGTTGGACTTGCATAGTGGCTATCATCAGGCCAGAGTTGCAGAGAAAGATCCATGGAAGACTGCTTTCAAAACAAAGTAGGGATTGTATGAGTGGTTAGTTATGCCTTTTGGCTTAACTAATGCTCCTGCTACTTTCATGAGAGTAATGAATGATGTACTCAGACCTTTTTGTTACCCAAAATATTGTCACCATGACATTCTGCAGTTAGTGTGAGTCTATCACCACTCATACTGTCCTCCTTTGCAAGTCTTAAACCTCAGTTCTTCATGTCAAGCCTTAAAAATGAGAGAAAGTCCTTGAAAATCTCTAAAAGTCTAGTTCCGCACTTTCTCTTAGCATTACCTTCGGTCCCACACTCCCTGGTCATGTCCCCTGCGGACCTGCCCGCTCTGTCTCTAAAGGAAAGGGTGCGAACCCCTGTAAAAGTAAAAAAGGCGCAAGTTTATTATTAAAAACTCACTTTGGGTTAATTTTGGATGCTTCTAGAAGGAATCTTGAGGTGGCAAGTTTGCTCCTAGGTGGTTCATGCATCCCATAACTAAAGGAGCAAACCCCTTCATGTGAGGAGCTTATCCCTTTGAAGGAGGACTCTATCCCTTTGAAAGTGGACTTGGTAACTTCCTTTCTCTGCACTATAAAATGAGGCATTGGGCTAGTTGCTAGGAAGGTTGAAAGTTGAATATTTTTTAGGATAAATGTTGTTGGAATTTAGACTTCCTAATTGAGCTTGAGAGGAGAGATTACATACCTTTTGATCTCTTTGGGAAGAGAGTGAAGCTTGTCAAAGTAGAGGAGATTCTTGTTGGACCCTGGGAGGAACTTGTACAGCATCAAGGCACCAAGGTTGTAAAGTTCTTCTTTGATTAAAGTTAATACAATCAGATTCATTTTTCTCAATAAATTGTCTTCTATGGTTTATTTCATGAATTCCTTGATCGTCATGATAAATATGGTTTATTATATTGGCTATGCAGGTGTTATTTGATGTGTGCCTGTTTGTGTTTGCAAGTTCTTTAAAAGGGAGCTCATTTGGACGAACAGAGCGTGGCTTCCACAAACTAGCACTGGACTTGAGGTAGGGTCTAAAACATCTATTGGCTTTTATTTATAAATCACAATATTTAGAGAAAGATAGAATTTTTTTGTCTTGCTTGTCACTAGATATCCATAGATACTAGGGAGATCGGTCTTATCCGCAAGAATGATTTATCCGCCCGACAAAATGGCGACTCCACTGGGGACTTGAAGTTTGGTTTTTTCCTTTGCTTTTACTTTGACTTGAGAAACTTTTTCTCTGTTTCTGGTTTTTGCTTGATGTGTGTGTGATTGGGTAATTTCTTTAGATTTTGAATTTTTTTGTTTTTCACGCTTTTGAAAGAGGACCACACGTTCTGGTTGTAACACAGTGCGGACTTCCCCACATTGTTGCTTTACTACACAAAGCGGTACCGCACCTGGTTATATTGGGAGCCTGCGGACCCTGTCAAATTTTGAAAAACTTAAAATTTTTTCATTCAGTTAAGCTTAGGGTTTGTTTATGTGTTTTAGCCTCTGCCCAGATCTACATGTGTCTTGTCAGAAACTTTTTGTAGGTGAATTCCATTGGCATTTTGGTTTTAGGTGAATTTCTAGAAGTTTTGTGTGCCTGGCTTGATTTTAGTTTGGTCTTTGTAGTAACTCAGAGCTTAGAAGCCTTAGAAACCTCAAATCACCCTGGTTTTTGCTGGTCTTCTTTATGAGTCTGACTGATTTGTAAAATCTGCCTTTGGTGAGGAATACATCTCATTTTTCTCTTTGCAAAGCTTTGAAAGAACTTGTTTTGAGAGTTTTGAATTTCATTTTTAAAAAAAGAAAACATAAGCTGGTTGTTTTTTGATTAATTTGTTATTCTGAAAAAATTAGTCCTTAGTTTGTTGATAACTAAGTAAAACATCCTCGAAAAGAAATTTGGTAAGCTTTTACGTCAATTAGATTTTTAGAAGTTATAGATCTCAAGATTAGATTTTTAATAGTTTTGAGTGTGTTCTAGAAATTAAAAAAAAAAATCTCTTTCAGAAAAGTTTGTTTTTGTAGTGTTTGAGTGTTGAAAAGAAAGGGATATTTTTCGTGAGCACAATTAGTAGTCTCGTTTTTGAGTTTATTGAAAAAGACAAAAAAAATTTTATTTTTATTTGTTTGTTAAGGAAAGATTTGTTTTTCAAGCAATTGCATTCTCAACTCTTTCTTTAGCTAGAACTTCATTGAAGAAAAAGGATTGTTTATCATCTTAGGTGCATTTTTAGTGTTTTGGAGTCGAGTCTTCACACCATAAATTTTCATCTCCACACCTTTTGACTTAAGAAACAACCATAAAAATAACGCTTAAAGTAAAATCTATCTAGCAATATTTTTATTTATAGGGCTCTTTATCACCAACATAGCTTATGCTAGTATCTTGGAGTAGGGAGTAATTAACTCTCCAAGATAGTAAAACAAACAAGTAGCTATATCTTGCGGTAGGAGATAAATTCCAATTGTTACATCTATGCTCTGAGAAGCTTCTCTTATAGGAGTCAAGCACGAGATCATATCCGAACCAGTGGGGTAATCAATCCTTCCTCATTGGGAACGATAGAAGATATACACGTATTAAAAATGGTAAGCTTCGGATTAACCATTGTCGAGGAGCCTGGGGTCACTTGTTGGTAAACCTTGGATTATGTCAAGGAGCCTTCAAGGGGATTGAGCTTTGCTACTCTGCCCTTGCGTGTGTATCAGATCACAGACTGTTCCCCCAGGTATATTTGTTTTTGTTGGTAACCATAGTGACCATAATCTATATGATTCTTTCCTAAGGTGACGGTGGAGGGAAGATCCCACTGTACCTGGAGTAGACGTCGACTAGACTCACTTGGACTCTCTAGGGGGTTCTCTTCACTCGAGACGGTTTAGTGGAGAAACTTGTGCCAGTCTATTTCATTAAGCAGGTTGTCGAGGTAACTGTTCCAACTGCCATTTCTGTATTGAATTCTGCGACATTGGATTTCATCACCAACTAGTTTTTTCGGTACGGAAAGTTACTATCTATGTGTGGTTTGACCTCCTAGATTCTTTAGGCATGTGATTTAAATTGTTTGGTTCTTTAGAGACTGTTGTGGAGGTAAATCCTCTCTGCGGACAGAGACGATCCCTACTAGCCCAGACTGGGTCTAGCAACAATCAAACAATGCTATCACACAAGTTCCTAATTGCAAATTAAAAGTGGATGATGAGAACCTACTTGGATTCCAACGCTAGTATTCGTAGAAGAGACGTCGCTCTCGTTCCTTTGCCTCGGCCAGTCACGACCCCCACGATCTCCGTGATTAGACACCTACACATGCAAAGAACAACACAAATACAAGCATAAAATCCAATAGATGCAATTATATATCAGTAAAAAAAGATATAACTCAACATCAATCATTACAAAGGACAATGAGAGTGGAACCATAATGATAGTCATCTATTATTGATAAATAACAAAGAAGAATACAACCATAGTTCTGACGTCAAATCCTCCTTTGGTTGGGTAGTCAGCTACACAAGTCTTACAAAGCTTGTTGAGATGGGAAACAAGCCTCTCTCTCTTAGGTGACAAGAATCTCCTCACTTAGATTTAGCCTTATGGGTGCAAAGAAGGTTCTTGCAGCTTCAAACTCTTGAACTCCTAGTATTGTCTATCACTATGCTGGAACTGGAACTAGCTTGCTCAAGGCAAAAGAACAAGCCTTTATAGATAGAGGGGAAGGAGATAAGATCAATCACAACATCCATGGGATTGGCTTTATCACTTAGAAGCTTCCATGAAAGGTGGAAAACCACTTCCCTTCTATGGAGATTCGAAGCCAAACCATCCTAACTCAACACGGATTCAGTTGGTGAATGGGTTAAGGAGAACCTTCGAAAGTTTGTTTGTTTAAAACTTTACCCAACTGGGTTGGCGCGAGTGCGACTCTAAGACAGAGTGCCAATGGCGCGCCCTCTTGAGAGGATTTCCCCCATTGGCACGAGCAGTACACCGTGGACCTGCGCTAATGCAAAAAGAGCTGTTTTCATGGGTATTTTGCAGGAGATGTCTTCAGGGCATATGAAGCTCATACTTAGAGGAATATGATGCAAGTGGTTTCAGGTCATGTCACTTCTCACAGGTCCCGGAATGAGTCCTCCAGTGTGCGGGTGAGGGATAACAGGGACGGTGACAAACGGTGACAAATTGTTGTGTAACAGATGCCCCCTAAAGCATGAGGCCCGAGGGAAAGAGAGGGGTGAAATGCTTTACAAGAACATGCGTAACTGAACCACGGCCGCCGGAGAACCTGCATAAAGAAGTACAACTGATATCTCAAGTACATGATATATGTGGTATGGGCACAACCATCCGTAACAGAGTATACAAGAATCTAGATCCAAGGTATGGGCGTAGCCATCCAGAGAGGATCGATAAATAGACTCAGGCATGGTCGCAGCCATCCAGTGAATGATTCGTGTAATGAACATAATAAGCCACAAATCGCAACCTGGATTCCAACAAACAAAATCCAGGGTCTTGTGCTCCATCTCGACCTGAACAGAGTACAAGTTCAAGCATGTGAATACATGAGTTGGAGTTGAACATGCATGAACATCGTTTGATTACCAACCAATAGTGAAAACTGTTAACAGACGCAAGAGGTACCACCAATAATGACAATGGCCCTCAAGGTACTATAGGTACAATCTACGGCGTGCGAATGAGTGAGCTGGCGTCGAACACCCGTAGAATCATTCGATCAGAGGCCAATGATGAAAACCTCTCGTCGAACACGAAGAACCTGCCATTGAGGCATGCAGGATCCAAGGCACCGGAAGGGATTCTCTAGATCAGCTTCTTGGATAATGAGCTGAAGTCGACAGGAAGTGACCTTGATCAAAGGTGGGCCATAGTGTTTCCCACATCATTGACACGAGACAGAGGAAGAATGTTGTGGTGAATCAGAATTATGTGAGGTATCAGAGGAGGGTTGTAATTCTGCAGAGGTCAACTTCTCTTGAACATATCGGCGGCACGGCAGTGGACTTGGTAGTATTTGACATCAAATGAGCAGAGGTCATGGCGACAAGGCAATGAGCAGATGAGAGGTCAAATAGGATCACCCAAACCCACGGGGGCACGTGTAAAAACAAAATGAGATGTCCCCACCCAGACACGAATGTAGACAAGTGCCATGTTCAAGAGCGACATACTGCCAACACGACAATAATTATGGTTCCATTTTCCCCACCATTTCTAGCGAGTACCCAGTTATTTTTAACAAGCTGTTGAGGGCCCCGAAATCGGGTCAACAACAAGGGGATACCCACCCGGTCGGGAACCTGGTTGGCGGCTCCTTGCCCGTTTGGAGTAGCGGGTCCGACTGGGGGTAATGGGACCAGTTTCCCAATGTGAGGGGTGTGTGTGTGTGTAGAGTTTGATGGTATTGATCTAGGGGTATTTTAAGCTAATTTAATTCTAACTTCTAAACTAGCTCTATGCTATTGTAATCTAATGAAAAACAATACATCTAATCTACGCTAACCCGGGGTATTTTTCTTCTATTATGCGATATAAAAAGATTTCGAACAATAGCTGGTAATAAAGATCATTCAGCTATCATAAGAATAGAAATCCATTAAGATAAACCATTCTGCATAAAAAGTTAGGCAAAACAGTTGTGAACAGCATATCGCATAATTAGTTATTCATATGTCAAGCACAAATAAATGACTCCACCGTACAGAAGTTGCAAATGGTAATACACACATTCATACATTAACATATAAAGAACTCAGCTGCATATCACTTTAGGAATATAAGCAGAAATTAGTCAAGAGATAAAAGTACCATTTATGACTAATTTCACTAATAAACTTCAAGCAATAACGATTTATTTCTACTTGTTCTAATATCTGCTAAGAGTACAGAAGTGCAACATCAGTAACAGACATTAAAATGCAAACATAAATAAATCTCGATCCATCCATTCATCAAAAACCCCCTCCGAGGGTGCAAAAGTGCATGTTCTGAGGACAAGTTTTTTGACAGATTTCCGGACCCCTCTCCAAATGCCATGAGAAGGGTTAAATACTACTAACTAATTAATCTTAATTACACAAATTTAGGGAACGGCTTCAAATGACTGCCCTTTTACTAAAAGCAAATTTATTTCTAAAATCAAATCTAATTTCTAACCATTTCTGTATCTGCTCCTTAGTGCTGTAAGCAATGCGCTGTTCGTCGTGAAAGAGTCGGCTGGTTGTCGTTTCCTTTTGTTCGAGCTTGAAAATTAGAAATGACAAGAGTTGGCACCTCTTTCTGACAGACTAGAAGATATTTTCGAAAACCTTTCTCTAGCTGGGTGTATTCGCTGTGCGTACACTTAGTACAACCCAGGTTCCTTTCGAACTGATTTTGCTGTTGCTATTTCGGTTTTCGGTCGTGCGAATGACTCAATGAGTTAGGAGTCGCGTTGTATGGACAATCCCCTATATCGATAACTGCTTCCGTTCTTTGTTCCAGGCTTTTCTGGAGCGTCCTCCTTCTTTTGCGTTTCTCTTTTTGCTTTACCCAGTCTGAGTCTGAGCTTCAAGATCTTTTGCAAACACGTTGCTTTTGTGTGCCTTTGACTCTGAGTCTTAGATAGTCTATTTTCATCAGCGCCTGTTGGGTGATACTCTGGAATCCGCGGTCCTGCTGCATGCGGCATCCATTTGCGGAGGCATCTTCTCTCTGTTACCCCATTGGCGCTTTCCTCTTTTCCTTAGATGTTTCCTGCATATAGATTTATATCAGTTACATGTCTTGCAATTTACGCAAAGAAGAAGAGAAATGACAAAAAGATTGACATGAAAGCATTAAGTTCTAATGAATGCGTAATTCTGACACTCATCATGATTTGACTCTTCGAAAAACGCGATACAATCATTCTTGGATACTGAAGCATGCGATCATTAATTTCCCTTAAGGTGCACACTCAATTTTGGGTTTACCGTTTATGTTGGAGAATTCTCGCGATGAGTTCTTTCTGCGATTGGAATCGCAGTATCGAGGACTGCGACGTCATTAAGTGTTATAGCAAATTGCCAATATCGCAGATCGCAGTTTTGTATGATCGCAGATCGCAGATCGCAAGATCGCAAGATTTTCGCTTTATCACTCTGTGCTGCTTATGCGACATTGCGACGTGCGACGTCGCATATCGACCGTTGGCGATTCCTTAGGTTTTCCCTTTTTGAGCACTTTTAATGCACGCGATGCGATGGGTTCTCGCGTCGCTCTTTTTCAGTGTATTTATGCGCTTTGGGAAAACGCTTCTCTCTACCTTTGCGACGCGATATAGCTCTTAGGGAGTTAATACAAAAGATTTTTTCAACAAAATATTTTTTGGATTTTTGGTTAAGGGTCCCCCTTTGCTTGGTGTTATTACTAATATCAAACAAAGAGGGGGGTTGTTGGTGACCACAACAATGGCGATTCACTGTGAAGAACCAATTATCTCTGCTTTTCTATTGACCGTTCACTTCCGAAACATCAAAATTTTTATATGTCTAAATTTTGTTATGGACAGATAGAGTAGATTACCCCTCACCTTGTCAACGATACTTTGTCTCAACCTTTTTTATATCCCAATTGCTTGCTTCCTCAGGCTTTTTCTTGCATTCGCACCAGACATTACTTGTTCTTGATTAAAGATAAAATAAGGTCTTCTCTGCGTACTGGCTTAAAAGTATGCTCATTTGTCGTAGGTAGAGCCTCTGCTGCCCGCAAGCGTCCATAGCCTCGACAGGGTTACCATGTTATCCAGCAATGATCCTTTTTCCTGCTTGAGGTTACTCGCAACATTCCAGAGAAAAAAAATCCTTTTTTGACACACTTTTCCTTTTTTAATTCTCTAAAGAACAATGTCTTGGTTTGGTGGCCGAATTATGACATAGTCATTCACTTGATTTACACTTTTGCTGAACAAGCCGGCTCGTGATGAGACCTCTTGTCTTTTGATTGCAACAATCTTAAGTCGTTGCCCTGTTTTGATAGACAGTATTGGCAAAGTCAGCAAGTTATAATATCTGTGATCATGATAAGCCGGCTCGTGATGAGACCTCTTATTCTTTGAGATATAGTGTTTTCCTTGGATTGTTTCTTTGAATGCTGCAATTTCCTTTTAGCAGGGAGGAAGTCATTGTTTTTCCTTAAGAAAGCTCTGAAAGACAATAATAGAGTTTTTGAAAACAACAGTTTTGCAGAGAATACTTATTTTATTATTGATGATACCTTTCATTGTGCTGATACAAAACAATTCTTTACCAAAGGTTTCTTGTGTCAAAGTTTTTTAGAGGTTGAAACTAGCATCGTAATCAAGGTGAAGTTAACTCTATTTGTCAATAATAAAATTCAGATTTTCAAAAATTTTGATATTTGTACAAGCGAAATCAAAATCTGATAGAGAATTGGCGTGCTCTTTCATGAATCCTTTTTAAATGATCATTTACAACGGGTTTTATTCATAAAAAGAGAAAAACAAAACAAAATAAAAACTAAAAATTAAATCTATCCTACAAAAATTAGAAGAATTCTCTTCTATGGAAAATACATTTTGAGAATTTGTCCATTCACAGACAGAGAATCTCTCCTGCCTGTTAAATCCTGCAACACAAAAGTCGATGGGCCTATGACCTCTACAATCTGAAAAGGACCAAGCCACAGCTTCTGGAATTTCGTATGTTTGCCCTTTTCTTCATGAGCCTTATCCCATTTTAAAACTAAATCTCCCATCTGAAAATTTTTTCTGGTCATTATGTTTGAGTCAAAAGAGGATTTTATTAGCGCTTGGTGGTGAGCATGGGTTTTCTTAGCTTGTTCTCGTCGTTCTTCTAGTTTGTTTATTTCCATTTGTCTTAATTGTAAAGAGGAAGTAGGTACTTCATCAATGTATTGCACTAAAGACAAAGAGGGAATGACTAGGTGAGTCGGAAGAACCGCTTCTCTCCCATAAACTAAATTAAAGGGAGAAGTGCCGATAGAAGCTTTCTTTGTAATTCTATCTGCCCATAAGGCATTTACCAGCGCTTTGTGCCAATTCTTTTGGTTTTGGTCGACTGTCTTTTTAATAATCCTGATTAGGTTCTTGTTTGTTGATTCGGCCAACCCGTTACCTTGCGGATAGTAGTTGGCAGAATACTTCAGTTTGAACCCTCTTTTGAGAGCAAACTCAGTCATTGCATTTCCAGAAAAATATGATGCATTATCAAACATTAAGGTCGTTGGCAATCAAAACCTAGTGATGATAAACTGATCTATGAATTAAATAATGTTTTCAGAATTAGCTGTCTTGAGAGGAACTGCTTCTACCCATTTGGTAAAATAGTCAGTTGCCGTGAGGATATACCTATGCTGTTTAGAAGAGTGAGGAATGATCTCACCTATTATGTCCAGGCCCCATTGACTGAACGGTTGCTCAATGTTAACTGGCTGCAGTGGCATGGATGACTTCTTTTGTTTCCCTGCAGCAGTCTGGCAGACTTGGAATTTCCTTACGTAGTTGTATGAGTCTTTGAACAGCGTGGGCCAGTAATATCCTGCACGTAAGATTTTATGTGCGGTGGCTTCTCCAGCATAGTGTCCACCTGCTGGTCCATCGTGAAGTTCCTGCAAAACCTTTTCGGCTTCAGTTTTCTCAAGACATCTAAGAAGCACAGAATCGTAATTTCTTTTAAACAGAACATCATTTATGAGCTGGTATTGTTTAGCTTTCAATCTCAGGGCTCTCTTCTTGGTGTGATCCAGGTGAAATGGAGCATACCCGTTCTTAAGAAAATAAATGGTGTCAGCATATAATGATTCTGCATCGTTTAGGCTTACCTCATACGTGTGTACCTCTTCAGACGAGTTCTCAGGAATTTGCGATGCTCCAGCTAACATCTTGCAGAAGCCTTGACCTCTCACGATGTGTGCTGGCTTGATCTCAAGATCGTACTCTTGTAAGGCGGTGATCCAATTCGCTCTCTTTTCGCCCACGTCCTTCTGTATCAGGAGGTTTCTTACCGCTGGGAACGGTACTATGACTTTGGTATGGGCTTTTAGCAAGAAAGGTCTGAAATATTTGATCGCTTTGAAAACGGCATATGCCTGTTTCTCTACGTCTGAGTAATTAAGTTCAGCACCTTGTAAGTTCGAGCTAAAGAATGCGATTGGAGCTTCTGCCTTTTCTTGATTCGCTTGAGTTAAAATCGCAGCATAAGATTTCTCTGAGGCAAACGTGTATAAGATAAAAGGTTCTGAAAAATTTGGGGTTGCTAAAGATGGAGCGTTGATGATAGCTTGTTTGATTAAGTTGAATGCTTCGTGCTCATCTAGACCCCATTTGAAATTTGAATTCTTTTTTATCATATTTTGTAAGGGAGAAATAATACGTGAAAAATCCGGGACAAATCTTTTGACAAAATTGATCTGTCCAAGGAAGGATTGCATGGTCTTTTTGTTATGGGGCATGGATATCTCAGAAATTTCTTTGATTCTATCAGGTTCAATGTGAATACCAGATTTTGACACTATGAATCCTAGCAATTTGCCTTCGCTTAATGCAAAGAAAGATTTCTTTGGGTTGAGCGAAATCCCATACCTCAAACATCTTTGAAAGATTTGCTTCAAATCTTTGAGGTGGTCGCTTCGATTCTTGGAGTACACTGTTATATCGTCCAGGTAAATCACTACCGATTTATTGACTAACCCTTTAAACGCGATGTCCATGGCTCTCTGAAAGGTAGCTCCGGCATTGATCAGACCAAATGGCATCTTCCGATATGCATAAGTGCCCCATTTGGTTCGGAACGTAGTATTTAACTGATCATCGGGATGCACCAGTACTTGATTGTATCCTGAAAATCCATCCAGGAAAGACATTAATTCTGAGCCTGCTACTGCCTGTAATATTTGTTCCATAGGTGGGAGGGGAAAGTTATCTTTCTGACAGGCTTTGTTGAGATTTCGGAAATCGATACAGATTCTAATGTCTCCGTTTTTCTTCCTAACGGGTACCATATTGGATACCCATTTGGAATGCCTGACGGGGAAAATTATTCTGGCTCTCAACAACTTATTAAGCTCAGTTTTTATCTGATTTTCTAAGTTAGGGTGTATTTTCCCGAGCTTCTGCTGGACAGGTTTTTCATTGTCAATCATAGAGATAGTGTGCTGAATGATAGAAGTGTTGTAAGTCTTCAGCTCATCGTAATTCCAGGCAAAAACGTTTTTGTACTGTCTTAGAAGACAGATATATGCTGATTTCTCTTCAGGGGCTAGGCCGTGGCCTAGGTTAACATTTTGTGGCTTCTGATCGGTCCCTAGGTTTACTAATTCATAGTTCAGGGTAGAACTGTAAAGTTTAGCATTGGCGGACCTTTTAAACCGACTTTTCAAATCATATAAATCTTCTAACTTGACCACTGATTTCGGTATAGCATTGTCAGTGCTACTTTGTTGTATTTGGTGATCATGACAGTCTTCGTCGATTATCTGGTTTGAGTAGGATCCTTCAGAAGTAAGTAAATTTACGATGTCAGGATCGTCGTTGAATACTCTCCAATTGGTGATGTTGTCAGGGATGGATGGTCTAAAGATTAATTCTATTGAAAACCTATCAGGACTAAAATCTTCGGAAGGAATAAGTCTAGAGGCTACGTTAGCTAACAGGTCTGCGCTCGCGTTTTGAATTCTTGGAATTGACGAGATGTTGAATGCTATGAAATGTGCAGTGAGATCTTGAACTAACAATTGATAGTGCTTTAAATGACTTGACAGGCAATGTATGGTGTTACGTACCTGTTTTACGACGATCTCAGAATCTCCAAAGACTTGAAGATACTTAACGTTCAATCCGATTGCTTTGTATAGGCCTTGAACCAAGGCTTCGTACTTGCTGTGTTTTTCGTGCAATCGAACTCAAGTCTGCATGTCAGCATAATCTTGTTCCCGTCCGGGCTAATCAGAACGCATACTGCTCCTGCTCCCTCATCGGATTTACACCCGTCAAAATATAATTTCCAAAATAAAGATGTATTTACAGAATTATCTAAAAAACTAAAACATTTTGAGTCATCAGTTTGGGAGAAATTTTCAACTTGGGATAAAACTGAATTCTCTAAGTAAGGTGAAATATGAGCATTGAAATTGCCGAGGAAAGAATCTACTGCGTAATTGCCTACAATGCTGCTATTGTATGTTATGGCTTCATTTTCTCCTTCCAGTTCTGTCACTATGTATTTTTGGTGCAACTCTCGTTCAACCTTTATCTGATTTGGTTTACCATTGTATGGTAACCACATGTGCGACCAGTCGGTTGAGAAATATCCGTGGAGTTTCTCCGACCAATCCCTGCTAAGAATCAAACCATAGAACTCAGGGATATCAGCTACTAGAATGTCGATAACCTGACACACTTTTGGGTTAGACGACAATCTTATGGTCACCTAATTAAGTTCACCAATCACTTCGACTTGGGATCGATCAAGTTGAACTATACGTACTGCGGATTTTTGAGGTTGCACATTCAATTTGGCACATATTGACCTGGGTAAAATATTCGTTGAAGCACCAGAATCGACCAAGCAATTGTGCACGTTTTTATTGAAGATTTCATATGTGAGAAGAAAAGGAGGAGTATGAGATCTTGATCTTCCTCCAATCAAGGCGATGTCATTTGGATCAATCTTATTGATCGCGTTGGTTGGAGGCCTTCCCAGATTGTGGGAAGCTACAGCTGTAGGTAAAGATGTAGTAGGCACAGCATGTAATTCTTTCATCATTATTTTCTGTTGGTGTTTCAATTTACTCAATTCATAAAGAGTGATGTTAGCCCTAGTCTTCTTCATGTCATCAATGATGTTATACTCCATTTCATCCGACACTATCAGTGTTCTTGATGGAGGCGATTGATCAGATTGGACTGGGCTAAACTGGGTCGCTTTAGCAGTTGTCTTTTTTGTTGCGACCTTATCTTTTGTTGCAGGGCTTGTGCCCTTTTGTTTTGGGGTAGTTTGGGGAGGATCAAGTTGATTTTTGCTTCTCATGCTAACCGGAAATGCTTCTTGATCCTCTTCTTGTGGGAGGATGAAATCCCACATTCCTTGTAGTTCCACCACTTCTTCATCGTCGGTCTGTGCTTCGATGGTATTCTCTTCTTCTTCTTCTTCAGATTCAACGTTTGAGACAGCGTTGGGTGGCTTCGTCTCCATGGGAGGGTTTCTTTTAAAAGTCCTGAAAGGCTTTCTTGAAGACGTTTCTGCTACTTGTTTTCTTATATCAATCATCTCATTGGACATGGCCTTTAATACTTTTTGTAATCCTTCCATATCGAAAGGATCTTTCGTTTGCTTCTTCTTGGTGTCTTCTTTGAAAGAGATCTTCTTAGATTTACGTTCTTCAATTGCAGATCTCTTTTCAAGGGCTACTACGCGTTTTTCAACTGCTAACGCCTTTGTTAAGTTTTCAACTAAGGTTGTCTTGCTTGCCCTATCTACGAAGATAGCCAAGTTAGATGGTAAGGCCGTGATGTACCATTCACATCTTACTTCCTCGCTGGGTTGTGAAGTAGCGGGGATTTTGTTGAGGATCTTATTGAACCGTAAGTTAAAATCTTTAATGGGTTCTCTAGCCTCAGCCTTAAGATTAGATAGGTCATTGATCAATGTCGTCGTGGATCTGTCATCACCAAACTTGGTGAGGAACTGACTTTGAAAAATGTCCCAGCTTGTGATGGATCCAGAAGGTAACGAAAAGTACCACGACTCGGCTGTTCCTTGCATTGTATAAGGGAAAAGCCGGACAACAGCGTCTTCGTTAGTAACTCCGTTGAGATTAACAGAAAGCATGAAATTATTGATATGTTCTTCGGCTAGCATGCCTGCTTCTGGATTGAATTTAGGCAGCCATTTCTCAGGATGGGCCGGTATAGGGCTCAGGGGTGGAGGCATTAAAACCGCCCCAGGGTTGTTCCATGGAGACTGGGCCATCGTTGAGCTGCTAGTCAATGGAAGTGCAAAAGATGATCTCTGATGCTGAGAAGATGGAGATATTATGATCTTCGATGATCGCGGAGGAAGGGTTGCGGAAGATGGATGAGTGATCTAGGGTGAAGATGTGGGTGGCTAACTTCGCAGTGAGGGAGTTGAAATGGACGAGGTAGATGAAAGAGTCTCTCTGTCAGACTCTGGAAGTGCTTTCCTTGCTCTTTTCCTAGTGGGGAGAGGGATTTCAGTTGGCTGGATGCCAAACTTTTCACTCTTCAATCTGGTCAGGGGATGAGCAGGATTGTACTGTGAAGTCACGCTGCCTTTAGATTTATCAGACCTCTGAGTAGAAATAGAGAATCCCTGGAGTTTACGAATTAAAGTTTGAAGTTCAGGGGGATCAATGATAAGTTGGTCTGATATATTAGAGTGTGTAGTAGTGGTGGATGCCCGAGGGACTTCTAGCTCCGAGTTTAATCGTACCGGAGAAGTCGGGGGAGTTGGTGAGGGTGATTTGCTCTCAGAATGGTATTTAGATTTTTATTTATGCGCCATTCATAGCTCGTGCCCTCCTTCTAGTGCCAAATATGTTGAGGGCCCCGAAATCGGGTCAACAACAAGGGGGATACCCACCCGGTCGGGAACCTGGTTGGCAGCTCCTTGCCTGTTTGGAGTAGCGGGTCCAACTGGGGGTAATGGGACCAGTTTCCCAATGTGAGGGGTGTGTGTGTGTGTAGAGTTTGATGGTATTGATCTAGGGGTATTTTAAGCTAATTTAATTCTAACTTCTAAACTAGCTCTATGCTATTGTAATCTAATGAAAAACAATACATCTAATCTACGCTAACCCAGGGTATTTTTCTTCTATTATGCGATCTAAAAATATTTCGAACAATAGCTGGTAATAAAGATCATTCAACTATCATAAGAATAGAAATCCATTAAGATAAACCATTCTGCATAAAAAGTTAGGCAAAACAGTTGTGAACAGCATATTGCATAATTAGTTATTCATATGTCAAGCACAAATAAATGACTCCACCGTACAGAAGTGCCAAATGGTAATACACACATTCATACATTAACATATAAAGAACTCAGCTGCATATCACTTTAGGAATATAAGCAGAAATTAGTCAAGAGATAAAAGTACCATTTATGACTGATTTCACTAATAAAATTCAAGCAATAACGATTTATTTCTACTTGTTCTAATATCTGCTAAGAGTACAGAAGTGCAACATCAGTAATAGACATTAAAATGCAAACATAAATAAATCTCGATCCATCCATTCATCAAAAACCCCCTCCGAGGGTGCAAAAGTGCATGTTCTGAGGACAAGTTTTTTGACAGATTTCCGGACCCCTCTCCAAATGCCATGAGAAGGGTTAAATACTACTAACTAATTAATCTTAATTACACAAATTTAGGGAACGGCTTCAAATGACCGCCCTTTTACTAAAAGCAAATTTATTTCTAAAATCAAATCTAATTTCTAACCATTTCTGTATCTGCTCCTTAGTGCTGTAAGCAATGCGCTGTTCATCATGAAAGAGTCGGCTGGTTGTCGTTTTCTTTTGTTCGAGCTTTAAAATTAGAAATGACAAGAGCTGGCACCTCTTTCTGATAGACTAGAAGATATTTTCGAAAACCTTTCTCTAGCTGGGTGTATTCGCTGTGCGTACACTTAGTACAACCCAGGTTCCTTTCGAACTGATTTTGTTGTTGCTATTTCGGTTTCCGGTCGTGCGAATGACTCAATGAGTTAGGAGTCGCGTTGTATGGACAATCCCCTGTATCGAGAACTGCTTCCGTTCTTTGTTCCAGGCTTTTCTGGAGCGTCCTCCTTCTTTTGCGTTTCTCTTTTTGCTTTACCCAGTCTAAGCTTCAAGATCTTTTGCAAACACGCTGCTTTTGTGTGCCTTTGACTCTGAGTCTTAGATAGTCTATTTTCATCAGTGCCTATTGGGTGATACTCTGGAATCCGTGGTCCTGCTGCATGCGACATCCATTTGCGGAGGCATCTTCTCTCTGTTACCCCATTGGCGCTTTCCTCTTTTCCTTAGATGTTTCCTGCATATAGATTTATATCAGTTACATGTCTTGCAGTTTACGCAAAGAATAAGAGAAATGACGAAAAGATTGACATGAAAGCATTAAGTTCTAATGAATGCGTAATTCTGACACTCATCATGATTTGACTCTTCGAAAAACGCGATACAATCATTCTTGGATACTGAAGCATGCGATCATTAATTTCCCTTAAGGTGCGTGCTCAATTTTGGGTTTACCGTTTATGTCGGAGAATTCTCGCGATGAGTCCTTTCTGCGATTGGAATCGTAGTATCGAGGACTGCGATGTCATTAAGTGTTATCCCAAATTGCCAATATCGCAGATCGCAGTTTTGTATGATCGTATATCGCAGATCGCAAGATCACAAGATCGCAAGATTTTCGCTTTATCACTCTGTGCTGCTTATGTGACATTGCGACGTGCGACGTCGCATATCGACCGTCGGTGATTCCTTAGGTTTTCCCTTTTTGAGCGCTTTTAATGCACGCGATGCGATGGGTTCTCATGTCGCTCTTTTTCAGTGTATTTATGCGCTTTGGGAAAACGCTTCTCTCTACCTTTGCAACGCGATATAGCTCTTAGGGAGTTAATACAAAATATTTTTTGGATTTTTGGTTAAGGGTCCCCCTTTGCTTGGTGTTATTACTAATATCAAACAAAGAGGGGGGTTGTTGGTGACCACAACACAAGATTGACAGGGATAGCATATGCTTGTGAGGCATCATTCCGACGGGATCCGATGTCATCAGGTTTTAACGAGCCTGACAAAGGAAGAACTCGGCGTCTTTTCATGTTTAGAGAGTTTGAAAAGATAGCAGAAAAGAAAACTCAGGGGTGTCCTTTTTTGTAAAGTTGTGTCTCGCGAGCCCGAAAAAGTATAAAACAATGCTCGAAAGAACCACCCGATCATTACGATCGAGGAGTACTTTTCATATGTAGTGACATTGACCTAAAAAAGTAAAAAAGCGATTGATATCACGTCGTTTCGTAACCATTAACGAGCCTGAAATGACAAAGACCTGACAATATTTTGTTTTTTACACGGTCGGAAAAGAGTTTAAAGACGACCGCCTCTTATTTCCATTTAATGAGTCAAGAGGGAACTCGACGATCTTTTCGTCTTTAAACGGTCGGAAAAGAGCTGAAAGTAGACCTCCATTTTTATTCTCTTTAATGAGTCAGAAAGGGGAAAAATACTCGGCAATCTTTTCATATTTTACGAGTCAGAAAAGAGCTTAAAGGAGACTCGTCCTAGAGGAATGAGTGGTATAAAGGGTAGCAACTAGTTCCGGTAATGGTGGAACTGCTCAAAACATGTAATGGTCAAGAGGCTGGCTAACAAAACCACTCATAACTGCGGTCCCTCAGGAAAGGTAAAGCAACCAAGTGAAAGCATATGATCGGCCAAAGAGATGGCGGTGATGGAATGAAAATAACCAAGGCTCATCTAGCAGAATTTAGCGGATAAAAGGCAATCACGAGATGTAAATCAGGTATGGGTTCATTTTTACACAAGCTTGAACCATGGAGAACTTTGCTTGGATTCTGTTTCATGTTTACACAAGCTTGAAACAAAAAACTATGCTTGTTATAAGCTCACATGCCCCTAGCATAATGACGCAAATCGAGGTACATGCCCCCCAAGCTTCATTGCATTCAACAAAGTGGATGGAATGAAGGTTCACTCTCGAGATCGATGAAAGACTCGACTGGCATTTTACGAGATCTTAATCAAAAGACTCGATTTGGAAAGGGAGTTGTTTCATTTTTTAATGAGGTTGACATAGTAAAAGAACTATCCTCATAACCCTTGTTTCATTTTCTTAACGAGCTTGACACAAGATCAGGAACTATGCTCGAGACACTTTGTTTCATTTTTTAACGAGCTTGACACAAGACAAGGAACTGTGCTCCGACCAAACCCAGTTTCATTTTTTAAGGACCTTGACACAGGAAAGGAACTATGCTTCGTTGGAACTTCACCATAATGAAGAGGAAGTTGAGGCTCCCAAGGGTGCCACTCCTGGTGGAAGGACAACATCTCGGAAGTCAGGACCCAATGCCCCCAGGACACTATGCACGACGGCGGCATCACTAGATACAGGCACAGGATAAGTGGCGACATAGTTGATCTGTGGTGGGGAAGATGCAACTGGTGGATGAAAACTAGGAGGGGAGGACAACGGCGCAGGAGGCATCGAGGGACTAACGAATGACACTTGATCGACAGTCACAATTCTTCCATCGTGCGGAAAGCAAACCACACGGAAAAGTGAAGAAACGAGGGCCCCCATGGCGTAAACATAGTTGCAGCCAAGGAGAAGACTAAAGTCTAAAACACCTTGGGTAACCAAGACGTCTATATAGACGGTTTTGCCTCCCAAAGTAATAGGGAACTTCGGGAGAACTCCTAGAGATGGACAGGCTCCTCCGTCGAAGGCCAACAGATTCTGAGTGACTGGCCCAAGCTGCGGGGAACCTAAAGCTTGCCAAGTAGTGTACGGCATAAGACTGACAGACGCCCCTTCATCCAAAACAGTGCCAGGTACTGCCTTAGCACAAGCATGTACTGTGATCTGGAAAGGCATATGGGATGGAAGGCGACCAGTGATTAGGCGATTCCAATCAAAGGAAGCGACTAGACTACTTGGCATGTGCTAAAGGAACCGAAGGAGAACCTTCGGGAGCAGCTGGGTTAGGAGAGTCATTTCGGGACTCAGGAGAATCTGAAGAGACGAGAAGAACATGGGCGGCATTCTCTTCCGAAACAGAGTGAGCGAGCGGCGGACTCGAGTCGACACTCCCGGTGACGATGACAGTCCCGGAATCGATCTTTTACAGTCCACCCAGGAGGGACGCTTGGTATATTTCATTGACCAACTTTTTGGAAAATCCGGGTCTCAGTTTTTCACCACCTCGAGTTCCTTATCATCCAACACCTAGAGGTTATTATCCTCCTTTGAATATGTCGAGACAGTCATCCATGTTTTCTCAATCTCCAGAATTTTTTTTATATGGTGGTCCTTCTGTTCCTTCTGGGTATCAGTCACTTACTGGTACTTTTTCATGATCATCTCCTCAACCTGTTGAACAAGGGTTATTAACTGGTAATAACAGAACTAAACTGTTGAGTGTAGAAGATATTCTTATGATGTCAGGTACCATTCCAAATCCGCAGCCTCAAGGTAGTTAGTTACCACCTGGGGGCAACCTCAAGGATAGTACATACCTTCGGGACAATACATTCCTCAAGGTCAACCCTAGACTCAGTGCGTGCCTCAAGGTCAACCCCAGTTTCAGTACGTGCCTCAAGGTTATCAACCTCAAGGTCAGTACCCAACCCAAGGTTTCCAACCACCTTCAGGTCAATCATTTGTCCAAGGAACCAGAAATGTACCTTTGAATTATCAACCCTACCCTCAACCCGGTTATGGTCTTCAATATGCTCAACCTTCTATGGGTCCATACCCCGGAATGAATGTAGTGTGGGATCCATCTCAATCTCAACAGATCTCACAACTGAATGTTCAATTGTCATCTCAATCTGGACAACCCTTGGTTTCTCGTTCAACCCAGCAACCTATCTAGCCTACTATTCAAACTTCTACACCTGGTGTAGTTTCTCAACCTGGGCCTAGTTCGTCTCTAACTCTGCCTCAAACGACTGCTGCAACGTCTGTTCAATCTACCCCACCTACTTCTAGAGTATTGACAGCTCCAGTTTATACTGTTCCTGCATCAACTCCTCAAGCATCTTTACCTCAGTTTGGACTCACAATTCAGACTTCAGTTCAGATGCCTGTAGGACAACCTGGTCCAAGTACGGTTGTCACAAGTCAACCTCAATTTACTTTTCAACTGTACCAGGGACAGTACCAATTCGGTCCTGCTGTGTAGAACCCAGTCTATCAGTATCAACCATACCCTGGATATACTTATCAGCAACCTCAACAACCCCAGTATGGTCCGGTTAATCTTAGTTTTCCGGGAGGATATAATATCCCAAATGCAATTCCAATTCCAAGTTATCCTGGATATCCTCCTCCTGGGGCTGGTCTTATGACCCAGGGTTTTCGAGACCCTAATCGTCAGTTATCGTTCATTGCAACTTTGGACTTGCATGACTTGTCGCGCCTTACGAACGATCTGATTAATTATCTTCCGTTTTGGCCGCCAATGCCGAATAAGTTGCCCAGTGATATCCCAAATTTTGAAGGTAAATCAGGAGAGGATCCATCAAACCATGTGATGACTTATCACCTCTGGTGTGTATCTAACTCCATTTCAAATGATTCAATTTGTTTATGTATTTTTCAACGCACTCTAATTGGTCTTGCGGCCAAGTGGTACATTGAGTTACCGCGAACCACTTTTTATAACTTTAGTCAGTTAGCTACTTCATTCTTAACTCATTTTCAGTTGCTTGTTAGATATGAAAATGGCACAGAATTATTAACTTCATTAAAACAGTCAACGTCCACTTATATTTCAGATCACATTCATCAATGGAGATGTTGACAGTGTTTAGTGAAATTTTTTATTCCGGATCAAATCTTAGCAGAATGGTTTGTTAAATAATTATTGCCTAAAATCACTAAGGATGTAGCTAAGGCAGGAGTCATTACTGAAGAGCAAGTAATTGCTCAAGCTCAGTACCTTGACCTCGTTTATACGCAGTCAGGTACTTTACACGAGAAAATCCCTGACCTTCCTAAACAAAATCAAATAACTGCAGCTCCTTCAGGGTCTCATGGCGCTGACAGTATGATTGGTTCAGTTAACACCAAAAGTAAGAAGAATTCTTCTCCCATTATAACTTTACCAGATTCCCCGACAGGAAACTCTTCCGCTGAAATTCCTGCCGATATTCATGTTGTAGAATCATCTATGGCCAAATCAAAAACAGGTGGTAAAAAGAAGGGGAAAAAGAAAAATAAGCAAAATTCGAAAGAGAAGTCAGATAAAATGGAATCTACTGATGAGAAACATAAACCTTGTTATCCTTGTCTCATTTGTGATGAAGATCATTTTACAAGAGACTGCCCTCATCGTGCTGAGGTTGCGAAAATCGTCAAAGGTTATCAAACGCCTGCTGTCTTGAAGGATCCTTTTCCTAGTCAACACAGTAAGATGATAGGTTCTTCCTCAAATGCCTCAGACGAACCCATAATGATGATGTCCCATGTTAGGATTGCGACACGATCACAAGATTATGGAAGTAAAAGTCTTGTTGCTAGTAAGGAAGTAGAATCTTCTAATTCGAACCCATCAACTTCAACTCCTGGTTCCGATCCACTACAGATTGAGAAACCTAACCCAGACTTAGTAATCAAACCGCCTACTAAAGGTATACTTCGAAAGTCAGCTTTCAATCCACATGCGAGAGATGCTCAGAACTATAACATTGTTGAAGATTTATCTATTTCACCTTCGGCAATGTCGGCTTTGGAGGTGCTGCAATCATGTCCAACACAGCGTAAATTTCTATTGTCGGCTATAGGATCTGTTGATATTCAGGACTCAAACCTTATAATCTTCGATTTAGAAAATAGTACACCTCGCTTACCTCATCAAATGGCTTTCCAAATTCCAGTGATAGTCAAAAACAGACCTTGCTATAGGACTATAATTGACGAGGGAGCTTCAACGTGTATTATGTTGATCCAGTGTTGGAGATCACTTGGTTCTCCTACACTCAATCAATCTCCGACGATTCTAAAGGCTTTTGATGGCTATGGGTTCCATCCTTTTGGCATTCTACAGGATTTACCTATAGGGGTTGAAGGCAAAACTGTTAATCTAGATGTGGAAGTGGTTGATGCCCCTCTAGATTACAACCTTCTCTTGGGTCATAGTTGGTCTTATGTTATGAATGTTGTTGTTTCATCGGTCTTTCGGCTTATAAATTTTCCTCATAATGGAAAGATCGTAACTATAGACAAGCTAACTTACTTTTAATCCGACCCAGCCTCTTTTGAAAGTATCCAACATGTCGGCAAAACAACTATCTCTTATAAGGATGTTGGGGTAGGATTGGTTAAAGATTCTGGTTTACTAGGAACTTTTTCCTTTCCTCCTCCTAACGTATCGCCTTCTACTACAACCATTCATATGATTTCATCAGACACTATCGTTTACAATGATCCTTGGATCGTACCTTCTGAATCTGGGATGGATTGATTTGGTGATGCTATGCCTTTGAGTCCCTATGAAATTGCGTATCAGGTCGTATAGTCGTTTTCCAACCCTTCTTCAACTGAAATTGACCTAATGAATGTGTGTCATGAAGAATCACTTTCACCATCAAACTCAGATTCAACGACTTTTTCCGAACTTATTCATACTGATGAGCAGATTCGAGAAATTTTGTCTGTTGATGATTTACCATGGGAGGATATTCATCATAGATCTTCATTCTTACCTGAGATTGATCATTTTGAAAATGATTTTTCATCTATTTTTACTACTGATTATGTCAAAGAACCACAAAATCCATTGCAAAATCCTGATTCTGAGTTAAATTTGGGAAATATTTCTCAAACAGTTACTATTGACATTTCAGTAAAACCTGGAATTGTTGAAAACATTCATATAGGTGCCTCCTGTACAGAAGATGAATTTCAAATTTATAAGGCCCTATTTCAAGAATTCCGAGACGTATTTGCCTAGTCATATGAAGAAATTCCAGGAATTGACCCAGCAATTGTTGTTCATGAAATCAAAACTTACCTGGATGCTAAACCCATCCGGCAACGTTTGCGTCAGATTCACTCACGAAAAGCTACTTCTATTAAAGTAGAAGTTGAAAAATTACTTAAAGCAGGTTTCATTTATCCAATTCCTTTAACGGATTGGGTATCAAATATTGTTCCTGTTAATAAAAAGCAAGGAACAATAAGAATATGTATCGATTATAGGGATATTAATCGAACCTGTCCAAAAGACAATTACCCAACTCCCTATATCGATCAAATCGTTGATGATTGTATCGGTAGTGAAATATTCTCCTTTATGGATGGTTTTTCCAGTTACAACCAAATCAACATTCTACCTGCTGATCAACCAAAAACGGCTTTTATTTGTCCATGGGGGACATTTGCTTATTGCAAATTACCTTTTGGGTTGAAGAACGCAAGAGCAAATTTTCAAAGAGCTATGTCTTACGCGTTTCATGACATCAAGCACATTGTGCAACCTTATCTTGATGATTTACCTGCTCATTCATTACGTATAGCCAATCATCTCATTCATTTGCGAGCAATCTTTATGAGATGTAGGCATTATCGAATTAGGTTGAATCCACACAAATGTGTTTTCTGTATAGAAACGGGTCGATTACTGGGATTTGTTGTTTCAAAAGTCGACATTTGTGTTGATCCCTCGAACATTGAAGCTATTGTCAAATTGCCTCCTCCTTCGATTTTTCACCAACTCCAAAGTTTGCAAGGGAAAGCAAACTTTTTACGTCGATTCATTCCTAACTACGTCGAGATAACAAAGGGTTTTACCAGGTTGTTGAAACAGAATACTCCATTCTTTTGGGATGAGATAGCTGAAAAAAATTTTGATGCACTTAAACACGCATTGACCCATGCACCGTTATTGCATCCTCTCAACTACAACCAGGATTACTTCTTGTATCTCGCCACCTCTCATTCCACCATTGTGATGCTGTTAGTTCAGGAAGATGAATTTGGTAGTGAACATGTGATTTATTACCTTATTCGAACTCTGAATCCAACTGAGCTAAAATATTCACATGTGGAGAAATTGGCCTTGGCAGCTGTTCAAGCTGTCCAACAATTTCGTCATTACATTTTACTATGCAAAACTACTGTAATTTCCGACTGCAACCCTATGATCTATATTTTGACCAAACAATTGCTAGGGGGCAAGTATTTCAAATGGATTGTCAAAGAAATCTTTAGTTTTTGCGGAGTTGATGTGTGACTTCCTGCATGCTGATACTGAAACTGTGGCGAAAGAGCCCATTGCGGACGAATCCTTGTTTCTTATCAGCACTCTTGATCCATGGTATGGAGATATCATAGTTTATCTCCAAACCCAATCCTTTCAGCCTGAAATTTTAAGATCTCAGCGTCGGAAAATACGTTTCCAATCCCAAAAATACAAGATTATTGGAGATACACTTTATCGTCGTGGGGCGGATTCTATTTTCCGACATTATTTAACTCATGAGGAAGCTGAAAGGGTTCTAAATGACTATCACTCTGGAGTGTGTGGCGGTCATATGTCTGGGTATGCCACAACCCAAAAGATATTGCGCGCTGGCTATTTCTGGTCGTCTTTGTTTAAAGATTGTATTAACGCAGTCCGAAAATGCCACAACTGTCAAATTTTTGATCGAAAGATGCATTCTCCACCTGCTCCTCTCCACCCTATAATTGTCGTCGATCCTTTTGTGAAATGGGGTATCGATTTTATTACATGTAACCCTCACTCGGCCGGGGGGCATGCGTATATCATCCTTGCGGTAGATTATTTTACCAAGTGGGCTAAGGCGATCCCTACATTTTCGGTAGACGGCAAAATTGCTGTGATTTTCATTTTCAATCATATAATTGCTAGGTTCAGTGTTCCACAAGTGATTATCACTGATCATGGGCGTCATTTCCGAAACATCATGATGACTGAACTAACAGATCAACTTGGCCTACGTCACGATAGTTCTACTCCATATTACCCACAGGCTAATGGTCTGGTTGAAGCCATCAACAAAGTTCTAGTCATTATGATCTGACGAATCATTGGGATTCATAGGTCGAATTGGTATAACATGTTATTTTCAGCGCTTTGGGCATATCAAACCTCAGTAAAAACATCAACTAGTTTCACTCCTTTCCAACTAGTTTACGTTTGGAAGCTATGTTACCCATTGAATGTGGAATCCCGTCATTGCAAATAGCCATAGAGTTACTCCCAGCCACTTCTGAAGAGGAGAAATGTTTGTTTTACTTGGCTCAGCTAGATGAGAATCGACGTGATGCTGCACTGGCAGTCGAAACTCATACCAAATGTATTAAAGCTCAGTACGATCGAAATGTTACACCTCGTAATTTTTTGGAAGGAGACCTAGTCTTACTATACGATCAAGCAAATGATAAGCTAGCACTGGTAAATTCATACCTATGTGGCATGGTCCTTATGTTGTTAAGCGAAAGATGGCAAAAGGGGCCTATGAATTGGTAGATTTTGATGGTGTCTCTTTAGGTAAGCCCAGAAATGGTCTTTATCTGAAGAGATATTATGCTTAAATCTGGGTGTGGAGATTTTAGTTAGGTTAGTTTTCTTTCTAGTTGGTGTGTTTTAGATTAGAAAAGTGTGCTTAGTTTAGAGAGTGTTTTTGTCATTATTCCTGCTTATCTTGATTTTACTCTTGATATTGCAGATGTTGACGTCTCTTCAAACGTACATTGGTTTTTCTAATGGTGCTTGTCGTAATACACGAAACATTTCTTCCACAGCTTGGGTTATCTATTCACCCTCTGATGAGTTGGTATCTATGCATGGGGTAAGCCTCGGTAAAACAACGAAAAACATTGCAGAGTATATGTAGTGATTGAGTTATTATTTGAATCCATTTCATTTGGGATTCGGAGTTTGATTATGAGGTTAGATTCTGAACTCGTTGTATTACAGCTTAATATAGTTTATGCCATTAGAAATCCAGTGTTATTAAGATTATTTTTTAGAGTTCGTCTCTTGGAACGTGAATTTGACTATATTGAATATCAGCATATTCCAATATATTTAAATACATCAGCAGATGCAATTTCTTCTCGAATGTTAAGTAGACATTTGCAATAATCAAACAGTAAATTTAAAAACATTTCATAACATGTTTTACAAGATAGCCAGTAATAGTGATATAGCATAGCATAGAAGTGTGTCAAATATACATCGTCTTTGATCATAGGTTGAAAAACACCTTATGATCAGCAAAAATGATAGTACAAAAAGCAAAAATGTCATATGAGTCTAAAAAAGGCGATCATCCTATCACTGGTGATGATCACGATAAGAAACCACTGCACGGGCCACCCTACAAAGGAACCTCCTGAAAGGTCCTGGGACCCCAATCACATAGCGTTGTATCCTAAGAGGAATGTCATCTATGCTAGTCTCTGGAATGTCTGCTGTCAAACACTCTAGATGGTTTTCCAATTCGGCCAGGGCCTCTGTAGATTCGTCCCGTGGGGATGGTACTGTTGTAGCTAGATGTTTCATCTCATAGGGCCAGAGAGTGGCTGGTCGCCGTGGACCTACATCTGCATTTGAAACCTTTTACTATCAGTTTTGGGATGATTTAAAAACAAAAAAAAAAAAATTAGAAAATGTTGAAAATGATATTACCTGAGTCATCCCATTGCTCTCCTGGTGGAAGAGCCATGTCTGGGTCTCCACGATAATCCATCCCAGCATAAGGAAAATCCTGAATCACAAAAACTTGGTTCTCCAACCAACGAAAATACTCAGGAGGAAATCGAACAACCTTTGAACCCTCCTCAGCATGATGGGCCATAACTGTAACCCAACGCATCAACTTGGGCTCTTGGGAAGTCCAGCTTCAACGGAAAGATGTTGTGGGACCAACATTGGGACCCTCTCTAGACCAAAGCTCACAACTAAGAAACCATATCCAAAGTTTTTCAGTTGTTCGTTCTTTGCTCTAGTTAGTTGGCCTTTTACATTAGCCAACACAGCTTCGCACCAGTTGAAGACAGTGCTTCGAAAACAGTCTACTGCCATCCGCATTTGGGATCCGGTGGCCATATGTAGTGCTGCGCTTCCGTAGAGTCTGGTGACAGTAAATGTAATCACTTTGAGTTTAGGACGGGAGATGGTTTTGATATCAATCCCTTTGTTCTTGGTTTGGTCATTACAAAACTCTAGCCAGAGGCTATCGACAGAATGGCCACCTGGCCTAGTCCTGAATAGAGTCAATTGTTCACCTCTCTTGGGAAAACCAGTCAAAAATTAAATTTACTCTAGCTCCATTTCGAACTGGTGGCCACCAATAATGAAACACTGGTCCTGTATATTCCATCTATCCACCAGCCACTGCAAAAATTCCACCTAGGCCCTCATGCGAGGTATGGCCCAGAATTTAAATAAACCGCATGCCTTCAATGCATCTATCGAAGGTTGATGATTAATTGCAGTGAGGTCCACATCTTTGTGCTCCTATTCCTGCCTACTAAGCATGGTTTATATCCTACATTGAAAGAAAAGGCGGATTAGAACATCTTAAATCAAAGTTTTTGGGCGGAAATTGAAGAATTTGAAATTGTAAAACCTATGCTACAAGGACTGCACTCTCCAGTTAGAGACATTACATAGGTCCGTACTCTGCCTAAACAGCGGGTGCGAGCCCTTGGCTTTTTCCTGTGTCGAAAAATTCGAGGTCCGCAAGTTTCACATGCTGCGCCTGCGAACCCCCGCGAGCGGACTTTTAAACAAAATTCTTCCTATAAATCAAAATAGAAACCTAAAATAAAATTTCAAATGATTGAAATGCAAGAGTAAAGTGATGTGGATTACCTGGAGGTGACAGTGTTTGATTCCAACAGATGGATTTTCCGCAATCTTCACGGGACGTTTCTTACCCAAAAGCTCTCTTTCCTCACTCTGAAGTCAAACGGTAAAAATGAATTTACGAAAGCCCTTTTTATAAGATTTTTTGAATAAATGAATATTTAATTTGTTTATTTTTCACTTTAAAGAGGTAACTTTTTGATGCATTTTTATTTATTTTAAACAGGTATGAGTAATGTTTGAGTTTTTGTGCAGAATATCGGATTTTTCAGGCAAAATTGATCATTTTCAACAAAAAATAGTAGAGTCATCTTTAAGCTCTTTTCTGACTCCTAAAATATGAAAAGATTGCCGAGTTTTTCTTTTTAAGCTCGTTAAAACGGAATTGAAAGGACGGTCCACTTACAACTCTTTTCTGACCGTATAAACATGAAAAGATTGTCAGATTTTTGTCGTTTCAAATTCGATATTGGTTATAAAACGACGTGTTGTTGATGTCTTTTTTACTTTTTCAGATCAGAGACACTAATGATGAAAAGTACTCCTTGATCGTAATGGTCAAGCGGTTCTCTCAAGTATTATTTTATACTTTTTCGGGATTGGGAGACACAAATTTACAAAAAAGGACAACCATGGAGTTTTCTTAAGTTTTTCTTCCGACTCCCTAAAATTGAAAAATGCTGAGTTTCTCCTATACTGGACTCATTAAAATTTAATAGTAAAGGACCTATTCAATTACAAACAGGAACGGACCACTCCTTCTTAGGGTTCGAATTTAAACTAAGTTGGACTCATCCGAAGGATGAGCTTATAATCAAGCAAATGTTATCCTCCTCAAGCTTGTCAAAAATAAAGAGGTACTTGCCAGAAATGGTGGGGGAAAAGAGAGAAAAATGAACTTGTTTGTCATACTTTGTGTCTCAGAAAAACATTTAACCACTCTTGAACACAACACTTTTTGTTCACCTGGGTTGGGAAATCCTTTGCCTAACAGTTAATCAAACCATATTGAAAGTCTTCAGCTAGTTTCTAGGTATTAGCTTTGGGTCAATTGTCACCAAACCATCTGCAGTGTCATTATGTGTTCAAGAGGTCAGTGCAAATAAACCATTCATCTGCAAAATATCTGTCATCCATCTTGACCATCCCTGAGTCAGTCCTTGCAACTATATTTCTTCAAACTTGATCTATGATTTCATGTTGTGGGCTTGCCTACGACGGATCGCTTTCTATCGACTTCAGCTCATTATCTAGAAAGATGATCTAGAAATCGTCAGTACCTTGGAATCTACATGCCTTAATGGCAGGTTTCTCGCCTTTGACGATAGGTTGCATCATTGACCTTCGATCAAAGGATACCGTGACATGTTCGACATCAACTCATCTATTCACATTTCATGGATTGTACTGAGTACTTTGAGAGCCATTGACATTATTGGTGGTTTCTCTCACACTTGTTAACAGTTTACATCATTGACTGGTAATCAAGTGGTTTCTACCATGTTCAACTTCGACACATTCATTCACATGGATAGAATCGTACTATTTCAGGAAGTAGAAATCAAGGCCCTGGATCTAGTTTCCACCATCTAGGCTATGAGGAATTTTGTTATTCATTATACAGTGGACTACTCATAAACAGATGGTTGCATCCATACTGTGTCTACATATGTCTATACTTGTGATGTATTACAAGATCATTCCTATATCAAAGCAGTTTAGTTAGTTTTCTAGTCAGTTTTGATCTGAGTATGGGAATGCCTACCTCAGCGATGATATGATCTCATATATATATTTTGTATTGAATGTTTTTATAGGTTCCAAATAGGCTCTCCACAAGATGATCCTCAAAATGATAAAGTACTTCACTCTTCTTAGATGAAAAATACTATCTATTATAGACTTCGCACTTTAGGGGGCAATCTGTTACACAAAATATTGTCACCATGACATTCTGCAGTCATTATGAGTCTATCACCACTCATACTGTCCTCCTTTGCAAGTCTTAAACCTCAGTTCTTCATGTCAAGCCTTAAAAATGGGAGAAAGTCCTTGAAAATATCTAAAACTCTGGTTCTGCACTTTCTCTTAGCATTACCTGCGGTCCCGCACTCCTTGGTCATGTCCCCTGCAGACCTGCCTGCTCTGTCTCTAAAGGAAAGGTTGCGGACCCCTGTAAAAGTCAAAAAGGCGTAAGTTTATTATTAAAAACTCACTTTGGGTTAATTCTGGACGCTTCTAGAAGGAATCTTGAGGTGGCAAGTTCGCTCCTAGGTGGTTCATGCATCCCATAACTAAAGGAGCAAACCCCTTGATGTGAGGAGCTTATCCCTTTGAAGGAGGACTCTATCCCTTTGAAGGTGGACCTGGTAACTTCCTTTCTCTGCACTATAAAATGAGGCATTGGGCTGGTTGCTGGGGAGGTTGAAAGCTAAATATTTTTGAGGGTAAATGCTATTGAAATTTAGACTTCCTAATTGAGCTTGAGAGGAGAGATTACATACCTTTTGATCTCTTTGGGAAGAGAGTGAAGCTTGTCAAAGTAGAGGAGATTCTTGCTGGACCCTGGGAGGAGCTTGTACAACATCAAGGCACCAAGGTTGTAAAGTTCTTCTTTGATTAAAGTTAATACAATCATATTCATTTTTCTCAATAAATTGTCTTCTATGGTTTATTTCATGAATTCCTGGATCATCATGATAAATATGGTTTATTATATTGGCTATGTAGGTGTTATTTGATGTGTGCCTGTTTGTGTTTACAGGTTCTTTAAAAGGGAGATCATTTGGATGAACGGAGCGTGGCTTCCACAAACTAGCACTGGACTTGAGGTAGGGTCTAAAACATCTATTGGCTTTATATATAAATCGCAATATTTAGAGAAAGATAGAATTTGTGTGTCTTTCTTGTCGCTAGATATCCATAGATACTAGGGAGATCGGTCTTGTCCGCAAGAACAATTTATCTGCCTGACACTTTTATTGATGATTTTGTCATTGTATATTTAGATGACATTCTTATATTTAGTAAAACATGGGAAGAACATTTGAAGCATGTAAAGCAGACTCTAGATGTTTTGAAAAGAGAAAATCTTTATGTTAAGCTCTCAAAATGTGAATTTGGCAGAACATATTTGAATTATTTGGGTCATATTGTAGGGGGTGGTGAATTGAAGATAGATCCCTCTAAGGTTGCAGTCATTGTAAACTGGCCTAAACCCAAATCTACGACAGAAGTTAGAAGCTTCCTAGGAGTAGCACAATATTGGAGAAAGTTTATTTCTAACTTTTCCTTGATTGTAGCTCCCTTACATGATTTAACATGATTCAACAAGGTGTTTCAGTGGAGAGGCAAATAGCAGAAAGCCTTTGACACCTTAAAAGAAAATATTAGTACAGCACCAGTACTAGCACTACCCAATCTTCAAAGACCATTTGAGATTGAAACGAATGCCAATGACTATGACATGGGAGCAGTGTTAAGACAACACGATAAACCCATATGTTATCATTCTGAGACATTTAATTCTGCAGTAGTTAATTATCCCACATATGATAAAGAATTGTATGCATTAGTAGAGAGTGTGAAAAAGTGGAAACATTATTTAATGGGCAAAGAGACAGTTATACATATTGATCATCAACCACTTCAATATTTACACTCACAAACTAAGTTGCAGCAATCAAGACACTATAAGTGGATGGATTTTCTACAACAGTTTCATCTTGTCATCAGATATAAAAAGGGCATACACAATAAAGTTGCAGATATGTTGTCCAGACCAATCATAAGTGCCTCTACTATACTTCAGCATAACTCAGTATTGCATGAAAGCTACATTGAACAATATGCTCAAGATATAGATTTCAAAGATGTATATGCAACTTTAAGTCATGGAAAACAAGTAGAAGAATTAGATTATCATGTTAAGGACCAACTCTTGTGTCATTTTGGAAAGTTATGCATTCCTCAAACTGAAAGAGTAAAGGTAATTCGAGAAGCACACACTTCTCTAATATTAGGTCACTTTGGTGTAAGTAAAACAATTGCATAGCTGCAAAGATTTTGTTATTGGACAAAAATGAATGAAACAGTTTCTAGATATGTAAGAGGGTGTACCATGTGTGCTAAAAGCAATCCTAGCAATAGAAAACTAGGCTTGCACACTCCACTATTAGTTCCTTCTCATCCTTGGGAAAGTGTTTCCATGGACTTCGTTGGGGGACTACCTAAATCTAGAAAAGGTCATGACTATTTATATGTTGTTGTGGATAGGTTCAACAAAATGTGTATTTTGATACCTTGTAACAAACATATTATAGCTGAACAAATTTCAAAGTTATTCTTTCAGCGTGTATGGGTTCATTTTGGATTACCCACTTCCATTATATCTGATCGAAATTCCTGATTTGTTGGGAAATTTTGGTCGAGTTTGTGGGAATTGATGGACACCAGGTTGAAGAAGAGCACGGCTTTTCATCCGCAAACAGATGGCCAAACAGAAGTGGTCAACAAGGCAGTGATTTAGTTGCTCAGAGGCTATTGCAGCAAGCATCCCAAGCTTTGGGATGAACATTTATGTTATGTGCAACATGCTTACAACCGAGCTAAACATTCTTCTACATAGAGATCTCCTTTTGAGACTTGTTTTGGTTTCACCCTAAGGTCTGCCTTGGATTTTATCTTTGGTAGAGACGTAGCAGTAAATGAACATAGTGATGTGGACAAGGCAACCAATTTCATTAAACAAATCCAAGAAATTCACTAGGCAGTACAGGAACAGCTGGAAAATGGCCAAGCCAAGTACAAGGCAAGGCATGATAAGAATCGAATTGAGCATAGTTTCCAAGTTGGTGATCAAGTCTTGTTGTATATCAGCAAAGACAGAATGCAAGGTGAAGGTAAGAAGCTGAAACCGATAAGGTATGGACCTTTCAAAATACTTGAGAAAATTGGTGAGAATGCTTTTCGCCTTGATTTACCAGCTTACATGCACATCTATTTAGTTGTTAATGCAGAAAGCTTGAGACTATTTGAACCTTCATTAATTGAAGATCCCAAAGAGCAGAGTCAATTGCCTTCTATTGATGATCTGTTGCCTAAATATCACAATGAATTGCAGGAAGATACAGTTCTGGACAGGAAGGTGAGAACTACGCACAGAGGGGATATTGAGTACCTCAGGATTGGACTCAAAGGTGCAAAACCAAGCAGTGCAAAATGGATAGAAATTGGGCAAGCGAGGAATCTATATCCTCACTTGGCTGATGCTTAAAAACCAACTTTGGGTGGTTCAAAAGATTTTTCAGTCGGAAGGCTGTGATCCGAATTGGATCTTGTTATCACCAAAATAAGAGTTTACATTGTTCCTAATCATGGTCTTAGATAAGTGTCAAGTCATTTTATGTTTTAATGGGTAGGTGATAGGTTAAGAGTCTAAAAAGTCTCATTTTTGTTTCCAAATAAAGTTTAACAACCTTCTTCTATGTCTCAGAAGTCTCACATTCTATTTAGAAGCTCATGTATTAAACCATTTTGATTTTATTTTTTTTTAAATTAGCCCTGAAATCACGTTTTCGTAGCGCAGACAGTGTAAAATGTCTATTTTGCGCTACGAAAACGTTGCTCTTTTCGTAGCACTTTTCCCTGCATGCTATGAAAGCACAGATTCATAGACAGTCTTGTCAAAATGTCAATCCGTTAAGATTCCATTAAATTTTCATTATTAGGTGTCAACTAGGAGTCAGTTCTTAAGCATGCCCCCATCCAAAATTCATCATTTCAAATTTAGGGGTCATCATGATAGGTAATTTCAAATTTGAAAGGGCTGGCTAGTTTCTTATTGCAGTTTGCATGTAAACCCTCAAACAGATCGTTTTTCGAATGGTAAGATTATGGTAATTTCTTACCAAGTTTTTTCTCATCCATATTTCAAGCGAGGTTGACCACCATAAGCAAGCGAGGCTGATTTTTTTTTTCAAGTGAGGCTGGTTTGTTACAGGAATTCAGAGGCAAAGATGACAGAAGAAAGGAAAAGTCACAGGTCAGGTCATTGTTTAAGAACAGATCCTGAAAGCACTGAGGTCTTAGCCAGAGATAACTCAGTTGTGGAAGCCTTCAAGAAAGCAAGATGTTGGAAGTTTTGTAAAAAAATTGCAGAGAGGACATACCCAGGTGACAAAGGAGTTTGCACTACATTTCACTAGCTCAAACACAAAGGTTGGAATCCTAAACCTGCAAATTTCTCCAGAGATCATAGCCTTGGTGACAAATATTTCTAGGGGGTAAGATATATGGTTCAAAAACTTCAAATTTGACATGGAACCATGTAAAGTGTTCCTAAAGCCAAAGTTTGCAGAGATAGACTTAACCAAGGCAATTCCAAGGAACTATGTCAAAGACAGCTATGCCAACTTGCTCTTCAACATTCAACGTTATTTTACCTGTGAGGGAAGATATTGAAAAGTTTATCCATATTATTTTAAACTCCTGTTGCATTTTACTGGTATGATTTCTTTAGATTTTCCTTACTTCCTGTATCGAAGTATAGCTAAGATGGCAGATAAAGTGTAGTTGAAATCTCAAGGATATGAAACTTCCCTTTTTCATCATGGTCTAATTAAACTGATAGTTTTACATGAACTCAAAAGGATCAACAGAGAATGGTCTTCATTTTTTTTATGTGATTTTGGAGTGGAAAATCAAGATACATGCATTAGCCCTAAGGTTAAAGAAACTCCATCAGCAGAAACTAGCAAGCCTGTAATGTCTAGGTTAAAAGGATTTGTTAAGCTGAAACCTAGAAAGCAGGTGAAAGAGCAAGTGAGCAAAACATCAGTGGTTATTCTTGAGACTCATAAATCCACTAAGGAAAACATAGCTGAAGTTAAAGAAATGACACAAGAATAGTCAGCTAACAAACCAGTTCAAAGGAGATTGACTAGAAGTCAAATTGCAAAGGAGAAGGGTAAATCAGTGATCTTGGGAGAAAGTCCACGCTTGAAGGGTAATTTAAATTATCTTTTAAAAGCCATTGATATTGCAGAATTCCCTTTGGTGCAGGAAGATGTCATAGAATTTGATAAAGGAAAGTCGAAGAAGATGAAATCCTCTAAGAAACTAGAATTTGAGGATGATGTTACAACATTTTTGTTCAAGCCCAAAAAACCCTTAACTAGGCAATCCAAAAAGATGCAAGAGTCCAATTTTGAGTTAGGGAAAATAGAAGAAGCTTATGCTGCTCAGGAAGAGTTGATAGACCTTTCATCACCAATACCTAAAGGTGACAAAACCAGACTTTTTTCCACTCAAATAGAAAAACAAGTTACGAAGAAATGGAACAAAGGTTAAGAACAACTAATAATGAAATTGCTAGACTAAGGATGAGAGAAAGAAGGCATGCTGCTGAGAAGACAAATTTCAAAAGGATATAGCTCTTTGGGAAGTTAAAAAAGTTTCCAAACCAGAAATAGTCAGCAGTGAAACTTAGTACTTTACTTGGACTGTTCCTGCAATCAAAGAAGCCAGACTTGTGAGAAGGATAAATGCTCAGTTGAGAGCTACTAATAGGAGATTGAAAAGACAGACTGAAGACCTAGAAATACCGTTAACAAAATCTGAAGAAAGGCTACAACAATAATGAAACAGGGTGATGAAAAAGGGCAGTAAAGGATATACCTTAAAACAGTTTTGGTATTAAAGAGAAGGTCATCTGTGAAGAAGAACATCTCATAAGGTTAAGTTGTTTTGATTTTTGGTGATCATATCATTCTTTATGAAATTTTGAAAATTCCCAAAACTGCAGATTTTTGAAAACCGTGTTAAAAAAAAAGAGAGCATACATAGCAGTTTCGTAGCGCGCTATGAAACTGCTGAAGGTGACCTTTTAGAACTTTATAGATGTATTTCGAAGGTAAGGTCTGATAAATTCCAAATTTTAATGTTGTTGGTAGACATATGAGGATCATAGATGAAGTTTCAGATGGCAATGATGCAGAAAGAATGGTTCAAGGAAGTACATCATAAGTGATATAAAGGATGCACTACAAAAACATACTATCTTCATATCACAGTCATGTTTCATCCTCTTTTCCATCTGTTCGAGGTTCTGTTTTTTGCACATATGGAGAAATGAAGTCTTAATGGATTACTAATACATGCCACATATACAAAACAATAATCAACACCAGCAAAACTACTCGAAGATAAGCATAAAGGATTAAGAACTTAAAAGGAGGAACTCTATCTCCTTGTTTTTAGGACAGTTAGGTCATGAATCAGTATGGTTTACACCAATATTGGAGACATCATAAAGCTTGAAGACATGGATTAGCAGCTAATTAAATAATGTATTTAAGTCATGGATAAGGTTGGTGAAGCATGTTTTAGGTGTTTCACTCTTTTTTGTATTAGGACTCTTAAATACAGTTAGCTGTCAATTTGTAATTAAGAAGTTTGTTTTATGAATATATAGGTTTCAATGTTAGGAATTTGAATTCCTCGGGGTTGGTAATTTTATTAACAAAAGAAAGTTGTGTTATCGTAAGAAACTGTGGTTTTTCAAACTTAATATAGAGATCAATTTTACTACTCAAGATTCACAAGGAGTTTATGTATTTGATGTTTTTATGACCTTTTTTCAATTACTTATTTGCAGTGGTATAAGCTTGTGATACTTAGAATTCATTAGAAAATGCTCTAACTTCCTTCACATGCTTGTAAACTTTGTTGATTCATTGTGTTACTATTTCACTTATAAACCTAAAATCCAAGTTCCTTGACTTCCATGTTTTGTTGATAATGATGTTTTGTTGAAGACTATCTTGACTCCATAGCCCAATAGATGTTTTCTAATCTTTGATTCAACCAGTTATACATTTTTTTCCATTTTTATTCCTAGAGTTAGCCATCTAATCATTAATCAAAAATCTTAAACCTATTGAGAGCGCCCTCTCAGGTTGAGGAGGCTAAGCCTCAACCAAAATATTGGTTTCAAAGAGTTACTCAAAGTTTACTTGATCAATAGCCTATCAACGTCAGATTTTGTGATAATAGATCCTAGAACACTCTCTAAGTTTTGATGAACTCTTTAAAAATCATGCCAAAGTTTCAAAGTCTTATAAAGATCAAGCTATTAGAGATATCCTCATAACAGTTGCAATTGGTGATCAACATGGAGCAACAAGGATCGTTAGTTAAGTGCGCTGACCGTCGGCCCATGGTAACGCGTGCTACCACAAATTAGCAAAACCAGGGGTAAATTCAAGAAACCGGGATAGTTTCTGATATGCGATTAGAAACAAGTCGCTAATCACATATCGCAGGGAAAACCCCTCCAAGAAGGAAAGGCCGCGAGCACCCAGACCCGAAAAATCATAAAATGCAACGAATATCGCGTTGATTCCATCAGAAGCGGGGTCCCACAAAAAACGGTAGGATATTGGAAGGGCTTTGAGTGGTAAGCGGTTTCAACCGAGTCCAGCCCGATGCCACACAATGGTTGCCACGCGTCCGGTAGAAGAGAGAGAAAACCGCTCACATCGGATGGATAAACATCTTGTTACTAATCTCCCCTATATGGATGATGACTGTAGGATCTGGAGGCTCCAGATCAATGACGAAGATGCGTTCTGATGGATGACTAGATTTGATGAGGTTAACAGGAAGAGTTGTATAGGATTTGAAGTCTGATGTGGACGATGCGTTGGTAGAAGGTCGTGTTCGTGGGCATTCTTGGAGTTAACGGAATAAATGGCCATGTCCAAGAGAACTGACTCTCAGTTCGTTATGAAATAGGTGGCTACCTCCCTGTGTGGTGTTATACAGTGATGATTATGTAGAACAGAGGAATTCAGACAGACAGAGGTAGGGGAACCGGAAAGCTGGGAAGCGGAAACGAACAATCAGAAAGTAGATTGGATTTAAAGCCACAAGATGACAAAAAGAGCAGTAAGGAAGCAATAAGTTAGAAGTGGAAAGCTAAGTGCAGAGTGTCAGGCGGAAAGAGTCGATTGTGCGGACACAACCAACCTCCCTAGGAGCCTAAGACTCTCTAGTGACAAACAAGACAAACAAGAGCAATCCTTCTCTAAACATGCATTTACTATATAAGAAATCAAGTGTTTAGATCCTACCTATAGTCCCACGATGTTGTAGCAGTCCAGTTCCGCTGATCCGGATGAGCTCCTCCTTCGCTTTGAAACCTGCATACACTAACAATCAAACGATTAAATAGCACTTGATAATCTCATAGAATAAAACATATTTAACACATAGACCAAGGAGTACATGAAACAACTCATAAATAACAAGTTATTGAGAAGAATGGACTCATTTGCATTAATAGGTAACAAAAGGAACAAATACAACCTGAGCCTTGGTGTTGTGCAAGTCCCTCCCAGGGTCCATCAAGAGTTCTCCTTTACTTTGACAAAGCTCACCCACTTCCAAATAGAACAAGCAAAGATGGCAATCTCTCCTCACAAGCTTCTAAATGGGAGTCCTAATTCCAGCAGCATCTACCCATAGAAATGTATAGCTTCCAACCTCCCCTCCTTCTGGCCCAATGCCTGTATTTATAGTGCTCAAGAGGAGGTTAATCAGGTCCACCATCAATGGGATAATCCCCTCTTTGGATGGGATAGCTCCCTTATTGATGGGATAAGTTCCTCTTTGGTAGGGGTGCATGAACCATCTGGAGGCGCTCAATACACGTCGAACAACCTTCTAGAATGCTCTAGAAATGACCACAAGTAACTTTTTAAAGATGAAACCTGCGCATTTTGACCTTTACAGGGGGACGCACCTGCCCCTTTACATACAGAGCGTCCAAAGACGCAGCTTTTGTGAACATTGGGTGCGTACCCGCAGGTAAGGTTGAGAGAACCTGCGTACCCAGAGATAAATACATTTGTAAAGACTTTCTCTCTTTTTTGAGTTTGACATGGAGAGCAGAGGCATAAGACTTGCCTAAGAGGATAGCATGACTGTTGATAGAGCCATACTAACTGTAAATAGCCATGGTGACATTTTTTAGTGTAACAGATTGCCCCCTAAAGTGCGAAGCCTGTAATAGATTAGGGTTTTGTATTATCTAGGAAGGGTGAAGCGCTTTATCATTTCAAGGATTATCTCGTGGAGAACCTGGTCAGAACCTGCAATTTTCACCACAAAATACACGTATAAGATTATATCATCACTGAGGTAGGCATTCCCATACTCAGATCAAAACTTTAACTAACAGACTAACTACTCTGATACAGGAATGATCTTGCAGTACATCATAATCATAGACTTTTGTAGACACAGTATGGGCGCAGCCATCTGTTTATAATTAGTCTACTTAAATAATGAATACAAAACTCCTCGCAGCCTGGATGGTGGAAACTAGATCCAGGGTCTTCATTTCCGCTTCCCAAATTGGTACGATTCTAGCCATGCGAATAAATGAGTTGATGTCGAACATGGTAGAAACCACTTGATTACCAGTCGATGATGTAAACTGTTAACAAGTGTGAGAGAGACCACCAGTGATGTCAATGGTTCTCAAAGTACCCAGTACAATCCATGAGATGTGAATGAATGAGTTGATGTCGAACATTTCACGGAATCCTTTGATCGAAAGTCAATGATGTAAACTGACGTCAAAGGCGAGAAACCTGCCATTGATGCATGCAGACTTCAAGGTACTGACGATTTCTAAGTCATCTTTCTAGATAATGTGTTGATGTCGATAGAAAGCGACCCGTTGCAGGAAAGCCCACAACACGAAATCATTGTTCAAGTTGAAGAAATGTTGCTGTAAGGACTGACTCAGGGATGGTCAAATGGATGACAAGTATTTTGCAGATGAAAGTTTTGCTTGCAGACCTCTTGAACACATAACGACACGACAGATGGCTTGGTGATGAATAACTCAAAGTTAATCCCCGGAACCCGGCTGAAGACTTTCAAAATGGTTTGATCAACTGTGAGGTAAAAGATTTCCAAACCCAGGTGAATGAAAAGTGTCGTGTCCAAGAGTGGTAATAAAGTTTCTTCTGAGACAAAAGATAACAAATAGGCTCATTCTTCTCTCTTTTCCCCCACCATTTCTGGCAAGTACCTCTTTATTTTTAACAAGCTTGAGGAGGATAACATATGCTTGATTATAAGCTCATCCTTCGGATGAGTCCAACCTAGTTTTGAATCGAACCCTAGGAAGGAGTGGTTCGTTCCTGTTTGTAATTGAACAGGTCCTTTACTGTGAAATGTTTAACGAGCCCAGTATAGGAGAAACTCGGCGTTTTTCAATTTTAGAGAGTCTGAAAAACTTAAGAAGACTCCAAGTTGAACTTTTTCGTAGATTTGTGTCCCTCAAGCCAGAAAAAGTATAAAATAATACCTGGGGGAACCGCTTGATCTTGCGACCAAGGAGTACTTTCATAATTAGTGTCACTGATCCGAAAAGTAAAAAGCGATCAAAGACACGTCGTTTTATTTCCGTATCGAGTTTGAAACGACAAAAACCCGGCAATCTTTTCCTGATTTTACGGTCAGAAAAGAGCTATAAGGGGACCGTCTTTTAATTCCGTTTTAACGAGTGTAAAAGAAACGCTCGGCAATCTTTTCATATTTTAGGAGTCAGAAAAGGGCTTAAAAGATGACTCTGATATTTTGGTTCGTGAAAAATGACAATTTTCCCTCTAAATCCCTTTGTCCTGCACAAAAACGACACATTACTCATACCTGTTTAAGATAGGCAAAAATACATTGAAAAATATCCTTCCATGGTGAAAAATGAACAAACCTAGCATTCATTCATCCAAAAAACCTATAAAAAGACTTTTTACCATGTCATTTTTACCATTTTACTGTTGAGGTTGAAAAAAGGGCTTTTGGCAAGAAACTTCCCGTGGTCGCTGCGGAGAATCCGACCGTCAGAATCGAACGCCGTCTCTTCCAGGTATTTCACAACATCCTCCTCTTCAATTTCATCCGATTAAATTTGTGTTTTAGGTTTTAGTTTTGATTTTTGGGGGGTTTTGGGTTTCAAAATTCGCTCTGCGGGGTACGCAGGTGCCCTTAGGGTGACCTGCGTCCCCCGACTTTTTCCTGTACAGGAAAAAGGTCGGGGGACGCAGCCCACCTTCAGGCCAGCTGCGTCCCGACGCTCTGTGTCCTAAACGCGGGGTGCGTCCCCCGCGAAAGGCGGAATTTGAAACCCCAAACTCCACCAATAACCATTAAAATTTTCCCAAATCAATTCTAATCATTGTTTCTTGGTGTGTAGGGCACTCACCATGTTGGATTGGAGAGAAAGAGAGCACGAGGACGTTGATTTAGCCGCAATTAATCATCAACCTTCCATTGATGCCCTAAAAGCATGCGGACTATATAAATACTGGGCCATACCTGGCATGAGGGCTCAGGTGAGATTCTTGGAGTGGCTGGTTGAGAGATGGAACATTCATGAGCAATGCTTTTACATCGGAGGGCACCAGCTCGAGATAGAGCCCTCTGACATATACTTTCTTACTGGCTTGCCAAATAGAGGCGAGCAACTCAATCTAGCCGGAACTAGGCCGGGTGGCCAATCCCTTGCTAGTCTCCGGGCAGATTGGTGCACACCCAATGCACACCATGCGAAAGGCGTAGAAATCAAACACATCTCTCTGCGTGAACTCAAAGTTATCGCTTTCACGGTTACCAGAATTTGCGGTGCAGCCGCTTTACATATTGCCACCGGGTCCCAAATGCGGATGGCGATTGACTGTTTCCAAGGCACCATTTTCAACTGGTGTGAAGCTGTGTCGGCTAATATGAAGAGCCAACTGACTCGGGCAAAGAACGGACAACTGAAGACCTTTGGATATGGGCCTCTAGTTGTGAGCTTTTCCTTAGAGAGAGTTCCGATGCTGATCCCTCAGCAACTCACTGTTGAAAACTTGGGTCCTCGGGAGCCAAAGCTGATACGATGGGTTACGGTGATGGCCCGGCATCCTGACGAGGGCACGGCGATTGTTCGATTCCCTGATAGTTATTTTCACTGGTTAGAGGACCAGGTTTTTTCGATCCAGGACTTTCCGTATGCCGGAGTAGATTTTCGAGGTGATCCGGACATGGTTCTTCCACAGGGAGAACAATGGGATGACAGAGGTACTTTATTTTTCACATGTTTTCAAATTATGTATTTTTTTTTTTTTATATATATCGTCTCAAAACTGACAGTAAAAATTTTCAAAATGCAGATGTTGGTCCACGGCGCCCAGCCAACCTCCGGCCTTTTGAGAGGAGACATCCAGTTGCACCGGTACCGGCTCCACAGGACGCGGCTGCAGAGTCACCAGCTGAGTTGGAGCAGGATCTAGAGCGTCTGACGGTGGATATACCTGAGACTACCATAGATGATATTCCTATCAGACTTCAGCGCTATGTAGTCGCAGTCCCTGGGCCGTTTAGGAGATTTTTGTGTAAGGTAGCCCGTGCAGTGGTGTCTTATAGAGAGCACCACCAGTGATTGGCTAGTCACTTTTGTAGACACATGTGACATTTTTGACTTTTTGTACTTATCATTTTTGCCGATCATAAGGTGTTTTTCAACCTATGATCGAAGACGATGTATATTTTTTGACACACTCCTATCTATATATATATCACTATTGTCGGCTTATCTTGTTTAACATATGTGATGAAATGTTTTTAAATTTACTTGCATGATTATCGTAAATGTCTGTCCAACATTCGAGAAGCAATTGCATCTGCTAATGTATTTAAAGACCTCGGAATATGCTGATATTCAATGTAATCAAATTCACGTTCCAAGAGACGCACTCTCAAAAACAACCTTAATAACACAGGATTTCTAATGGCATATACTCTATTAAGCTGTAATACAACAAGTTCAGAATCTAACCTCACTATCAAACGTCGAATTCCAAATGAAATAGATTCGGATAATAATTCAACCACTGCACTGTATTCTGCAATGTTGTTCGTCGTTTGACCGAGGCTTACCCCATGCATAGAAACTAACTCGTCAGAGGGCGAATAGATAACCCAAGCTGCGGAAGAGATATTCCGTGTACTACGACAAGCACCATCAGCAAATCCAATGTATGTTTGGAGAGGCGTCGACATCTGCAATATCAAGAGTAAAACCAAGATAAGCCAGAATAACGACGAAAAACACACTCTCTAAGCTAAGCACACTAATTAAGCTAACAAACACACTAGCTAGAAAGAAAACCTAACCTAACTAAAAATTCTCCATACCCACCATTTAAGCATAATACCTCTTTAGGTAAAGTCCATTTCTGGGTTTACCCAAAGAGTCCCCATCAAAATCTACCAGCTCATAAGCCCCTTTTGCTAGCTTTCGCTTTACAATGTAGGGTCCATGCCACATAGGAACGAATTTTCCAGCACCTAGCTTATCGTTAGCTTGATCATATAAAAGCACTAGGTCTCCCTCTGAAAAACTTCGAGGGGTCACATTTCTATCATACTGAGCTTTCATTCGCTTCGCGTGAGTCTCGATTGCCAATGTAGCGTCACGTCGAGTCTCATCTAATTTAGCTAAGTATAATAAACGTTTCTCCTCTTCGGAAGTAGCTGGAAGTAATTCGACAGCCATTTGAAGTGATGGGATCTTGCATTCAATGGGTAACACAGCTTCCAAGCCATAAACTAGCTGGAAAGGAGTGAACCCTGTTGAAGTTTTCACTGAGGTTCGGTATGCCCATAGCGCTGAAAATAACATGTTGTGCCAATTCGACCGATGAATACCAATGGTTCGTCGGATCATGATAACCAGAACTTTGTTGATAGACTCAACCAAACCGTTGGCTTGCGGATAATAAGGAGTAGAGCTATCGTGGCGCAAACCAAGCTGGCTTGTAAGCTCAGTCATCATGATGTTTCGAAAATGGCTCCCATGGTCAGTAATGATTGCTTGTGGGACACCAAACCTAGTTATAATATGATTCAATACGAAAACTGCAGCTGTTTTGCCGCTTGCGTCGAATGTAGGCATCGCCTCGACCCATTTAGTAAAATAATCAACCGCGAGGATCTTTGTTGATAGACTCAACCAAACCGTTGGCTTGCGGATAATAAGGAGTAGAGCTATCGTGGCGCAAACCAAGCTGGCTTGTAAGCTCAGTCATCATGATGTTTCGAAAATGGCTCCCATGGTCAGTAATGATTGCTTGTGGGACACCAAACCTAGTTATAATATGATTGAATACGAAAACTGCAGCTGTTTTGCCGCTTGCGTCGAATGTAGGCATCGCCTCGGCCCATTTAGTAAAATAATCAACCGCGAGGATGATATACGCATGCCCCCCGGCCGAGTGAGGGTTACAAGTAATAAAATCGATACCCCATTTGGCGAATGGACCAACGGCAATTATAGGGTGGAGAGGAGCAGGTGGTGCACGCATCTTGCGATCAAACACTTGACAGTTGTGGCACTTCCGGACTGCAATGATACAATCTTTAAACATAGACGGCCAGAAGTAGCCAGCGCGCAACACCTTCTGAGCTGTGGCATACCCAGACATATGACCGCCACATGCTCCAGAGTGACAATCATTCAAAACCCTCTCAGCCTCTTTGTGAGTTAAACAACGTCGAAAAACTAAGTCTGCCCCCCGGCGATAAAGTGTATCTCCAATAATTTTGTATTGCTGGGATTGAAACCGAATTTTTCGACGTTCCGCCTTTGAAGCTTCAGGCCGAAAGGTTTGGGTTTGGAGATAGATGATTATATCCCCGTACCACGGATCTAAAGTACTGATAAGAAACAAAGATTCGTCCGCAATGGACTCCTCTGCCACAGTCTCTGTGTCAGCACTAGGGAAATCACACATCAATTCCGCAAAAACCAAGGATTTCTTAGACTTGGACTTCTCGAACTCCAAGTCGAACTCTTGCAGGATAACGATCCATTTAGAGTACTTGCCCCCTAGTAGTTGTTTTGTCAAAATATAAATCATAGGGTTGCAATCCGAAATAACTGTAGTTTTACGGAGAAGAATGTAGTGACGAAAACGCTGGACAGCTTGAACGGCTGCCAGGGCCAATTTCTCCACATGCGAATATTTTAGCTCAGTGGGATTTAAGGTCCTACTAAGATAATATATCACATGTTCCGCTCCGAATTCATCTTCTTGAACTAACACCATTCCAATAGTGGAATGCGAAGCTGCGAGGTATAAGAAGTAGTCCTGGTTGTAGTTGGGAGGATGCAACAACGGTGCATGGGTCAACGCGTGTTTAAGTGCATCAAAAGATTGTTGGGCAATCTCGTCCCAAAAGAATTGAGCGTTCTGTTTCAACAACCGTGTAAAACCTTTAGTGACCTCAGCGTAGTTTGGAATGAATCGGCGTAAAAAGTTCGCTTTCCCTTGCAAACTTTGGAGTTGGCGCAAACTCGAAGGAGGAGGCAATTTGATGATAGCTTCGACCTTCGAGGGATCGACGCGAATGCCGGCTTTTGAAACAACAAATCCCAGCAATCGACTCGTCTCTATACAGAAAACACACTTGTGGGGATTCAACCGAATTCGATAATGCCTACACCTCATAAAGATTGCTCGTAAGTGGACAAGGTGATCAGCTCGATGTAAAGAATGAGCAGGCAAATCATCGAGGTACGGTTGCACAATGTGCTTGATGTCATGAAATGCATAAGACATCGCCCGTTGAAAAGTGGCCCCGGCATTCTTAAGCCCAAAAGGTAGTTTACAATAAGCAAACGTTCCCCATGGACAAATGAATGCCGTTTTTGGTTGGTCGGCAGGTAGAATATTGATTTGATTATAGCCCGAAAAACCATCCATAAAGGAAAACATTTCACTTCCGGCACAATCATCAATAATTTGATCGATATAAGGCGTAGGATAGTTGTCTTTTGGACAAGCTCGATTTATATCCCTATAATCGATACAGATTCTTATTGTTCCTTGTTTCTTGTTGACCGGAACAATATTCGATACCCAATCCGTTAACGGGATCGGATAAATGAAACCTGCTTTCAACAGCTTCTCGACTTCTGCTTTAATCGCAGCCGCTTTCCGAGGGTGAATCTGACGCAACCGTTGTCGGACGGGTTTAGCGTCCGGGTAGGTCTTGATTTCATGAACAACAATGGCAGGGTCGATTCCCGGCATTTCCTCGTAAGACCAGGCAAACACGTCGCGGAATTCTTGGAATAGGGCCTTGTAAGTTTGGATTTCATCTTCTGTACATGCGGCACCTATATGAATGTTCTCCTCAATTCCGGGCTTCACTGAAATATCAATGGGAATAGTACGAGAAATATTCCCTAAATTCAACTCTGAATCAGAATGTTTCGTTGGATTCTGAGCGTCTTTGACATATTCAGCGGTAAAGATAGATGAAAAATCATTTTCCAAAGCATCATCCTTAGGTAAAAATGAAGATCTGTGATGGAGATCTTCCCATGGTAGATCATCTACACTGAGGATTTCGCGAAGTTGTTCGTCAGATGACACGACTTCGGGAAACGTTATCCATTCTAAGGTTGAGGTGAAAAGTGATTCTTCACTGACCACATTCATTTGGTCGACTTGGGTTGAACGCGAGTCGGTAAAAGACATGACAGCTTCATAAGCAATTTCATATGGACTCAAAGGCATAGCATCACCGAATGAGTCTATCTCAGATTCAGATGGGACAATCCAAGGATCATCGTAAATAATGTTTTCTGATGTAATCATATGAATTGATGCAAATGAAGGGTCTGCGTTGATTGGAGGGAAAGGAAAAGTTCCCAGTAAACCGGAATCTTTAACTAAACCTACGCCAACGTCCCTATAAGGGATTGTCGTCTTACCGACATGCTGGATACTCTCTGAAGAGGCTAGGTCGGATGAAAAGTATGTCAGCTGATCAATTGTCACGATCTTACCGTTATATGGAAACTTTATTACTCTGAAGACCGATGAAACGACCGCTGTCATAGCATATGACCAACTTCGACCCAAAAGAAGGTTGTAGTCTAGAGGGGCATCAACCACCTCCACATCCAGACTAACGGTTTTACCTTCTACCCCTATAGGCAATTCCTGTAGAATACCAAACGGACGGAACCCACGGCCATCAAAGGCCTTAAGGATGGTGGGGGATTGGTTCAACGAAGGAGAACCAAGCGATCTCCAACATTGAATCGACATAATACACGTAGAGGCTCCCTCATCAATCACAGTCCGATGAATAGGCCTGTTTTTGACTATCACTGGAATTTGGAAAGCCATTTGATGGGGTAGACGCGGTGTACTATTTTCTAGATCGAAGATTATTAGATTCGGGTCCTGAACATCAACAGCTCCGATAGCCGACAAAAGTAATTTTCGTTGTGCTGGGCATGATTGCAGCACTTCTAAAGCCGACATTGCTGAGGGTGAAACAGCTAAGTCCTCAACAATGTTGTAATTCTGGGCCGCTCTCGCATGTGGATTGAAAGCAGACCTTCGAAGTACACCCTTGGCGGGCGGTTTGATTACTAGATCTGGGTTAGGTTTCTCGATCTGTAGTGGATCGGAACCAGGAGCTGAGGTTGATGGAATAGAATGAGAAGATTCTGCTTCCTTACCATCAACAGGAGCCTTACTACCATAATCTTGCGATCGAGTCGCAATCCTCACATGAGACATCATCAAAATGGGTTCTTCACTGGCATTCGAGGAAGAACCTATCATCTTATTCTCCTGCTCCGGAAATGGATTTTTTAACACAGCAGGAGTGGGAGAACCTTTGACTATTTTTACAACCTCGGCCCGATGAGGGCAATCTCTCGTAAAATGATCCTCTTCACAAATAAGACAAGGATATCGAGGTTTGCGCTTTTCGTCATTGGTTTCCGACTTTTCCGTTTTCTCCTTCGGAGCCTTGTCTGCTTTAGCCTTCTTCTTTCCTTTCTTCTTTCCACCGTTTTTTGATTTGGCCGTAGATGACTCTACAGCGTGAATATCGGCGGTAAGTTCAGGAGAAGACTCTCCTGTCGGGGAATCAGGCAAAGTGATAATAGGAGTAGTTGAAGCCTTGGAAGACTTCTTCTTGCTCTTTGTATTCACGATACCAATCATACCATCAGCGGCATGAGATCCCGAAGGAGCAGCAGCGATTTGATTCGATTTTGGAAGATCGGAATCTTCTCGTGTAACGTACCCGACTGAGTGTAAACTAAGTCAAGGTATTGCGCCTGAGCAATGACTTGCTCCTCAGTAACTACTCCGGCCTTAGCTACATCTTCAGTAATCTTCGGTAATAATGATTTAACAAACCATTCAGCTAAGATTTGGTCCGGGATAAAAACTTTCACTAGCCTTCTTCGACGTCTCCACTCATGAATGTGATCAGAAATATACGTGGACGTCGATTGTTTTAGTGAAGTTAATAACTCCGTGCCGTTATCGTATCTGACCGGCAACTGAAAGTGAGTTAAGAACGAGGTAGCTAACTGGCTAAAATTGTAAAAAGAGGCCCGTGGTAACTCAATGTACCACTTGGCCGCGAGACCAATGAGTGTACGCTGGAAAAGACGTAAGCGGATCGAATCATCCGAGATAGAATTTGAAGCACACCAGAGGTGGTAAGTCATCACATGATTGGACGGATCCTCTCCAGACTTACCTTCGAACTTGGGTATATCACTGGGCAACTTATTTGGCATTGGCGGCCAGAACTGAAGATATTGAATTGGATCATTCGTTAGGCGCGTCAAGTCTGGTAAATCCAAAGTTGCGATAAACGGTAACTGCCGGTTAGGATCTCTAAAACTCTGGGTCACAAGATCAGTCCCAGGAGGAGGATATCCAGGATAACTAGGAACAGGAGTCGCATTTGGGATATTATATCCTCCTGGAAAACCAGGATTAACCGGACCGTACTGGGGTTGTTGAGGTTGTTGATAAGTGTACCCAGGATACGGTTGATACTGGTAAACCGGTTGTTGGACAGCTTGCCCAGGTTGGTACTGTCCCTGGTACGGTTGTTGAACAAATTGAGGTTGAGTAGTGACAACCGTACTTATACCAGGCTGACCTGTAGGCATCTGGACCGTGGTTTGAATCGTAGATCCAGACAACGGTAAAGATGTCTGAGGAGTGGTTACAGAGACAGTAGAAACCGGAGCCGTCGATACTCCAGAAGTAAGTATGGTAGATGTAGCGGTAGTTGCAGCAGCCGTTTGAGATGGAGTACTAGGTGCGATTGGCGGCTGAGTAACTACCGAAGTTACAGAAGTTTGAACATTTGACTGGACAGGTTGCGGTTGCTGGGGTGGACCAGAAACTACGGGTTGTCCAGCTTGAGGAACCAACTGTAAACTTGGCTGCAACACCTGTTGACCTTGTGATGGATCCCACACTAACATTCCGGGGTATTGACCCGTAACAGGTTGAGGATACTGAGATCCATAACCGGATTGAGGATAGGATTGATAATTGTAAGGTGCAGTTCCCATACTTGGAACATATGACTGACCTTGAGGCGGTTGATAACCTTGACTTGAGTATTGACCTTGAGGTTGATAACCTTGAGGTAAATACGGATACTGGGGTTGACCTTGACCTTGAGGTTGATAGCCTTGAGGTTGATACCCTTGGGGTTGATACCCTTGGGGTTGCCATCCTTGAGGTTGCCATCCTTGAGGTTGATATTGATACTGAGGTTGACCCTGGGGTACATATTGAGGCTGGGGTTGACCTTGAGGCATGTATTGCACCATGGGTACATACTGACCTTGAGGTTGCCCCCCAGACACGATTTGTGTACCTTGAGGTTGCCCCCCAGGCGTTAACTGAGGTTGCCCCCCAGGCGGTAATTGGCCACCTTGAGGTTGGGAAACGGGAACTGAACCTGACATCATGTAAATGTCTCCTACACCCAATGGTACATTACCACTGTTTCCAGTTAATAACCCATGATCAACGGGTTGAGGAGATGCCCCCGCAAAGGTACCAGAAAGTGATTGATACCCGGTGGGAACAGAAGGACCGCCGTGTAAGAAAGATTCAGGACTTTGAGTAAACACGGACGACTGACCAGACATATTTACAGGAGTATAAATACCTCCAGGTGGAAAAGGAGTACGAGGTGTAGAAAAACCTACCCCTGAGTTGTCTAACAAATTTGTTAACGAAAGGTACCAAGTAGTACTTCTAGGAGGACTGTAAAATATGGATTCACGCTCCCTTAGATCAATAGTAAGTTGATCTTCAAGGTTAGAGACGCCTATTTCTTCCTCTGGAGCAAGTTCTTCAATAGCAATCAATCCAGTAGGAAGATTTTCGGTGATAACTCGTTCTATTCTCGGTGAATCTGGAACACTAGAAGTCGGAGTAACAGGTTCAGATATTTCAGGTTCTTCGCCTGTATCACTAGCAGACGAAAAACTACCAACAAGTTCAGAAACTGTAACAGCTTCGGGATTATAACCTGTCTCTAAGCCTTGGTAATCTGAATGGAATACCAAGGAAGATTCTCCTTCTTCAGGTGAACCTACTCTACTGCCACTAGGAGGAGTTACAAGGACCTTTAAACCTTCTAGATTACCGGGGTCGTCTCGAGGAGGTGATCCCCTAAGTCTACGGGATCTTCTCAACAATTCGGCCACAGAAACAACTTCAGGAGACTGGCCCCGAAGTCTACGGACTGTCTCGGTAATTCCGCCACAGTTAAAAACTTTTAACTACTACACACGAAAACAAAGTAAAATTTCAAATCAAACCACCTAAAGTCTCTAAAGAACCAAACAAATTTGAATCACACGCCTAAAGAATCTAGGGCGTCAAACCAAGCACAAACAGTAGCCTTCCAGACCGAAAGCGCTAGTTGGTGATGAAGCCCAACATCGCCGGATTCAGTACAGAAGTGGCGGGTGGAACAGTTACCCCGGCAACCTGCTTAATGAATAGACCGGCACAAGTTCCTCCACTTTAACCGTCTCGAGTGAAGTGAACCCCCCGGAAAATCCAAGTGAGTCTAGCCGACGTCTGCTCCAGGTACAGTGGGATCTTCCCTCCACCGTCACCTCGGAAGAATCCTAAAGATAATGGTCACTAAGGTTACCAACCGCAACAAATGCACCTGGGGGAACAGTCTACACTCCGACAGCACGCAAGGGCAGAGTATCAAGCTCAATCCCCTTGCCGGCTCCTTGACAATAATCCAAGGTTTACCGACAAGTGACCCCTGGCTCCTCGACAATGGTTAATCCGAGGTTTACCGTTTGTAATACGTGCGTGTCTGGCGTCGTTCCCAACGAGGAGGGATTGATCCCCTCACTGGTTCGGACACGAGCTCGTGCTTCTCCTTTAAGAGGAGCTTTCCCAGAGTACAAATGAGACAATTGGATTTATTCTATCACAAGATAAGCTACTTGTTTGGTTTTGTTGTCTTGGAGAGTTAATTACTCACCTACTCCAAGACACTAGCCTGATCTAAATTGGTGTTTCAGAGCCCTAGTAAATAAAAGTTACTACGTCGATTTTACTTTAAGCGTTAATTTTATGGTTTTTCTTAAAGACAAAAGGTAGCGGAAGTGAAACCAATGGTGTGTAGACTCGACTCAAACCACTACAAAGATGCACCTAAGATGATTTACGCTACTTTTCTCTTTTCAATGAAATTCTTAACTAAGAGAGTTGAGAGATGCAAATTTTATAGAAAACAACTTTCTTAGTAAAGACAATCAAAGAAACAATTCTCTTTTTCTTTTCAAGCATACAAACATGACCACTCCTTACGTGCACGAAAAACTCTTTTTCTTTCAAAACTTTTCAAAGGAGATGTTTTTGTATTTTCTCTTTTTAATAAAGCATATAAATATATTTTAACGAAAATCAATCTTAAAAGCTATAAAATTTATGAAAACTTCACTCACAAGCAAATCAAAAGAAATTTACTCTAAGCAAACCTAACGAGGCAAAAGCCTACAAAGATGATTCTAGGTTGTTTTACTTGACCAAAATCAAATCAAGGACCAGCTAATGCAGAATCAAAAGACTAGTCAAAACAAAACTCAAATCTTTTTGTTCTTTTTGTAAAATGGAATTCAATACTTAATCAACAAGCACTTCGAAATTTGCCCAAAAGACCAATCAAAGGTAAGTTGCTCTCACAGGTAGACTTTATGACAGGTCTGACTTCTAAGAATGCTGACAAAACCAGAGAGATCTAAGGCTTGACAACTTCTACCGCCAAAGTCACTACAAGACCTACTCAAAAATCAAACCCTAGGGCTTAAACTTCTATGAAATCCACTAAAACACTCAATGCTATCGAAACAAGTTCAGGTGAAGATCTTTGACAAGAGACTAATGGATCTGGGCAGTAAAAACTAAGAAAAAGCAAAATCTAAGAGCAAAAATGCAAAAAATGGAATTTTCTCAAATTTTAGCAAGGGACGCAGGCAACCCGTTAAGACAGGTGCGGGCCCGCTCTGTGCACACAGTGACAGTGCATCCAGGGACGCACTGTGCAATACTCAGAGGGTGCGTCCTACTGGAAAATTCAAGAAAAACTAAAATGAAACTAACCCTAAGCTAGCCCACCCAAAAACAAAGTCACAGAGCCAAAAACCAGAAAAATAAACCAATTTTCTCAGAGCAAAGTTCATACAAAGGAAAAGACTTTCACATCAATGGAGTCCCCAGCGAAGTCGCCAATTTGTCAGGCAGAAAGAGTCGATTGTGCGGACACAACCAACCTCCCTAGGAGCCTAAGACTCTCTAGTGACAAACAAGACAAACAAGAGCAATCCTTCTTTAAACATGCATTTACTATATAAGAAATCAAGTGTTTAGATCCTACCTATAGTCCCACGCTGTTGTAGCAGTCCAGTTCCACTGATCCGGATGAGCTCCTCCTTCTCTTTGAAACCTGCATACACTAACAATCAAACGATTAAATAGCACTTGATAATCTCATAGAATAAAACATATTTAACACATAGACCAAGGAGTACATGAAACAACTCATAAATAACAAGTTATTGAGAAGAATGGACTCATTTGCATTAATAGGTAACAAAAGGAACAAATACAACCTGAGCCTTGGTGTTGTGCAAGTCCCTCCCAGGGTCCATCAAGAGTTCTCCTTTACTTTGACAAAGCTCACCCACTTCCAAATAGAACAAGCAAAGATGGCAATCTCTCCTCACAAGCTTCTAAATGGGAGTCCTAATTCCAGCAGCATCTACCCATAGAAATGTATAGCTTCCAACCTCCCCTCCTTCTGGCCCAATGCCTGTATTTATAGTGCTCAAGAGGAGGTTAATCAGGTCCACCATCAATGGGATAATCCCCTCTTTGGATGGGATAGCTCCCTTATTGATGGGATAAGTTCCTCTTTGGTAGGGGTGCATGAACCATCTGGAGGCGCTCAATACACGTCGAACAACCTTCTAGAATGCTCTAGAAATGACCACAGGTAACTTTTTAAAGATGAAACCTGTGCATTTTGACCTTTACAGGGGGACGCACCTGCCCCTTTACATACAGAGCGTCCAAAGACGCAGCTTTTGTGAACATTGGGTGCGTACCCGCAGGTAAGGTTGAGAGAACCTGCGTACCCAGAGATAAATACATTTGTAAAGACTTTCTCTTTTTTTGGAGTTTGACATGGAGAGCAGAGGCATAAGACTTGCCTAAGAGGATAGCATGACTGTTGATAGAGCCATACTAACTGTAAATAGCCATGGTGACATTTTTTAGTGTAACACAGAGAGAAGAAGCTAAGCTGACCTGCAGAAGAAAGGGCAGCATCGATCCAGACAGAAACAGAGAGAGTCAGAGAGTTTGTGTACTCCAGAGAAGGCTTGAGAGGTTCAAGCACACTCCTCTATAATGCCTCTCAGGTATGAGTCTCAGATTAGGCTCATACTACTGTGACCAATAGAGGTCAAGAGTTTAATGAGAAGAGTCTGTGTACTCCAAAGACTTAGGGAATCCAAGTACAATCTTACTGATTTGTATCTACTGCATGAGACTCGAATTGAGCTCACTGTTGTAAAATTTTTTCTTTGAAAACATAATAGAGAGGCCACCACTGAGGGCTGGATCAGGAGATGTAGCCCAGGAGTATTCAGTGAACTCCTTATTAAACTTGTGTGTTTATATGTTTGCCTGTTATGTTTTCTTCAACTTCTTCAGTGCATGTGTATTTCACAATCTTATCGATCCGTTGCATAAAATAACATAGGCACATCCATGCACATGAATCTGTAATACCTTATTGTTTGTCTTAGGTCAATTTCAGAACAACAGCTGGGAAAGTTGACGCAAAGGGCAGAAGCCGGAACTATTGAGAATTGTCGAACTAGCATGCAACATCAAGCATGCAAATGACAACAAGCATGCTAGGGACAACAAGCAAGCTAGGGACAACAAGCAAGCAAGATGAATCTAGCACATAAGTCAGTATGGAAACATGGTGCAGCAATGGCACATAATGCAATATAGTGATGGGTATAGTCATGATTAATGAAACATGATGAGATGCAACATAGTGATAATGGGTGCAGCATGGTGCAACACGGTGAGGTGTAGCATGATGATGAAATGCAACACAATAATAGGTGAAGGAGTCACCTTGGAGAATCAATTGAAGCAGCATGTATTCAACTGATCTCATGTATCATCTTCTTAGAGATGATCTATGCTATTATCTAGATAAGTCAAAGTATTGACTTCTGTTGTAAACGTACTATCTCTCTCTCTCTCTCTGTGCTAAACTATTGAAGAACATATAAGAAGAATTGATCAAGGGTTTCCCCACATTGGGGTTTATCCTTGGCTAGAACCACATCTTGTGTCCTCTTGTCTTGGCTTGTCTTATGCTATTTATGTTTATGTTCTATTTGCATTTTACTTTAATGCTGATGTGATTGCTAATCTGGAAAAGATATTGAGCTAACTGTGAAAATTGAAATAAATTTCTCTCAGCATAGAACATATCTAAAATTAACATGGTATCGGAGCTAAGGTGAAGACAATGCCCAAGAAAGAGTGAAAGAGCAATCACCGAAGATAGTTGGGAAAGGACAAAAGGATCAGTGGATTCCTCATCCCTCTTTAAATTCACCAAAGGTGAAGTCGAAGTAGAGAATATTATCAAAATGGCGCAGCAGAAGTTTATGATGGCCTACCTAAAGATCACTTCATTGGGAAGTCCGGATCTAAGGGTGGAAGGAAAGGCAAATGCCTTGGTTGCAATAAGTTCAGCCATTATTCGAAGGAGTGTCCAAATGGCAGAGACACATCTCTTGACAAAGATAACAATCATTCTAGGGAAATCTTCAATGATCAAAGGAATGACAGGTAATGCAGGTCATCAAGGAAATGGATGACTCTTCAAAGAAAGAAAGGAACCCAAAGTATGAAGAATCAAATTTTGTTTTTGATAAGATAAATAAGTGTTATCTTGTATTGGCCCTCTCCATTAGATTCTTTGGGAAGCTAGCTTATTGATTGTAGTGCTTCAAGGCACTTCACTGGATAGAAGGGTGCACTCTCTAATTTGGTAGAGATGGAAACAATCGTGGGATTATACTTGGAGCCGATGCCACCTATCTTGGAAACGGTGTAGGGAATGTTACCCCTGAATTGAATGAGGGTAACTCGATTCATTTACAGAATCTCTTTTATGTACATGATCGCAAGAAGAGCCTCGTGTCCATTTCAGCAATGGAAGTCAAAGGTTATGAGGTGGCACTCATTGATGGAAAGGTACGTGTTTGAAAATAGAATTTTCAAAGATGTTTTTGAGTTCAAGGTTGTATCAAGTTGTAGGAAGTCCACTAGGGACCATGTCCATTGACACATAGCACCCGAGGTCTGTGAGTCAGATGGTGACAGGGATGCCTGAATTCAAAAAGAGCATGAAAGTACATGTCTGAGATGTACCGAAGAAAAATATTATAAGGCGACCATTCCCCTCATGCAGGAGGTCCACAAGTTTGGAACAACCCGAGGGGTTTGAGATTCATGATCAGGAATCTCACATATGCAGGAGGAAGAAAGCCCTCTATGGCTTGAAGAAAAATTCCCTATGCGTAGTATGAGAGGATTGATAGCTGTTAGATGAAGCTGAGATTCACTAAGAGTGAAGCCAATCCAAACCATTGTTTTAAGGTTATGGATGATAGACCTATCATACCAACACCTTCTAAGGATGACCTATTTCAAACAGGTGCAGACCCTTTCACCTGTAGAAGTAAGAGGGAGTTGGATTTCACATGTGGAATGGTAAATTGCAAGCTCGTGACTACCTCAAGGATATTAACTTTCAGAAGTTATATGGTGATGATGTCAGACCAGATTTGGGAAATGCCTCTGAGTTTCATAAAGTCATTCCCGTTGATGTTATTGGTGAAATTCCTCTGGATATATGTTTTGCAGATAGCATGGTGAGCTCATATTTGGTTGAGCCTCACTGGATTGGTGCCAAGAATCTTCTGAGATATCTTCGGGGCACAATCTCTGATGGATTGAGGTACACTACCAGAAATATGAAACTGTATGATCATTCGAATGCTTACTGGGTAGGCAGTGTGAAGGATCACTAGAGCACTTCCCAGTGTTGGTTTTCTTTGGATTCTTCTTTGATATCATGGATGACCAGGAAGCAGAAGTCGGTTGCCATAAGCACCGCCGAGACTGAATACATAGCTACGAGTATGATCTCGTGTGAAGTTGCATGGTTGCAGAAGCTCTTAAGTGAGCTGTTTGTACACATGATTAATACCACTGTGACTCTCTGTGACAACCAGAGGGGTGATTCAATTATTGAGGAATCTCGTATTCGATGATTGCTCTAGAAAATAGACATCAGATACTGCCTTATTAGGGATATGGTAAGTCAATGAGCAAGGAGGCTCCATCGCATTGAGACTAATGTATAGGTCGTAGACATTTTGTCAAAGCCCTGGGGAAATGTCAAATCTATGACTTTCCTGAACGACTTGGAGTCATTGAGATACCTTCTTATAAGCATCCTGCATGTTGCATGCATTGAGCTCTGGGATCTCTAGTGGGCTTGGGGTACTTACTGGAGCAACATATGACCACAGGACGACTCACCCTCCTGTTATAGACAATTTTGTGCCTTACAGCAATAAGCATGAATTGTCAATAATCCAAGGGATCCAAAGTTCCCTAAACATGATGTTCCTACCCCTAGAGGAACAAGGTCAGCAAACCAACAGCTCTCAGATCAGTTCTCCACCTGAAAACACTCAAAAACAAGCAATCCTGAAATCAAAGCAGGTGCTCCACTAGGCTTCTGCGCTGAAACACAACTGCTCCATGGTGTACCTGCGTTGCAAAGCAGGTAGAACAAAGCCCACCTGCGTTGGGCGAGTTTGGACATGTGGCACAGTGAGTCATTGCTTTGGAATCTTCCAAAAATGACACTTGGATCAGGTATTTCGCCTTGTGATGAGTCAGAGGCTTTGTTTCTCCAAGTGGAAGCAAGGTTCACCAAGTGGACTCAAGAACTGAAGATTAATTGAAGAGAGAGAGGACACAAGGCAGCTACACATCAGTTGCAAGCTGACTCATCCTTTCTCAATTCATCTATATATTGAGCTCTCTCCTATGAGTTCAGGAGGCTGGAATTTTGTGCAAAGTAATGATATGCTGTTGGTTTCATTCTTGAGTTATTGGGTGATTGTTTGAGAGAGGTGAAGAAGAGCAATTCTTTCTGCTGGGAGGTGTTGCTGGGTTGGAGCCTGCAATGGTTGTAATCCTCTCAGAACCTTTATTTCTTCATTAATAAAAGCTATTGAGGTTCTTCTATGTGCTCTTGTTTCAATTATGTATTGTGATGATTGCATGTTTGGTTTACACTAATCCATGAACCAGTTATGATTGCATGCCTCTTGTAGTTTCCTTCTTTGTCATTGTGCAGGATCTCATTGCAGCTGGGCGAGCAGAAGGACAAAGAGCTAGGAACAAACAACCAAAGAGGAGAGTTTGGATTCGACATTAAGCGCAAGGCAACGGTTAGTGCTTTCTCCATCCTCTTTTGCTTTCATAAAGAAGTAAACTTTCAGTAGTTTGTTTTACAGTTGTTGCTAAGGAACTGTCACCCTTAGAGTGGGCTAGGGTCATCCGAGTCGGATACTTTTCCCTACAACAAACTGGCGACTCCGCTGGGGATCGTATCTATTTGATTGTGTTTGTAGTATCTTTGCTATTCATTTCCTGAAGAAAAGAGTACCAAATCGAAAAGCTTTTGACTATATCAAAAGCGAAGTAGAGGGGCTCCTACTCTTGCTCATTGTGTGAGCAGATTCATGATTTGAAGAGCTGATCTACAAAGATCCTTGTAAGCTCTTAGTGATAGCTTTGCACCTTCTAAATCATCCCTTTGAGTATGCTTGACTGAATGCTTCTGATTTGAGCAAAAACCGTGCATTTTTGAGAAAATTATGACCCGGAAACTGTGAAAACGCAACTCTCGTTTTCCAAAGCAGGTAGTACACAGGCTACCTGCTTTGCAACGCAGGTCCCGAACTAGCTACCTGCGCTGAGAGCCAGTTTGACTGTGCAGAGCCTGCGTTGACCCAAATTTGCTTAGTGCATTTGGGGTTTCCTCCTTTCTCTTGCCTGTTTTCACTTAGTTTTGCTGCTAGGTGTCAGTCTTGTGCTTGTTTTGAAACCAATATTACTTGCCATCATTCCGCCTCTGTTATATAACGAAATTGTACTTGTTCTTTGTATTTCTTACTCATTTACAATTTCCCATAACGAAAAGTAAATTAGTCATGCTTTTGGCCTCTTAGATCTGAACCTGTGTTAGGCGTTTTGCTGGTCTAAGGAGTTAGCTTGTTTGCTGTCCATAGCTGATTAGTCATTTTACTTTCATTAGTATGGTTTGATTTCATGTATTTCCAATGATTAAGCAAGTGAATCTTAAGGTGTCTTTTGATTTTGGACAAGCTTGTTTACTTTCGCTTTAAATCGAAATCAAAGTTATATAACCACTTTCTTTTTGTATCCATCCACATTAAGAAAGGGAAAAGAAAATACATGCATTGTGCATTTTGCATTTGACTGTGTGCTTGACGATTTAGAAAAATTTGCATTTTAGTGTGTGCTCTATGATCTATGTGAAAAGATTTGCCTTTCTTTTCCCTCAGTAGTTAAGGTTTTCAAAGTTGAAAGATTGAAAAGTTTGCTTCTCATCTTAGACTGCATTCAGGAATTTGTTATATACATCTCGTGGTGATCCTTAAAGGCAAACTGATAAGCAAGATCAACATTAAAATAAATCCAATTTACATAACAACGCTTTGTAACATAACGCAAACACATAGAGGTCTAGGTAGAGACGTGTTCCGGCGTCGTTAAACATAGTGACTGTCGATCTCTACGAAGGTGGGTGATTCCTCCTGAGAGTCGGTGGCACTAATACGGACTTGTGCTCCCACGTACCGTCGCGTATATATTGGGAGACCCCTATAGGCAATTATCCTTTATCCATAGGAAGCCGTGTCGGCCGCCCTACTGATCGCGATGCAGTGAACACAGCATTCACGAAGATCGACCACCCGTACCGTAAAACGTATTCTGTGGTTTCGCGAAAGGTTTGGCACACCCTCTGCCTAGATCTCCAGAGCAGTTTCTTTTGGCCCTTTTCAAACTCTATAACTGAAAAGGTCCAACCGAGCATTTGTCACTTCGGGCTCGTTAATACATCGAAGGCGACTAGAGTCATCTTTAGCTTTTTCTCGACTCTTAAAACATGAAAAAGCAAGTTTGTGTCTAAAAGCGTCGTTAATAAAATTTATTTTAAGCGGAACAAAATCACCTGTTATTCCCACGTTGATCTTTCAGTTGAAAAGTATGGAGCCCACCAACCAAGGAGGCAACCTTGGCGGAAGTCCAAATCCCTTCTCCTCTTGGGGAGATGTTGGTGCGCCTCATATGGCAACATTGTCACTTCCAGGATTGACAATTGGCCTACCTGTATGGCTCTTTTCAACTAATGTAGTCCAGATTGCCACTAATCCTGAGCAGTCGAATCAACAGTCAGACCAGTCTAGGACTACCCACCAGCCTTCCACTTCTTACAATGCTTCCTCTGATCCTTCATCTTCGCAAGGTAGAGCTGGCAAAATTCAGCCTCCCAAGGAGAAGAAGGAAAGGAAGAAGAGAGAAAAGAAGCAGAAGGAGCCTATGGCGAAGGCGACTGGGGGCAAGCAAAAGACAGCTGACAAAAACCCACACACTGCACCGACCGGGCCTAAATCGCCGTGTGTCATTTGCGAAGGGGCCCACTTCCATCGTGATTGTCCTTGTATTCCCCGGATACTAAGGGACTGGTCCCCAAGATTGCACAATCCGGTAGCATCAACCTCTGGCAGTCATGTTGATTGCAGTCCGTCAACTAGCGAGAGTGAAGGACGAAGAGGGAGACCAAGATCACCCTGTATATTGTGTGAAGGCGAGCATGCCATCCACAGATGTCCATTCTTAGATGAGGCAAAGAGAGTTTTGGAAGATCGTCCGGTTTCGCCGTTACGACTTCCTCCTGGATACCAAAAACTCGCGCCTAATCCCTCGATAGTTGAAAATCCAGCTGACCCGCCCAAGTGGTCAGCTGAAGTGTCGGTCATTGAGAATGAACCTACTGAATCCAGACCAGACGAAAGTCTAAAGGTCGAAACGGCAGTTGACCCGGTTCTTCCTTCAGAGGTTTCATCGTCCAATGACTCCGTCATTGAAGACCCATCTTCAAATGACACCCTCACTGAAGAGGATAAGGATGACACCGTCCATATTCTTTTCATCAACACAGACTCTGATGAGCATCAGGGCAATGCGCCCATTCCTTTATCGCAGGAAGGAACATCGTCAGGGTCGTATCCGGCCGTATATTCGGTCCCACCACCAAGCAACCTAGTTGTATCCTTTGATTGGAATCAACTAGGCAGACCCCAGTTACCAGCCAGTATCCCATTCAGAATCATAGTCCAAATCTACAGAATGGTGATGGCTGGAACTATCATTGATGAAGGGGCATCTATGAGTATCCTTTCCTCTGTTGCTTGGAAAGCACTGGGTTGCCCGGCGCTTTTACCTGAGATGAGAAATCTATCAGGTTTTGATAAAGGAACCAGTCACCCGTTAGGGATTCTCCCCAATGTTCCGGTTACATTGAAAGGGAAAACAGTTCGCATGAACATCATGGTCGTCCAGGGACCCTTGGCATATAACTTACTCCTTGGACGAGACTATATATATTGCATGGAGGCAATAGTGTCCTCACTCTTTAGAGTCATGTGTTTTCCGCACGAAGGAAGAATGGTCCAGCTAGTAGACCAACTTTCATTTCCAGGATCACGCATTGCAAATAGTCAAATACCATCCCTTAACGGTTTATTCGCTCAAGGAATGCCACCGCCCCCGGTTCTACTTCCCGATGAATGCGAGTAATTCGGAAAGAAAGAACTGGGACCCAGGGGGCATGCACCCTGGCCTGCCTCGGGCAGAGAAAACCTTAGGTATAAAGTTAATTTCCGCAGAAGGATGGACTAGTCCGTACCCCGTCCGGCAGAGGAAGAGTGGGTTGTTCTAGGATAAAATTCTTTTGTCAAAGTTATGTGAGCGAAGCAATCGCTCCCTTTGTCTAAAGAAGTGGGCTCTCCTAAGGAGGGGGTCTATTTGTGGCAGCAAGAAGCCACCATCTTTGAATGTCAAGCCTCACCCATTAAAACAAGCTGTTTTGAAGGAGAAGTAGGGGCAGTCTTCAAAGAAAGAGATGAAATTGCTGCAACAAGTAGTCACCATCCTTAGCAACCTAATGATAGACATCGCCGAAAAGAGAGTTTAGTTTGCGGCAGCAAACAAAACCATTTTTCGGATAATAAGTAAGAGATGGCAGAATCTCGAAATTATACTTTATACCTGGGGGCATGCAAACCTTTTGGAGTGCAAGCACGGGACGACTATTTATTTTTTTAAATTTTTAGGTCCTCCCTTTAAACCTGTAGGTCTAACCCGTTAAACTCGTAGGATTAGCCGTTTCTAGCTTGCATAAAGAAAGGATGAAGGGCAAAAGTTAAAACCTGCCAATTTGGAGTAATTACTGAGGTATCGCTCCTTAAATAAGATTACCTCACCTAAAGCATTCCTTGTATTAAGACTGGTATAATTCGAGCAGTTTTAGCAATGTTCATGCTCGTTAAAAAATAAAAGCAATCATCGAGCAGTTTTTGTGCAGAAGTTCATGCTCGTTAAAAAATAAACGTAAATTGTGAGCAATCTTTCCCTAGCAGTTCAAGCTCATCCAGAAAAATGAACCGGTAAACAACCTCGAGAAATGTAACCTTTGAAAGCCATATTAAAAGCCCTTGGTCGTGTTTATATGCCATCACCTCCATCTGTTCATTTGGCCAATCGTTCACCTCCATATGTTTGTTTACCCATTTTGAGGAACAGCTGCGAAGAGTGATTTCACTTAGCCATCCTTGTGACACTGCCGTGATTGGAGAATTCCAACCTGTACCTGGAATCTGCTGCTATCCCTGTTCATCACTCGTTCCTCAAAAGACGAGTCTTCTTTGAGCTCTTTTCACTGACTCGTAAAATATGAAAAGTTTGCCGAGTTTTGGCCTTCCAGCTCGTTAAAGCGACCGGAAAGCTATCCCTCCTCTAGATTTTAATCTTTTTGGACCTGAGGGATTATTGCACAAAAAGATCGAGCGCTTGTTTGTTCGGCTCGTTAAAGCAACCGAAAATTCATCCCTTCTGTATTGTTTTAAACTTTTTCGAACTTATGGGATTAGATGACGAAAAAGGAATTTTGGAGTTAACTTTTCGTACCTTTTCAGACTCTCTAAAAATGAAAAGGACCGAGTTTTCCTTGTCGTTAGACTCGTTAAAATGATTAAATAGCGACAAACTTGTCTTTAGACGAGAACGAGTTTCCCTATCGCTAGGCTCGTTAAAACATAGCGATGGGCTTGCCCGAAGGGCAGGTTATAGAACAAGCATATGTTATCCTCCTCAAGCTTGACAAAAATAAAGAGGTACTGGTCAGCAATGACTGGGGAAAAATTGGGAGAACCTCACAGTATTAATGGTAGCAAGTCGCTCTTGAACATGACACTTTGTCCTCCGTAGCACATCGGGTTGGGTTGTTTCATTCACCGGTCGCAGAATCTTGGTCCTCGCCACACCATCCACCATTGGGGTAATGCTACCAATCCATCACATCAGTGTCGTTATATGTTCAAGAGATGTGGTTCTGTAAAGAGTCAACCGTGTTCCACCCACTGCCATACATTATCCTTCATCCACTTCATGACCGCCACCCTGAATCATACATCACAGTTTGTTTTCACCTCATCATAATCACTAGCTCCGTTCCGTGTCACTGATGTGGGATTCATTAAGGCCCTCCTTTGACGGATCGCTCCTTGTCGACATCAGCTCATTATCCAAGGAGTTGATCTAGGAACACCCCCCTCAGTACTTTGAACCTTGCATGCCTCAATGGCAAGTTTCTCACTTCCGGCGACAGGTATACATCAATGACCTTCGACCAGAAGATTTTGCATGGTGGTCGACGCCAAGTCCTTTATTCCCACCATGTAGATTGTACTGCCGTACCTTGAGGGTCATCATCCTTATCGGTGATTCCTCTCGCGCTTGTTAACGGTTTACATCATTGACCGGTAATCAAGCGATGTCTTTCCATGTTCGACTTCAAGAAATTCTCACATGGATCGACTTGTACATCGAGTGAAGATCGGAAGAGACTGAAGACCCCGGATCTAGTTTCATCCATCCGGGCTGCGATATATATTCAGGACATAAAGACATTTGATATGTACATCATTGCAACAGATGATCATCCTTTTCAAAGGAGGATAAATTCGGCAGAGAATTATCAGTCTAGCATCAGACGATCGTCTGTTCTATGTACCAAAATGTATTTATAAAGCTGAGCATGGGAATGCCCGCCTCAGCTAGATCATGAAAAATGTATGAAAAATAATGTATTGTATTGTATCTTATTACAGGACACTTCTCAGCAGATTGAATGAACTTCGGATCCTCTCAATAAAGCATTTCACCCGATAAACGACCTCATACTTTAGGGGGCATCTGTTATAGAAAATTTTGTGCCTTACAGCAATAAGCATGAATTGTAAATAATCCAAGGGATCCAAAGTTCCCTAAACATGATGTTCCTACCCCTAGAGGAACAAGGTCAGCAAACCAACAGCTCTCAGATCAGTTCTCCACCTGAAAACACTCAAAAAAAAGCAATCCTGAAATCAAAGCAGGTGCTCCACTAGGCTTCTGCGCTGAAACACAACTGCTCCATGGTGTACCTGCGTTGCAAAGCAGGTAGAACAAAGCCCACCTGCGTTGGGCGAGTTTGGACATGTGGCACAGTGAGTCATTGCTTTGGAATCTTCCAAAAATGACACTTGGATCAGGTATTTCGCCTTGTGATGAGTCAGAGGCTTTGTTTCTCCAAGTGGAAGCAAGGTTCACCAAGTGGACTCAAGAACTGAAGATTAACTGAAGAGAGAGAGGACACAAGGCAGCTACACATCAGTTGCAAGCTGACTCATCCTTTCTCAATTCATCTATATATTGAGCTCTCTCCTATGAGCTCAGGAGGCTGGAATTTTGTGCAAAGTAATGATATGCTGTTGGTTTCATTCTTGAGTTATTGGGTGATTGTTTGAGAGAGGTGAAGAAGAGCAATTCTTTCTGCTGGGAGGTGTTGCTGGGTTGGAGCCTGCAATGGTTGTAATCCTCTCAGAACCTTTATTTCTTCATTAATAAAAGCTATTGAGGTTCTTCTATGTGCTCTTGTTTCAATTATGTATTGTGATGATTGCATGTTTGGTTTACACTAATCCATGAACCAGTTATGATTGCATGCCTCTTGTAGTTTCCTTCTTTGTCATTGTGCAGGATCTCATTGCAGCTGGGCGAGCAAAAGGACAAAGAGCTAGGAACAAACAGCCAAAGAGGAGAGTTTGGATTCGACATTAAGCGCAAGGCAACGGTTAGTGCTTTCTCCATCCTCTTTTGCTTTCATAAAGAAGTAAACTTTCAGTAGTTTGTTTTACAGTTGTTGCTAAGGAACTGTCACCCTTAGAGTGGGTTAGGGTCATCCGAGTCGGATACTTTTCCGTACAAAAAACTGGCGACTCCGCTGGGGATCGTATCCGTTTGATTGTGTTTGTAGTATCTTTGCTATTCATTTCCTGAAGAAAAGAGTACCAAATCGAAAAGCTTTTGACTATATCAAAAGCGAAGTAGAGGGGCTGCTACTCTTGCTCATTGTCTGAGCAGATTCATGATTTGAAGAGCTGATCTACAAAGATCCTTGTAAGCTCTTAGTGATAGCTTTTCACCTTCTAAATCATCCCTTTGAGTATGCTTGACTGAATGCTTCTGATTTGAGCAAAAACCGTGCATTTTTGAGAAAATTATGACCCGGAAACTGTGAAAACGCAACTCTCGTTTTCCAAAGCAGGTAGTACATAGGCTACCTGCTTTGCAACGCAGGTCCCGAACTAGCTACCTGCGCTGAGAGCCAGTTTGACTGTGCAGAGCCTGCGTTGACCCAAATTTGCTTAGTGCATTTGGGGTTTCCTCCTTTCTCTTGCCTGTTTTCACTTAGTTTTGCTGCTAGGTGTCAGTCTTGTGCCTGTTTTGAAACCAATATTACTTGCCATCATTTCGCCTCTGTTATATAACGAAATTGTACTTGTTCTTTGTATTTCTTACTCATTTACAATTTCCCATAACGAAAAGTAAATTAGTCATGCTTTTGGCCTCTTAGATCTGAACCTGTGTTAGGCGTTTTGCTGGTCTAAGGAGTTAGCTTGTTTGCTGTCCATAGCTGATTAGTCATTTTACTTTCGTTAGTATGGTTTGATTTCATGTATTTCCAGTGATTAAGCAAGTGAATCTTAAGGTGTCTTTTGATTTTGGACAAGCTTGTTTACTTTCGCTTTAAATCGAAATCAAAGTTATATAACCACTTTCTTTTTGTATCCATCCACATTAAGAAAGGGAAAAGAAAATACATGCATTGTGCATTTTGCATTTGACTGTGTGCTTGACGATTTAGAAAAATTTGCATTTTAGTGTGTGCTCTATGATCTATGTGAAAAGATTTGCCTTTCTTTTCCCTCAGTAGTTAAGGTTTTCAAAGTTGAAAGATTGAAAAGTTTGCTTCTCATCTTAGACTGCATTCAGGAATTTGTTATATACATCTCGTGGTGATCCTTAAAGGCAAACTGATAAGCAAGATCAACACTAAAATAAATCCAATTTACATAACAACGCTTTGTAACATAACGCAAACACATAGAGGTCTAGGTAGAGACGTGTTCCGGCGTCGTTAAACATAGTGACTGTCGATCTCTACGAAGGTGGGTGATTCCTCCTGAGAGTCGGTGGCACTAATACGGACTTGTGCTCCCACGTACCATCGCGTATATATTGGGAGACCCATATAGGCAATTATCCTTTATCCATAGGAAGCCGTGTCGGCCGCCCTACTGATCGCGATGCAGTGAACATAGCATTCACGAAGATCGACCATCCGTACCGTAAAACGTATTCTGTGGTTTCGCGAAAGGTTTGGCACACCCTCTGCCTAGATCTCTAGAGCAGTTTCTTTTGGCCCTTTTCAAACTCTATAACTGAAAAGGTCCAACCGAGCATTTGTCACTTCGGGCTCGTTAATACATCGAAGGCGACTAGAGTCATCTTTAGCTTTTTCTCGACTCTTAAAACATGAAAAAGCAAGTTTGTGTCTAAAAGCGTCGTTAATAAAATTTATTTTAAGCGGAACAAAATCACCTATTATTCCCACGTTGATCTTTCAGTTGAAAAGTATGGAGCCCACCAACCAAGGAGGCAACCTTGGCGGAAGTCCAAATCCCTTCTCCTCTTGGGGAGATGTTGGTGCGCCTCATATGGAAACATTGTCACTTCCAGGATTGACAATTGGCCTACCTGTATGGCTCTTTTCAACTAATGTAGTCCAGATCGCCACTAATCCTGAGCAGTCGAATCAACAATCAGACCAGTCTAGGACTACCCACCAGCCTTCCACTTCTTACAATGCTTCCTCTGATCCTTCATCTTCGCAAGGTAGAGCTGGCAAAAGTCAGCCTCCCAAGGAGAAGAAGGAAAGGAAGAAGAGAGAAAAGAAGCAGAAGGAGCCTATGGCGAAGGCAACTGGGGGCAAGCAAAAGACAGCTGACAAAAACCCACACACTGCACCGACCGGGCCTAAATCGCCGTGTGTCATTTGCGAAGGGGCCCACTTCCATCGTGATTGTCCTTGTATTCCCTGGATACTAAGGGACTGGTCCCCAAGATTGCACAATCCGGTAGCATCAACCTCTGGCAGTCATGTTGATTGCAGTCCGTCAACTAGCGAGAGTGAAGGACGAAGAGGGAGACCAAGATCACCCTGTATATTGTGTGAAGGCGAGCATGCCATCCACAGATGTCCATTCTTAGATGAGGCAAAGAGAGTTTTGGAAGATCGTCCGGTTTCGCCGTTACGACTTCCTCCTGGATACCAAAAACTCGCGCCTAATCCCTCGATAGTTGAAAATCCAGCTGACCCGCCCAAGTGGTCAGCTGAAGTGTCGGTCATTGAGAATGAACCTACTGAATCCAGACCAGACGAAAGTCTAAAGGTCGAAACGGCAGTTGACCCGGTTCTTCCTTCAGAGGTTTCATCGTCCAATGACTCCGTCATTGAAGACCCATCTTCAAATGACACCCTCACTGAAGAGGATAAGGATGACACCGTCCATATTCTTTTCATCAACACAGACTCTGATGAGCATCAGGGCAATGCGCCCATTCCTTTATCGCAGGAAGGAACATCGTCAGGGTCGTATCCGGCCGTATATTCGGTCCCACCACCAAGCAACCTAGTTGTATCCTTTGATTGGAATCAACTAGGCAGACCCCAGTTACCAGCCAGTATCCCATTCAGAATCATAGTCCAAATCTACAGAATGGTGATGGCTGGAACTATCATTGATGAAGGGGCATCTGTGAGTATCCTTTCCTCTGTTGCTTGGAAAGCACTGGGTTGCCCGGCGCTTTTACCTGAGATGAGAAATCTATCAGGTTTTGATAAAGGAACCAGTCACCCGTTAGGGATTCTCCCCAATGTTCCAGTTACATTGAAAGGGAAAACAGTTCGCATGAACATCATGGTCGTCCAGGGACCCTTGGCATATAACTTACTCCTTGGACGAGACTATATATATTGCATGGAGGCAATAGTGTCCTCACTCTTTAGAGTCATGTGTTTTCCGCACGAAGGAAGAATGGTCCAGCTAGTAGACCAACTTTCATTTCCAGGATCACGCATTGCAAATAGTCAAATACCATCCCTTAACGGTTTATTCGCTCAAGGAATGCCACCGCCCCCGGTTCTACTTCCCGATGAATGCAAGTAATTCGGAAAGAAAGAACTGGGACCCAGGGGGCATGCACCCTGGCCTGCCTCGGGCAGAGAAAACCTTAGGTATAAAGTTAATTTCCGCAGAAGGATGGACTAGTCCGTACCCCGTCCGGCAGAGGAAGAGTGGGTTGTTCTAGGATAAAATTCTTTTGTCAAAGTTATGTGAGCGAAGCAATCGCTCCCTTTGTCTAAAGAAGTGGGCTCTCCTAAGGAGGGGGTCTATTTGTGGCAGCAAGAAGCCACCATCTTTGAATGTCAAGCCTCACCCATTAAAACAAGCTGTTTTGAAGGATAAGTAGGGGCAGTCTTCAAAGAAAGAGATGAAATTGCTGCAACAAGTAGTCACCATCCTTAGCAACCTAATGATAGACATCGCCGAAAAGAGAGTTTAGTTTGCGGCAGCAAACAAAACCATTTTTCGGATAATAAGTAAGAGATGGCAGAATCTCGAAATTATACTTTATACCTGGGGGCATGCAATCCTTTTGGAGTGCAAGCACGGGACGACTATTTATTTTTTTAAATTTTTAGGTCCTCCCTTTAAACCTGTAGGTCTAACCCGTTAAACTCGTAGGATTAGCCGTTTCTAGCTTGCATAAAGAAAGGATGAAGGGCAAAAGTTAAAACCTGCCAATTTGGAGTAATTAGTGAGGTATCGCTCCTTAAATAAGATTACCTCACCTAAAGCATTCCTTGTATTAAGACTGGTATAATTCGAGCAGTTTTAGCAATGTTCATGCTCGTTAAAAAATAAAAGCAATCATCGAGCAGTTTTTGTGCAGAAGTTCATGCTCGTTAAAAAATAAACGTAAATTGTGAGCAATCTTTCCCTAGCAGTTCAAGCTCATCCAGAAAAATGAACCGGTAAACAACCTCGAGAAATGTAACCTTTGAAAGCCATATTAAAAGCCCTTGGTCGTGTTTATATGCCATCACCTCCATCTGTTCATTTGGCCAATCGTTCACCTCCATATGTTTGTTTACCCATTTTGAGGAATAGCTGCGAAGAGTGATTTCACTTAGCCATCCTTGTGACACTGCCGTGATTGGAGAATTCCAACCTGTACCTGGAATCTGCTGCTATCCCTGTTCATCACTCGTTCCTCAAAAGACGAGTCTTCTTTGAGCTCTTTTCACTGACTCGTAAAATATGAAAAGTTTGCCGAGTTTTGGCCTTCCAGCTCGTTAAAGCGACCGGAAAGCTATCCCTCCTCTAGATTTTAATCTTTTTGGACCTGAGGGATTATTGCACAAAAAGATCGAGCGCTTGTTTGTTCGGCTCGTTAAAGCAACCGAAAATTCATCCCTTCTGTATTGTTTTAAACTTTTTCGGACTTAAGGGATTAGATGACGAAAAAGGAATTTTGGAGTTAACTTTTCGTACCTTTTCAGACTCTCTAAAAATGAAAAGGACCGAGTTTTCCTTGTCGTTAGACTCGTTAAAATGATTAAATAGCGACAAACTTGTCTTTAGACGAGAACGAGTTTCCCTATCGCTAGGCTCGTTAAAACATAGCGATGGGCTTGCCCGAAGGGCAAGTTATAGAACAAGCATATGTTATCCTCCTCAAGCTTGACAAAAATAAAGAGGTACTGGTAAGCAATGACTGGGGAAAAATTGGGAGAACCTCACAGTATTAATGGTAGCAAGTCGCTCTTGAACATGACACTTTGTCCTCCGTAGCACATCGGGTTGGGTTGTTTCATTCACCGGTCGCAGAATCATGGTCCTCGCCACACCATCCACCATTGGGGTAATGCTACCAATCCATCACATCAGTGTCGTTCTATGTTCAAGAGATGTGGTTCTGTAAAGAGTCAACCGTGTTCCACCCACTGCCATACATTATCCTTCATCCACTTCATGACCGCCACCCTGAATCATACATCACAGTTTGTTTTCACCTCATCATAATCACTAGCTCCGTTCCGTGTCACTGATGTGGGATTCATTAAGGCCCTCCTTTGACGGATCGCTCCTTGTCGACATCAGCTCATTATCCAAGGAGTTGATCTAGGAACACCCTCCTCAGTACTTTGAAGCTTGCATGCCTCAATGGCAAGTTTCTCACTTCCGGCGACAGGTATACATCAATGACCTTTGACCAGAAGATTTTGCATGGTGGTCGACGCCAAGTCCTTTATTCCCACCATGTAGATTGTACTGCCGTACCTTGAGGGTCATCATCCTTATCGGTGATTCCTCTCGCGCTTGTTAACGGTTTACATCATTGACTGGTAATCAAGCGATGTCTTTCCATGTTCGACTTCAAGAAATTCTCACATGGATCGACTTGTACATCGAGTGAAGATCGGAAGAGACTGAAGACCCCGGATCTAGTTTCATCCATCCAGGCTGCGATATATATTCAGGACATAAAGACATTTGATATGTACATCATTGCAACAGATGATCATCCTTTTCAAAGGAGGATAAATTCGGCAGAGAATTATCAGTCTAGCATCAGACGATCGTCTGTTCTATGTACCAAAATGTATTTATAAAGCTGAGCATGGGAATGCCCGCCTCAGCTAGATCATGAAAAATGTATGAAAAATAATGTATTGTATTGTATCTTATTACAGGACACTTCTCAGCAGATTGAATGAACTTCGGATCCTCTCAATAAAGCATTTCACCCGATAAACGACCTCATACTTTAGGGGGCATCTGTTATAGAAAATTTTGTGCCTTACAGCAATAAGCATGAATTGTCAATAATCCAAGGGATCCAAAGTTCCCTAAACATGATGTTCCTACCCCTAGAGGAAGAAGGTCAGCAAACCAACAGCTCTCAGATCAGTTCTCCACCTGAAAACACTCAAAAACAAGCAATCCTGAAATCAAAGCAGGTGCTCCACTAGGCTTCTGCGCTGAAACACAACTGCTCCATGGTGTACCTGCGTTGCAAAGCAGGTAGAACAAAGCCCACCTGCGTTGGGCAAGTTTGGACATGTGGCACAGTGAGTCATTGCTTTGGAATCTTCCAAAAATGACACTTGGATCAGATATTTCGCCTTGTGATGAGTCAGAGGCTTTGTTTCTCCAAGTGGAAGCAAGGTTCACCAAGTGGACTCAAGAACTGAAGATTAACTGAAGAGAGAGAGGACACAAGGCAGCTACACATCAGTTGCAAGCTGACTCATCCTTTCTCAATTCATCTATATATTGAGCTCTCTCCTATGAGCTCAGGAGGCTGGAATTTTGTGCAAAGTAATGATATGTTGTTGGTTTCATTCTTGAGTTATTGGGTGATTGTTTGAGAGAGGTGAAGAAGAGCAATTCTTTCTGCTGGGAGGTGTTGCTGGGTTGGAGCCTGCAATGGTTGTAATCCTCTCAGAACCTTTATTTCTTCATTAATAAAAGCTATTGAGGTTCTTCTATGTGCTCTTGTTTCAATTATGTATTGTGATGATTGCATGTTTGGTTTACACTAATCCATGAACCAGTTATGATTGCATGCCTCTTGTAGTTTCCTTCTTTGTCATTGTGCAGGATCTCATTGCAGCTGGGCGAGCAAAAGGACAAAGAGCTAGGAACAAACAGCCAAAGAGGAGAGTTTGGATTCGACATTAAGCGCAAGGCAACGGTTAGTGCTTTCTCCATCCTCTTTTGCTTTCATAAAGAAGTAAACTTTCAGTAGTTTGTTTTACAGTTGTTGCTAAGGAACTGTCACCCTTAGAGTGGGTTAGGGTCATCCGAGTCGGATACTTTTCCCTACAACAAACTGGCGACTCCGCTGGGGATCGTATCCGTTTGATTGTGTTTGTAGTATCTTTGCTATTCATTTCCTGAAGAAAAGAGTACCAAATCGAAAAGCTTTTGACTATATCAAAAGCGAAGTAGAGGGGCTGCTACTCTTGCTCATTGTCTGAGCAGATTCATGATTTGAAGAGCTGATCTACAAAGATCCTTGTAAGCTCTTAGTGATAGCTTTTCACCTTCTAAATCATCCCTTTGAGTATGCTTGACTGAATGCTTCTGATTTGAGCAAAAACCGTGCATTTTTGAGAAAATTATGACCCGGAAACTGTGAAAACGCAACTCTCGTTTTCCAAAGCAGGTAGTACATAGGCTACCTGCTTTGCAACGCAGGTCCTGAACTAGCTACCTGCGCTGAGAGCCAGTTTGACTGTGCAGAGCCTGCGTTGACCCAAATTTGCTTAGTGCATTTGGGGTTTCCTCCTTTCTCTTGCCTGTTTTCACTTAGTTTTGCTGCTAGGTGTCAGTCTTGTGCCTGTTTTGAAACCAATATTACTTGCCATCATTTCGCCTCTGTTATATAACGAAATTGTACTTGTTCTTTGTATTTCTTACTCATTTACAATTTCCCATAACGAAAAGTAAATTAGTCATGCTTTTGGCCTCTTAGATCTGAACCTGTGTTAGGCGTTTTGCTGGTCTAAGGAGTTAGCTTGTTTGCTGTCCATAGCTGATTAGTCATTTTACTTTCGTTAGTATGGTTTGATTTCATGTATTTCCAATGATTAAGCAAGTGAATCTTAAGGTGTCTTTTGATTTTGGACAATCTTGTTTACTTTCGCTTTAAATCGAAATCAAAGTTATATAACCACTTTCTTTTTGTATCCATCCACATTAAGAAAGGGAAAAGAAAATACATGCATTGTGCATTTTGCATTTGACTGTGTGCTTGACGATTTAGAAAAATTTGCATTTTAGTGTGTGCTCTATGATCTATGTGAAAAGATTTGCCTTTCTTTTCCCTCAGTAGTTAAGGTTTTCAAAGTTGAAAGATTGAAAAGTTTGCTTCTCATCTTAGACTGCATTCAGGAATTTGTTATATACATCTCGTGGTGATCCTTAAAGGCAAACTGATAAGCAAGATCAACATTAAAATAAATCCAATTTACATAACAATGCTTTGTAACATAACGCAAACACATAGAGGTCTAGGTAGAGACGTGTTCCGGCGTCGTTAAACATAGTGACTGTCGATCTCTACGAAGGTGGGTGATTCCTCCTGAGAGTCGGTGGCACTAATACGGACTTGTGCTCCCACGTACCGTCGCGTATATATTGGGAGACCCCTATAGGCAATTATCCTTTATCCATAGGAAGCCGTGTCGGCCGCCCTACTGATCGCGATGCAGTGAACACAGCATTCACGAAGATCGACCACCCGTACCGTAAAACGTATTCTGTGGTTTCGCGAAAGGTTTGGCACACCCTCTGCCTAGATCTCCAGAGCAGTTTCTTTTGGCCCTTTTCAAACTCTATAACTGAAAAGGTCCAACCGAGCATTTGTCACTTCGGGCTCGTTAATACATCGAAGGCGACTAGAGTCATCTTTAGCTTTTTCTCGACTCTTAAAACATGAAAAAGCAAGTTTGTGTCTAAAAGCGTCGTTAATAAAATTTATTTTAAGCGGAACAAAATCACCTGTTATTCCCACGTTGATCTTTCAGTTGAAAAGTATGGAGCCCACCAACCAAGGAGGCAACCTTGGCGGAAGTCCAAATCCCTTCTCCTCTTGGGGAGATGTTGGTGCGCCTCATATGGAAACATTGTCACTTCCAGGATTGACAATTGGCCTACCTGTATGGCTCTTTTCAACTAATGTAGTCCAGATCGCCACTAATCCTGAGCAGTCGAATCAACAGTCAGACCAGTCTAGGACTACCCACCAGCCTTCCACTTCTTACAATGCTTCCTCTGATACTTCATCTTCGCAAGGTAGAGCTGGCAAAAGTCAGCCTCCCAAGGAGAAGAAGGAAAGGAAGAAGAGAGAAAAGAAGCAGAAGGAGCCTATGGCGAAGGCGACTGGGGGCAAGCAAAAGACAGCTGACAAAAACCCACACACTGCACCGACCGGGCCTAAATCGCCGTGTGTCATTTGCGAAGGGGCCCACTTCCATCGTGATTGTCCTTGTATTCCCCGGATACTAAGGGACTGGTCCCCAAGATTGCACAATCCGGTAGCATCAACCTCTGGCAGTCATGTTGATTGCAGTCCGTCAACTAGCGAGAGTGAAGGACGAAGAGGGAGACCAAGATCACCCTGTATATTGTGTGAAGGCGAGCATGCCATCCACAGATGTCCATTCTTAGATGAGGCAAAGAGAGTTTTGGAAGATCGTCCGGTTTCGCCGTTACGACTTCCTCCTGGATACCAAAAACTCGCGCCTAATTCCTCGATAGTTGAAAATCGAGCTGACCCGCCCAAGTGGTCAGCTGAAGTGTCGGTCATTGAGAATGAACCTACTGAATCCAGACCAGACGAAAGTCTAAAGGTTGAAACGGCAGTTGACCCGGTTCTTCCTTCAGAGGTTTCATCGTCCAATGACTCCGTCATTGAAGACCCATCTTCAAATGACACCCTCACTGAAGAGGATAAGGATGACACCGTCCATATTCTTTTCATCAACACAGACTCTGATGAGCATCAGGGCAATGCGCCCATTCCTTTATCGCAGGAAGGAACATCGTCAGGGTCGTATCCGGCCGTATATTCGGTCCCACCACCAAGCAACCTAGTTGTATCCTTTGATTGGAATCAACTAGGCAGACCCTAGTTACCAGCCAGTATCCCATTCAGAATCATAGTCCAAATCTACAGAATGGTGATGGCTGGAACTATCATTGATGAAGGGGCATCTGTGAGTATCCTTTCCTCTGTTGCTTGGAAAGCACTGGGTTGCCCGGCGCTTTTACCTGAGATGAGAAATCTATCAGGTTTTGATAAAGGAACCAGTCACCCGTTAGGGATTCTCCCCAATGTTCCGGTTACATTGAAAGGGAAAACAGTTCGCATGAACATCATGGTCGTCCAGGGACCCTTGGCATATAACTTACTCCTTGGACGAGACTATATATATTGCATGGAGGCAATAGTGTCCTCACTCTTTAGAGTCATGTGTTTTCCGCACGAAGGAAGAATGGTCCAGCTAGTAGACCAACTTTCATTTCCAGGATCACGCATTGCAAATAGTCAAATACCATCCCTTAACGGTTTATTCGCTCAAGGAATGCCACCGCCCCCGGTTCTACTTCCCGATGAATGCGAGTAATTTGGAAAGAAAGAACTGGGACCCAGGGGGCATGCACCCTGGCCTGCCTCGGGCAGAGAAAACCTTAGGTATAAAGTTAATTTCCGCAGAAGGATGGACTAGTCTGTACCCCGTCTGGCAGAGGAAGAGTGGGTTGTTCTAGGATAAAATTCTTTTGTCAAAGTTATGTGAGCGAAGCAATCGCTCCCTTTGTCTAAAGAAGTGGGCTCTCCTAAGGAGGGGGTCTATTTGTGGCAGCAAGAAGCCACCATCTTTGAATGTCAAGCCTCACCCATTAAAACAAGCTGTTTTGAAGGATAAGTAGGGGCAGTCTTCAAAGAAAGAGATGAAATTGCTGCAACAAGTAGTCACCATCCTTAGCAACCTAATGATAGACATCGCCGAAAAGAGAGTTTAGTTTGCGGCAGCAAACAAAACCATTTTTCGGATAATAAGTAAGAGATGGCAGAATCTCGAAATTATACTTTATACCTGGGGGCATGCAAACCTTTTGGAGTGCAAGCACGGGACGACTATTTATTTTTTTAAATTTTTAGGTCCTCCCTTTAAACCTGTAGGTCTAACCCGTTAAACTCATAGGATTAGCCGTTTCTAGCTTGCATAAAGAAAGGATGAAGGGCAAAAGTTAAAACCTGCCAATTTGGAGTAATTAGTGAGGTATCGCTCCTTAAATAAGATTACCTCACCTAAAGCATTCCTTGTATTAAGACTGGTATAATTCGAGCAGTTTTAGCAATGTTCATGCTCGTTAAAAAATAAAAGCAATCATCGAGCAGTTTTTGTGCAGAAGTTCATGCTCGTTAAAAAATAAACGTAAATTGTGAGCAATCTTTCCCTAGCAGTTCAAGCTCATCCAGAAAAATGAACCGGTAAACAACCTCGAGAAATGTAACCTTTGAAAGCCATATTAAAAGCCCTTGGTCGTGTTTATATGCCATCACCTCCACCTGTTCATTTGGCCAATCGTTCACCTCCATATGTTTGTTTACCCATTTTGAGGAATAGCTGCGAAGAGTGATTTCACTTAGCCATCCTTGTGACACTGCCGTGATTGGAGAATTCCAACCTGTACCTGGAATCTGCTGCTATCCCTGTTCATCACTCGTTCCTCAAAAGACGAGTCTTCTTTGAGCTCTTTTCACTGACTCGTAAAATATGAAAAGTTTGCCGAGTTTTGGCCTTCCAGCTCGTTAAAGCGACCGGAAAGCTATCCCTCCTCTAGATTTTAATCTTTTTGGACCTGAGGGATTATTGCACAAAAAGATCGAGCGCTTGTTTGTTCGGCTCGTTAAAGCAACCGAAAATTCATCCCTTCTGTATTGTTTTAAACTTTTTCGGACTTAAGGGATTAGATGACGAAAAAGGAATTTTGGAGTTAACTTTTCGTACCTTTTCAGACTCTCTAAAAATGAAAAGGACCGAGTTTTCCTTGTCGTTAGACTCGTTAAAATGATTAAATAGCGACAAACTTGTCTTTAGACGAGAACGAGTTTCCCTATCGCTAGGCTCGTTAAAACATAGCGATGGGCTTGCCCGAAGGGCAGGTTATAGAACAAGCATATGTTATCCTCCTCAAGCTTGACAAAAATAAAGAGGTACTGGTCAGCAATGACTGGGGAAAAATTGGGAGAACCTCACAGTATTAATGGTAGCAAGTCGCTCTTGAACATGACACTTTGTCCTCCGTAGCACATCGGGTTGGGTTGTTTCATTCACCGGTCGCAGAATCATGGTCCTCGCCACACCATCCACCATTGGGGTAATGCTACCAATCCATCACATCAGTGTCGTTATATGTTCAAGAGATGTGGTTCTGTAAAGAGTCAACCGTGTTCCACCCACTGCCATACATTATCCTTCATCCACTTCATGACCGCCACCCTGAATCATACATCACAGTTTGTTTTCACCTCATCATAATCACTAGCTCCGTTCCGTGTCACTGATGTGGGATTCATTAAGGCCCTCCTTTGACGGATCGCTCCTTGTCGACATCAGCTCATTATCCAAGGAGTTGATCTAGGAACACCCCCCTCAGTACTTTGAACCTTGCATGCCTCAATGGCAAGTTTCTCACTTCCGGCGACAGGTATACATCAATGACCTTCGACCAGAAGATTTTGCATGGTGGTCGACGCCAAGTCCTTTATTCCCACCATGTAGATTGTATTGCCGTACCTTGAGGGTCATCATCCTTATCGGTGATTCCTCTCGCGCTTGTTAACGGTTTACATCATTGACCGGTAATCAAGCGATGTCTTTCCATGTTCGACTTCAAGAAATTCTCACATGGATCGACTTGTACATCGAGTGAAGATCGGAAGAGACTGAAGACCCCGGATCTAGTTTCATCCATCCGGGCTGCGATATATATTCAGGACATAAAGACATTTGATATGTACATCAATGCAACAGATGATCATCCTTTTCAAAGGAGGATAAATTCGGCAGAGAATTATCAGTCTAGCATCAGACGATCGTCTGTTCTATGTACCAAAATGTATTTATAAAGCTGAGCATGGGAATGCCCGCCTCAGCTAGATCATGAAAAATGTATGAAAAATAATGTATTGTATTGTATCTTATTACAGGACACTTCTCAGCAGATTGAATGAACTTCGGATCCTCTCAATAAAGCATTTCACCCGATAAACGACCTCATACTTTAGGGGGCATCTGTTATAGAAAATTTTGTGCCTTACAGCAATAAGCATGAATTGTCAATAATCCAAGGGATCCAAAGTTCCCTAAACATGATGTTCCTACCCCTAGAGGAACAAGGTCAGCAAACCAACAGCTCTCAGATCAGTTCTCCACCTGAAAACACTCAAAAACAAGCAATCCTGAAATCAAAGCAGGTGCTCCACTAGGCTTCTGCGCTGAAACACAACTGCTCCATGGTGTACCTGCGTTGCAAAGCAGGTAGAACAAAGCCCACCTGCGTTGGGCGAGTTTGGACATGTGGCACAGCGAGTCATTGCTTTGGAATCTTCCAAAAATGACACTTGGATCAGGTATTTCGCCTTGTGATGAGTCAGAGGCTTTGTTTCTCCAAGTGGAAGCAAGGTTCACCAAGTGGACTCAAGAACTGAAGATTAATTGAAGAGAGAGAGGACACAAGGCAGCTACACATCAGTTGCAAGCTGACTCATCCTTTCTCAATTCATCTATATATTGAGCTCTCTCCTATGAGCTCAGGAGGCTGGAATTTTGTGCAAAGTAATGATATGCTGTTGGTTTCATTCTTGAGTTATTGGGTGATTGTTTGAGAGAGGTGAAGAAGAGCAATTCTTTCTGCTGGGAGGTGTTGCTGGGTTGGAGCCTGCAATGGTTGTAATCCTCTCAGAACCTTTATTTCTTCATTAATAAAAGCTATTGAGGTTCTTCTATGTGCTCTTGTTTCAATTATGTATTGTGATGATTGCATGTTTGGTTTACACTAATCCATGAACCAGTTATGATTGCATGCCTCTTGTAGTTTCCTTCTTTGTCATTGTGCAGGATCTCATTGCAGCTGGGCGAGCAGAAGGACAAAGAGCTAGGAACAAACAGCCAAAGAGGAGAGTTTGGATTCGACATTAAGCGCAAGGCAATGGTTAGTGCTTTCTCCATCCTCTTTTGCTTTCATAAAGAAGTAAACTTTCAGTAGTTTGTTTTACAGTTGTTGCTAAGGAACTGTCACCCTTAGAGTGGGTTAGGGTCATCCGAGTCGGATACTTTTCCCTACAACAAACTGGCGACTCCGCTGGGGATCGTATCCGTTTGATTGTGTTTGTAGTATCTTTGCTATTCATTTCCTAAAGAAAAGAGTACCAAATCGAAAAGCTTTTGACTATATCAAAAGCGAAGTAGAGGGGCTGCTACTCTTGCTCATTGTCTGAGCAGATTCATGATTTGAAGAGCTGATCTACAAAGATCCTTGTAAGCTCTTAGTGATAGCTTTGCACCTTCTAAATCATCCCTTTGAGTATGCTTGACTGAATGCTTCTGATTTGAGCAAAAACCGTGCATTTTTGAGAAAATTATGACCCGGAAACTGTGAAAACGCAACTCTCGTTTTCCAAAGCAGGTAGTACACAGGCTACCTGCTTTGCAACGCAGGTCCCGAACTAGCTACCTGCGCTGAGAGCCAATTTGACTGTGCAGAGCCTGCGTTGACCCAAATTTGCTTAGTGCATTTGGGGTTTCCTCCTTTCTCTTGCCTGTTTTCACTTAGTTTTGCTGCTAGGTGTCAGTCTTGTGCCTGTTTTGAAACCAATATTACTTGCCATCATTCCGCCTCTGTTATATAACGAAATTGTACTTTTTCTTTGTATTTCTTACTCATTTACAATTTCCCATTTCTTACTCTTTGTATCGGCGACACTGACATGATGGATTGGTAGCATTAGCCCCAAATATGGATGGTGTGATGGACCAATGGTGATATGATCGGTGAATGGAACAACCCAACCCGACTCGAATGCGGAGTGAAAGTGTCATGTTCAAGAGCGACTTGCTACCAACAAAGTTTCTTCAAGTTTTCTTCCCAATTTTTCCCCAGTCATTGCTGACAGTACCTCTTTATTTTTGTCAAGCTTGAGGAGGATAACATATGCTTGTTCTATAATTTTCCCTTCGAGCAAACCCATCGCTATGTTTTAGTGAGCCTAGCGATAGTGAAACTTGTTCTTGTCTGTATGGACAAGTTTGTCGCTATTCGGTTTTAACGAGTTTATCGACAAAGATAACTCAGTCCTTTTCAATTTTAGAGAGTCTGAAAAGGGACGTAAAGAAAACTCCAACAATCCTTTTTCGACATATAATCCCTTAAGTCCGAAAAAGTATAAAATAATACAAAATGGATGAATTTTCGGTAATTTTAATGAGCCGAACAAAACAAGTGCTCAATCTTTTTGTGTAATAATCCCTCAGGTCCAAAAAGATTAAAATATAAAGGAGGGATAGCACTTCCGGTCACTTTAACGAGCTGGAGCCAATTACTCGGAAATATTTTCATATTTTACGAGTCAAATGAAAAGAGCTTAAAGGAGACTCGTTTTTCAAGGAACGAGTGATAAATTTGGGTAGTAGCTAATTCCAGGTAAGGTTTGTAATTTTCCAATCACGGCAGTGTCACAAGGATGGCTAACAGGATCACTCTTCACAGCTGTTCCTCGAAAAGGGTAAACAATCAATTGGAGGTGAATGATCGGCCAGTATAGTGTGGAGGTGATGATGAGAACACGACCAAGGCTTAAAAGGCTGATGATAATGCATTCACGATGGTTATTTACCGAAAATTGGTTCATTTTTTAATGAATGAGCTTAAACTCTAGGGAAAACATTTGCTCATTACTTATGTTTATTTTTTAACGAGCTTGAATTCCGCGTTAAAACTGCTTGATATAATGGTCATTGATTACTTTGATTTTACCATTGACAACTTTGTTCCTTCAAAGGTTGTATTTCCTCTTCAATTACTTCATCAAAATAGTTAGAAATGAATAATATATGCTTGAAAAATGAGTCAAACACTAATATTTTACTTGAATTGCGTGAAAAGTAATTTAAAAGTGGTTTTTACCTCTCATTTTACCATTTCATTTGAACTTTGGTTTGTTGGAGCTTTGGAGGTGTTTTCCCCCTTGATTTTCACGAGCTGATTCCAAGAGATTCTATGGACGATTCTTGGTGCCGTTTGGACCAGGTAGGAGCTAAACCTGAGCTCTTCAGTTTCATTCTTTCCTTTTTGAATTCTGAGCATGTTTTCTGGTTTTTCTGAGCCTCTGGGGTTTGAAAAACTTGCCCTGGCTCCATCACACCTCTTCTATATTGAAAAGTGCGATGCATGCTAGCTTGGCCATTAGCCAGTCAGCATGCATCCCACCCAGAACACTACTAGGGGTGCGATGGGTGCAAGGAGGGAAACTTGTGCACAGTTTTTGATGGAAATTTTTGCCTGCTTTTCACCAAATCAGGATTCTGACTCTTCTCTTGTTTGTTTTCAGAGATTCATTGGAGAAAAATGTCTGTTACATGGCAAGAACATGAGCATGAAGAAGAGGACATGCTTGCTTTACATGATCCGATTACGGTAAATGCACTGTGCAACTGTGGCCTGTTCAAGTTTTTCCGCATCTCTAGCATGAGGCAACAAATCAACTTGTTGCAATATTTTCTCGATGCATGGGATCCTACCACCCAGGTGTTCCATATTAGGGGCAAGTCCATCCCCTTGAGTGTCGTCGACATCTATTTTTTGACCGGCTTATCGAGGCGGGGTGCCCCTATCTCATTATCAGGTTCGACCCATGGGGGTGAATCCGTGAGAGATTACATTCACAGGTATTGCAGAGAGGGATCTTAGCCGAGTAAGGACGACAATATCAATATCCGAGATGTCACTGACAGGTCCTTGAGGACTATTCTATTCACTTTTTCTAGACTGGCTGGTAGTGCGGCTCTTCATGTGGCCAACAGGTCTTATATGCAGTATGCCTTAGAATGCCTTGAACCAAAGGTGTTCAACTGGTGTGATGCAGTACTCTCTGTGATGAAAGAACAACTGACCAAGGTAAAAAATGGAAGATTGAAGAACTTTGGATATGGTTCTATTTTGACCGCTTTTGCCTTGGAAAAGATCCCGCTGATGCAGCCGCAGTATGTTTCACTTGGTTTACCTCCACTGACTGAGCCACGGATGCAGAGATGGGTCGACCTTATGGCCAGACATGCTGGTCAGTCCCAGGTTTCCTTTTCTAACACCTTCTTCGAGTGGTTCAATCGTCAGGAGATGGTTTTTTCTGAGTATCCATATGCTAGTATGGATTTTCGGGGTGATACGGATTTGGTACTACCGGCTGGCGAGCAGTGGGGTGTCATCGGTGAATTCTCTGACCATATCTCTGTTTATCACTTCTTTTATAATGTTCTTGTGCTTTCTTCTATCAAGACTAATCAAAACTCATGTGCTCATGCAGATGTTGGACTAGTTCGGCCAGTAGTACACCTGAGAATGCCAGCTACCGCTCCAGCAGGAGAGGCGGTGGGAAGGGCTATCCTTCGCGACCTTGATGTGGCTGAGACTCTTTCAACATTGCAAGATCAGGTCGAAAGCCTCACTCTTGGTATTCCAGACGTGAGGACTGACGAGCTGCCTCTAAGGTTGCAGCGACATACTACCGGCGTGCCGAGTCGATGGACTAGGCTTTTACACATGATTGCACAGGCGGTGACTTGTTATCACCAGCATCATTAGACTAGGGTGCCCCCTAACGTTTTGAGTTTTGGGTCATCTGACCAATTTTTGTCTTGCTTACAGAACACTATGTGTAAACCATAAACAGTTATATATATATTTTTGATTTTCGGAGTTTTATTTTGGTTAAGTTACATGATCTTGATGCAAATATTGATGAAATGCTTCTTTTTATACATGTTGCAAATGTCTATCTAACACATAATTTGCCAATGAATCTGTTAATGTGTTTAAGTTTCTGGAAATATGCCGATATTGAACAAAATCAAATTACCTTTCCAAAATCTTGACCCTTAGGAACATGCGATAGATAGCTGGATTTCGGACGGAGTAGATACCATTGAGTTGTAGGATGATGAGTTGTGAGTCTAGCCTGACGACAAGTCGGCTTATGCCATGTGAGATGGCATTAGAGAGAAGTTCTATCAACGCGCTATATTCAGCGATGTTATTTTTTGACCAACCAATACATACCCCTCTGAAACTTACTAACTCGCCGCTTGGATCAAAAATGGCCCAGGCCACAGAAGATAGGTTCCACAAACTACGACTCGCTCCGTCGGCATATCCAAAAAATGATTCTAATAGGTTCGACATCTGTGACAAATGTAAAAAGTAGATTACTTGACCAAAAAAAATTACCCTTAGCGAAAACAAAAATGTAACAAAAGCATAGGGGTTACTACACTGAATCATGCGTAGTAACGCTTAAGGTACAACTTGTTATGGGGTTGCGCCAATGGAATCCCATCATAATCCACTAACTCGTAGGCCCCTTTTGCTAATACACGTTTAACAATATAGGGGCCCATCCAAAAAGACTTGAATTTACCTACTCCCAATTTATCGGATTCCTGGTCATAAAGTAAGACCAAGTCACCTTCTGAGAAGACACGGGGTTTGACATTTTTGTCGAACTGCGCCTTGACTCATTTCTTATGGGCTTTGTTAGCCAAAACAGCATCACGACGGGTTTCATCCAATTGGATTAGTTCCAATAAATGAGCCTCCTCTTCTGAAGTTCCGGGGAGAAGGTCAACTGCGAGTTTGAGGGACGAGATCTCACACTGAACTTGTAAGATTGCTTCTAGACCATACACCAGTTGAAAGGGTGTAAACCCAGTTGCATTCCTTACCAATGTTCGGTATGCCCACAAGGCTGAGTACATGATTAGGTGCTAACTCCTTTTGTGGACTCCAATCATCCTTTGCAGCATCCGCTTCAGGACTTTGTTGATTGCTTCAACTTGTCCATTGGCCTGCGGGTAATATGGAGTAGAGCTGTCGTGTGACAACCCCAATTTGGCAGCCAATTCAACCATCATGTGATTGCAAAAATGCGATCCATGATCTGTGACTATGGCCTGTGGAATGCGGAATCTGGTGACTACATGATTGAAAAAGAAAAGGGCAGCTGTTTCGCCAGTGTTGTTTAATGTAGGCATCGCCTCGACCCATTTGGTAAAATAGTCTACCGCGACTATGATATACCCATGCCCCCTGGTCGAGGTGGGGTTACATGTCATGAAATTTATGCCCCATTTGGCGAATGGCCCAACAGAAACTATTAGTTGCAGGTGTGTGGGTGGTCTTCTAGTTTTGCTATCGAAAATTTGACATGCATGGCAACTTCTAACTACAGTTATGAAATCTTTGAACATTGTTGGCCAGAAGTATCCTGCTCGTAAAGATTTTTGCGCTGTAGCGTAAATAGATTGATGCCCCCCACATGCGCCCGAATGGCAATCATTCAAGACTTTTTTGACCTCCTCATGGGTGAGGCACCTTCTCAGAATTGTATCAACACCGCGACGGTAAAGCGTATCACTGACGATCATGTAGTCTTTTGATTGGTATCGAATACGTTTTTGTTCCAAGCGAGAGGTATTAGACCTATAATTTTGGGTTTGGAGATAGATGATTATATCTCCATACCACGGATTTCTTGAAGATATCAGAAACAAAGATTCATCCACGATGGTTTCTTCAGATGTTTCATCGTTGGACGATGATGGGAGTTCGCATAGTAATTCCGCAAAAACCAGGGATTTCTTCGATTTGGATTTTACAAATTCCAGATCAAACTCTTGAAGAATTGCTATCCATTTTGAATATTTGCCCCCCAGCAACTGTCGCGAAAATATATAAGTCATGGGGTTTCAATCTGACAAAATGGTAGTTTTTCGAAAGAGGACATAGTGTCGAAATCTCTGTATCGCTTGAATAGCTGTGAGAGCCAGCTTTTCAACATAGGAATATTTGCTTTCTGTATCATTTAAGTTTCTACTCAAATAATATATAAGATGTTCAATTCCATTGTCTTCTTGTACTAAAACCATTGTGATGGTTGTATCTACTACAACGTGATACAGGTTAAAGTCTTTTTGATAATCGGGAGCATACATTAATGATTCCTTCATTAGGGATTCCTTTAAAGCATCAAAGGAAGCTTGTGTGACCTGATCCCAGATGAAGGGTACTTCTATTTTCAATAGACACGTATAATCTTTAGCAAGTTCGGCATAATTTGGAATGAACCTCCTCAAAAAGTTTTCTTTCCCTTGGAGTTTCTGAATCTGAAGCAAATTTGAATGTGAAGGCAAATTTATGATTGCCTGAACCTTACATGGGTCGAGACGAATCCTGTCCTTTGAGAATACAAATCCAAGTAAACGACCAGAACTGACACATAACACACATTTGTGTGGATTGAGTCATATCTTGTAGTGTCAGCAACGTAGAAATATTGTTCTTAAATGCTGTGGATGATCGGTCCGCTTTCGCGAATGAGCTCGAAGATCGTCAAGATATGGTTGAACGATGTTTTTGATGTCATGGAAGGCATAATTCATTGCCCTCAGAAATGTTGTCCCTGCGTTCTTTAAACCAAAGGGTAACTTGCGATATGCAAATGTGCCCCACGGACAAATAAATGCAGTCTTTGACTGGTCCTGTCGGTGGATATTTATTTGATTATACCCGAAGAATCCATCCATAAATGAAAAGATTTCACATCCGGTGCATTCATTAATTATTTGGTCAATAAAGGGTGTAGGGTAGTTGTCTTTTGGACAAGCTTGATTTACATCCCTATAATCGACACACACTCTAATCGTTCCTTATCTTTTCATTACAGGAACAATGTTCGATACCCAATCGATTAGAGGAACTGGGTAAATAAAACTAGCATGGAGAAGTTTTTCAACTTCTGCCTTGATGGCAGCGGCTTTCTTGGGGTGCACCTGCCGTAGCCGTTGTCATACTAGTTTGACATCTGGATACATCTTTATTTCGTGTTCAACTGTACTCAAGTCAATTCCTGGAATTTCATCATATGACCAAGCAAAGACATCTTTGAATTTGCGAAAAAGAACTTTGTATATTTCCAGTTCTGAAGGAGAACAACATTTTCCAACATAAATATTCTCTATAACATCTGTTTTGGTCGAGATATTTATGGCGATAGTCTCTTTAATATTGGACAAGTTTCGCTCGGAATCCACTGTGTTTATAGTATTTGATAGGAAATCAAAAACTGAAGGATGATGAAGGTCATCAGGAGTATCTTCTTGACAATCCAGAAGATGGGAATGATGGTGGTAATTTTCCCATGGCGCCCCGTCAGTCATCATTGAGTGAACAATTCCTTCGTCGGTGTAATGCACTTACAACCAAGGATCTGAAGGGGTGCCATATTCCTTAGACCTATCTATCCAAACGTTTGATGAGTGTTGATTCGGGTCTGCCTCCCATGCCAAAAACATTGATTGCTACAATATTTCTATTGGGTTTGGAGGCAATACCTGCAGATGATCCATGTTAATATCGTTTTCTAAGATCTTTTGAATAGAAGATATCATATTACAGGTTCCTACCATCGCCACTTCCACCAGATTGATTGGAGGCGGGAGGGCAAAAGTCCCCATTAATATAGGGTCTTTTAGTAGGCCTACTCCAATATTTTGAAGTGAATGGGGGCTTCCATGGATCATTGGAATGCTTCCCGTAACTTGGGAACTATTGGGGAGAAATGTTTTTTGGTCGATGATTGTAATTCCTCCTTGAAAAGGAAATGCAATCTTCCTAAAGTAGGTCGACACAACGGCAGCCATAGCATATATCCAGGGCCTTCCCAGTATGATGTTGTAATTGAGATTTCCGTCAATTACTTCAACATCTATTTCTACTGTTTTTCCCCCCAGTTCAACTTGCAAGTTACTTAGAATCCCATATGGGGTATATGTTCGTCCATCAAATGCTTTTAATGTCGTCGAAGATCGCGACAAGGTTGGAGATCCTAAAGTTTTCCAGCAACTCATCGACATAATACATGTAGATGCCCCCTCATCAATAATTGTTCGATGAATAGTTTTGTTGAGGGCTTTCACTTGACTGAGGAAAGCTAGTTGTGCTGGTAACTGAGGATCATATCCTTTGTGATTAAAGGACACAAGATTAGAATCCTTTGGGTCAATCCCACCTATTGCTGATAATAAAGCCTGCTTTTGGGAGGGGAAATTTTGCAGTACCTCAAGTGTCGACATAGCGGATGGCGATTGGGCCAGATCTTCCACTATATTATAATGTTGTGCTGCTCTAGCCCATAGATTAAATGTCGACTTGTGTACTACTCCCTTTGGCAGTTTTATTGTCAGCTCTGGAATGATGGGCGGCGCAACTTCTGTCAAAGTTGTTGTCAAACTACTAGGTTGATCTTTATCCTTGTTGTTCGACAGCTGTGGATTGTCGTAATCTTTATTCCTTGTCATTATCAAAGCATCATTTTGCTGTTTCAAAGCCGAAAACATCATCACTTGGGATGGGGAAGAATTGTCACTAGCAACCAGATTTGTTCCTAGATTTGGAAACGGTTCAATCAATACCGCCGAGGTTTTCGAATTCTTGAAGAATTTTCTAAGCTCAGATTTATATGGACACTCTCTTGTCCAATGCTCCTCATCACATATAAGACATGGATGATTTGGTTTCTTATCTCCAAAAGGGTTTGTAGAAGATTTTTCAGGTGATGATTCCTCCTGTTTCTTCTTCTTCCCTTTGTGTTTCTTCTTGCCTCCTGGTTGCTTCATTTCTTTGCCTTTGTCTGTTGAGAAGGCATTTACTTCCGAGGCGAGAAGTTCTTCTTTTTCATTTTGACTAGAAATCTTACGGGCCTTTTTAGATGTAGCCTTTGTTTATTTCATGTCTGTCATACCAATTACGCCATCACCAGTATGAGAGTCATTGTTCGATTTAGGAGGAGGAGGAACGGAAAATTTCGGTCTGGGAGCGTCAGGGATTTTATCGTAGAGCATGCCAGATTGAGTATAAATCAAGTCTAAATATTGCGCACGAGCAATAAATTGCTCTTCAGTGATGACTCCCCCCTTTGCCACATCTTTTGTAATGGAAGGTAACAATGACTTAATAAACCATTTAGGTAAAAGCTGATCAGGAACATAGGTTTTTACCATTCTACGGTGACGTCGCCACTCATGAATATGATCGGATATGTGAGTGGCCATCGTTTGTTTGAAATTGGTAAGAAGTTCTGTTCCCATTTCGTACCTTATGGGTAACTGAAAATGAGTTAAAAAGGTTGTGGCTAGGGTACTGAAGTTATGAAATGAAGCTCTAGGTAATTCGATATACCATTTTGATGCCGGACCAGTTAACGTTCTCTGAAAAAGGCGAAGCCTAATGGAATTATCGTTTAGGGTGTTTGATGAACACCACAGATGAAATTTCATCACATGATTCAACGGATCTTCACCCGGATTCCCATTAAATTTAGGAATATCTGATGGAAGTTTATGCGGAATCGCTGGCCACCAAGGGGCGTAAGCAATTGGATCGTTCGTTAGCCAATTTAGATCCAGTAACTCTAAAGTCGCCACGAAGGGTAACTATTGATTCAGGTTTGGCGAAGCATACCCAGGATAAGATGGAATCACCTGGGCAGTTGGTCTTTGCATACCAGCATAATGCATTTGATGCTGGTAACTTTGATAAGGTTGATGGGCATAACCATTGTAGAATGGTTGATTTTGACCGTTTTGAATATACGGCTGCCCATTATTTGCAAAGAGTTGTTGTTCAGATCCTTGGTAAACTTGTTGGAATTATGGTTGTTGATATTCCACCAGCCATGGTTGTGAAGCCATGTGTTGTTGTCCAATACTGGCTGTTTGACCAAGATGAGGTGAAATTGTACCTGTTTAGGCCTGTGTCATTCCACTAGTTGGTGATTGTGGTTGAGTCGCAGGGACAAGAGGCTATTGCATTACAATTTGAGAAACCTAAGGTTGGCATACAACAAGCAACGCTTGTACTTGCGACACCATCACAATAGCCAACGTAGTTGGTATATTTGACATAGGTAAACATTGTTGCATCGAATATACAACTCTTGGTTGTTGAGGCAGTATTGGCACCCAATCGCTAGATGTAATTCCAGTATAACCTGAATTTTGTTGCGAACTCTCGTATGGTTTTCTTCCCGGAGGAGACAATGAAAGGGTATATTGCCCCCCATACGGCGGTAATCCGGTACTCAAAGGAATGGTTTGTCCTTGAGGACCGGACTGCCCAAATTGACACCGTGAAGGATTAATTTGCTGAGACTCAACATAAGAGTTCCCAGATATTATTCCGGATGAAAAAACGGGAATGGACCATACTGTTGAAATATCCCCTGAGTGGGCCCCATCTAGAGATTGAGAGCTAGTTGGGATAGATGGTACGCCGATGAACATTGTTGGAGTGACAGCAGGAAGTTTTGCCGTTGCTGTGTCGGATGACATAGTCCTAGATCTCGACGGTTGTTCAGACATTTCTAGTCTATCCAAAAGATTTCCAAGCGATTCTACAGGAGCTTTCAATAATGGTAGACTAATTTCTGATGAAAAATGATATAGGGTGATCCCGACTCCAAATTGCGATGGAGTACTAGATGGAGGATCCTCCACAATCTCTTCTATAACAATTAGACCAGGTGGAAGAGGTAGACCGTCAGGTCCGTAAAATATTTCTGGTGCCGAAGAAGGTATAGAATGTGCAACGACAGATGTTTGGGGAATAACACCTTCCGAATCAGCCATAGATGGAGCTGGTTCAGTAATACAAGTGTTTACCTTCACACTAGGATCAGCTCTACTATCCTTTGGTGGCTGCGGAACTTCTTCTGTAAAGGCAGGGATACCATAAATGTTTGGAGAAACCGGAGTCTCCGATGGTGTTGGAACACTCATTCTAACTTTACCAGGGGATTTGGAACCGGTTAAATGAGTTCGCTTCGTCCGTAACAGTTTTTATTCTGGAGACAAAGACGGTTGACTCGTAAGCCTCCGCGAACTACGGGGTTTCAATTGACTTTCTTCCATGATTGTGGATTACTCGATCAACTAAAAATCAATTAGAAATATGTTTCTGAATTAAATGAATTTTAGACACTTTGACACAACTTTTTTTTTCAATTTTTAAGAGTCGAGAAAAAACAAAAGATGACTCTAGTCGCCTTCGATTTTTAATGAGCTTGAAGTGACAAGTGCTCAGATGGACCTTTTCCTTTAAGGAGTCTGAAATGGAATGAAAGGGACTACTCTGGAAATCTAGACAGAGGGATTACCAAACCAATCGCAAAAATATAGAATACTTTTTACGGTACGGCAGTCAATCTTCCCGAATGCTATGTTCGGTGCATTGCGATCGATAGGGTGGCAAACACAGCTTCCTATGGATAAAGGATGAAGCCTATTGTGGTCTCCCAATATATACTCGATGGTACATGGGAGCACAAGTCTGTACTGGAACTTATCTTCTCGAAGTGGAGGAATCACCCAACCAGCAATGAAAACAATAGTTACCAGGCTTTACGACGCCGGAATACGTCTCTAGCCTAGACTTATAAATGTTGTGCGTTAGGTTCCAATGTGTTTTTAGATTCATTAAATTTATTTTACAGTTGATCTTGCTTAAGAAATTTTCCTTTCAGGTTCACCATGTGATGTAGATATACAATTCCTAAAATGCAATCTAAGATGATAAACAATCGTTTAATCTTCTTTTTGCAATGAAAATCCTAGCTACTAAAGAAAGAGAGATGATATCTTTCAACATAGAGTAGAGAGCACACACTATATGCATTGTCCTAAATCAAACCAACAAATAGTCTAAATGCAAATGCACATGCATGTATTTGTTTTCAGCCTTCTTAATGTGTGAATGATAAAAAGAAAGCTAAGCGCAAATATGAATTATTTTTCAAAGCGACATTACTAACAAGTTTCGTTTCAAGAAAAAATGAAGGCAATGACGACACTTTTCGATTTGCAATTGAAAACTTGCTTTCGAGACTTGAAAAGATACTAATTCAAATTAAATACAAGAGTAACAGTGTAATCGACTACCAAGAACAATCGGATTCTCTTCTATGACTGAAAACGACACTTGCGACACTTCCAGATCAAGAAAGGGCAGTTCAATTACGCTACTTCTTTGTAAAAGAGAACTGAAAATGGCTCACAATACATAAAAAAAATTACAGTTCTTTGCACAATGGAGGTGGAATAATGGCAAGGAAGGGGGTTTCCAACAGAGGTATACTAACTATAGACAGCAAAACTCCTGAATAGAGCTGAAAAAAGTGAAGAAAAACCAAAGTCTGGAGGCAAAATTAGCCCTTTCTGATCAGCGCACCTGTTACACAGGGATTCCAGTATGCAACCCACCTACAGCACATGGTAAGTGCGATGCATATTGATATCATTGAAGAGAGGGTGCGATGGTACAGCGTGAGAATTCTGATCCAGTTCTTGATCACAGTTTGCAGCACAGTTCAGGAATTTAGGCCGAGCAAGTGATAATCAGTAATTAAATCACAGGGGTAGATCTAAGGAGGTTACTAGAGCCACCACAAGGGCAATTAGAGAGTTTGTAAATCGATTGTTCAATTCATAAACAAAATCCGGAGATAGACTGAAGCAGCATTGATCTACTTTGAATTTGCATAGAAAATGCAGTTCGAAGGCTAACTGGCTTGACTTCAAGCTCTGTCTGTAATTTTATAAAGTAAACAAATATAGAAAAACAAACAATCTATTCGCTCCCCATTATGGTCGCCATTTTGTTATCGGGAAATCTAGTGTCTATGCAGAGCTACTAGTCCCACTAAGGCTAGTAGCTACCTTAGAAACAAACAAACTAAAACCACTTTTGTTTTCCTTTATGAGAAGTAGATAAGAGGGGAACAAAGGAGACCAACCTCTCTCTTGCGCCTGTTTCCTTGCTTGATTCCTCTCCCTTCTGATAGATCTTTTCCACTCGCTTCCTCGTCTACCCAGCTTCAAAGAGCACCTGTGGAATCAAAGCAGCATAACACTATCCAAGAACAGAGATCTACTATCATAAACAATATAGGACCAGATATATATTGACCACACAAATGCATATATCATCAATCATACAAGAATGTGGAGGAAAAATTGAATAGCTTTATTAATCATCAAGAATAGCAAAGAGGATTACAACCAATTATTCTGACCCAGCGTCATCCTCTCAGCAATAAATCCCTTCTTCACCTCATGAAAAGCTTAGATCACCCAACACTATGATGTTACACCAAGAAACCAACAGCATTTCTTTACAAGATACAAAATTCCAGCCTCTGGACCTCTGGGATGAGGGATCCATATATAGATGTTTGCAAGGGGGGTGAGTCAGCTTCTGAGAATTGATTAGTGTCCTCTCTCTGATAGTTCTTGATTCCACTTGGAGATTGATGATCTCTTACTCATCCCTGGGCGAATGCAGAGAGGCAAGTGTCACAGGAGAAGTTTCTGGAATATTCCATGATCTTCCACCTCGCAAATTGACTCTGCCATTTGTCCACTCTCGCCCATCGCACCCCATAGAAGGGCTTTTCAGTATGCATCGCACCTCCTGTGTGCATTTAGGTGGGATGCAGCGCACTTTGACCATGGAGCAGGTGAGATGGTCTAGTTTTGACCAGTTCTGAGTAGTTTTTCATGGAGAACTTTTGGGAGATGCTGTAATCAGTTGACCTTGTTCTTTTAGGGGTTGGAACAACACTTTTAGGGACTTAGGAGCCCTTGGTTTATGGAAATTTATGATTGGGGTTGCAGTGCCCAAAAATTTCTATAACAGATGGGAATTGGTTCCCCCAACCAGAGATACCCATCATGTACTAGACATAGTAGATGTCGAATAACAAAAATTGTGATGTCCATGTAGTGATAGTGGGGTATCCACCTCAAATTGAGTAATCCCACCTTCTCCACACCACCTAACCACTTCTGTTGTAGCAATTTCTCCATGGCCAATTGGGGGAACTTCTCATTGTCTACGAGGTCCCAATCTTCAAACTTGATATTTGGTACCCAGCCCAGCGGCAGACCGTCGAACCTTATTTCATCCGGAAGAAGCGGGGTCTGGAGCGTGTTCTTCATGGCCTCCAGGTCCTTCGGTATCTTGGCCATCCCTTTCCATGGGGAGATGTATGGTGGTAGCGTTATCACCGAAGGTACTTGGGAAACATTTTCCTCTTCCTCATCCTGTGCTTCAATTTGAGCGATCAGGGCTTGTAAATCTTCCTCTTCCTCCTCAGTTTCAGTGGTGATAGCTTTTCCCTTTTTTGCCATTGAAAATTTACTAAATCGTGGTGATACCCAGACTGGCCCCATAGTCTGCTTGTCTTTCTGGGGTTGCGGCGTGCATGGAGACTTTGGAACCTCTGGGGTAGTGGTCGCTTCTCCAGGCTCCTCCTGGGTTAGATGGGGCTCCTCCATGAATCTCACTCTCGTTCTACCAGCTAACATGGTTTCTATCCTGGATTTTCTCAGGTACTTAGTGATGGGTGGCAAGGTAGCTTGGTGCTTGCTGCTTAGTATTGGCTCGAATCTCAAATACCCAAGTGTTGTTTTGAGGCTACACCAAGGGGCTTTATAGTCACGTTTGAATTTCAATTCAACCATTCCCTCCACTTTTGAGTCATTAATATCTTCTTGGTGGCAGACCTTCCCATATCTAGCTCTGAATTCCTTTCGTAATGGCCCACCACCCACTTCTTTCTGCTGCAAATCAAACTTCTTGTCATGAATAGTGACATCAACGGTCACCTCCTAGCCTACCCACACAGCAGCACAGCCTCCTATGCGCAACGACGATCCTGGTGATCTACCGGCCCTGTGCGGAACCTCCTCTCCGCACAGCTCTCCTGTAGACTTGTTTATAGTCCCGCGCCTTCTTTCAACTACTTGGAGCGTTGAGACTGTGCTTTCCACAGATAGTCAGGTGGTCACACCCCATGTGCGAGACTTCAACTTCCTTGCTAGCCGGGGCTACAGGCACCCTTCGAGTACCTTTGTATCCAGTAGCACATCGTGTTCTACGCTCCCTTCTTTAGTAAGGTGTGGTCGCAGCCATGATAGCAGTGTCGTAGCTCATTCCAATGTAGTAGTAGGGCTGGCCAGGCCTGGTCCCCTTATGCTTAGTTTCACGCGGCCCACTTGTGTGACTTCGATGTTCAGTTTGCTGATTTCTTCATCCAATATCATGTTTTTCCTCCTTAGCCATGCCCATTCTTCATAGAGTTTGCTAAGTTTCAAGCTTTCGTGCCGAATGGCTTCCGGTAACTGTCGAATTCCTTTACCCCAGTCCTCGTGTTCTGCCCGAACTACGGGGGCTGTGGTCTGGGGAGTTCTCTCTATTCTCCTAGTTCCATCTTGTCTCATCCATGATAGGATCACCTTCGCACTCCTCTTTTTGTGTATGGTCCTATAGGCCCATCGAACCCTTGGTATGCGCAGATTCCAATTGGTTTGTTTTATTCAGTGAACTCTGTTCAGGATCCCGCATGTTTTTACGACTACTCTATTGCAACTGGCTAGCGAAATGCGTCACCTTCCTTGCTGCCACGTTGGGTTCTAATTTTTTATTCTTAATTGGGAAGATGGTTGTGCAACATACCTTTTCATCCCTCACCATAGGTAGGTGCTCAAACCGCTTCATCCTTACTATCCCAATCGTAGGCGATGCTGGCAACCTCCAAACCGTACATGCACCTGCCTTCTACATTCGCACCAATTCCACCTAGTCTTTTGGTGCGTACTCCACCCTTGTGTAGTTGTCATGTGCAGTGCCCCTTTTTGCACACCATGCTGCTTTTGTTTCAGTATTGCAATTTTATAGTGGTCTACGAATTCCTCCACATTCATTGCACCCCCATCTGTTGGTAGTTCCCTTGCTTCAGTCATCATGCATCGCAGAGACCTAACCATCATATTACAATTCAGCGTTGTTACTTCATGCAATCAGTTTTGCCATCACTCTATTTCTTCATCTAAATCCAATGTGCAGGAACTGTCACACTCCCATGAGACTCTCCCATCTGCTATCGAATTCACCCGATCCTGGTCTTGCACCGTTATCTGGCAGATGCAGTCTAGTTCATCATCACTATCCTCATCGCGCACAGGTTTGGTGTAGGGCATTCCTTCAGCTAGATCCAGTGGAACTATTACGCGAAGAGACCTTTTCTTGAATATCATCTTTCATCTCTTTATGTTGATGACACCATTCATGTCCATGGCCTAGTCTATTCCTAACAATGCAGGGTAAGGGTTACTGTCATCCACGATTTCTATTACCTCAAAATCCATTTCGTTGCTGGCGCCTTCGATATCCACTGTTACTCCTTGCAATCTCCCCATGGTCAAGATCTTTTGTTGGTTCGCCATTCATAATTGAATAGGAGACCATTGTAATGCTAGCCTACCCATGCGCTCCAATGTCTGTTTAGGTAGAACATTTGCATTCAAACCCAAGTCCAGGATGACCTAATCCCTCTCAAAGTCACCAATATGTGTCATCAATCTCATTTCCCGCCCAGTGTGCAAAAAATTCTTTCCTAGTTTTCGGACCACACATGCTTCGCCTAACCCTGCACACCTATTTATCAGTTCTTGTAATCCCTTAACTACCTTATTTTCCTATAGTAGCTTCATACATGTCTCTAAAAAGGTAGTTAACATAGAAGGATCCATTTCTGGCTCAGGTTGATCCTTACTACCTGGAGTAGAGGCCTCCGTGAAGCTCTTCTTAGCTTCCATAAAGGTCTCCTTTGCGTGTTCCAAGTCAAACTCAGGTTGCTTTGTAGGGGCCTTGTGAACCCATGTATTCTCCTCAAGTTTCTTCCCCTTATCTTCTCTTGTGGTGGCACTGCTTCTGAGTACCATGTTCACATTGGGGTCTTCTTCGTGCAGTTCAGACCTCATCATTTGGATGTTCTGCGTTGAAATAGACTGAAGTTCCCCTTTCTCACACATCTGTGCAATTAGTGTGGGGCAATTTACTACTTCATGATCAAACTAATAACAGTACAGACAACATGTTCTGGTCAGGTTCATACAGTCACATGCGTAGTGCCCAGGTCCTCCACAATTGTAGCAGATTAATTGTCCCCACCCTCGTCTGGGTCCCATTCCTCCTCATCCTCATCCTCATCCCTGGAGCCCACCACATGCTATTGTTGCGGCTGGATCCTGACCTTGTGCCTTAGTTTGCATCCAATAGGCAGGTGTTTGATCCATCAACAATTCATAGCTTTGTCAATTTCTTTCATCGTGGCCCACCAATCTACAAAAATTGCAAAATAGCTACTGGGGGGTTTATGTAAACTTCTGTAATAGATGATAGTTGTTGTCTGTCATGTGCTTTCCTCCCACCTGACAAATCTCACACCAGAGCGCGGGTGTCGCACTTGGCCCCGTCTATGCCTCTAGTCTCAACGGCATCGGTCCCCCCTGCCAAATAGCTCGTGAAGACTGGATAATGATCCTTATCGTGGCCCTGAACTTTACATTTTATGCACCACACTTCTTCTCGTGCTTCTGGCTAGGGAACCCTATCCTGTTTCAAACTCTACATCTCCAAGCATAGGTTTTGTAGTTGCGCATGGATCTACTGGACTCCCAACCCAAGATCCTGTATCGGGGTTTCCTGCAACCTCATCACTATTTCCAGTGCTTCTGCCTAGGTTGAAAGCTTCTACTGTGATAGCGTCATCCTCAGATGTGGTGTCAGAAACGCCACAAACCACGCGTGGTACTGCGCATTCGTCAACTTCATGTTAGCCTCACAAATCTTGCTTTTTAGTCTCTGATCCAGATCCCAGGGGGTTTCTCCTAGAAGCATCACGATCTCCTTGAATTTGATGACTGATTGTGTCTCTGATCCAGATCCCAGGGGGTTTCTCCTGGAAGCATCGCGATCTCCTTGAATTTGATGACCGATTGTGTCTTTGATTTGGGTCAGCTAAATTCTTTGTTTAATGCAATCTAGATTTCTGCTATTCCGGCGTTCAGATGATCATTTGAGTGCTTGATGAACCAAGTCAGAGTGCGATCCTACAATGCACTTACCAAGGTGGCCTTCTTAATGTTATCATTCGTAACTCCATGCGCTTCCCATACTGCTCTTACTACGAACCAAAACTAATCGGGGTCTTCACTCCCTACCCATCTAAATATAGGCAACTTTATCGCGCTTGCCATGCTAATCCACTGGTTTGGTGGAGGTGGTGCGGGTGAAGATGGGGGTGAAGGAAGTGACATAAGTGGTGTTGTTAGTGGAGATGATAATTGTGGAATGTGTTGCCTTATCAAACTAACCGCACTCCTTGGAGAAGCCCAAGTGTGCTCTTCCTCATCCTCTCGCGGAGGTGAAATTAATGGACTGTCTCCTAACCCTTTGATACCTTTGTAGGCCTTCCCGCTCTGCGTCGCCCCACCCATCAATGGATTCACATCACCTGTTTTTTACATAACAACATCTTAATCCAGGTATTTAGGGATTTGATGTACCTACCTCACGGTCCCTTTAGAAAACGCCACTCAACTTCACTGTAGCTCACAGTTGTGTCTATCGCGAACTCCGTGATAAACCCTCCTATTATCTAATATAGCCAATCTTCAATCTCTTTCTTTGTAGCATTTTAGTGTTCTGACATCAGATGTCCCTTAGGCTGATCCCGGTTCTAGCAACGGAACCATTTTTTGGCTTATTGGAGCCTAACCCAGGTGTTACATAGTAATTTGTCACTGTCTTCACTCCAGTCTTCCTACTGTGTCATGTGTCCAAAGTCATACATGCTCATGTTAGAAAAATGCTCTCTGATGTTGCCAAATGACCCACTTTTCCAAAGGTTTCTACCTCGTCGCGTCTTTTGGCTAAATAAACGCACTGAAGGGCACTCCAAAACAGCCCAGAAGCACTGCCATCGCGGAAGTACACCTAATTCCCACGATGGTTTGATTTTATGTGCCAGCATGACTGTCGCTTGTAATCTTCGGCGATGACATGACTAGCTACGTTATTCAATAGCGATGTCAGCGTGGAAGACCAGTTATGTGCCCGCGATGATCCATATTGGGTGAATTTGTTCCAACACTTGGCCTTCTAGATGACTCCAGACCTGGTTGTTGGCCTGGTTTATGTCGCCCTCCTTTCTCTAGCGTTGTTATTCCGTCATTTGTGCTACCTTCCTTGGAGATAAGTTCATCCTCCCACCTTTCATGGAGACTCCTTCTCCTATTTAAACTCCCACCATTGCTATGTTCTACTATTTTTTGGAGTTCTTAGTCTTTGGAATGGTTGCTGATAGTGCTGTTAGTATTTGTGAGTTTGCTAGATAGCTGGTGTGGGTGTGAAAAGTGTGGGATTGTTGATAGCTTGAGGAAGGTTGTGAAGTGCCCTTATTCTTGTGTAAAACTTGTGAGTGAGAGAGACTTGTGTGTTGGGAGATCCATCTTCAAAGAGTGAATGCTTGAGGAACATGCTGGCTAGATCCCTATGAGAAGGCTTGTGACGTCAAGACTTTGGTTGTAAGCTTACTCCTATTTCATAATTAATGCAATCAATGATGTTTCCCTATGTCTTGTATGTAATGTACTTGATAGCTCATGACTTCTTGACTTTGTGAGTAAATAGATCATTGTTGGTCCAGTTACGTGCTTTGTTGTATTTCCTTTGCATTGTTTCAGGTTGATTACTCATCAGGAGAAGGAAGTGGAAGCTGGAGTAGCACAACGGAACTCCATCAACCACCGGTTAAGGTAGGCCTCCAACTATGACAGTTTAAGGAAAGCTATTGTTGATCTATCCTTGTTTGTGACTAGACCTACTCTAGGGCTAGAGGGGTTGCCTCTGTCCGCAGAGGGAACACTTTCCTGCATCACAAATTGGCGACTCCGCTGAGGAGCTTTGGCCTTTGTTCTTTTCTTGTTTGCTCTTGTCTTGATTTTTGTTTTGGTCTCTTTTGAAGTTTTGAGGATTAGTTACCTATCTTCTGAGTTTCCTGGCCTGATATGGGAATTTCCTTTATCTGATTAAAGATTTATTGTCTTTGATTTGGGAGTTTTTGATTCACCTATTACTGTTTTGAACATCATCACGGCTTTTAATCTAACAGTCACGCTGTCATCGCGTCACCCCTTTTGTAGTATTTTGTTCATTGCGTAATTACGCCTAACAGTCACGACGGTTTTGTAAATCCGACCATCACGGAAAAGTCGTGTACTTCCGTGCTGACATCGCTTTGTTGCTGCAGTGTGCTCCCTATCAGCGCTTCTTCCTTGTGTATCACCCACGCTGATTGTTGTAGAATTGATTTTTTCAATTCTGCCTCCTGAATCTGTCAATCTTGCTAGTCCCTTGCTATTCTCACTTGTTTGATAACTTGTTTTTCACTATTTATAGGTTGAGGCACTCTCTTTTGAGCTTTGTAGAATGAATCTTGTTTTTCTTGCTTTGTGACCTAGTTTCATTGTTTCAAGTCTTTTGGATCAGTTTCGCTTGGTTGCTTGGTTGCTCAAGATTCGTTTGCAGCTTGTTGTTGGTTTGATTGAGCCTTCCCCTTTGCTTACTTTTGGTTGATTGTTTAGTGGTTTCTATTGGACCAATCTTGGCATTGATTTGATTTCTTCTCACTACCTGGACATAGATTACAATTGTTTGGATCAACCACTTTTCCATATTTGCTTATTGCTTATTGGTTTCTTTTAGATCTAAGAGACATCAAAATCAAAATGATTGCATTAATTTAGTCTACGAAAGAGAAAGTGAATTTGCATTTCAAGTTGCATTTTGAAAAGCGAATGATTGAATCTCTCATTAGTAGTATCCGTGCACTTTAGGAATTGATGTCTGTTTGCATTGAGTCACTGTTTTGTTGCCTTGGTTTTCTTGGTTTGGTAATGATCTCTCTACCCTCCCATAGGTAGGTGTTCATTGAAAAAAAAGGATATTTCATTCATTCTATCTGCATCCTAGGATTTGTTATATACATATGGTAAGGATTGAAAACTGAAACATAATTCAAGATCAACTCTAAAATGAACTGAATAAATCTAACAATGCATTGGAACATAACGCACACATTTAGAGGTCTAGGATAGAGACGTGCTCTGGCGTCGTTAAACCTAGTCACTTTTGTTTCCACTCAAGGTTGGGTGATTCCTCCTTTTGTGACTCAATAGTGGTCTAGCATAGATTTTTTCTCCCATGTACCGTCGAGTATATGCTGGGAGACCCCACTAGGTTATCATCCTTTATCCATAGGAAGCCATGTCTGCTGCCTTATAAGCCGTAACACACTGAACATAGCATTTGGGAAGATTGACTGCCATACAGAAAGTCCTTGGTTTTCATATGACTGCCAAGGTGTATATGTAGTTTTACGGATTTGTCTGGTAAACCTTTTGCCTAGTTCTCCAGAGTAGTCACTTTCATTCCTTTTCGGACTCCCTAAAAGAAAAGGTCCATCTGAGCACTTGTCACTTCAGGCTCATTAAATATTCAAAGGCAACTAGAGTCATCTTTTGTCCTTTTCTCGACTCTTTAAAGATGAAAAGGTCAAGTTTTGTTCCTATTTCTTCAAATTTATTCAGCCACAATTCACATTTACCCTATTAGATCTTGTTTGCGTTAGCTTGAGTAGGGTCCTTTCTCATTAGTTTGCCTAGGATTTTTTGAAGTCATCATCCTGGCGGAATCACTGATTCCGTCTCCCGTTCCAAGTGACCAAGGGTCTCCTTCTTCTATTGCTCCTGAGGTACCGGTTGTGAGTGATACTCTCCCTGTTATTTCGAGTATCCAACCGATTAACTCTCGTGCTCCAAAGGACGAGACTTATGAGATTCACTAGAACCCCGTTTGGGAGCCTTCCGAAGAAGATATTCCCAGTACTCCTCCTAGTGGTTCAGTCTCGATGTCTTCTTCTGATATGGAGGACACATCCCCCGTCACAAGTGAACAATCTGTTGCGACGAGCGATGAAATTCCCACCTCAATGGAAACTACACCTTTTTGTATCACCCCTCTTGGTGTTACGTTTCCTTTACGCTATAAGGATTTGAGGGATGTTATGTCTTCTAGGACACCCCCTACAAGTTCTATGTGGTCACACACCATTACTCCGACTTTGGAGTCCTTTATTCCTCAAATTCACAATGTGTCTGTCACTTCCGTCCCAACTATTCCAACTGTCTGTGTGGCTTCTTCAACCCCTGTTTTCGATGCCATTACTGCATCCTCAGTTGTGACCACTACTGCTGGGCCTTCTTCAGGGCCAGCTAATAGTGGCCCATCGGCATCCGTACCCAGAATTGTTGATCCTACACTAAGTGCCCCACCTTCTTCTGGTTCTATTCCAGCAGGGGGGGCATACGATCAATATTTGCATGCTCGTCAAAATCCGGATCCTCAAAATCCATTTCATTATTATGATTCTAGAGGGGCTCATATCTATTACCGCAGACCCCTGCCACCTCAGCCTACGGTTGAGGTCACGGTCCCATTATCCATTGCTTGGACCACCACTAGTTATGGCAGTGGCCAAGTATCACCTACACATCTTCAAGGACCAACTTATCAAGGCCAACCGTATTACATGCAAACCTCTTATGGTCAGCAGTATTACGGGTAGTCTTATCCAGGGAAACTTGGAGGCCCACAAGGAAAACCCTTCCAAGGACAACCTTCGGCCTCTGGGGATCCGTCTTTTACCTATTTTGCACAACCTTCTGGTAATCCAGGACAACCTTACATCCAACAAGGTCAACTAGGTATCCAGCAAGGCTACCCTTCTGGGCAAGTCGATCAACCTTATGTTGAGCAAGGCCAACCCACTGTCCAGTATGGTCAAACATCTGGACCAGTTGGTTAGTCTCAAATCCAATTAGGTCAACCCACTGCCCAATCTGCTCAGCCATATGGTCTATCAGGACAACCCTCAGTTGTGCAAGGACAGCCCAACACCTAGCAAGCTCAACCTTCTGGGCAAATGGGTCAATCTCAATCTCAACTAGGTCAACCTTCTGGCCAGATGGCTTAGCCTCAATTCTCTCAAGGAAATATTTCTGGGCCTACTCAACTGGGCACTCAAATGATTGTTGCTTCTCAAGATCAACCCGGTTTTTAGCCCTAGGCTAGGCTCCAGACCCAATTCGGTCTTCAAATGCAGGTTGGATCTCAATCCAAACTGGCCTATCAAAAATAGCCTGCCTCCCAGGCTCAGTTTGGAGCCCAGCTTCCTTATGGTTTCTAGCAATCCCAAGGGGAACTCAATTTTCCTTGTATCAAAATTATCAACAACTATAGGTGAGTCCTTATCAGAATTACCATCAACCTTATGTTGCTCCTGCAAGCCAAGTTGGTAATTAATGGAATGCTAGGGGGCAAATCCAGGGTCAGCCATCCTATAACCCCTATTGACAAAATCCCTACGGACAAAACCCTCCTGGGCCAAACTGTCTGGACAAAATCAATGGGGACAACTGGCAGCCGGCTGGAACTCTGGTACCACCTCCTATCCGCGGCCTCAAATGTCCTTTAACCCTCAATTACCCTTTTTAGCAACGTTGGAATTACCGGATGTGTCCAAACTGACAAATGATCTTATTCTTCATAATCCGTATTGGCCCCTGGTTCCAACTAAGATTCTCGGTGATTGTCCCAAATTCGATGGTAAAGCTGGAGAAGATCCACAGGCTCACGTCATGACTTATCATCTATTGTGTTCATCGAATTCATAGCTTGATGATTCAATCCGGCTCTGCCTTTTCCTAAGGACTCTCACTGGCTCTGCTACTAAATGGCATATTGAGTTATCTCGCGGCTCTTTTCAGGATTTTAACTTGTTGGTTATGGCATTTTTAACTCATTTTCAGTTGCCGATTTGATATGAAACGAGCACAGACCTCCTGACATCCTTAAAACAGACAACGGCTACGCATATCTCTGATCATATCCATGAATGGAGACGACGTCGTCATTTGATTAAGTTTTGGATTCCCGATCAGCTTCTCACCGACTGGTTCACAACCTCATTTGTCAGTCCGATAGCACAGGACATTGCTATGGGGGCATGTGTAACTGAAGAGCAGGCTATTGCATGCACTCAGTACCTTGACTTGGTTTACTCCCAGTCCGGTACGCTATATGATTATTTGCCTGATGCCCCGAGACCCGGAACTTCCAAAGCCCTGCCAACACCATCTGTTGACGGTATCATCGGTTCCATTAATCCACCTTCAAAGAAAACTTCCACGAACCCTGGGAAGCAAAAGTTGAATGCTTCGAATGAAAATACTTCTCAGGCTGTATCCAATTCTGGTAGTACTTCCAAGGTTAACCTCGTTCAGTCCACCACGGCGGACAAAGCCTCGAAAGGAAAGAATAAAGCGGATCAACCTAAGCAGGACTCCCCTAAGCCTCCACCCGAGGAAGGGGCCAAACGCAAGCCCATGTACCCTTGTCTTATCTGTGACGAGGATCACTACACTAAAGACTACCCAAGGAGGTCTGAAGTTAGTTGTTTGTTGAAAGGTGCTCCCGGGACTCCTGCTATACTCAAAGAACCTTTTCCCTCACAGCAAATGCAAATGGTGGCTGATCCATCCTAATCCTCTTCTCCCTTTGGTTCTCAACTATTTATGGCTAGGACGATTCCCATCCACATCAGTACTCGAGCAAAAGAGTATCCATCGCCTACCGAGAAAGAGCCTGAGGTCCCCTCTAGTGCTCCTCCGTCCAGTTTTGGTCCACTCCATATCAAGAGACCTAGCACTGAGACGCCCCTCCGACCCCCTCCTAAAGGTGTACTCCAGAAATCTTCTTACAACCCTAATGCTCGTGTTGCCCAACACTACAACATCGTTGAGGACTTAGCCTAGGCTCCGTCTGCTATGTCCTCTTTATAAGTTCTCTAGAGCTACCCCTCTTAGAGGAAGTCCTTACTATCAGCCATCGGTGGCATAAACTCGGTTGACTCAGATCTGATTACTTTTGACTTGGAAAGCCATATACCGAGGCTACCTCACCAAATCACCTCCCTCATTCAGGTCATCATCAATTCCAAAACGATTCATCGTACAGTCATTGATGAAGGTGCTTCAACTTGCATCATGTCTGTCGCTTGTTGGAAGGCTATTGGTTCTCTGACTCTGAGCCAGTCTCCTATGACCTTGGAAGCCTTTTATGGGAGAGAGTCTCGCCCTTATGGTATACTCCAACGTTTGCCCATTACTTTGGAAGAGAAGACGGTTGAAGTGGAAGTTGAAGTTGTTGATGCTAATCTTACCTACAACCTCCTTCTGGGACATAGCTGGACATACGCCATGCGAGCCATGGCTTCATCTCTATTTCATGTCATTCATTTCCCTCATAAAGGGAAGATAGTCACAGTAGACTAGCTGTCCTTCTTCACCTCCTCTTCTGAAGGCAACATGCCCTTTGTGGAGCATACCTCCATCCCATATGAGAGTGTGGGAGGTGGACTTTTTAAAGATCCTGCCCTGATGGGTGTTTTTTCACTCCCACCTCCTAATGTCACTCCTATCAATATGATTTCCATTCGCTCTAATCCGTGGGTCCTTCCCCCTGCTGATTAGGTAGACTCTTGGGGTGATGAGATGTCGTTGAATCCTACTGAGCTCAACTACATCGAAATTGTTTCTGCATCGGCTCCACCTCCTGAATCTACTCCTTCGAGCAGAGCTCTCGACTCGTATGCTCATTCCCCTTCGCTTGGAGATGAAACTTCTTCGGATCGTTTAAAGGAAATATTTCCTTCTGATGAAGCCATCATCGAGACCATGTCTCTCGAGGAACCCCCTTGGTCTAATCATCACCATCGTTCCTTGTTTCTCCCTACCCATCGGGAAATGCTTACCTGTCTCGAGTGGTTTGCTCCTTGTCTCCCATCCCGACCCCTTCAGACACCCATTTAATTTTATCAAGTGTCTTTTGAAGGAAATATGGGAAACATCATGCAGACACAGCCCATCGACATCTCTGTGAAACCAGGGATTTTCGAGCATATCCATGTCGGAGTAACTTGTACTCCGAAGGAAATTTAGCTCTATACTGATCTTTTTCGCGAATTTCATGATGTCTTTGCTTGGTCCTATGAAGAAATGCCCAACATTGATCCTAGTATTGTGGTGCATGAGATACCTACGTATCTGGGTGCTAAGCATGTTCGCCAGCGTCTACGCCCCGTGCACCCTGGAAAAGTTGCAGCTATTAAAGCGGAAGTTGAAAAGCTTCTTAAGACTGAGTTTATTTACCCCATCCCACTCACAAATTGGGTTTCCAATATTGTCCCTGTGACTAAAAAATAGGGTACTATTCGAGTCTGTGTTGATTATTGCGATATTAATCGGGCCTGTCCTAAGGATAACTTCCCCACACCCTTCATTGACCAGCTCATTGATGAGTGTGCTGGGAGTGAAATGTATTCATTTATGGACGGTTTTTCTGGGTATAACCAGATCAACATTGCACCCGCAGATCAACACAAGACTGCCTTTATCTATCCGTGGGGCACTTTCGCCTACAAAAAGCTCCCTTTCGGTTTGAAGAATGCCGGTGCTACCTTCCAACGTGCAATGTCTTATGCATTCCATGACATTCAACACATTGTACAGCCGTACCTGGATGATCTACCAGCTCATTCAGCAAAATGCCAGGACCATCCCGCTCATCTTCGCGAAATCTTTCTCCATTGTCGACACTACCGCATCAGGCTTAATCCTCATAAGTGTGTCTTCTGCATTGAGTCAGGCAGACTGCTTGGGTTTATCGTCTCCCGAGAGGGCATCCGTTTGGATCCCCTTAAAGTCGAGGCTATTCTGAATCTTCCTCCCCCTGATTCTTTGCATCAACTGTAGAGCTTGTTGGGCAAAGCGAATTTTTTAAGACGATTCATTCTAAACTATGCTGAAGTGGCTAAAGGTTTCACGCGGTTATTAAAGCGAGATACCCCATTTCATTGGGATGCCACTGCTCAAGAGTCCTTCGAGTGTATCAAGGGTCTCCTTATTTCCGCTCCATTGTTGCGTCCTCTAAATTATCATCATGACTATACTCTGTATTTGGCCACTACCGATACCACTATTGGCATGGTTCTCATTCAAGATGACGATGATGACACTGAGCATGTCATATATTATCTTAGCCGCAATCTCCCAGATACGGAAACTCGATACGCTTATCATAGTGAGTTGATAGACCTTCAAGGTGTTTGTTTAGGTTGCACCACAAGCAATTTCACTGAATATAGTGTTGTGATTGAGTTACTGGCCGAGGCGATTAATCTCGGTATTTGTGCATTGGTTGTGAACCTGGACTCTCAGCTTATTGTCCACCAGCTCAATGGGCGATATTCTGTCAGAGACCATCGGATTTTAAGGTTGTATTTACGTGTTAAATTATTAGAAAGGAATTTTGATTTCATTACATATCAGCACATTCCACAACGATTAAACATGTTAACTGATGCATTGGCTAACCATGTATTAAACAGACATTTGCGTAACATGTAATCAAAACAGCATATAAGAAGCATGTAAAACACAATAATAGACCATAGGAATATGTATATATATATATATATATATATATATATATATATATATATATATATATATATATATATATATATCGTGTGGCGCACCGAGGCACTCAAAAATAAGTGTACATGTCCAAATAGAGTTTGTGTTCTCTGTACATCTGAGACACATGTCTCTCAAAAAATCACTAGCAGGAAATAAAAAACCTAGGTGTCTACTGTGGTGGGTTGTGCTCCCTATAGTACACCACCGCTTGTGTCACCCGCCTCAACAGGCGGTGCATCTTGGGTTCCACTCCTACTGTGTGGATCTGGGACACTCTGGGGACCTCCTCGATCCCCATGTAATCTGGAATCCCTATTAATAGGCCCTCAAGGTTTTGAATCACTGTCTCCATCGTATCATCAACTAGAGGAGCCAAGGCTAGTGCTGCAATGCCCTGCGCATCCCTCCGCACCTCTGGAGCCAGCCCAACGGGTCTCACTGGTCCTACATCTGCATACCATAGCATTCATCATTAGGACATATATATGAAAAAAGAATCAAAAAGCATCATAAAAATAAAAATGCAAAAAATGTGATTAGGTGTCTTACCACCGTCATCCCACTGCTCTCCAGTGGGCAGCTGCATGTCAGGATCTCCGTGGAAGTCCATGCCAGCATATGGCCAATCCTCCACAAAGATCGTCTGGAAATCCAGCCACTCTCGGAACAATGTCCCCCATGCCACCGGTCATCTGCCATCTCTTCGTGGCATGACGTGAGCCCATCGTGTGGCCTGTGTCTCACCTGGTCTGGGTAAATCCAAATCTATGTCCTGTAACTGCAGTGCCGGCACCCGCTCCAGCATGAGCGGGACTAAGATGGATCCATAACCAAACTACTTCATCTCTCCTCGACGGTAGTTGGTGAGTTGCCTCTTTATGTTCGCTGTCACCGTCTTTGCCCAGTTAAATATGGTGGGATTGAGACACTCGAGAGCTAGTCGGAGACGGGTCTTCGAAGCCTCATGTTGGGCTTGGGAGCCCGCTACCCATGTCACCATGAAAAGCATAGCATGAAGGACTACGTCATCCACTGTTGGGATTACCACCTTCCCACTCCTTGTCTTGCGTGCCCGTGGGCACACTTGAGCCATCAGCATCTCTAAGGAATCACCCCCAGGTCGCTGCCCCTCCAGAATGGGCCTCTCACCTCGATGGGACAGCCCGGTCAAAAAAATATGTCTGTAGCATCAAACTCAATATCCCGGCCTCGAATGATAAATTTCCCATCTGTGGGATTCTAGGCCCTATTCAGTAGCTCTAGCAAATCAGGTTGTGACCGCAGATGTGGAGTTAGGAAGAATTTGAGCAATCTGCATGCTCGTAATGTGTTTCGGCACCCCACATCAGCAAAAGCTTCTATATCGTTGTTATCATTTGTGCATTCTTGCCAGAGGAATGCCATTATAGCCTGCAGGCCAAGAAAAGTTGGATTAGCACTTCATTTGGAAAATCCAACGTGGAATTTGCATAAAAACATATGTTTGTGTCACCATCACATCTGTTTTTTAAACAGACGCGATGGCGCGAGGTCACTAGTTCAAATTTTTCACGGTCATCGTGGAAGTACACCACTTTCCCGCGATGATCAGAGCGTGCCATGTGTAAATTGTTTTGGTCATCGCAGACCCGATAGGGTAAACTCGTGATGACGAGCGGCGGAGCCCAGTTTGAAAATCCGCTTAAACTAACACATGGAATGTTCAAAACGCATGAAAAAGGTATTAAATTGAAGTGCAGGGCAATGTGTGTCTGCCTGGAACAAGTTTCGGGATGAATGATGCACGAACAGGACTGAATTCAGCTTGCCAACTTTAGTGCTCCAAGTTGCTCCACGATGAATTGAACAGTACTATGGTAAAAATGAATGAGTTAATCTCTTTTTATAGTAATTTTTGCAAATTTAAAAATTATATTCTATAAATGTGGGTTTTTCTCATTGTTTTTCCACATGGTTAGTCAAAATTTGACTTTTTAACTATGTTTTTCATGTATATTATTCATTCGAATGGGTTTACGTGTGGCGTGTTTTTGTGCAAAGCTACAGGTAGCGGAGTTATGACAATTTCGTATACACTTGATCCATAAAGTCATCTTTAAGCTCTTTTCGAACTTGAAAATGAAAAGATAGCCAAGTTTTCCTTTTGGCTCGTTAAAAGAAATAAGAGGCAGTTGCCTTTAAGCTCTTTTCCGACCATTTAAACACAAAAAGATTGCCGGGCCTTTGTCATTTCAAGCTCGTTATCGGTTATGAAACGACGTGTTTCTAACCACTTTTTTACTTTTTCAAGTCGAAGTCAGCAGCTACGAAAAGTACTCCTCGATTGTAATGGTTGGGCGATTCTTTTGAGTATTTTTTTATACTTTTCCGGGCTCGAGAGACACAAATCTACAAAAAAGGACCCCCTTAGAGTTTTCTTTTCCGTGTCTTTTTCAAACTCTCTAAACATGAAAAAGACTCTGAGTTTTACCTATGTCAGACTCGTTAAACCCTGACGACATTGGACTCGTCACCATGACGAGACTCGAGCTTCTCCTTCCTAGGGCTCGTTAAAATATTACTAGGTTGCACTCAACAACAGGTTTCTCATTGATTGTCTATGGTAGCTAGTCACTCTTGAACATCGACACTTTTGCTTCTTGTCAGGTTGGGACATCCATACATCGTCATTTGGCCTTCCGCAGGTTTGGGTCATCATTCTAGCCTCATTCCATCTAATTCATGTCATTTCCATCGAGCCTCTGATCCCTTGGTGCCTGAATGCTGCCACCCTCCAAAGTCGTGTCGCCGACATGTTCAAGAGTATAATCCTTCTGCAGTTTACACCCTCGTCTTCTCCTCTGCTACTCTGTTTTGCCATCTGCCACTTGTTCCTTATCTCGTGTCATTGATGGGGGAAACATTATGGACCTCCTACGACAGGTCGTCTCCTATCGACATTAGCTCATTATCCAAGATATTGATCTAGAGATCCCCTTTGGTACCTTAGAGCTTGCATGCCTCAATGGCAAGTTCTTCGCACCTGACAGTCGACTTTCATCACTGGTTGTCGATTGGGTGATTCCACGAGTGTTTGACTTCAACTCCTTTTTCACACTTCGTGGATTGTGCTAGCTAGTACCTTGAGAACCATTGGCATTATTGGTGGTTTCTCTCACGCTTGTTAATGGTTTTCATCATTGACCGATAATCAAGCGACTTTCTATCATGCTCGACCTCAGCACATCTATTCGCATGTTAGGATTTGTACTATGATCGGATGGGTTCAAGACCCCGAACTCAGATTACACATGTTCAGGCTACGTGGATTGGTTTATGATTACATGACTCATTGATGGATGGCTGCGACCATACCTTTATCATCATCATGGTCTCATTAGCTGGATGGCTGCGTCCATACCACAGACCTATTTCATATGTCTTTTGGATGGCTGCACCCATGCCTAGACTACATGTAATTTGCTATCAGTGATATCAGTTGTACTTGCGTGCAGGTTCTTCCAGATGGTGTTCCAGCTCAGTCAGTTTCGTAAAGCATTTCACCCCTCCCTCTCTCTCGGGCTTCATACTTTAGGGGGCATCTGTTACACAGTAATTTGTCACTATCTTCACTCCAGTCTTCCTACTGTGTCATGTGTCCAAAGTCATACATGCTCATGTTAGACAAATGCTCTCTGATGTTGCCAAATGACCCACTTTTCCAAAGGTTTCTGCCTCATCGCATTTGTTGGCTAAATAAACACGCTGAAGGGCACTCCAAAACAGCCCAGAAGCGCTGCCATCACGGAAGTACACCTGATTCCCGCGATGGTCCAATTTTATGTGCCAGCGCGACTGTCGCTTGTAATATTCGGTGATGACATGACTAGCTATGTTATTCAATAGCGATGTCAGCGCGGAAGACCAGTTATGTGCCTGCGATGATCTAGATTGGGTGAATTTGTTCCAATAGTCGACCTTCCAGATGACTCCAAACCTGGTTGTTGGCCTAGTTTATGTCACCCTCCTTTCTCTGGCGTGGTTGTTCTGTCATTTGTGCTACCTTCCTTGGAGATAAGCTCATCCTCCCACCTTTCATGGAGACTCCTTCTCCTATTTAAACTCCCACCATTGCTATGTGCTGCTAGTTTTTGGAGTTCTTAGTCTTTGGAATGGTTGCTGATAGTGCTGTTAGTATTTGTGAGTTTGCTAGATAGCTGGTGTGAGTGTGACAAGTGTGGGATTGTTGATAGCTTGAGGAAGTTTGTGAAGTTCCCTTATTCTTGTGTAAAACTTGTGAGTGAGAGAGACTTGTGTGTTGGGAGATCCATCTTCAAAGAGTGAATGCTTGAGGAACATGCTAGTTGGATCCCTTTGAGAAGGCTTGTGACGTCAAGACTTTGGTTGTAAGCTTACTCTTATTTCATAATTAATGCAATCAATGATGTTTCCCTATTTCTTGTGAGTAAATAGATCATTTTTGTTCCAGTTACATGCTTTGTTGTATTTCCTTTGCATTGTTTCAGGTTGATTACTCATCAGGAGAAGGAAGCGGAAGCTGGAGCAGCGCAACGGAACTCCATCAACCACCAGTTGAGGTAGGCCTCCAACTATGACTGTTTAAGGAAAGCTATTGTTGATCTATCCTTGTTTGTGACTAGACCCACTCTAGGGCTAGAGGGGTTGCCTCTATCCACAGAGGGAACACTTTCCTGCATCACACCAGGTTTGGAAGTGTTTTAGCCAAACAAATCCCACACTGCAGGCCCTTTCAGCAATAATTTGTGGAGTGTGGACTGAAGTTTCACTCGAGGTAGTATGGGAGGGTCTTGGAACCATGTTTCCACACCATAAGGATGTCTTGATGAGATCTAGAGAGGTCGAGAACCGATCTGTGCACTCGCGCTGCTCTATGCAGTTGTCTTGCCTTCGTGTAGCTTTGCAATAGGCTACTTCCTAGATTCCTTATTATTATCATGTTTATTATAGATCTGATCTAATTCTTAAGGTCTTTAATCAAGCATTCAACAATTATAACCAGCGTGCATAACCATAAATCTTAAAGGTATGCATAAAACCATAACATAAGAATAAACATAAATATCTGTGACCAAATGCCCAATAATTCCAAAACACTTATCTTATATTAATATTCTATTTTAGTACAATCCAGTTATTCCCTGTGCACTCAGCTGCAAGGGTCCGCGCACATAGTTGTGGACTCTACTAGGCCTCTATGCACACAGTTGTAGAGCCTACTCTTACTACTACCAAACCGGACTTGAACTTACAGACTCAGAGTGAACAACCTATTACACTTAAGATTTGATCAAGAAATACCACAAATTGACTTCTAATCCTAGAGCCCTGCTCTATTTATACATTCCCATGGTCCGCGGACCATGGGCAGGCTGACTCGCTTTCTATTATTTTACATTATTTTCGAGCAGATAACCCTTTCACTTGACCCATTACAATTCGAGCTCCGTGCACTTCGCAGAACTTTTACAATATCAGTACCCAAAATGGTGGGTTTCAAGCCCCAAAACCATTACACGAGGGATACTCTGTCCAACACTATGTATCCATCTCACCTTGCATATCAAAAGAATCTCCCAAGCATGAAAACATGAAGTCTATTCACAAAATGCACAAGGCCATTGTAAGATATCAATGAGGAAAAATGGAGGGTTTGCAGTGTATTTACAATGTATAAGCCCTATCTTTTTTGGAAAACATTTGGCATCGATTTTAGGATTTGGGAGTTTCTCTTCATCCTTTTTTACACTTTAAAATTTAAAATAATGGTTCATCATGGGATCCATCATTAATGATAAAAATAATTTTGATTTTGCAGAAAATGCCTGTCAAAATCATGAAATGGCCAGAAAATATTTCTAAGGCATTTCTAGCCCGTATTCTAGACTTTTCTCTCCCATAAACATTTCGCATAAGTTTCTCTTGTACAAATACTGGACTATTAAAATAAACTTGTATCTTTAAATTAGCTTTATTAGATGCCTTAAGATAGGATATTTGTTTAAAATATCAATTTTTTTTTTAATGGTTGGTTTCTATTTCAATTTCTTTGTGTGTTTCCTTAATGATAAGCTTCCCATATACCTTGCTTCACTTACCAAGTTGTAGATGTGATAGGAATAATATTTTATGCCACTTGTTTTCAATCCAACTACTAATAAAATGGATAATTCTAACACTAAAGAAGGACAAAACACGTTAACTCAAAGACACCATTACCCAAAAAAGAGATAGCACAGACAAAAGAAAGAAGAGTCAGGTGTACCAAAGGAGTCTCTACTGAAGAAGAGGAAGAAGAATAATGTAACTCAAGTTTGACTCAATCCAAGGAGAACCAACATGAAGAATAGATTCCCACAGAGTTGAGTGGAGGTGGGGTATCTCCTCCATCTTCTTCAAGAAATTCTCTAGAGAGTCCAGATTCCAAAATGAAATCCAACAGCAAGGCAAGCACTTTAAGATGTCAATTTGTTGAAGGAGAGACCTATTTTATGCCTACACAAACCAGAGCCTCCACTATCCTCATACAATTGATATCTTGTGGTTCAATTGCTATCAAAGATCATAGTTTTGTTATGGTTTCTCACTCCAAGTCATAGGTTTCTTGTGATGAATCTCGATCACAATCTGGTGTAGTTCTGTCTAGGCCAGCTATTGTCAAGGGGATTACAATTGGAAATGAGCTAAAATATATGCTTGATGATCCACACTTTGCACAAGTTATACTTGAAGATAAAGAGAATTTTAGTGGTAGCATTTTTGAGACTAAAACTAAAAAAGAAGTTGAAGGAGGAGAACCCACTTTAAAGAGATGTGCTTCCTACAATGTAGACAGAAGCTCCAAGTCCAATTTTCGTCAGAGATCAAATAAAGAGGAAAGTGGTGGAATTCGAGCCAAATGCATCGTCACAAAGATCAAGCCTTTAAAGAAGAAACGACCCAGGAATAATGCCAAGAAACCTTCATCTAAAGGGTTAAAAGAGACTATCACACTCAGAAGGTTATACAATGGCATTTCTACAAGATGAGAACATTAGATCATGGCATCAGTGTCAGTAAAGTCTGAAACACACTTGTTGATAGAGGATCTCAAAGATTAAACTCATTCAAAGAAGAGCCAAATATCATCAAGGGAGATGAAATACAACCTTTAATAGACACTGCATAGTTGAATCACAAGTAACTCACAAGAATGTGGACGAGGGAACCCATCTAAAAATTTATCTAAGGAAACATTTGCAAGAATACAAGACTTTTGAGATCATAACCAAAACTAAGCAAAGGGCCAAGTATTCTAGATAGCCCATGCTATAAGTTCAAATTGCTAAACTCAATGTAGCATATCTGTATTAGGGCAAGGTACATGCCCAAAACTAACTCAATCCACTTCCTTAGAGTGACTTACAATTGAAATATCCATAACTAGATAAAGGAGTAGCAATACAGAGCAAAACAATGTCCAAGTCCATAGGCAAATATTGTGTGTGCATAGAATGATTCAATAAAGTTTCAACTACCAAAATAGAATAACCAGTGGTGACAAGAGGGGTCTAAGATGCAGAATTTGTCACATGAGGAGGAAATCCTATCTGATTTCCAAGAGATAATTTTCTCTCTTCTCATCCATAGTTTGGCATGAAAAAAAAGGAAGAGAAAGGTCATAGGACTCACTTGAACATAAAAATCCAATGTGAACCTTGGGTGAAATGAAAGAGGAGAAGAAGAGAGCACATGGTTACATGCTCTTCTCATAGTTTCAGGATTTTCCTAGAACAGTATGTTAGTAAGGCCATTTACTAGCCACAAGTCTGATATGGGACAGACTTTTTGATGAAATGGAGGACACATACAAGTAAAGGTAGACAATTAGTATGACCATGAAACTTGATGACACATCAATATGATTCGGCAAAACATCCAAGAGTTGGCATTCAACTTGGCAACATATCAATAAGGTCAAGCATAGAGCTCTAAAGGCTAGACGAACCATCAGATAAGAGTCGTTGTATCTAAATATGCAATCTTATGACTTATGGACAAGACCATTTTACTAGGAAAACATGAAACTATACCACCAAGCTGAGTGGATAATTTTAAGATATAAATGGACTCCCTAACATAAATCATCGAATAAGATGAGTGTCATACAAGATGAAATTATTTCTCTTAGAGTTCAGAATCTCAAACATAATTCAAAGCTATGGGAATGTAGTAAGCTGAGATTCTAACTCTAACAACCAAAAATTTGTCTCGTTGTCACTAATCCAAGCATCTAATGTAGAGCCAAAGATGTACAAACATGTATGAGCACCATCAATCAAACTCTTCTTAGCTAGATTTTCCCAAAACAGTATGTTAGTAAGGCCATTTAGCAGATCTGTATTAGGTAACAGTTAATGCCCAAAACTAACTCAATCCACCTCCTTAGAGTGACTTACAACTGAAATATTAATACCAAGAGAAAGGAGTAGCACTACAGAGAAAAACAGTCTCCAAGTCCAGAGGCAAATATTGCGTGTGCATAGAATGATTCAATAAAGTTTCAACTACCAAAATAGAATAACCAGTGCCAATAGGAGGGGTCTAAGATGTAGAATTTGTCGCATGAGGAGGAAATCCTATCTGACTTCCAGGAGAAAATTTTCTCTATTCTCATCCATGGATTGGCATGAAAAACAGAGGAAGAGAAAGGTCATAGGACTCACTTGAACATGAAAATCCAATGTGAAGCTTGGGTAAAATGAAAGAGGAGAAGAAGAGAGCACATAATTGCATGCTCTTCTCACAGTTTCAGGATTTTCCTAGAACAGTATGTTAGTAAGGCCATTTACTAGCCACAAGTCCGATATGGGACAAACTTTTTGATGAAATGAATCTTTGATGAAATGGAGGACACATACAAGTAGAAGCAAACAATTAGTATGACCATGAACCTTGATGACACATCAATTTGCTTCGGCTAAACATCCAAGAGTTGGCATTCAACTTGGCAACATATCAATAAGCTCAAGCATAGAGCTCTAAAGGCCAGACGACCCATCAGATAAGAGTCTTTGTATCTAACTATGCAATCTTATGACTTATGGACAAGACCATTTTACTAGGACAACATGAAACTATACCACCAAGCTGAGTGGATAATTTTAAGATATAAATGCACTCCCTAACTTAAATCATCGAATAAGATGAGTGTCATACAAGATGACATTATTTTTCTAAGAGTTCAGAATCTCAAACATAAGTCAAAGTTTTGGGAATCTAGTAAGCTGACATTCTAATTCTAACAACCAAAAACTTATCTCATTGTAAGTAATCCAAGCATGTAATGTAGAGCCAAAGATGTACAAACATGTATGAGCACCATCAATCAAACTCTCCTTAGCTGGATTTTCATAGAACAGTATGTATAGCAAATCTGTATTAGGGAAAGGTTAATGCCTAAAACTAACTCAATCCACTTCCTTAGAGTGACTTACAACTGAAATATCCATACCAAGAGAAAGGAGTAGCCCTACAGAGCAAAATAGTCTCCAAGTCTAGAGGAAAATATTACGTGTGCATAGAATGATTCAATAAAGTTTCAACTAGCAAAATAGAATAACTAGTGGTGACAGGAGGGGTCTAAGATGCATAATTTTTCGCATGAGGAGGAAATCCTATCTGAATTCTAGGAGAAAATTTGCTCTATTCTCATCCATAGTTTTGCATGAAAAACAAAGGAAGAGAAAGGTCATAGGATTGACTTGAACATGAAAATCCAATGTAAACCTTGGGTAAAATGGAAGAGGAGAAGAAGAGAGCACATGATTACATGCTCTTCTCACAGTTTCAGGATTTTCCTAGAACAATATGTTAGTAACGCCATTTACTAGCCACAAGTCCATTATGGGACAGACTTTTTGATGAAATGGAGGACACATACAAGTAGAAGCAGACAATTAGTATGACCATGAACCTTCATGACACATCAATCTGCTTTGGCTAAACATCCAAGAGTTGGCATTCAAATTGGCAACATATCAATAAGCTCAAGCATAGAGATCTAAAGGCCAAATGACCCATCGGATAAATGTATTTGTATCTAACTATGCAATATTATGACTTATGGACAAGACCATTTTGCTAGGACAACATGAAACTATACCACCAAGATGAGTGGATAATTTTAAGAAATAAATGCACTCCCTGACTTAAATCATCGAATAAGATGAGTGTCATACAAGATGACATTATTTTTCTAAGAGTTCAAAATCTCAAAAATAAGTCAAAGCTATGGGAATCTAGTAAGTTGAGATTCTAACTCCGACAACAAAAAATTTGTCTCATTGTCACTAATCCAATCATCTAACGTAGAGCCAAAGATGTACAAACATGTATGCGAACCATCAATGAAAATATTCTTAGCTGGATTTTCCCAGAACCAAATGTTAGTAAGGCCATTTAGCAGATCTATATTAGGTCAAGGTTAATGCTCAAAACTAACTCTATTCACTTCCTTAGAGTGACTTATAACTGAAATATTTGTACCAAGAGAAAGGAGTAGCACTACAGAGCAAAACAGTCTCCAAGTCCAGAGGCAAATATTGTGTGTGCATAGAATGATTCAATAAAGTTTCAACTATAAAAATAGAGTAACTAGTGGTGACAGGAGGGGTCTAAGATGCAAAATTTCTGGCATAAGGAGGAAATCCTATCTAACTTCCCGGAGAAAATTTTCTCTATTCTCATCCACAGTTTGGAATGAAAAATAGAGGAAGAGAAAGGTCGTAGGACTCACTTGAACATTAAAATCCAATATGAACCTTGGATAAAATGAAATAGGAGAAGAAGATAGCACATGATTACATGCTCTTCTCACAGTTTTAGGATTTTCCTAGAACAATATGTTAGTAAGGCCATTTAATAGCCACAAGTCTGATATGGGACAAAATTTTTGATGAAATGAATCTTTGATGAAATGGAGGACACATACAAGTAGAAGTAGACAATTAGAATGACCATGAACCTTGATGACACATCAATCTGCTTCGGTTAAACATCCAAGAGTTGGCATTCAACTTGGAAACATATTAATAAACTTAAGCATAGAGCTCTAAAGGCCAGACGACCCATCAGATAAGAGTCTTTGTATCTAACTATGCAATATTATGACTTATGGACAAGACCATTTTACTAGGACAACATGAAACTATACCACCAAGCTAAGTGGATAATTTTAAGATATAAATGCACTCCTTGACTTAAATCATCAAATAAGATGAGTGTCATAAAAGATGACATTATTATTCTAAGTGTTTAGAATCTCAAACATAAGTCAAAGTTGTGGGAATCTAGTAAGTTGAGATTCTAACTCTAACAACCAAAAATTTGTCTTGTTGTCACTAATCCAAGCATCTAACGTAGAGCCAAAGATGTACAAACATGTATGAGCACCATCAACCAAACTCTGCTTAGCTGGATTTTCCTAGAACAGTATGTTAGTAAGGCCATTTAGCAAATCTGTATTAGGGCAAGGTTAATGCCCAAAACTAACTCAATCCACTTCCTTAGAGTGACTTACAACTGAAATATTCGTACCAAGAGGCAAATATTGCGTGTGCATAGAATGATTCAATAAAGTTTCAACTACCAAAATAGAATAACCAGTGGTGACAGGAGGGGTCTAAGATGCAGAATTTGTCGCATGAGGAGGAAATCCTATCTGACTTCCAGGAGAAAATTTGCTCTATTCTCATCCACAGTTTGGCATGAAAAACAGAGGAAGAGAAAGGTCATAGGACTCACTTGAACATGAAAATCCAATGTGAACCTTGGGTAAAATGAAAGAGGAGAAGAAGAGAGCACATGATTACATGCTCTTCTCACAGTTTCAGGATTTTCCTAGAACAGTATGTTAGTAAGGCCATTTACTAGCCACAAGTCCAATATGGGACAGACTTTTTGATGAAATGAATCTTTGATGAAATGGAGGACACATACAAGTAGAAGTAGACAATTAGTATGACCATGAACCTTGATGACACATCAATCTGCTTCGGCTAAACATCCAAGAGTTGGCATTCAACTTGGCAACATATCAATAAGCTCAAGCATAGAGATATAAAGGCTAGATGGACCATTGGATAAGAGTCTTTGTATCTAACTATGCAATCTTATGACTTATGGACAAGACCATTTTACTAGGACAAAATGAAACTATACCACCAAGCTGAGTGGATAATTTTAAGATATAAATGCACTTCTTGAATTAAATCATTGAATAAGATGAGTGTCATACAAGATGACATTATTTTTCTAAGAGTTCAGAATCTCAAACATAAGTCAAAGTTGTGGGAATCTAGTAAACTGAGATTCTAACTCTAACAACCAAAAATTTGTCTCATTAACACTAATCCAAGCATCTAACATAGAGCAAAAGATGTACAAACATGTATGAGCAACATAAACCAAACTCTGCTGAGCTGTATTTTCCTAGAACAGTATGTTTTTAAGTCCATTTAGTAGCCACAAGTCTAATATGGGACAAAATATTTGATGAAATGAATCTTTGATGAAATGGAGGACACATACAAGTAGAAGCAGACAACTAGTATGACCATGAACCTCGATGACACATCAATCTGCTTCGACTAAACATCCAAGAGTTGGCATTAAACTTGGAAACATATCAATAAGCTCAATCATAGAGTTTTAAAGGCTAGACAACCCATCGGATAAGAGTCCTTGTATCTAACTATGCAATCTTATGACTTGTGGACAAGACCATTTTACTAGGACAACATGAAACTGGACCACCAAGCTTAGTGGGTAATTTTAAGATATAAATGCACTCCCTGACTTAAATCATCCAATAAGCTGAGTGTCATAAAATACGACATTATTTTGCTAAGAGTTCAGAATCTCAAACATAAGTGAGAGCTATGGGAATCTAGTAAGCTGAGATTCTAACTCTAACAACCAAAAATTTATCTCATGGTCACTAATCATTTCTAAATCATTGTTTTGGCTTAATTAGTTTTGCATGCACAAATATGTTGCACAGTTCCCTAAGATAGAAGGGGCATGCATGCATGAGATTTCCCAACTGAATGAAAGTTATAAAATCTCTAGGAGAGCACACTCCCCTTTTGACTCAGTTATCTCTGTAGCCAGGTTCACTAGGATTAGGAGTTCTTACACCCAGTAGAGGTGATGTTGTGCATGCATCCAAATTTATTGTACCTCTTTTATTCCTAGTTTACAAAAGAAAAGTAGGTGCACAATTTTGAGGTTAAAGAATGAGTTTGGAGCTGTTGCTTTCGATTTCTATTTTTAGATTTAATAGAAAAGTAAAGATGCTATTTTTCATGTTCAGAAGTCCATGTTTGCTATTTTATTTTAGTAGTAGTATGTGTTTGTTGGTTAGGGCACCCCTAACAGAAATTATGATTGGTGTTTTTCAACTTTAATGATCTATAGTTATTAGATGAGTTTACAATACAGAATCTGCTCATCATGGTTTGATTTTTGACATTTTATTCAAGTATGGTAGTTTATTTAAGTATTTCATGATACCTTTATCTAAGGGAAAGGATAATGGGTTGTAGAGTACCTAGAAAGTATATGGTTCCGGTCTACACAAGAGCTTATTATCCCATAACCTTGTCCTCTAACAACTACACTATCACCTGGAAATTGCCAAAAAATAGGTAACAGATAGAAAATAAAATCAGAGGGCTCTTGTAGAAGAGTGAATAATATTAGAAAAAAATAGGCATACAAACTTATTAAATATGCATATTACTTTTGAACTGGTCTGAAGATGGGATACTAATTGCCCATCCATTATTTTGAAAAATAAATATAACTAGAATGTCCATAACTGTTGTAAAGTTGAAGGTAGCATGACAATCTCCCTGAGACAAAAAGGAAAAAATGCATCAGTTAGAAGCAATAGATGTTTCGAATTGACATTAGGAACCGTGCTGGTAAAAAATGTGATCGTTGTGAGCTGAGTCTAAAAATTAGTTTGAACTAGTGTAAAAAAGGTTCCAGGTGGATCCTCGTGTTTTTCAATAATCCTACTAAAACACATGTATCAAGAATTTCTCTATGAAGAAAAATAACATTATCTGAGCGAGATTTTAAAAAATGAACCTAAGGTTGAGAGTTTTTTCTTTAAAACCAAATGAACCTTAGATTAATATTTTTGTCATTAAAACACTCTCAAAAATTAGTCTAACCTTCTAATTGCTTACATGTTTGGAAAAGATTCAATATACCAAACTTTCCTTTCACCAAGCTCCTCTCAATGTCGTTTGCCTCGAAGGATAATGATGGAGAATTTTTTGATGACTTAAACTTTAGCTAGCATAGTTGATCATACCTACATCATACAATGAAATATTCATTCATGGGAAAGTACACTTAGTAATATGTGCAACATAAATGCAATTATTAGTAGGAAATAACTGTGGATAAGGTCAAGTTAGACAACTCCCTTTTTAGACAAAACCAGTGGTATTATAAGGTAGTTTCAACACTCAAAAAAATCCAAAATAGTTTTCCATATACATGTGTCAACATATGAACTTTTACTTTTTGAGTAGTCACTCCATTATCCACTAACCATATTTCCTTATGAAACATGTTGACCATTATCCATTCTCATAAAACAACCATCGTTGGATCTTCTAGAATGTGAGGGATTTGATAAAACTTGATCACTTTGTTATTTGAAATGTGTTTACCATTGTCTTATCATACGAAATGTTTTGGATCTCAAGGACTCCAATAATTTTTAATCAAAATAGTCATATTTCACCTCCTCACCAGGTCAGCCCTATCTTGATGAAGTCTGCCTTCTTTGGGGCAAATTGACCCTGTGGAAGCAATATAAATAGAAGGTTAATTCAACCTACTTGGAATCTATACATCCACAAGTTTGATCTATAGTGAAGTAACAAGAAAAAGAAGTGTGAAGTCAAGGAAAACAAGGAAAAACCAAAGGAAGAACAAAAATCAAAGTTTTGGGCATCTGTCTTTCACACAAGCAAATTTTCTATGGATTATAAGAAAGTTGCAGGGGCCAAAATTTCTAAAATGACTACAAGTCTGAAATTTTGAGTTGTAGGAGGCAGAAATTCCAGTTGGAGCAAATCTGAAGGGTGTTGACTCTTATTGAATTTGGAATAGTTTATCTATTTGAAAAGAGGGTTGACTTGGTGATTGGAGGAGGTATTTGTCTTGGTCAAAAGGTATTGGATTGTATCACTTTTATTTGGTTCTATTAGAGAAGAAAGGTTTGAATGGGTTTTTCCTTAGGAGAGGGGCTTTTCCCTGGCTAAATTCCTACATCTTATGTCTCTTGTTTTTGTGATCTTCATGTATTTTTTATTTGGTAAATGCTTGATGAACGACAATATAGTAAAGAAGTAGACGAAACCATCACATATCACAGGTAATTATCAAAAAAGAGGAATAAAAACCCTAATATTTGCATACATTGATTTATCAACATGGTATCAGAGCTAAGGTCAGTCATAAGGTAGCTGAAGATTACCATACCGTTGAAGGATGAGAGGAAGTTTCCAAGGAAGCCGAGCTAGAAAAATACCTACTCTGAATCATTTTTATGCAAATTACATTGAACACAGTCAGCTAGACATGAGATCAAAGTCCTATACATGAGAATCTGAGATCAAAGACTTATGCATAAATTTAAGAGTTTTTGAGAGGTTCGAAGTACATAAATCTCAGAAGCCATCAAACAAAGAATCTGAGAATCTGGGAATTGTTTAAGGGCTTGGTCTAGAGCTAAATCAATACGGAAACATGACACAATACCATACGAGAGGGCCAAGGTTATAAAACATTGAAAGAATTCTGAGAAGCACACATCAGGTAGTCTTCTTAGCATTGTAGAAACTGAGAGATTGGATTAAACAAAAAATAGGAAAGCAACAAACATCGGAAAATATATATACGTATTTTGTGATTAATTAATGATTCTAATCTGGTGCACTATGTTGGGTATATATGCATGGAGTGTTAGTACATATAGTTGGGATGTTAACATACGATTACCTTTTGTAAGGTTTTAGTATATTGTATTCTGATTTAAAATACTTACACACACAGTTTAAAGTTTTATTAAGGTTCTATCATTTGAATGATTTTGGGCATTGTTACAAGAAGCCATAAACCAACAGTCACAATGTGAAGGAGAACTCAGAATAGAAAGAGTAGTAAATTCTATTCCTAAGCATAATCAACAAACCACAGGTCGAAGGTACAAAGATATTTCAAAGAGTCAAAAATTGCAATAAGAGAAGTTCACAAGTCCATGTTCAAAGTTTAAGTCGCATATTGAAGAAGGTTTGTGGATCCTGTGATGGACTGTTTGAAGGAATTGAAATACCTTCGAACGCATTCAGCTCAGAAGTTTTATGCTAGCAAAGAAGTGTCCCTAAAGAAAGAGAAGTATCATAGTTAGAGGACCTGTTGAAGCATATACAACATACACTAACAAGAATTCAAAAAGAGCAGTAGTCAACCATCTTGACAGAATTCTTATCTTGACACCATTTGAAGATAGGAAACCATGAAAATAATAACTTATCCTTGGGAACAAAATAAAGTCATATAGAAAACAATTCTTTGCAAGCAACGATAAGTACCTTTGAAGGTAGAAAAAGGAATGTCCAAAAGCTGTCAATTCAAGAAAACAAACTGAAATCTCAGGAGCCATCAAACAAAGAATCTGAGAATCTAGGAATTGTTTAAGGGCTTGGTCTAGAGCTAAATCAATAGGGAAACAAGACCACAATACCATACGAGAGGACCAAGGTTCTAAAACATTGAAAGAATTTTGAGAAGCACACATTAGGTAGTCTTCTTAGCATTGTAGAAACTAAGAGATTGGATTAAAAAAAAATGGGAAAGCAACAAACATCGGAAAATGTATATATGTATTTTGTGATTAATTAATGATTCTAATCTGGTGCACTAAGCCGGGTATATCTGCATGGAGTGTTAGTACATATAGTTGGGATGTTAATCTATGATTACCTTTTGTAAGGTTTTAGTATATTGTATTTTGATTTAAAATACTTACACACACAGTTTAAAGTTTTATTAAGGTTCTATCATTTGAATGATTTTGGGCATTGTTACAAGAAGCCCTAAACCAACAGTCACAATGTGAAGGAGAACTCAGAACTGAAAGAGTAGTAAATTCTATTCCTAAGCATACTGAACAAACCACAGGTCGAACATATAGAGGTATTTCAAAGAGTCAAAAATTGCAATAAGAGAAGTTCACAAGTCCAAGAAAATTGTACTAATAGCTCAAAGTTTAAGTCACATCTTGAAGAAGGTTTTTGGATCCTTTGATGGACTGTTTGAAGGAATTGAAAGACATTTGAACTCATTCAGCTCAGGAGTTTTAAGCTAGAAAAGAAGTGTCCCTAAAGAAAGAGAAGGATCATAGCTAGAGGACCTGTTGAAGCATCTACGACATACACTAACAAGAATTTAAAAAGAGCAGTAGTCAACCATCTTGACAAAATTCTAATCTTGACACCTTTTGAAGATAGGAAACCATGAAAATAATAAATTATCCTTGGGAAGAAAATAAAGTCATCTAGAAAACAATTATTTTCAAGGAAGGATAAGTACCTTTGAAGGTAGAAAAAGGAATGTCCAAAAACTATCAATTCAAGAAAACAAACTGAAATCTTGGGAGCCATCAAAAAGAAGAATTTGAGAATCTTGGAATTGTTTAAGGGCTTGGTCTAGAGCTATATCAATAGGGAAACAAGACCACAATAAGATATGAGAGGACCATGGCTCTAAGACATTGAAAGAATTCTGAGAAGCACACAATAGGTAGTCTTCTCAGCATTGTAGAAACTGAGAGATTGGATTAAAAAAAAAATGGGAAAGCAACAAACATCGAAAAATGTATATACATATTTTGTGATTAATTAATGATTCTAATCTGGTACACTAAGCCAGGTATATTTGCATGAAGTGTTAGTACGTATAGTTGGGATGTTAATCTATGATTACCTTTTGTAAGGTTTTAGTATATTGTATTCTGATTTAAAATACTTACACACACAGTTTAAAGTTTTATTAAGGTTCTATCATTTGAATGATTTTGGGCATTGTTACAAGAAGCCCTAAACCAATAGTGCCAATGTGAAGGAGAACTCAGAACTGAAAGAGTAGTAAATTATATTCCTAAGCATAATCAACAAACCACAGGTCGAAGGTACAGAGATATTTCAAAGAGTCGAAAATTGTAATAAGAGAAGTCCACAAGTCTAAGGAAATTGTACTAATAGTTCAAAGTTTAAGTCACATCTTGAAGAAGGTTTGTGGATCCTGTGATGGACTATTTGAAGGAATTGAAATACCTTTGAACTCATTCAGCTCAGGAGTTTTAAGCTAGCAAAGAAGTGTCCCTAAAGAAAGAGAAGGATCATAGTTAGAGGACTTGTTGAAGCATCTACAACATACACTAACAAGAATTCAAAAAGAGCAGTAGTCAACCATCTTGACAAAATTCTTATCTTGACACCTTTTGAAGATAGGTAACCATGAAAATAATAACTTATCCTTGGGAAGAAAATAAAGTCATCTAGAAAACAATTCTTTGCAAGGAAGGATAAGTACCTTTGAAGGTAGAAAAAGGAATGTCAAAAAATTGTCAATTCAAGAAAACAAACTGAAATCAAAATTGTAATAGTAATCATTCTTTTTCTAGAATTTAAATAAGCAGTTTAGAATAACAATCTACACAGCTTCGATTCTCCCTAATTTTCAAACATGTCTTGACTATGTTGAATTAATGACTAATTTTGCATAAATTGGCTGGACATTCATCTTTCTAAATGCATTTTGACTTCTGAGGAACTTTCGAAATGAATTTTTGAAGTCTAAGTTAAACTGCAACAAGGGCATCAAAGGGAAGAGTTTATACAAAACTACTTTCAAATGAAAATATGCTCAGGCTCAATAATAGATAATAGAAGTGCTGATTCTAAATAAGGTTCTCTACAACCAATCCTCAATTTGAATGAGAATCAACAACCATCACGAGGAGATTCAACTGTAAATGAATTGTCTATAAATGAAATTTTAACAACATCATTGGACATAGGCCAAGGGATGAGGTGCAACCAAATACACAAGGTAATGCAGCACGGGGAGGAAAGTAGAGATTCTATTGATAAAGAGAGAGAGGTCTTCTACAATATTCAGCCAACAAAATTCCTTCCTTTGGCAGGAGTCAAAGAGGGTCAATCACTTAGGTTCTCCTAGCAATTTTTTCACATAATCTTGTAGTTAAATTTTGTTTCTGCAACCAAGTAACAAAATGATGCTCTCTCCAAAATTTGTTTAATGGATTCCCTGAGTGTATATTTTATATATTTTGGAGCTTGGGAGGCCCCACCATCCTCCATGCAACCTTCTAAGTTGCCTCCTGCCAAAAATCTTGAAAGAAAGGTAGCCTTGTGTGTGATTTGCTACTTTGGTTGGACTCTACATGCTGCCATGTCGGTTTTGATGCTTGTCTAGCTTGGGTCACACTATTTTGGAAGAAAAACTAGTGACCTTGGTGGCAGTTGGTGGTAGGTGAAATTTTTTAGGCTTTTCGAGTGTGGGCCACAGTGCTTTAGTTGAAAAACCAGTGACCTTGTTGGAAGTTGGTGGTAAGTGAAACTTAGGATATTGACACTAAAGGGACTGAACTTACTGATTTTAGATATTTTTTTAAGTTCTAAGATGCTGCATAGGTTTTGCATCTTCACTAGAAGCAAAAACAGTGATTTTGGTGGCAACTAGTTGCAGGTGAAACTTAGGGCATTTACACTGAGGGGGATAAATTCACTAATTTTGGCCCTTTTTTCAACGTCTAAGCTGCTACATAGGTCCTGCATCTTCAATGTTTGAGTGATAAGGGACCCGATGGTGTCCTTAATGTCATGTAATGGTCTAAACATTAAAAAGATGGTATAGGCTAGCTAACTCGGTGTTAAGACTACACTATATTACTGAAGAGGGGATACGATATGTTTCCCACTCACCCACATTATTGGAGGGTATATGAGGAAAGGAAGATAATTATTAGTAAAAGGCTAAATTGTGGGAATGTGACCTTTTTCCTCCTGTTGTGGAAAAAATTCCCAAAAAACCCTGTTAAATTGCTTTATTTGGTTGGTTTTCTTCTCTATTTTGTAAGGGCACGAGTCTGCCCTCTCTTTTGTGATAGTTTTTTCACCATCAAGGCTTTTGTTTGATATGTTAGGGTTAGTGGGAAATTTTTGGGACATTTTTAAAATATTTTTAAAATATTTTTTTTGAATGTAAAAGATACACAACATCCTAGAAACGTTTCCAGGGAGGTTTCTGGTTTCCAGAAATGCACTCTAGACCCACCAGAAACCCATTTCATGGATGCATAGAATAAAAGACTACTAAATTGAAAAGTGTTTCGTTTTGCATCAAATATTTGGAATTAGAACTTTGATTGATACAATTTTTAGCTATATAGGTAGAGCTTTATAAGTGGCAAGGACACATAAGATGTTTCACTGCCTGATCAAGGTAATAACTCTACTGTAAATAAATGAAGAAACATACATATACACACATTTGTGTTGTTGACATGTGAACGCTTAAGAAAAATATGATTGTTGTTTATTGGTTATAAACTCTCGTAATTCTAATTAATCTTACTTAAAATGACAAACATTGATACTATTTTAGAGAAAGTTGTTGATTAACTATTTGGGAATAAATACCCTTGAGTGTTCTCTGTGCAAAGAATTTAGATTTGAGTGGGTGTATCCTATGCATTGTTTTAGTTATTCTGGGTCTAAATCTGGCTGCATTAGGTGATATGTGGAGGCACAAGGTGCCATAATGAGCATTCTTTATGTTCTTACTTTCATGGTAAACCTTTCTTTCCAGGTAATTGGGACTTAAAATCACAAAATGTAGGTTGAGGGATGAGGTACAGAAAAATACCCAAGGTAATGCACCACAGGTGTCAGAGATAGATATATTCCTTAGCACGTCAGGGAAGAGGCCTGCAGATGTTGCTTGTCACAGCCTAATGAAAGCTTGTAATAAGAGGTGCATTCACTTTAATGACTTAGCCAATACTAGCCAAGGCCCAATACTAGCCAATTACAGTGATGTTTTTGGTTTTAAATTTGAAATAAAATATGCAATAATATGACAAGTGGACTTTTAAAGCTTCCCTAGCTATTGGTTTTCTGGAACAGGTGCTACTCTAAAACATGTTCATTACATGAAAACCCTTGGAAGGCTCAAGGAAAGCCATGGCCATGACTAGAATTCCTCTTTGATTGTGGATGTTGGTGCGATTTCTTAGCATAAATCAAGTCCATGAAATCAACATTGAATTGCTTTGATGTTGAGATAAGAAAGCCCTAGCACTAAGGATAGCAGTCCCATATCTGTGCACCTTCTCTAAACTGAATGAAACAAAAGGCAAGATCTGAGGAGGCAAACACTTAAAGAACAATGTGTAGAACCAAAGATAGGCTAACATCCAATGAATAACACATCAGACCATGCAAAAGCGTTGACACGTATGCCAGAGCTGTTTACATTTTTAAAAAGGAGTATACTATATTATGAAAAGTTTTTCTTAACATAAAATGTTTCAAAATTAATGTTAAGTCGATGGTAGCATTAATTCAATTGAAGCTAAAATTATTTCAGTTATTTATATTTATCCTAATTTTTTCCTTGGTATGAGACCAAAAAAGAAGATTTCACTTGTTGGTCAAAGAAAAAGGGTCGACGGTATATGAAGATTTCATTGGTTGGAAACCCTTCTCAGGTTAATTTGAGGTTAGTTACACATTGTTACAAGGTCTACTACATGAAAATTTTAGGATTTTTGACTAAGGATTCATTTGCACGTTATTTTGCACTATTCACTTGAGCATTCTGGCTATTTGAGCCTTGGCCCTAAGGGCTATTCTTTGGGTTATTTGAGACACAAGACCAGCCTTTGTCTGAGATTATTTTACCCCTAGAATAGGAGGGTATTCAAATCACCTGAGGCATGAACCATGATTTTTTTTGTGGCTGAACTCATCTACATTCTTCACTAGAGTATTTTCCTCTATCTGAATGGCTAATGATTGACCTCTATGGAATTTTTCTAAGGCTTCTCACACTTCTTCCTAAGGCCCATCTCAGTCCTTCTACGATAGATCACTGTGACATAAATGTGGGCTTTTGATCTCATAATACTCCTACATCCTTAAGATTGAGCATCACTTGAACCAAGACCAAAGTAAGACTCTCTCAAGTGTCATTTCAAGGCTTGATTGAGTATTATTTCATTGCAATGTTTTAGGACTGTTTTGAAGCATTTCTGAAAGATTATTCGCACAAGATTATTCTGAAATATTATTGGCGATACAAGACCTCTGATGGACTTAGACATGGAAGTCAATGAATTCTTTCAAATCTTGGCAAAGCCCCCCAGCTTCGCCTAGCCAAGGAAAAGGCTTCACAAGAAGATACTAAAAAGGAACAATAGCTAAACATTGACACACCTTCAATGAGTTCAGACTCATCCAACTTCCATATCAATTATGATCCCTATCTGCACAAAGAGCATTGTGTCGAAGGGACTGATCAGATTCTTCTATCTAAAATGCTAGATATCCTCCTATGAGAGAGCCTGAATCTAAATTCATGTGAGAGCTTACAATCAAAATAACTAAGAGGATCTACCCCAAGTTCATCATCAGATATTTTTCAGGAGTTGGAAATTGTGTCAAGCCTTGATGAGTTGGGAACTGTGTATCTTGTCGACTTTGAAAGGCCCCAATAGAGAGATAGCTCAGTTTTGGCATCAGACTGGATGCCCCCAAAAAACATGGGAAATAATGTTGTCACACATATTTCCACTGTGAATTCATTAGATGCCGAGAGGAATTATAAAAAATATGGTTTTTTTTATAATGATCTTCCTATGGTAAATACAAATTTAAGTGAAAACAATGTCAAGGAATCTATTTCAGGATGGTGTTTCCAGGTTTTAGCTGCAAGGGAGCTGGTAGACCTCACTAAAATAGACAACAATGATGAAGATGTTGAAATCACCTTTAACTAGTTTGGACACACTTCTAAACTAGATAGTGTGAATGCTAATGCTCATAGAAAACCTCTTGTCTGAGGTAAACCATCAAATAAAAACCATAAGGAAAGGTTCATGGAAGATACCATAGAAGAACTCTAACCTTTCATATTGGAATTCTCAAAAAATGTGCACCAATTTTGCTGAAAGATAACTAGTTCGGTTGTAATTACAAGGATCATACATAACTACGTTGGAAGGAAAATTTACAGAAAGGAAGCAAATTAGAGGGAATTCTTACCAATATTTAGAATTTACTGTTGAGCAGAAACCACAAGTTAGGGAGGAGTGGATGGGTCAAAGTCTTGAATAGAATCCTCAAGCCAAGGAGGATTTGATGTGTGGGAGTATTGAAAACAATCCACAAATCAAGGAGGAGTGGAACAATGGGAGTTTTGAACAAAAACCACAAATCAAGGAGTGGAGAGGTGGGAGTTTTCCTTTTACCTAGAAATCTGGTTCAGTAAATATTGATGAGGAAGTGATTGAGAAACCTAACCTGAATGATATTACATACTAGAATAATGATTTAGATACGAAAGACAACCCTGATTACTACAATACAGGAAGGCACTTGCCTTCTATTATAGGTTGTGCAAGATCCTTAAATGCAGTTGATCCACATGTGCCATCCTGGCCAAAGGATGATGAAGCAGTGACATTCAAAGCAGTATTGCAGTACCAAGATCTGGCATCAGTAGAAGCTACTCTTAATGATGGTCTTTTGTTTTGTTTTTCTTTTTATTTTTTTGTCTGTAGGAACTTAGTGGGTTTTGTAGGCCTCGCACTGTGTGAGAAAGAGTGAGCATATCTTAGAATATTTGGTTATTTCACTCCATGTTATAGACATTTTTGGGCCCTACAACCCCAAGCATGAAATGTCCATAAAGCAAGGGCTCCTAAGTCCCTAAAAGTGTTGTTCTAACCCCTAAAGGAACAAGGTCAACAGATTACAGCTTCTCCTAGAAGTTCTTGTCAAGCGGAAAGAGTCGATTGTGCGGACACAACCAACCTCCCTAGGAGCCTAAGACTCTCTAGTGACAAACAAGACAAACAAGAGCAATCCTTCTCTAAACATGCATTTACTATATAAGAAATCAAGTGTTTAGATCCTACCTGTAGTCCAACACTGTTGTAGCGGTCCAGCCTCGCTGATCCGGATGAGCTCCTCCTTCACTTTGAAATCTGCATCCACTAACAATCAAAAGATTAAATAGCACTTGATAATCTCATAAAATAAAACATATTTAACACATAGACCAAGGAGTACATGAAACAACTCATAAATAACAAGTTATTGAGAAGAATGGACTCATTTGCATTAATAGGTAACAAAAGGAACAAATACAACCTGAGCCTTGGTGTTGTGCAAGTCCCTCCCAGGGTCCATCAAGAGTTCTCCTTTACTTTGACAAAGCTCACCCACTTCCAAATAGAACAAGCAAAGATGGCAATCTCTCCTCACAAGCTTCTAAATGGGAGTCCTAATTCCAGCAGCATTTACCCTTAGAAATGTATAGCTTCCAACCTCTCCTCCTTCTGGCCCAATGCCTGTATTTATAGTGCTCAAGAGGAAGTTAATCAGGTCCACCATCAATGGGATAATCCCCTCTTTGGATGGGATAGCTCCCTCATTGATGGGATAAGTTCCTCTTTGGTAGGGGTACATGAACCATCTGGAGGCGCTCAATACACGTCGAACAACCTTCTAGAATGCTCTAGAAATGACCACAAGTAACTTTTTAAAGATGAAACTTGCACATTTTGACCTTTACAGGGGGACGCACCTGCCCCTTTACATACAGAGCATCCAAGGACGCAGCTTTTGTGAACATTGGGTGCGTACCCGCAGATAAGGTTGAGAGAACCTGCGTACCCAGAGATAAATACATTTATAAAGACTTTCTCTCTTTTTGGAGTTTGACATGGAGAGCAGAGGCATAAGACTTGCCCAGGAGGATAGCATGACTGTTGATAGAGCCATACTAACTGTAAATAGCCATGGTGACATTTTTTAGTGTAACAGATTGCCCCCTAAAGTGTGAAGCCTGTAATAGATTAGGGTTTTGTATTATCTAGGAAGGGTGAAGCGCTTTATCATTTCAAGGACTATCTCGTGGAGAGCCTGGTCAGAACCTGCAATTTTCAACACAAAATACATATATAAGATTATATCATCACTGAGGTAGGCATTCCCATACTCAGATCAAAACTTTAACTAACAGACTAACTACTCTGATACAGGAATGATCTTGCAGTACATCATAATCATAGACTTTTGTAGACACAGTATGGGCGCAGCCATCTGTTTATAATTAGTCTACTTAGATAATGAATACAAAACTCCTCGCAGCCTGGATGGTGGAAACTAGATCCAGGGTCTTCATTTCTACTTCCCGAATTGGTACGATTCTAGCCATGCGAATAAATGAGTTGACGTCGAACATGGTAGAAACCACTTGATTACCAGTCGATGATGTAAACTGTTAACAAGTGTGAGAGATACCACCAGTAATGTCAATGGTTCTCAAAGTACCCAGTACAATCCATGAGATGTGAATGAATGAGTTGATGTCGAACATTTCACGGAATCCTTTGATCGAAAGTCAATGATGTAAACTGACGTCAAAGGCGAGAAACCTGCCATTGATGCATGCAGACTTCAAGGTACTGACGATTTCTAAGTCATCTCTCTAGATAATGTGCTGATGTCGATAGAAAGCGACCCGTTGCAGGCAAGCCCACAACACGAAATCATTGTTCAAGTTGAAGAAATGTTGCTGTAAGGACTGACTCAGGGATGGTCGAATGGATGACAAGTATTTTGCAGATGAAAGTTTTGCTTGCAGACCTCTTGAACACATAACGACACAACAGATGGTTTGGTGATGAATGACTCAAAGTTAATCCCCGGAACCCGGCTGAAGACTTTCAAAGTGGTTTGATCAACTGTGAGGTAAAGGATTTCCCAACCCAGGTGAATGAAAAGTGTCGTGTCCAAGAGTGGTAATAAAGTTTCTTCTGAGACAAAAGATAACAAATAGGCTCATTCTTCTCTCTTTTCCCCCACCATTTCTGGCAAGTACCTCTTTATTTTTAACAAGCTTGAGGAGGATAACATATGCTTGATTATAAGCTCATCCTTCGGATGAGTCCAACCTAGTTTTGATTCGAACCCTAGGAAGGAGTGGTTCGTTCCTGTTTGTAATTGAACAGGTCCTTTACTGTGAAATTTTAACGAGTCCAGTATAGGAGAAACTCGGCGTTTTTCAATTTTAGAGAGTCTGAAAAACTTAAGAAGACTCCAAGTTGAACTTTTTCGTAGATTTGTGTCCCTCAAGCCCGAAAAAGTATAAAATAATACCTGGGGGAACCGCTTGATCTTGCGACCAAGGAGTACTTTCATAATTAGTGCCACTGACCTGAAAAGTAAAAAGCGATCAAGGACACGTCGTTTTATTTCCGTATCGAGTTTGAAACGACAAAAACCCGGCAATCTTTTCCTGATTTTACGGTCAGAAAAGGGCTATAAGGGGACCGTCTTTTAATTCCATTTTAACGAGTGTAAAAGAAACGCTCGGCAATCTTTTCATATTTTAGGAGTCAGAAAAGGGCTTAAAAGATGACTCTGATATTTTGGTTCGTGAAAAATGACAATTTTCCCTCTAAATCCCTTTGTCCTGCACAAAAACGACACATTACTCATACCTGTTTAAGATAGGCAAAAATGCATTGAAAAATATCCTTCCATGGTGAAAAATGAACAAACCTAGCATTCATTCATCCAAAAAACCTATAAAAAGACTTTTTACCATGTCATTTTTACCATTTTACTGTTGAGGTTGAAAAAAGGGCTTTTGGCAAGAAACTTCTCGTGGTCGCTGCGGAGAATCCGACCGTCAGAATCGAACGCCGTCTCTTCCAGGTATTTCACAACATCCTCCTCTTCAATTTCATCCGATTAAAATTTTGTTTTAGGTTTTAGTTTTGGTTTTTGGGGGGTTTTAGGTTTCAAAAATCGCTCTGCGGGGTACGCAGGTGCCCTAAGGGTGACCTGCGTCCCCCGACTTTTTCCCACACAGGAAAAAGGTCGGGGGACGCAACCCACCTTCAGGCCAGCTGCGTCCCGACGCTCTGTGTCCTAAACGCGGGGTGCGTCCCCCGCGAAAGGCGGAATTTGAAACCCCAAACTCCACAAACAACCATTTGAATTTTCCCAAATCAATTCTAATCTTCATTTCTTGGTGTGTAGGGCACTCACCATGTTGGATTGGAGAGAAAGAGAGCACGAGGACGTTGATTTAGCCGCAATTAATCATCAACCTTCCATTGATGCCCTAAAAGCATGCGGACTATATAAATACTGGGCCATACCTGGCATGAGGGCTCAGGTGAGATTCTTGGAGTGGCTGGTTGAGAGATGGAACATTCATGAGCAATGCTTTTACATCGGAGGACACCAGCTCGAGATAGAGCCCTCTGACATATACTTTCTCACTGGCTTGCCAAATAGGGGCGAGCAACTCAATCTAGCCGGGACTAGGCCGGGTGGCCAATCCCTTGCTAGTCTCCGGGCAGATTGGTGCATACCCAATGCACACCATGCGAAAGGCGTAGAAATCAAACACATCTCTCTGCGTGAACTCAAGGTTATAGCTTTCACGGTTACCAGAATTTGCGGTGCAGCCGCTTTACATATTGCCACCGGGTCCCAAATGCGGATGGCGACTGACTGTTTCCAAGGCACCATTTTCAACTGGTGTGATGCTGTGTCGGCCAATATGAAGGGCCAACTGACTAGGGCAAAGAACGGACAACTGAAGACCTTTGGATATGGGCCTCTAGTTGTGAGCTTTGCCTTAGAGAGAGTTCCGATGCTGATCCCTCAGCAACTCACTGTTGAAATCTTGGGTCCTCGGGAGCCAAAGCTGATACGATGGGTTACAGTGATGGCCCGGCATCCTGACGAGGGCGCGGCGGTTGTTCGATTCCTTGATAGTTATTTTCACTGGTTAGAGGACCAGGTTTTTTCGATCCAGGACTTTCCGTATGCCGGAGTAGATTTTCGAGGTGATCCGGACATGGTTCTTCCACAGGGAGAACAATGGGACGACAGAGGTACTTTATTTTTCACAAGTTTTCAAATTATATATTTTTTTGTTTTTTATATATATCGTCTCAAAACTGACAGTAAAAATTTTCAAAATGCAGATGTTGGTCCACAGCGCCCAGCCAACCTCCGGCCTTTTGAGAGGAGACATCCAGTTGCACCGGTACCGGCTCCACAGGACGCGGCTGCAGAGTCACTAGCTGAGTTGGAGCAGGATCTAGAGCGTCTGACGGTGGATATACCTGAGACTACCATAGATGATATTCCTATCAGACTTCAGCGCTATGTAGTCGCAGTCCCTGGACCGTTTAGGAGATTTTTGTGTAAGGTAGCCCGTGCAGTGGTGTCGTATAGGGAGCACCACCAGTGATTGGCTAGTCACTTTTGTAGACACATATGACATTTTGGCTTTTTGTACTTATCATTTTTGCCGATCATAAGGTGTTTTTCAACCTATGATCGAAGACGATGTATATTTTTTGACACACTCCTATCTATATATATATCACTATTACCGGCTTATCTTGTTTAACATATGCGATGAAATGTTTTTAAATTTACTTGCATGATTATTGTAAATGTCTGTCCAACATTCGAGAAGCAATTGCATCTGCTAATGTATTTAAAGACCTTGGAATATGCTGATATTCAATGTAATCAAATTCACGTTCCAAGAGACGCACTCTCAAAAACAACCTTAATAACACAGGATTTCTAATGGCATATACTCTATTAAGCTGTAATACAACAAGTTCAGAATCTAACCTCACTATCAAACGTCGAATTCCAAATGAAATGGATTCAGATAATAATTCAACCACTGCACTGTATTCTGCAATGTTGTTCGTCGTTTGACCGAGGCTTACCCCATGCATAGAAACTAACTCGTCAGAGGGCGAATAGATAACCCAAGCTGCGGAAGAGATATTCCGTGTACTACGACAAGCACCATCAGCAAATCCAATGTATGTTTGGAGAGGCGTCGACATCTGCAATATCAAGAGTAAAACCAAGATAAGCCAGAATAACGACGAAAAACACACCTTCTAAGCTAAGCACACTGACTAAACTAACAAACATACTAGCTAGAAAGAAAACCTAACCTAACTAAAATTCTCCATACCCACCATTTAAGCATAATACCTCTTTAGGTAAAGTCCATTTCTGGGTTTACCCAAAGAGTCCCCATCAAAATCTACCAGCTCATAGGCCCCTTTTGCTAGCTTTCGCTTTACAACGTAGGGTCCATGCCACATAGGAACGAATTTTCCAGCACCTAGCTTATCGTTAGCTTGATCATATAATAGCACTAGGTCTCCCTCCGAAAAACTTCGAGGGGTCACATTTCTATCATACTGAGCTTTCATTCGCTTCGCGTGAGTCTCGATTGCCAATGCAGCGTCACGTCGAGTCTCATCTAATTTAGCTAAGTATAATAAATGTTTCTCCTCTTCGGAAGTAGTTGGAAGTAATTCGACAGCCATTTGAAGTGATGGGATTTCGCATTCAATGGGTAACACAGCTTCCAAGCCATAAACTAGCTGGAAAGGAGTGAACCCTGTTGAAGTTTTCACTGAGGTTCGGTATGCCCATAGCGCTGAAAATAACATGTTGTGCCAATTCGACCGATGAATACCAATGGTTCGTCGGATCATGATAACCAGAACTTTGTTGATAGACTCAACCAAACCGTTGGCTTGCGGATAATAAGGAGTAGAGCTATCGTGGCGCAAACCAAGCTGGCTTGTAAGCTCAGTCATCATGATGTTTCGAAAATGGCATGGTCAGTAATGATTGCTTGTGGGACACGTTATAATATGATTGAATACGAAAACTGCAGCTGTTTTGCCCTTGCGTCGAATGTAGGCATCGCCTCGGCCCATTTAGGCGAGGATGGCATGCCAAGGGTTACAAGTAATAAAATCGATAGGCGAATGGACCAACGAGGAGAGGAGCAGGTGGTGCGCGCATCTTGCGATCAAACACTTGACAGTTGTGGCACTTCCGGACTGCAATGATACAATCTTTAAACATGGATGGCCAGAAGTAGCCAGCGCGCAACACCTTCTGAGCTGTGGCATACCCAGACATATGACCGCCACATGCTCCAGAGTGACAATCATTCAAAACCCTCTCAGCCTCTTCGTGAGTTAAACAACGTCGAAAAACTAAGTCTGCCCCCCGGCGATAAAGTGTATCTCCAATAATCTTGTATTGCTGGGATTGAAACCGAATTTTTCGACGTTCCGACTTTGAAGCTTCCGGCCGAAAGTTTGGGTTTGGAGATAGATGATTATATCCCCGTACCACGGATCTAAAGTACTAATAAGAAACAAAGATTCGTCCGCAATGGACTCCTCTGCCACAGTTTCTGTGTCAGCACGCGGGAAATCACACATCAATTCCGCAAAAACTAAGGATTTCTTAGACTTGGACTTCTCGAACTCCAAGTCGAACTCTTGCAGGATAACGATCCATTTAGAGTACTTGCCCCCTAGCAGTTGTTTTGTCAAGATATAAATCATAGGGTTGCAATCCGAAATAACTGTAGTTTTACGGAGAAGAATGTAGTGACGAAAACGCTGGACAGCTTGAACGGCTGCCAGGGCCAATTTCTCCACATGCGAATATTTTAGCTCAGTGGGATTTAATGTCCTACTAAGATAATATATCACATGTTCCGCTCCGTATTCATCTTCTTGAACTAACACCATTCCAATAGTGGAATGCGAAGCTGCGAGGTATAAGAAGTAGTCCTAGTTGTAGTTGGGAGGATGCAACAACGGTGCATGGGTCAACGCGTGTTTAAGTGCATCAAAAGATTGTTGAGCAATCTCATCCCAAAAGAATTGAGCGTTCTGTTTCAACAACCGTGTAAAACCTTTAGTGACCTCGGCGTAGTTTGGAATGAATCGGCGTAAAAAGTTTGCTTTCCCTTGCAAACTTTGGAGTTGGCGCAAACTCGAAGGAGGAGGCAATTTGATGATAGCTTCGACCTTCGAGGGATCGACGCGAATGCCGGCTTTTGAAACAACAAATCCCAGCAATCGACCCGTCTCTATACAGAAAACACACTTGTGGGGATTCAACCGAATTCGATAATGCCTACACCTCATAAAGATTGCTCGTAAGTGGACAAGGTGATCAGCTCGATGTAAAGAATGAGCAGGCAAATCATCGAGGTACGGCTGCACAATGTGCTTGATGTCATGAAATGCATAAGACATCGCCCGTTGAAAAGTGGCCCCGACATTCTTAAGCCCAAAAGGTAATTTGCAATAAGCAAATGTCCCCCATGGACAAATGAATGCCGTTTTTGGTTGGTCGGTAGGTAGAATATTGATTTGATTATAGCCCGAAAAACTATCCATAAAGGAAAACATTTCACTTCCGGCACAATCATCAATAATTTGATCGATATAAGGCGTAGGATAGTTGTCTTTTGGACAAGCTCGATTTATATCCCTATAGTCGATACAGATTCTTATTGTTCCTTGTTTCTTGTTGACCGGAACAATATTCGATACCCAATCCGTTAACGGGATTGGATAAATGAAACCTGCTTTCAACAGCTTTTCGACTTCTGCTTTAATCGCAGCCACTTTCCGAGGGTGAATCTGACGCAACCGTTGCCGGACAGGTTTAGCATCTGGGTAGGTCTTTATTTCATGAACAACAATGGCAGGATCGATTCCCGGCATTTCCTCGTAAGACCAGGCAAACACATCGCGGAATTCTTGGAATAGGGCCTTGTAAGTTCGAATTTCATCTTCTGTACATGAGGCACCTATATGAATGTTTTCCTCAATTCCGAGCTTCACTGAAATATCAATGGGAATAGTGCGAGAAATATTCCCTAAATTCAACTCTGAATCAGAATGTTTCGTTGGATTCTGAGCGTCTTTGACATATTCAGCGGTAAAGATAGATGAAAAATCATTTTCAAAGGCATCATCCTTAGGTAAAAACGAAGATCTGTGATGAAGATCTTCCCATGGTAGATCGTCTACACTTAGGATTTCGCGAAGTTGTTCGTCAGATGACACGTCTTCGGGAAACGCTATCCGTTCTAAGGTTGAGGTGAAAAATGATTCTTCACTGACCACATTCATTTGGTCGATTTGGGTTGAACGCGAGTTGGTAAAAGACATGACGGCTTCATAAGCAATTTCATATGGACTCAAAGGCATAGCATCACCGAATGAGTCTATCTCAGATTCAGATGGGACAATCCAAGGATCATCGTAAATAATGTTGTCTGATGTAATCATATGAATTGATGCAAATGAAGGGTCTGCGTTGATTGGAGGGAAAGGAAAAGTTCCCAGTAAACCGGAATCTTTAACTAAACCTACGCCAACGTCCCTATAAGGGATGGTCGTCTTACCGACATGCTGGATACTCTCTGAAGAGGCTGGGTCGGATGAAAAGTATGACAGCTGATCAATGGTCACGATCTTACCGTTATATGGAAACTTTATGACTCTGAAGACCGATGAAACGACTGCTGTCATAGCATATGACCAACTTCGACCAAAAAGAAGGTTGTAGTCTAGAGGGGCATCAACCACCTCCACATCCAGACTAACGGTTTTACCTTCTACCCCTATAGGCAATTCCTGTAGAATACCAAACGGACGGAACCCACGGCCATCAAAGGCCTTAAGGATGGTCGGGGATTGGTTCAACGAAGGAGAACCAAGCGATCTCCAACATTGAATTGACATAATACACGTAGAAGCTCCCTCATCAATTACAGTCCGATGAATAGGCCTGTTTTTGACTATCACTGGAATTTGGAAAGCCATTTGATGGGGGAGACGCGGTGTACTACTTTCTAGATCGAAGATTATCAGGTTCGGGTCCTGAACATCAACAGCTCCGATAGCCGACAAAAGTAATTTTCGTTGTGCTGGGCATGATTGCAGCACTTCTAAAGCCGACATTGCTGAGGGTGAAACAGCTAAGTCCTCAACAATGTTGTAATTCTGGGCCGCTCTCGCATGTGGATTGAAAGCAGACCTTCGAAGTACACCCTTGGCGGGCGGTTTGATTACTAGGTCCGGGTTAGGTTTCTCGATCTGTAGTGGATCGGAACCGGGAGCTGAGGTTGATGGGTTAGAGTGAGAAGATTCTGCTTCTTTACCATCAACAGGATTCTTACTACCATAATCTTGCGATCGAGTCGCAATCCTCACATGAGACATCATCAAAATGGGTTCTTCACTGGCAGTCGAGGAAGAACCTATCATCTTACTTTCCTGCTTTGGAAATGGATCTTTTAACACAGCAGGAGTGGGAGAACCTTTGAATATTTTCACAACCTCGGCCCGATGAGGGCAATCTCTCGTAAAATGATCCTCTTCACAAATAAGACAAGGATATCGAGGTTTGCGCTTTTCGTCATTGGTTTCCGATTTTTCCGTTTTCTCCTTCGGAGCCTTGTCTGCTTTAGCCTTCTTCTTTCCTTTCTTCTTTCCACCGTTTTTTGATTTGGCCGTAGATGACTCTACAGCATGAATATCGGCGGAAAGTTCGGGAGAAGACTCTCCTGTCGGGGAATCAGGCAAAGTGATAATAGGAGTAGTTGAAGCCTTGGAAGACTTCTTCTTGCTCTTTGTATTCACGATACCAATCATACCATCAGCGGCATGAGATCCCGAAGGAGCAGCAGCGATTTGATTCGACTTTGGAAGATCTGGAATTTTCTCGTGTAACGTACCCGACTGAGTGTAAACTAAGTCAAGGTAATGCGCCTGAGCAATGACTTGCTCCTCAGTAACTACTCCGGCCTTAGCTACATCTTCAGTAATCTTCGGTAATAATGATTTAACAAACCATTCAGCTAAGATTTGGTCCGGGATAAAAACTTTCACTAGCCTTCTTCGACGTCTCCACTCATGAATGTGATCAGAAATATACGTGGACGTCGATTGTTTTAGTGAAGTTAATAACTCCGTGCCGTTATCATATCTGACCGGCAACTGAAAGTGAGTTAAGAACGAGGTAGCTAACTGGCTAAAATTGTAAAAAGAGGCCCGTGGTAACTCAATGTACCACTTGGCCGCGAGACCAATGAGTGTACGCTGGAAAAGACGTAAGCGGATCGAATCATCTGAGATAGAATTTGAAGCACACCAGAGGTGGTAAGTCATCACATGATTGGACGGATCCTCTCCAGACTTACCTTCGAACTTGGGTATATCACTGGGCAACTTATTTGGCATTGGCGGCCAGAACGGAAGATATTGAATTGGATCGTTCGTTAGGCGCGTCAAGTCTGGTAAATCCAAAGTTGCGATAAACGGTAACTGCCGGTTAGGATCTCTAAAACTCTGGGTCACAAGACCAGTCCCAGGAGGAGGATATCCAGGATAACTAGGAACAGGAGTCGCATTAGGGATATTATATCCTCCTGGAAAACCAGGATTAACCGGACCGTACTGGGGTTGTTGAGGTTGTTGATAAGTGTACCCAGGATACGGTTGATACTGGTAAACCGGCTGTTGGACAGCTTGCCCAGGTTGGTACTGTCCCTGGTACGGTTGTTGAACAAATTGAGGTTGAGTAGTGACAACCGTACTTATACCAGGCTGACCTGTAGGCATCTGGGCCGTGGTTTGAATCGTAGATCCAGACAACGGTAAAGATGTCTGAGGAGTGGTTACAGAGACAGTAGAAACCGGAGCTGTCGATACTCCAGAAGTAAGTGTGGCAGATGTAGCGGTAGTTGCAGCAGCCGTTTGAGATGGAGTACTAGGTGCAATTGGCGGCTGAGTAACTACCGAAGTTACAGAAGTTTGAACATTTGACTGGACAGGTTGCGGTTGCTGGGGTGGACCAGAAACTATGGGTTGTCCAGCTTGAGGTACCAACTGTAAACTTGGCTGCAACACCTGTTGACCCTGTGATGGATCCCACACTAACATTCCGGGGTATTGACCCATAACAGGTTGAGGATACTGAGATCCATAACCAGATTGAGGATAGGATTGATAATTGAAAGGTGCAGTTCCCATACCTGGAACATATGACTGACCTTGAGGTGGTTGATAACCTTGACTCGAGTATTGACCTTGAGGTTGATAACCTTGAGGTAAATACGGATACTGGGGTTGACCTTGACCTTGAGGTTGATACCCTTGGGGTTGATACCCTTGAGGTTGCCATCCTTGAGGTTGATATTGATACTGAGGTTGACCCTGGGGTACATATTGAGGCTGGGGTTGACCTTGAGGCATGTATTGCACCATAGGTACATACTGACCTTGAGGTTGCCCCCCAGACACAATTTGTGTACCTTGAGGTTGCCCCCCAGGCGTTAACTGAGGCTGCCCCCCAGGCGGTAATTGGCCACCTTGAGGTTGGGAAACGGGAACTGAACCTGACATCATGTAAATGTCTCCTACACGCAATGGTATATTACCATTGTTTCCAGCTAATAACCCATGATCAATGGGTTGAGGAGATGCCCCCGCAAAGGTACCAGAAAGTGATTGATACCCGGTGGGAACAGAAGGACCGCCGTGTAAGAAAGATTCAGGAGTTTGAGTAAACACGGACGACTGACCAGACATATTTACAGGAGTATAAATACCTCCAGGTGGAAAAGGAGTACGAGGTGTAGAAAAACCTACCCCTGAGTTGTCTAAATAATTGGTTAACGAAAGGTACCAAGTAGTACTTCTAGGAGGACTGTAAAAGATAGATTCACGCTCCCTGAGATCAATAGTAAGTTGATCTTCAAGGTTAGAGACGCCTATTTCTTCCTCTGGAGCAAGTTCTTCAATAGCAATCAGACCAGTAGGAAGATTTTCGGTGATAACTCGTTCTACTCTTGGTGAATCTGGAACACTAGAAGTCGGAGTAACAGGTTCAGATATTTCAGGTTCTTCGCCTGTATCACTAGCAGACGAAAAACTACCAACAAGCTCAGAAACTGTAACAGCTTCGGGATTATAACCTGTCTCTAGGCCTTGGTAATCTGAATGGACTACCAAGGAAGATTCTCCTTCTTCAGGTGAACCTACTCTACTGCCACTAGGAGGAGTTACAAGGACCTTTAAACCTTCTAAATTACTGGGGTCGTCTCGAGGAGGTTCACCCCGAAGTCTACGGGATCTTCTCAACAATTCGGCCACAGAAACAACTTCAGGAGACTGGCCCCGAAGTCTACGGGACTGTCTCGGTAATTCCGCCACAGCTAAAACTTTTAACTACTACACACGAAAACAAAATAAAATCTCAAATCAAACCACCTAAAGTCTCTAAAGAACCAAACAAATTTGAATCACACGCCTAAAGAATCTAGGGCGTCAAACCAAGCACAAACAGTAGCCTTCCAGACCAAAAACGTTAGTTGGTGATGAAACCCAACATCGCCGGATTCAGTACAGAAGTGGCGGGTGGAACAGTTACCCCGGCAACCTGCTTAATGAATAGACCGGCACAAGTTCCTCCACTTTAACCGTCTCGAGTGAAGTGAACCCCCCGGAAAATCCAAGTGAGTCTAGCCGACGTCTGCTCCAGGTACAGTGGGATCTTCCCTCCACCGTCACCTTGGTAGAATCCTAAAGATAATGGTCACTAAGGTTACCAACCGCAACAAATGCACCTGGGGGAACAGTCTACACTCCGACAGCACGCAAGGGCAGAGTATCAAGCTCAATCCCCTTGCCGGTTCCTTGACAATAATCCAAGGTTTACCGACAAGTGACCCCTGGCTCCTCGACAATGGTTAATCCGAGGTTTACCGTTTGTAATACGTGCGTGTCTGGCGTCGTTCCCAACGAGGGGGGATTGATCCCCTCACTGGTTCGGACACGAGCTCGTGCTTCTCCTTTAAGAGGAGCTTTCCCAGAGTACAAATGAGACAATTGGATTTATTCTATCACAAGATAAGCTACTTGTTTGGTTTTGTTGTCTTGGAGAGTTAATTACTCTCCTACTCCAAGACACTAGCCTGATCTAAATTGGTGTTTCAGAGCCCTAGTAAATAAAAGTTACTACGTTGATTTTACTTTAAGTGTTAATTTTATGGTTTTTCTTAAAGACAAAAGGTAGCGGAAGTGAAACCAATGGTGTGTAGACTCGACTCAAACCACTACAAAGATGCACCTAAGATGATTTACGCTACTTTCCTTTTTCAATGAAATTCCTAACTAAGAGAGTTGAGAAATGCAAATTTTATAGAAAACAACTTTCTTAGTAAAGACAATCAAAGAAACAATTCTCTTTATCTTTCCGAGCATACAAACATGACCACTCCTTACGTGCACGAAAAACTCTTTTTCTTTCAAAACTCTTCAAAGCTACTTGAAACAAAACTTTTCAAAGGAGATGTTTTTGTATTTTCTCTTATTTAATAAAGCATATAAATCTATTTTAACGAAAATCAATCTCAAAAGCTATAAAATCTATGAAAACTTGACTTACAAGCAAATCAAAAAGAAATTTACTCTAAGCAAACCTAACGAGGCAAAAGCCTACAAAGATGATTCTAGGTTGTTTTACTTGACCAAAATTAAGTCAAGGACCAGCTAATGCAGAATCAAAAGACTAGTCAAAACAAAACTCAAATCTTTTTGTTCTTTTTGTAAAATGGAATTCAATACTTAATCAACAAGCACTTCGAAATTTGCCAAAGAGACAACTCAAAGGTAAGTTGCTCTCATAGGTAGACTTTATGACAGGTCTGACTTCTAAGAATGCTGACAAACCAGAGAGATCTAAGGCTTGACAACTTCTACCGTCAAAGTCACTACAAGACCTACTCAAAAATCAAACCCTAGGGCTTAAACTTCTATGAAATCCACTAAAACACTCAATGCTATCGAAACAAGTTCAGGTGAAGATCTTTGACAAGAGACTAATGGATCTGGGCAGTAAAAACTAAGAAAAAGCAAAATCTAAGAGCAGAAATGCAAAAAATGGAATTTTCTTAAATTTTAGCAGGGGACGCAGGCAACCCGTTAAGACAGGTGCGGGCCCGCTCTGTGCACACAGCGACAGTGCGTCCAGGGACGCACTGTGCAATACGCAGAGGGTGCGTCCTACTGGAAAATTCAAGAAAAACTAAATTGAATCTAACCCTAAGCTAACCCACCCAAAAACAAAGTCACAGAGCCAAAAACCAGAAAATAAATGACTTTTCTCAGAGCAAAGTTGCATACAAAGGAAAAGACTTTCACATCAATGGAGTTCCCCAGTGGAGTCGCCAATTTGTCAAGCGGAAAGAGTCGATTGTGCGGACACAACCAACCTCCCTAGGAGCCTAAGACTCTCTAGTGACAAACAAGACAAACAAGAGCAATCCTTCTCTAAACATGCATTTACTATATAAGAAATCAAGTGTTTAGATCCTACCTGTAGTCCAACGCTGTTGTAGCGGTCCAGCCTCGCTGATCCGGATGAGCTCCTCCTTCACTTTGAAATCTGCATCCACTAACAATCAAACGATTAAATAGCACTTGATAATCTCATAAAATAAAACATATTTAACACATAGACCAAGGAGTACATGAAACAACTCATAAATAACAAGTTATTGAGAAGAATGGACTCATTTGCATTAATAGGTAACAAAAGGAACAAATACAACCTGAGCCTTGGTGTTGTGCAAGTCCCTCCCAGGGTCCATCAAGAGTTCTCCTTTACTTTGACAAAGCTCACCCACTTCCAAATAGAACAAGCAAAGATGGCAATCTCTCCTCACAAGCTTCTAAATGGGAGTCCTAATTCCAGCAGCATTTACCCTTAGAAATGTATAGCTTCCAACCTCTCCTCCTTCTGGCCCAATGCCTGTATTTATAGTGCTCAAGAGGAAGTTAATCAGGTCCACCATCAATGGGATAATCCCCTCTTTGGATGGGATAGCTCCCTCATTGATGGGATAAGTTCCTCTTTGGTAGGGGTACATGAACCATCTGGAGGCGCTCAATACACGTCGAACAACCTTCTAGAATGCTCTAGAAATGACCACAAGTAACTTTTTAAAGATGAAACTTGTGCATTTTGACCTTTACAGGGGGACGCACCTGCCCCTTTACATACAGAGCGTCCAAGGATGCAGCTTTTGTGAACATTGGGTGCGTACCCGCAGATAAGGTTGAGAGAACCTGCGTACCCAGAGATAAATACATTTATAAAGACTTTCTCTCTTTTTGGAGTTTGACATGGAGAGCAGAGGCATAAGACTTGCCCATGAGGATAGCATGACTGTTGATAGAGCCATACTAACTGTAAATAGCCATGGTGACATTTTTTAGTGTAACAGTTCTCCATGAGAAACTGCTCAGAATTGGTCAAAACAGGATCATTGCAGCTGCTCCACTGGCTAAGTGCGTTGCATCTCACCCAAATACACTGTGAGGGTGCGTTGCATTTCAAAATTCCCTTCTATGGGGTGTGATGGGCGAGAAATGACAAATGGCAGTGTCATTCCGCGAGGTGGAGAGGCAATGGAAGCTTCCAAAATCTTCTCCTGTGACACTTGCCTCACTGAATTCGACCAAGGATGAGTAAGAGGCCTTCAGTCTCCAAGTGGAAGCAACAACTATCAGAGAGAAGACACTAATCAAATCACAAGCTCACTCATCCCCCTTACAGATATCTATATATGGATCCCTCATCCCAGAGATCCAGAGGCTGGAATTTTTCATATTGTAAGGAATCGTTGTTAGTTTCTTGAGACAAACATCAGATTGTTGGGTGATCTAAGCTTTGTTTGAGGTGAAGAGGGGCTTCTTTGCTGGGAGGTTGATGCTGGGTCAGAACAACTAGTTGTAACTCCTCTTGGCTCTTTTCTTGTTTATCAATAAAAGCTATTTGAGTTTTCCTCCATGCTTTTGTGTCATTGATGCTTGTTACATTTGTATGGTCAATTTACATATGATCCTAGATTGTTTATGATTATAGATCCATGTCTTTGTATAGTGATATGCTTCTGTGATCTTACAGGCACTTTGTGAAGCTAGGCGTGCAAGGGAGCAGGTAGCTGAGGACTATCAAAGAAGAGAGGGATCAAATCAGGAGATTAGCGCAAGACAGAGGTTGGTCTTTCTGTTCCTCTCTATCTATAATTCATAAAGGAAAAACAAAAGTAGCTTTTCTCTGTTTGTTTCTAAGGCAGCTGTCACACCTTAGTGGGATAAAGAAGTTCTATATAAACACTTTTCCCTATAACAAAATGGCGACTCCACTGGGGAGCTAATTAGTTTGTTTGTTTATCATTCTTTGTTGTTTGTTTCATAAACTTACAAGTAGCATTCGAACTGCATTTTCCGTAAAAAATGCAAAGTAGATAACTACTACTTCAATCCATCTACTAGATCTGTTTATGATTTAAACAACTGATTCACGAACTATCTGATTGCCCTTGTGATAGCTCTTAGATCCTCCTTAGATCTACCCCTGATTATTGCATTACTGATTGCTTTTTTCTCGGCCAAAACCCAAGAACTGAACTGCAAACTGTGACCCGAAACCCGAACAGAGTCTCGTTTCTGGCCCAGCGCAGGTACTGTTCAGAGATTCTGAATTTCAGCGCACTTCCCGAGTGGACAACCTGCGCTGTATTTCAGATTCTCTGTGTTATAGGTGCACTGATCAGACTAGCTCTGTGCAGTTGTGGCTTCTGTGATTCATTCTTTCCAGTTCTATTTTTGAATTTTGCTGCCTGTGATCAGTATATGTCTGTTTGAAACCCCTTTTCCTTATTGTTATTCTGCCTCCTTTGTACAAAAGAACTGTAGATTTTTTTGTGTGTTTGTTGAGTCATTTACAGTTCTCCTTTGCAAAAGTAGCATAATCGTACTATCGCCCTTTGATTTGAAACTGTCGCAAGTGTCGATTTCAATCGTAGGAAAGAGTTTGATTGTTGTTGATGGTCGATTATCCTATTACTATTTCTTTTGGTCTGAATTTGTAATTTTCTAGTGTCGAAAACAAGTATTCATTTCAAAATCGTAAGGTGTTATAATCGTCTCCATTTTTTGATTTCGAAAAGAAACTTGTTGATATTTGTCGCTTGAAAAGAAATTCAGATTTGTGCATCAACTTTCTTTTAGCATCCATATACTAAGAAAGTCGAAAACAAATACATGCATGTGCATTTGCATTTAGACAGTCTGATTGGCTTGATTTAGGAAAGTGCATTTAGAGTGTGCTTTTTGCTCTTTGTGAAAAGATTCTGTCTTTCTTTTCCCTAGTAGCTAGGATTTTCATTGCATAAAGGAGATAAAAAGTTTGTTTATCATCTTAGATTGCATTTTAGGAATTACATCTACATCTCGTGGTGAACCCGAAAGGAAAACTTCATAAACAAGATCAACTTAAAATAAATTCAATGAATATAACAACGCTTTGGAACTTAACGCACAACATTTAGAAGTCTAGGCTAGAGACGTATTCCGGCGTCGTAAAGCCTGGTAACTGTTGGTCTCACTGATGGTTGGGTGATTCCTCCACTTTGAGACGATAAGTGCCACTAGGACTTGTGCTCCCACGTACCATCGAGTATATTTTGGGAGACCCCAATAGGTTTAATCCTTTATCAATAGGAAGCCGTGTCTGTCGCCCTATCGATCGCAATGCACTGAACACAGCATTCGGGAAGATTGACTGTCGTACCGTAAAAAGTATTCTGCAGTTTTGCGATTGGTTTGGTCATCCCTCTACCTAGATTTCCATAGCAGTCCCTTTCGTTCCTTTTCAGACTCCTTAACGGAAAAGGTCCATCTGAGCACTTGTCACTTCAGGCTCATTAAAAATCGAAGGAGACTAGAGTCATCTTTTGTTTTTTCTCGACCCTTAAAAACTGAAAAAACAAGTTGTGTCAAAGCGTCTAAAATTTATTTTAAACGAAATATTCATTACCCTTTCCTACGTTGATCTTGGGCTGAGAAAATGGAATCCACCAACCAAGGGATTCCCCTTGGAGGAAATGCTAGTCCCTTCTCCTCTTGGGGAGATGTTGGTGCACCCCATATGGCCACATTGTCACTTCCAGGACTGACAATTGGTTTGCCTGTATGGCTCTTCTCAACCTCTGTCGTTCAGAACATCACAATTCCTGAACAATCGAATCAACAACTAGATGAGTCCAGAGTTACCCACCAACCTTCTACTTCCTCTAATTCTTCCTCTCCTCCTTCCTCTTTGCTTGATGGGGCTGGTAAAGCCAAAAGTCAAGTACTTAAGGAGAAGAAGGAAAAGAAGAAGAAAGAGAAGAAGAAGAAGGAGCAAAAAGCGAATGGGGGCAAACGAGTGTCATCTAGCGAAAATCCACATACTACACCGACCAGGCCTAAATCGCCATGTGTCATTTGCAAAGGAGACCACTATCACAGAGATTGTCCTTGCATCCCTTGGATTTTAAGGGACTGGTCTCCTCGTTTGCACAACCCGGTGTCATCAACCTCTGATGATCATGTTGAAAACACACTGTCAACTAGTGAAAGTGAAGCCCCAGGACAAAAAGGAAAATATAGATTTCCTTGTAAACTGTGAGAAGGCGATCATGTCGTCCACCGTTGTCCCTTCTTAGACGAAGCTAAAAGAGTTTTGGATGATCGTCTGGTTTCACCATTACAACTTCCTCCTGGATATAAAAAACTCTTGCCGAGTCCGTCACTAGTTGAAAATCGGCTGGCCTGCTCAGGTGGTCGGCTGAAGCATCTATCATTGAAGATAAACCATCTGAACCCATACCAGACGAAAGTCAAAAGGTCGAGGCGGTAGTTGACCCGGGCTTGACTTCAGAGGTTCCATCTTCAGATGATACAGTCACTGAAGAGAACAAGGATGACACTGTCCAAATTCTTTTCATAAGCATAGACTCCGACGAACATGGGGGCAATTTACCCATTCCTTTACCGCAGGAAGGAAGTTCGTCAGAGTCGTACCCGGCCGACTATTCGGTCCCACCTCCAAGCAACCTAGTTGTCTCCTTCGACTGGAATCAACTAGGCAGACCAGGTTTACCAGCTAGTGTACCATTCCGAATTATTGTTCAAATATATAGAATGGTTATGGCTGGTACCATCATAGATGAGGGGGCTTCTGTGAGTATCCTTTCCTCAACTTCTTGGAAAGCGCTTGGTTCACCATCGCTTTCACTTGAGATGAGAAATCTAACAGGCTTTGATAAAGGAACCAGTCGACCATTAGGGATCCTTCCCAATGTGCCCATAACATTGAGAGGGAAAACCGTTCACATGAACGTGATGGTAGTTCAAGGACCCCTGGATTATAATCTACTCCTTGGACGAGACTATATTTATTGCATGGGAGAAATTGTCTCCTCACTCTTTAGAGTAATGTGTTTTCCGCACGAAGGAAGAGTGGTCAAGCTTGTAGACCAGCTTTCATTTCCCGGATCATACAGAGCAAATAGTCATATACCATCCCTGAATGGTCTTTTCATGCAAGAAATGTCTCAATCTCTAGTCCGTCCACCCAATGAGCGTGAGTGATTCGGGGGGACATGACTGAAACCCAGGGGGCATGTGCCCTGGTCTGCTTCGGCAGGAAAACTTCGGGTATAGGGTAGGTTTCCGTGAGAGAATATGACTAGTCTGTACTCCCGTCCATGATTGGAAGAGGGGGTTATTCTAGAACAAGATTCTCTTGTCAAGGTTATGTGAGTGGAGTAACCTCCTTCACTCACCTTTGTCTATTTCGGTAGACATCGTCGAAGAAGTGTTTTGTTTACGCACTAAATAGAACAATCTTTGGTAACCTGAAAGAGGTATACCTTTCCTGATAAAACAAATGTTTTGTCAGCTCGAATAAAAGGTGACCTTGAAACTCTATTTTATACCTTGGGGCATGAAAGCCTTTTGGCGTGCAAGCGAAGAGCGACTATTTATTTTTTTAAATTTGTAGGTCCTCTAACCCTTTAAACTCGCAGGATTGGTCGTTTCCTAACTTGCATAAAGAAAGGATGCGGGGCAAAACTCTAAAAGTTGTCGTTTTATATGAGACATTCTTATCACACGACTGGATTAATCGAGCAGTTTTAGCACATAGTTCAAGCTCGTTAAAAAATAAACATAAGCCATGAGCAAATGTTTCCCCCCCGCGTTTAAGCTCGTTAAAAAATGAACTATTCCCCGATAAATAACCATCGTGAATGTAGTACTTCTGCCATTAAAGCCTTGGTCGTGTTTGCACCGTCACCTCCACTTTTTCATTGGCCGATCATTCACCTGCATTTGATTGTTTACCCATTTTGAGGAACAGTTGCGAAGAGTGATTTCACTAGCCATCCTTGTGACACTGCCGTGATTGGAAAATTCCAAACCTTACCTGGAATCAGCTGCTACCCGTTTTATCACTCGTTCCTCAAAAGACGAGTCTCCTTTAAGCTCTTTTCAACTGACTCGTAAAATATGAAAAGATTGCCGAGCCATTGGCCTCTCCAGCTCGTTAAAGGGACAAGAAGTGCTATCCCTCCTCTAGATTTTAATCTTTTTGGTTCTGAGGGATTATTACACAAAAAGATCGAGCGCTTGTTTTGTTCGGCTCGTTAAAAGTATCGAAAATTCATCCCTTCTGTATTGTTTTATACTTTTTCAGACTTAAGGGATTAGATGACGAAAAAGGAATTTTGGAGTTACCTTTACGTTCCTTTTCAGACTCTCTAAAATTGAAAAGGACCAAGTAATCTTTGTCGTTAAACTCGTTAAAAAGATTAATAGCGACAAAATTGTCTATAGACGAGAACGAGTTTCACTATCGCTAGGCTCGTTAAAACATAGCGATGGGTTTGCCCGAAGGGCAAATTATAGAACAAGCATATGTTATCCTCCTCATGCTTGACAAAAATAAAGAGGTACTGGTCAGCAATGACTAAGGAAAATTGGGAAGAAAACTTAAAGAAACTTTGTTGGTAGCAAGTCGCTCTTGAACATGACACTTCCACTCCGTGTCTGAGTCGGGTTGGGTTGTTTCATTCACTGGTCACATCACCATGGTCACGCCATACCATCCACATTTGGGGTTAATTCTACCAATCCATCACATCAGTGTCGCCGATATGTTCAAGAGAAGTCATTCAGAGAATTCACTTGTGTCTCACCCACTACCATACATTATACTCCATTCTTTCATGACCGCCGCGCTGAACCTTATATCGCCAGATCATTTTCACCTCCATTAAAATCATTTGCTTCGTTCCGTGTCATTGATGTGGGATTCATTAAGGCCCTCCTGTGACGGATCACTTCTTGTCGACATCAGCTCATTATCCAAGAAGTTGATCTAGGAACACCCCATTCAGTACTTTGAAGCTTGCATGCCTCAATGGCAAGTTTCTCACTTCCGACGACAGGTTTACATCAATGGCCTTTGACCGAAAGATTTTGCGTGGTGTTCGACGCCAAGTCCTTTATTCACACCACGTGAATTGTACTGCAGTACCTTGAGGGTCATTATCATTATCGGTGATTCCTCTCGCACTTGTTAACAGTTTACATCATTGAATGGTAATCAAGCGATGTCTTTCCATGTTCGACTTCAGAATACTTCTCACATGGATCGAATTGTACTTTGAGTGAAGATCGGACGAGATTGAAGACCCCGGATCTAGTTTCATCCATCCGGGCTGTGATATATATTCAGGGAAATAAAGACATTAAATGTACATCATTGCTGCACAGATAATCATCCACTCAAAAGGATGATGGCTCTATCAGAATCATCAGTCTACACTCAGACGATTGTCTGTCCTATGTACATGAAAATGAATTTATAAAGCTGAGCATGGGAATGCCCGCCTCAGCTAGATCATGAAAATAGTATGAAGATAATGTATTGTATTGTATCTTATTACAGGTCTCCTCCCAGCATTGAAAGAACTTCGAATCCTCATAATAAAGCATTTCACCCGACACCAAAAGGTTAAACGGCCTCATACTTTAGGGGGCAACTGTTATAGACATTTTTGGGCCCTACAACCCCAAGCATGAAATGTCCATAAACCAAGGGCTCCTAAGTCCCTAAAAGTGTTGTTCTAACCCCTAAAGGAACAAGGTCAACAGATTACAGCTTCTCCCAGAAGTTCTCCATGAGAAACTGCTCAGAATTGGTCAAAACAGGATCATTGCAGCTGCTCCACTGGCTAAGTGCGTTGCATCTCACCCAAATACACTGTGAGGGTGCGTTTCATTTCAAAAGTCCCTTCTGTGGGGTGCGATGGGCGAGAAATGACAAATGGCAGTGTCATTCCACGAGGTGGAGAGGCAATGGAAGCTTCCAGAATCTTCTCCTGTGACACTTGCCTCACTGAATTCGACCAAGGATGAGTAAGAGGCCATCAGTCTCCAAGTGGAAGCAAAAACTATCAGAGAGAAGACACTAATCAAATCACAAGCTAACTCATCCCCCTTACAGATATCTATATATGGATCCCTCATTCCAGAGATCCAGAGGCTGGAATTTTGCATATTGTAAGGAATTGTTGTTGGTTTCTTGAGACAAACATCAGATTGTTGGGTGATCTAAGCTTTGTTTGAGGTGAAGAGGGGCTTCTTTGCTGGGAGGTTGATGCTGGGTCAGAACAATTGGTTGTAACTCCTCTTGGCTCTTTTCTTGTTTATCAATAAAAGCTATTTGAGTTTTCCTCCATGCTTTTGTGTCATTGATGCTTGTTACATTTGTATGGTCAATTTACATCTGATCCTAGATTGTTTATGATTATAGATCCATGTCTTTGTATAGTGCTATGCTTCTGTGATCTTATAGGCACTTTGTGAAGCTGGGCGTGCAAGGGAGCAGGTAGCTGAGGACTATCAAAGAAGAGAGGGATCAAATTAGGAGATTAGCGCAAGACAGAGGTTGGTCTTTCTATTCCTCTCTATCTATAATTCATAAAGGAAAAACAAAAGTAGCTTTTCTCTGTTTGTTTCTAAGGCAGCTGTCACACCTTAGTGGGATACAACAGTTCTATATAGACACTTTTCCCTGTAACACTCCTTGCAAAATATCTAAAGTAATTTTTATTTATAAATCATATGTTTTTGAAGTAAAGACTATTTATTTTCATAATTTAATGTGTTTCACGGATCAAAAAATAGAGAACAATTAAGTGGAACGGGAGCTTACTAATGGTGACATCACTTTTGGGTTCTGGAGCATCTTTCCAATTCCCTTGGAGCCGAGTAAGGTGTAGAGGATTCTCGGGATGGCTCTGGAAGCCACAATGTTGGCCTTATGAGCATTTAAGTTTTTCATTCAGGTTTTCTACTTGTTTTTTCTGCTCTTTCTCCTTTATTATGATAAATGGCCTCTCAAACTCATCAAATGCCAATGCCATGCCTGCAAACAGTAACAAAATGCAACAAAGAGATCAACGCCTAAACATAAAGAGATCAATGCCTAAACATACAGAGATCAATGCCTAAACATACAAGTGTGATGAAAAAAACAGTGACAAAATGCAACACAAAGATCAACGCCTAAACATACAAGTGTGATGCAAAAAAACAGTGGATATTGAACTAGAGACCTGAGCTTTGTGTATTGATGTCTGTGTAGAAGACTGAAAATGAGGGAAGGTGAAGTTAAAAATAAAACATACCTTGGCACCGTCAATGGATTGAATATTAGAGGGGGGTTTGATACTGGGTTTGCTACTAGTAAAACCCTCATTCGAAACTCTCTAAAATCTCATTTTCACTCCCACCTGTGAAAAGTGAACAAACACTACGTGTTCTAAAAAATGAGGATGGGGTTTGGAGGGGTTTTGTAAAACAAAATTAATGCTTAATTTTTTTAAATATGTCAAAATTTTCCTTCCTAAATAATAATAAATATTCATTTAAATACATTATTTTATTTTCACTTTCATACTAAGTTTAAATATTCATTTAAATACATTATTTTATTTTCACTTTCATACTAAGTTTTTAGCTTCATTTGAGAAACTAGCACCCTCATGCATGTTTTTGGTGGGGTTTGAAAGCATTTATGGTATATTTGGTGTATTTATCATCAAAATTTTAATCTAATTTTAAGATTAGTATTTTTATGTAATAATTTTGTTGTTAAAGTTTATGGAGGCAGATATATTATATTTTTGGAATCTAATTTTAAGATTAGCATTTTTATGTAATAATTTTGTTGTTAAAGTTTATAGAGGTAGATATATTATATTTTTGGAATTTGAATGTTATTTTGTTGTTAAAGTTTATGAAGGTAGATATATTGTATTTATGGAATTTGAATGTTATTAGAAGGAATCACATTTTTTGTATTGAAAACATTTAAGTGTAAGAAGGAAACATATGTTTTCAACTTGTTTGTATTGAAAATATTTAAGTGTTCTTGCATATTAGGTGGGTGCCAACAAAAGAGAGTCTATAGTAAGGATTTAATAATTAAAAACAAGTGTTAGTTTCTTCAAAATTATATGACAAATTTGGAAGGAGTAGGGTAGTACCCTTCTTTAGGTTAAATATATTCAAATTTTTGTGTGAATGGGTTTGTAAGACCCTACGTTTTTATCTTGAGAAAATGGAGTCCTTTCAAAGTCACTCGCATAGTTTAGGTTGTCATAAGAAAAGTAGGTGTTTTTCCTTAAGATGTAAACATTTCATTTTAAGCAGTGTGATAATGTGGTTTTAGCGAGGCATTAAAAGATGGAATGAGCATGCACATTTGGGATTCTAGTGTTATGTTCTACTTGAGGCATGGGTGCACGTCCAAAAATTCTCTAACAAGGGTTGAAGAAGTGGAATAGTTAGAGGGGTTGGGGGGTTGTGGTCTCACTTAGAGGTGTAGACAAGAAAGTTATGCACCATGAGAAGTTGTGAAGATAACTTAAGACATTTGACAAGTTGCGGGAAGGAAACTTGGAAGTGGCACTAAGTGAACATTCCTTGATTGAAGTTGATACCCTCTCCTTGCACTACCACTTTGCAAGGCGAAGAAGAAATGTGAAATATATGTTCAACCCACTAAAGAAGTTAACAAGGTTGTTGCAACATATATAGGTGGTTTTTCGTGTTGCAAAAGGTGTTGGAACTTTGAAGGTGACCATTACAATAGATTTCTCATGGATTTTCAAGGAGGTGCAAGGATTGGATAAGGAGTGAAGTACACAAATCTAAAAAATAGGCCATAATGGGTTAGGATATTACTATTTTTGGACATCCAAATTTAAAGGTGCATTTTATGGAGGTTTAGTCTAAGTGCCTTGGGTGTGGGCCACATCTTACAAGTATCTTGGACTTTTTTTGTGTGTTATTGGTGTTAGTGAATTATGTTTGATGAGCACTGGCTAGAATGTGTTCCATGAAGGCAAATATCCCACACAAGTTTCAGATGGCTTGACCATTTTGCATTGTAAGGTGTCTTATGCCCTAGTTTTGAGGAGACAATTAGAACCATATTAGAGTGTGATGGGTTGTACCATGGACTTTGGTCCACTTGCATGGGTTGAGGTGTAAAGGTACCCCATGATTTGAGCGAAATTATTCTAATTCTTTTCTATATAGAGTGTTTATGATATAATATTAATGATTTTTTGTTGGGGAATGGAAGAGGGAGATAAGAAAGAAGAGGCATTGAATTTTGTTGTAAATCAATCAAAAAAAGGGAAAAATGTCTCCTATTAGCAAAAATTTGCAAGTTTCCTCTTCAATAGGACTAAATTTTAGTTGGAGCTAGGGATTTTTCCTCTCAAAAGCATTGATTGGGTACTCTAGAATTCCAAAACCTAACATATCTAGAATAGTCCATTAGATAGATTTGTCATCGGCGAAGATTGGAAAGGCTAAGGTGCAAATATCCCCTTTTTAATGTGGGTTTTAAACCTTCCTTTGAGAATGCTAAAAGAAAGGTCATAATCTTTAAAGGAGGTCCTTGATTTTACCAAAACCAAATGCCAATTCTTAATCCATGGTGTGATTCTTTATATTTGACTTTGGCCTTGAATGTTGAGATCTATATTTGGGTCCAGTTATCACTATTTTGTTTCACTTATGCATTGAGAAGGTATTAAGGGCTATAGAGAATAAGATGCTTATTTTCCAATACCCTTCCCTTGAAACCCTGTAAAGAGAGGATGTGCCCCATTTTTTGTCATAATATTTCTACCACAATCTCTGTTGGCATTTTGGCACAGGTGTGGCATGTTGTCCTTGATGGCAACTCTCTTTGAAGACAGATCTCAGTCCAGACTACAAGAATGAAGAGAAATTTCTTATACGCAGGTTCATTAAGCCCAAGTTGCGTATACACGCCGGTACGCTATATACTAAGTCGCGGATACGCAGGCTCGCTATATATGAAGTCGCGTATACACGCAGTTTCATGAACAGAAAAGTGCGTACATGTCGAGAAGCTTTCTTTTGGTTCGTGGTAGTTAGTCCTCGGTACTTGATCCTATGTTTTTGGACCAAGGTATCTCGACAGTCGTGTTGATACCGAGTTTTGAAGTTGATGGTATTGTGTTACTATGGTTTTGGACCGTGGTATTGTGAAGGGCCTAAGGCTATATAAGGAGAAGAAGATCATTAGGCAAGAGTATCGAAAAGTCTTGAATATCTAATGAAGAAAGAGATCTAGTATGCAGGTTCTGGGTTGATGATACATTGCTTGATCTGAGCTAAGGAGAGATCACACCGGTTGATGGAAGACTAGATCTAAGGATAGATCGGGATCAAATTGTTTGAAATGAAATATCTTTATATGGTTGATTATGCGTACTTTTAGATCTGCACACTGACGCAATGTTATGTTCTGGGTATGACTGATGTCTGGTAGAACTGTGAAGTTTTAAGAAAATATTCTTAGATCTGTACGCATGTTGGCTTCGGTAAAAGCGCGTGTATACACGGGTTTGTTTCATTGAAGTAGCGTATATCTTTTGAAGCTTAATTTTTGGGGTTGCAGTTGGGTCTGACTATTATTACAGAGTTCTGTAGTCTGCTCTGTGGTCTGGTGACTGGGTGTTGACAAGGTTTCAGTGGTTCAGTGATTCAAAGATTGATGATGCTAGTATTGGTATTTTTGTGCTTCAATGATTTGTGAATGAATCGTGGTCTTCAGATTGTAATGTTGTGCTTCAGGAATATCCAGTCTTAAAATTGATGAAAAGTGGTACCTGAAGGAAAGAAGATTGTAGGCCAGCACCTACGTACTAGTATCTTAGCTAGTACAAGAGCAAAGGGGGTTGGAGCTCCCTTCCAGGAGAGTCTGGAAAAATGAGAGAAGGTTGTAGCCTTCTGCAGGTTGTAGCCTGCGTACTGGTATAAGGCTGCATCAGTACAAAAGATTGTAAACTGAAGTTTCTGATTAAAGAAAGATAGAGACGACTTGCAGCAGGTGGTTTTCACCCACATTGGGTTTCCACCTTATATCTTGGTGTTCATGTGTGTGGCTTTTGTGTGATGATCTGTTCTATTATACTGCACCTGTTTACTGTTAAAATGGTTAATAATGTTCTGATGCATTTACTGAAGATAAGCTAACTGAATCATAAGATTTCTGGATATACGCTATTTGTTTTAGACACAGCAACGTGTACACGCGGGTTCACTTAACTGAAGTAGCGTATATGTTTCTGAGTATGAAATCGAAAAGGTTTTATTGATCTGATAATACTGATTCACCCCCCCCTCTCAGTATTATTTTCAACAATTGGTATCAGAGCAGGTCCTTCAGAGAAGCTTGATCGCTTGAAGGTAGATCGTTCATCATGAGCAACTACGAGAAAGAAGCATCAATCAGGCCACCGGTTTTTGATGGGACAAACTTCAATTATTGGAAGGTAAGAGTTACTGCCTATCTTCAATCTCTTGGTACAGAAGTTTGGGACATCGTAGAGACAGGCTACACTTTTCCTTCAGCTACTCCTACAGATTCGGCCGAGAAAAAGAAATATGAAACAAATGCGAAAGCAGTCAGTACTCTATTGGGATGTATATCCCAATCGGAATTCATGAAGGTAATGCACTATAAATCTGCAAAAGAAATATGGGACAAAATTGTCACGAGCTATGAAGGAGACCAACAGGTAAAGCGTGCTAAACTTCAAACTCTCAGGATTAAGTATGAGACTCTCAGAATGTATAATGATGAAAGTGTGGCTAACTATTTCCTTAGGGTGGATGAGATTGTTAATTGCATGAAAAAATTGGGTGAAGAAATAAAAGAGGCTATTGTGGTTGAAAAGGTTCTAAGATCATTGTCCCCCAAATTTGAATCTAAAGTGTCTGCAATAGAAGAAAAGGAAAATCTACGAACTCTTACTATGTCTCAGCTTCACGGAATTCTAACTGCTTATGAAATGAGAAAGGGAGGTCCATTAGACAGAAGAGAAGCTGCTTTCAAGGCTTCAGGCAAAGAAGATTATTATGAAGCAAGTCACGTGCCAGAAGATGAAGAAGAAGAATCAAATTTTGTCAGAAATCTTCAAAGGGGTTCTGGAAGGTTCAGAGGTAAGTTACCTTTTAAAAGCTTTTCTTGTGGAAGAGTAGGTCATTATGCTGCCAAATGTCCTCACAAAGGTAAGGGAAAGGAACCTGTCAAATGGAACAAGAAACAGAATGAAAAGAGGAAAAGCTATTACACTCATGAAGATAGTGATGGTCTTTCAAATAGTGACGAAGATGAACAAGGTAATAGATATAAACTTTTAATGGCTTTTGAAGATGATGACTACATGGATGCTATAGATATAGAAGGCATTTGTGAAGAAATGAATAATCTCAAAGTTTGCTTAGAAGAGAAAAGTGTTATTATTGATTCTCTACAATGTCAACTGGCTGAAAAGGAAAAACATCTTGAAAAATTGGAATGTGAGATTGTTTGTCTTAGAAAGGAGATTGAGAAAACAAAAGCGATTAATCTTAAATTTGTTAAAGGATCTGAAACCTTGGATGAGATTATCAATGTGCAGCGTTCTCCTCTGATCAAGACAGGTCTAGGATATAATGAAGAACATCTCAAGCTTCTACCTCTAAAAGTTATCTTGATGCAGCAAGGAGGAGCGAGCAAAGGCCAAATAAAAGTCATCAGGTGAATCAGGGACAGTTTACCTCAAAAACAAATAAAGACAATCAAGAAATTCGGGGACAAGCTGCCTTAAGGACAAACAGAAGCTACAATCAGCCACAGGTAAAATCTTCCCAATTTGCCCCAACAATGGATGTCAATAGAAGCTACAATCGGTTGGATGATAGATCTGATTATCGCAGAAGTTTCTTTAATGGCCAATGTTTTTCTTGCCATAACTTCGGTCACAAAGCAGCTCAATGTGTTGCCTACAAGACAATCATGACTAGAGAAGCTCAAAAGCAAAGAAGTATGACTGGAACCATGAAAAGGACTTATAACAACTTTTCGGTTCTTGAAAATGAAGTTGAATGCTCTATTTGTAATAACTTTGGTCATGAAGACTCTGAATGCAGGAGCAGGTTCAGAAAGACAACTCAGAAGGAACAAACCTCAAATGTCAGAACATGGAGAATAAAGGAACCGCAACCAGAAAGATGTGGGATAGCCTTTTATGCAGAAGGTCAAGAAAGTCTATGGTACATTGACAGTGGATGTTCGAAGCATATGACAGGGGACAAATAAAAACTTGAATCATATACCACATTAGAAAAGGGAAAGAAAGTTTCTTTTGGAAACGATATCTCTGCAGCCATAAAAGGAAAAGGCGTTGCTCCGTTGAAAGAGAAGGTCAAAGCTGGAAATGTTTTGTATGTTGATGGATTGAAGCATAATCTTCTGAGTGTCAGTCAGATGTGCAATCAAGGAACAGAGGTAATATTTAGATCAAATGGATGTTGTGTTCATGATCTTGATACAGGTGAAACAGTAATCAAAGGAAGAAGGACTCCAAATAGTCTATACATATTTGAAGAAAGACAACAACAATGCTATTTGAGCAAGGATGATGAACACTGGCTATGGCATCGGAGGCTGGGGCATCTAAGCTTTTCACAAATAAGGAAAGCATGCAGATATCAGGCAGTTCGTGATCTTCCAGATATCAAAATTCCAGACAACACCATATGCAAATCATGTCAGTTTGGAAAGCAAACCAGAACTAATTTTCCTGAGAAGGAAGGATCAGCTAGCATGCCTCTTGAGCTAGTACATATAGATACATGTGGTCCATTCAGAAAAAGAACACCTCGAGGAGAAGAATATTTGATATTATTCATTGACGATTTCTCCAGGTTTGTCTGGTTAGGACTTATGAAGCACAAAGATGAAGCATTCGAAAAATTCAAATCCTTCAAGGCCTTGGTTGAAAATGAATCAGGACACAAAATTAAGTGCCTCAGATCTAACAGAGGTGGGGAGTTTACCTCGAATAATTTTTCGATTTCTGTGAAGAACATGGGATAAGAAGAGAATTCTCTACAGCTAGAACTCCTCAGCAAAATGGAGTTGTGGAAAGAATGAACAGAACAGTCCAACAAATGGCTCGTGCTATGCTTGATGAATCAGGTACTCCCGCAACTTTCTGGGGTGAAGCTGCACATGCTGTGGTTATTATTCTCAACAAAACAAATGTCTGAGTAAACAACACTCAAACCCCTCATGAGCTCTGGTGTGGTGAGACTCCTTCGGTGAAGCACTTTAAAATCTTTGGGAGCAAATGTTATATTAAGAATACTGATGAGCAACTTGGCAAACTTGAACCTAGAGCAGATGAAGGCATTCTTCTTGGTTATTATCCACATAGCAAAGCATACAAGTGCTACAATAAAAGACTTGGCAGAATTGTTGACAGCATTGATGTTGTGGTTGATGAGAAGGGATACATTCCTAGGCAAGTTCATCATGAAGACATCGAAGAAGATGAAGGCTACCCTCAAAGACAGAATGATGAAGAAGAAGAACCTCAAGAAGAACCAGAGGAGCAGACAAGAATAGAAGAGAAGACTCCATCCAGATATGTTCAGAAGAATCATCCAGAATCTCAGATTGTGGGGCAAAAAGAAGCATGAGTACAAACAAGAAGAACAATTGCAGAAGCTTCAAGCTACTTGGCATTACTCTCTTCCACTGAACCACAAAATGTGAAAGAGGCATGCAAAGATGAATGTTGGATCAAAGCAATGGATGAAGAACTTGAGCAGATCGAAAAGAACAACACTTGGGAATTGGTTCCTAGACCAAAAGATAAGAATGTCATAGGGACAAAATGGGTCTTCAAAAATAAATTGAATGAAAATGGAGAAGTAATTAGAAACAAGGTCAGACTTGTTTGTAAAGGATATGCGCAGCAAGAAGGAATAGATTTTGAAGAGACCTTTGCTCCTGTTGCAAGACTTGAGGCCATCCGAATGTTCCTTGCTCTCTCAAGCTTTCAAAACTTCAAAGTATTTCAAATGGATGTGAAATCAGCCTTTCTGAATGGAGACTTAGAAGAAGAAGTATATATTGAGCAGCCAGATGGTTTCATTCTTGGGAATGATCCAAACCTTGTATGCAGATTGAAAAAGGCTCTCTATGGTCTCAAACAAGCTCCAAGGGCTTGGTACTATCGGTTGGACAAATATCTTCACCAACAAGGTTTTTCAAAAGGATCAGCAGATAGCAATCTCTATATAAAAGTTGAAAATAACAAATTGCTAATACTTGTTGTGTATGTAGATGATATTATCTTTGGTAGCAATGAAGAGGCTATGAGTCAAAACTTTGCCTTGGTTATGCAGAAAGAATTCGAAATGTCATTACTTGGAGAATTGACATACTTTCTTGGATTGCAAATCCAACAAAATGAAGGAGGTATTTTCTTGTCTCAAACCAAGTAACTCAAGCAGATCTTGAAGAAGTATGGCATGGAAGATTCAAAGCCAGTTTGTACCCCCATGGTTACAGGATGCAGCCTCAGTGCAAATGATGAATCAGCAGCAGTTCACCAACCAACTTATAGATCCATGATTGGGAGTTTGCTTTATTTGACAGGTACCCGACCAGATATTATGCATGCAGTAGGAATTGTTGGAAGATTTCAAGCCAACCCAAAGGAAACTCATCTTCAGGTAGTCAAAAGAATCTTCAAGTATCTTCAAGGGACTCAAAACTATGGCTTATGGTATCCTAGAGATACAGATCTCACTCTTCATGCGTACACAGATGCAGATTGGGCCGGAAGTGTGGATGACAGGAAAAGCACAAGTGGTGGTGCTTTCTTCATGGGTTCCAGATTAGTATCTTGGTTCAGCAAGAAACAGAGTTCGATTGCTTTATCTACAGCTGAAGCAGAATATGTGGCTGCAGCATCTTGTTGCACACAACTTATTTGGATGATGCAGACCTTGCAGGATTTTCAAATCACTTGCACTCCACCAGTCTCTATCTTATGTGATAATACAAGTGCAATCAGCATTTCAAAGAATCCAGTCATGCATTCAAAGACCAAGCACATACCAATCAAGTATCACTTCCTCCGGGAACAAGTGCTTGAACAAAAGGTCAAGTTGGAGTATGTTTCTTCTAAAGAACAAGTTGCTGATATTCTCACAAAACCACTGCGCAGGGAGACTTTTGAATATCTCAGACAAAAGCTGGGAGTAGTTGATGCTTCATCCTGCTGTTGAAGCTTGTCTATTCTAAAGAAAAGTTGGTATACGCGAGTTGTGTAAGGGATATCCGCGTACATACACTGATTTATGTAGGTGAAGTCGCGTATATGGAGTTCTGAACAGCAAGGGTAGATTCTGGTTGGAGAAGGTCTGAGATGGGTATGCCAGAGTTCTTCAGGCACAGTTTCAGGGGGAGCAGTAGGCACAGTTTCAGGGGGAGCAGCTTAAAGCATTGTTGGCATTTAGATGCTTTTGGTTCTAGTTCACAACTGTTGTTGGTTTCAGGAGAAGGAAATCTTGGTTGCTGATCTAAAAGATGATTATCAGATGCTGTTGGTGACTTTCATAAGTCTTGGTCTAGATTTTTCGTCTCTATGTCATGTATCTCTTTTGTGATATCTCTTCTATGGTGTCAAGGTCATGTAACGGCCTATGTTGGTTTCCCCACTATGCCTGGGATGAATGATGTAATGTAATTGGTTGTTATATGTAAATTTCTGATGTATCCCCTCTTGGTTGGGAGTATGGATGTATATATTGAGTCTTTTGGTGATAGGAAGGTCCTTTATGATATATAAGTCTTGGTTCTTTTTGAAGAACATATTTTGCAGATCTTGCCTACAGTCAGGGGGAGCATGCTCAGCACAGCAAAGCAGAGATATCAGCATGTACTCAGGGGGAGCACAGCCCTTTGCCCTTGATGACAAAGGGGTAGAATGATTCTAAGGATCTTGGGGTTGCCATCAAGTCCAAAGGGGGAGATTGTTGGCATTTTGGCACAGGTGTGGCGTGTTGTCCTTGATGGAAACTCTCTTTGAAGACAGATCTCAGTCCAGACTACAAGAATGAAGAGAAATTTCTTATACGCTGGTTCATTAAGCCCAAGTTGCTTATACACGCTGGTACGCTATATACTAAGTCGCGGATACGCAGGCTCGCTATATACAAAGTCGCGTATACACGTAGTTTCATGAACAGAAAAGTGTGTACATGTCGAGAAGCTTTCTTTTGGTCCGTGGTAGTTAGTCCTCGGTACTTAAGCCTATGTTTTTGGACCAAGGTATCTCGACAGTTGTGTTGATCCCAAGTTTTGAAGTTGATGGTATTGTGTTACTATGGTTTTGGACCGTGGTATTGTGAAGGGCCTAAGGCTATATAAGGAGAAGAAGATCATTAGGCAAGAGTATCGAAAAGTCTTGAATATCTAATGAAGAAAGAGATCTAGTATGCAGGTTCTGGGTTGATGATACATTGCTTGATCTGAGCTAAGGAGAGATCACACCGGTTGATGGAAGACTAGATCTAAGGATAGATCGGGATCAAATTGTTTAAAATGAACTATCTTTATATGGTTGATTATGCATATTTTTAGATCTAAACACTGACGCAATGTTATGTTCTGGGTATGACTGATGTCTGGTACAGCTGCGAAGTTTTAAGAAAATATTTTTAGATCTGTACGCATGTTGGCTTCGGTAAAAGCGCGTGTATACGCGGGTTTGTTTCATTGAAGTAGCGTATATCTTTTGAAGCTTAATTTTTGGGGTTGCAGTTGGGTCTGACTGTTATTACAGAGTTCTGTAGTCTGCTCTGTGGTCTGGTGACTAGGTGTTGACAAGGTTTCAGTGGTTCAGTGATTCAAAGATTGATGATGCTAGTATTGGTTGTTTTGTGCTTCAATGATTTGTGAATGAATCGTGGTCTTCAGATTGTAATGTTGTGCTTCAGGAATATCCAGTCTGAAAATTGATGAAAAGTGGTACCTGAAGGAAAGAAGATTGTAGGCCAGCACCTACGTACTAGTATCTTAGCTAGTACAAGAGAAAAGGGGGTTGGAGCTCCCTTCCAGGAGAGTCTGGAAAAACGAGAGAAGGTTGTAGCCTTCTGCAGGTTGTAGCCTGCGTACTGGTATAAGGCTGCACCAGTACAAAAGATTGTAAACTGAAGTTTCTGATTAAAGAAATATAGAGACGACTTGCAGCAGGTGGTTTTCACCCACATTGGGTTTCCACCTTATATCTTGGTGTTCATGTGTGTGGCTTTTGTGTGATGATCTGTTCTGTTATACTGCACCTGTTTACTGTTAAAATGGTTAATAATGTTCTGATGCATTTACTAAAGATAAGCTAACTGAATCATAAGATTTCTGGATATACCCTAGTTGTTTTAGACACAGCAGCGTGTACACGCGGGTTTACTTAACTGAAGTAGCGTATATGTTTCTGAGTATGAAATTGAAAAAGTTTTATTGATCTGATAATACTGATTCACCCCCCCTCTCAGTATTATTTTCAACAATCTCTTCCTATGAGGATGCCCTTGAAGGGAGGGTTTGTAAAGGAAGTGGAAAAAGAGGTCATGTTGAGTCAAAGGAGGGGCATAGATTGTAGGTGTCTCTAGAGGTCTTGACAAAGGTGAATGGGGGTGGAGTTTACCTCCTATCGCAACGCCTTCTATTCCATCATTCAAGGTGCTAAAGGGCACTAAATTTAAGGTTCATAGGTGAATGCTCACGAAGATCTTCAAAATGAGAAGGTAGGTGTGATTTAGCATAGGATTGATTCCATATACTGTTGTATTATTTGGATTGGTTTAATATAATGAATATTGGGTTGTACATATTTGTACAATATTTTTTGTTAAAACGTTATCTATAGTTGTGCATGTGTAATTCACTGTTATTTATTTTTGACTGTGCAAAGTAGCTTTTGTTGAGATTCTTGGTTTGGTAGCATTAGAAACTCTAAGATCCTATCCTAGACCCAAGATCACGGAAATTCAAAATGGTATCATAGGGTGTCTAAGCTACTTTGGAAGACAGTGAATTAGAGTGTGCACAATGAAGTACAACTTTAGAGGGAGTTGGTCACATTGTAAGTGACAATGTCGAAATTGCAGGCTAGTCTCTAGCATGAGGAAAATTTGGAGGGATTGTCCAACTATATTCCATGGAAGGAAAGGATCAAGTTGGTCTTGTAGGTAAAAAATATTTGGGAGTTCACCAAGAAAGCCATCAAGAAGCTAACTAATTTGAAGGAGCTGGAAGTGTCTAGGAAGAACACTGCACATGAGATGTGGATGGCTCTTTAGAATTTGTTCCAGATTAAGAACGAGAAATGGGTACTGGTATTGGAGGATAAGTTGAAGTACACCAAGATGATACAGGGTGAAGGAGTGACTTCATATCTGATGAGGTTGTCTAAGGTTAAAGATGAGTTTGTTGTCATCGGTATTAAGAAGAGGAAGGTCATTATGATTAGTTTCAACTCGACACGAATGTAAACCCACTTTGAACACACCAAAGGGGATCTTAAGGGTAGAATTTGGTGCTCTTGTGCATATGTGGTTAAAAAAAAGGCCCCCCTTTCATTTGCACGAAGTTTTCCTGGTACAAATCCATGTTAGAGTCGAGGCCTTGAAAATATGAAGTCTAAGTAAATTAAATATATTGTCTATAAATAACTTCTCTAACAACCTAACACAAACATATAATGATGTCATTTACATTGGAGGTGTAAATTACTTGAATTGTGTTACAACTTTAATTGCTCCCAATAATATAGAGTCCAAAGCAACATGCCAAGATCTGTTAGGTGCTATGGTGTGCCAATGCATATCAAGGAGTATTATGGAGTGACAGGGAAACACAAGGGAGTGTTAGTTACAAATGCATGGAAATGAATGAATAAGAGTGTGTGATGGGGAATGCCAGTGAGTTATAGGTGTGCTAAGGAGGGAGTGAAAAGGTATGTTAGGTAGTGCTAAGGAATGCTAGAGTGCCAGGGCGACATGGAAAGATTGTGCCAAATGCCAGAGTGTGGCAATGTGTGCCAGGGAGTGTTAGGGAGTGTCCCCTTGGATTTCTTTGAGGTTGAGCAAGCCGAAGGTTTTTCATATGGTTGTTTGGATAGCAAAATTTTTTTTCCCCATGAATTTAGTGAGGTTCAAAACAACAAATAGGAGAGGATTTTAGTAACCACATAGTTGATGAGGTAGTTAAACTGAACTATCCATCATGAAAGGGCACCACCATGAGAGCAGTTATGGTTGAGAGCTATGCAAAAACCAATTCCTTCTTGCCTACTGTTATGGTTCATTATGCAAACCATTCCTTCCTTGTAAATAGCTAGCATGATAGTTACTCTAGCAGATCCCTCTCATTTCACTTTTTGCCATAGTGTCAAAATCTAATTTTGAGTGGTTCAATGAGGAAATCCCACATTGGCAATATCAAATGGGAAAACTAGCATTTCCAGGGGTTTCCATAATAGTGGTAGGATGCCTTCGATTGAGAGGCTCGACGAAACTTGCATCGATACATTGAACTTTCCCCATCCAACTATGATGGTCTGCAACCAAAATGTGAACCCATCCTTCCTTCCTTACTTCCTGATGTAGGGTTTCAACCTGTCAAGTGTTATATGGAGGGAGGTTGGAGGCTTCTTAGAGCCATTATGTGTGTCCTATTGATTTATGAGGGTTTCACCCTGTGTTAAGGTGTGTATCTATGCAAGAGGAGGGTTTCAAACCCGTTCAATGTGTCTAATGTGCCATATGATATTATTCTTTTTCATAGTCTCCACATCAAAGCCAATTTACATCACTGATAAGTATCTCCTTGGCCTATGCATAAGAAACCCATACCATATATGTTAGGGATGAGTGTAGTCCTCCTATGTGTGTGTGGATGTTGGTCTAACCTTTTGTGATAGGCAGAGATAGAGCTTGCCTGATATCTACATTTTACTTGTCTTCCATTAAGGGACAACAATAAGTTGCTATGGCATAAAAGAAGGAATAAAAGAAGATAATCACCAACAAGGGGTGCAAAAAATTTCATCCAACATATAGCATTAGCCAATTGGGATGATGTTACCACTATTATTTGATTAGATTCAACCAAGAATTCCTTCCTGCTAGCTAAGTTTCTTAGTGCAAACCTATTGTCATCCTTACAACTATGATGAAAAGAATCCATCAGTGGGACTAGATCATCTTATCTTAAATCAAACCACTTATCATTTGGAATTTTGCAATAGCCAAAATCTATTTTCGATGTATTTGATGACCATTATTTTCCTTCATCGAGGATAAAAAAAGAAGATTCTATTTAGTTAGTTAGAATGGAATTTCATAAAATTGCTCTCTGGGGATATCCCGTAATGAAAAATAGAAATTCCAAATATATGTGACATAGATGACCTATTTTAGGTGTCCTTGATGATATGAGTAAGTACCATCCCATAGTAGAGCTACTAGCAGAGTCCCAAGATGAGCCCTACTATATTATAGGAGCTTTTTTCCTCATGAGATAAAAATATAATGTTGTTGGGCATTACACATCTAGCATGCATAAGTCATGTGAAATCAAGAGGTAGGTGATCTCCTTAGCACACCCACATCATTCCCAAGACCTACCTCTGTTTGTTTGAATGTGTGGAACCAACTGTCGCAGAAGAAGGCTAAACAAATGGCATGTGCCTAATAATTTTTTATTTTCTGGGTTCTTTTAAATGAGTAAATTTTAGGGCTTTGATCCAATAATAATATAGAAAATTCTCATTTCAATCTTAAAAAATATAAATTTATATAAATTCTCATCTCTAGAACTTTTTGAAATTCAACTTGGTGGACCTCCAACTTGGCATTGTTGACCTCAAGTTGGAGAAAGGGAGACTTTGGGTTGGGTACAATATTGTTTTGCTAATGATTTGGTTGGGTTCCCAAGTCGCAAAAAAGTAAGGTTATAAGTGAGGGTGTTAGTGTCAATCAGTTCAGCCTGTCACCAGTGATCAAATATGATATTACAAGGTGTTGTTAGGGTGTCAAGTCAATTTTTTTCATTTCAGTGAGTCTTCAAATAAAAATTTGGTCATTGGCTAGTGTGTCTAGGGTTATTTCCACTCTCTCAAGAATTTCATATACCGGTCCCTTTCATCACTCAGTTGAGTCTACCATCATGAAAACATCATCAATATCACTTCAGTCACATCATCATGGTCTCCATTCAGCTCAGTGTCACCATTAGGTCATTAGAGTTAAGGTCACAAAATCAGTCATTTCATGTATAAATTCAGCGAATGAGTAGCAATAGGTAAATTTGTTCGATAACACTTGATTTCAAATGTAATTTATGTTTTTATATGTAATCATGTTCCTAAGGTTCTAAAGTTACAACAATAGGTCCAAAGTCTACAAAACTCAAAAAGAAAGTGAATTGGTGAGGTGGGCCATCCTACCTTATTAATCACTTAGACACCAAAACAAAATTATAAAAGCACATGGAGGAGATCATTCACACTCATTTTCACTTATCTACCATCCTAGCATTGAGTTGCCCCCTCTCCTTTGCAAAAAAAATTGATTCCATAGTCCTCATTGGCAAAAATTGACTCTCGCTACGAACAGAAACCCTTCAATGTACACCTACATAGCATGTTGCGCACAGGAAGCTTTCGCTGCAAATAGGGAAGAGTTGTCCAAAATTGTTGTTTGACCACCAAAATTCATTTTTCAAATCTCTTCTTCAGTCATTTCATCCTCCAAGCTCTATACCAAGTAAGTTTAATCATTTTCATGCCATCCTTTACCTCATATGTCAAGAAAATGATCAAATACTTATTCTTCTAGGGTTTACATGATTTTCATGGTTTTGATCCTCAAATGATGAGTTGTTGCCCTAAACCCTAGATTCCTTGTCCCTACACCTCTATTTGTATCTAATACACCATTTCCAGCCATCACAAAGCCTTATCCCCTCATTTTCCATCATTTTCCTCTAAACCCTAATCTACCCTATCTCTTTCTAGGATAATTCTATGTTTTGGCCTTTTCCACACCCTCCCCTCACTCATTTCCCAAAATTCCTTTTTCCCCTACCCATTGACATCATCCCCTACCCTCCTAAATTTCCTTACAAATTTAGGCAACTCCTAAGTCCATCATACCACCTCATTTCCTCACAACAACAAATTTCATTATTTTTACTTACCTTTCACCTAGGGTTTGAGGTATGGAGCCTGACTCATCAACATTAGAGAAGAGGAAGTACAACAATGGCGGAAAGATACTGAGGTTTGAGCCCTCTAATTGCAATGAAATCACCTCCTCCCCATTTGTCATGAAATGCTTTGAAGATGTCAATTGTTTAGGGTTTTGTCAAAGAGTGCAAGAAGTAGGTTATCATGAGAATCTTACAGGTATATTTTCCCTCACCTTGAAGGAAGACAAGATCACCATTGCAGGGACTAATTTCATGTTTTCATTGGATGCCATCTCTCAAGCTACATGCATACAAAACTATGGTGAAAACTAGTTCAAAGGCATGAACCTAGACCTAGAAGAGTAAAAGCCCTACTTGAAATCACAATACAAAAGAGATCACTCACATTTTTTCCCATTTAGATACTTGTTGGAGACATGTGCACCATTGATGAAGGCCATCATGAATTTCTTCACATGTGACGGCATATTTTTTAGTCTATATCAATACCACATAAGACTGCTCATGCACTTTAAAACTTCCAAGTCTCTAAATTTGTCCAGCTACTTGTATAGGAGCCTAACCAAAATTTCTAAAAGGGTGAAATTGAAAGGAAAAGTGCATTATCCCAACCTCCTTCACCATAGACTAATAAAGTTTATAGTACTCTACCATTTGATAGAGAAGAATGTGACATGGGACACCTTCATTGAGGCAGCCTTGAAGACACATATAACCACTTCACCAAGCCAGCACCAAACCATGTCAGTACATCCCATGGAGGTGGGGTAATCAAGCAAACATGATGAGGTTTCCAAGGCACCTAGGCCTGAGGTGACCAAGACATATCATACAGGCAAAAGGCTTGTGTTTGCTCCTCAAATTGAGAAAGGGGCCAAGCCTACTACATCAATAGAACAGGGATCACCATCACATCATGAGGCTTCTTTGCATGATGAGGATCCCATTGAGCATGACTTTGACCTAGTTGATGTGGAGGCACATGATGAGCATAAAACCTTGCAACAAGTCATAAAAGAGAAGGATTCTCAAATCATGGAGCTCAAGGATAATTTGGAAAGGACCAAATTCATCATTTCATTCCTTGAGCAAGAAAACAGTCAACCTAAGGCAAAACAGCTAGTCATGGAGAAAGAGAAATTCAAAGATAGGAAACAAGATATGAAAGTAAAGGAAGTGGTGGACCATGAGGAAACTGAGAAGCATTAAGGACCTATGGCAAGGAAGAAACCAAATACAATGGTTCTTAGGAAGGCACTTCCGATGGAAAGAGAACAAAAGCCACCAATGGAAGAATTGACCTTTGAAGATAAGATTGCCATGGAAATAAATGAGGACAAGGATTTTTGGCTTGACAAAGTCAATTTCCACCTTAAAAATCTACTTGAAAAGGCCAATGGGGATAACAAGTTGCAAAAGAAAATGGCCATCCATTATTACACAAGGAATCAGGTTGCCAAGGTCAAAATCAAGCAATTGAAGGAAAAACTCAAGGAAAACCTAATCATCCAAGAGGAGAAGGGTAAGTTAGATTTGTTTTTTGATGCATCCATGATTGCATAACATACCTCATTAGACATCTCTAGACAAATTTTGGGAGGCTTTGGAGAAAAATTTGTGTTTTGGTGCAGACTTGAAATTTTTTGGCAATTTTATGTCTAGGAGCGTAGCAAGCTCACGCTGAGGTTCTTCCTCAGGGCTCCAAATTATGGAAAAAAAACATTTTTGGAAATATTATGACCCCCTCTCAAACCCATTTTCCCACTTTCCTATTCTGGGGCTCATTTTTTGACAAATTTTCAAAAATAAGGCCAAAAATCACCTTTTTGCCCCTCTTTCTATTTCACTGTGCACCTGGGGACACCTTGGGAGAATACCCACATCTCGGGAAAAAAATAGGTCCTTTTGAGTGAAAAAATACTCAAAAGACATATAAACTCTCCCATATTTCTAGAAAAGGATTCAAATCTAGATTTGGACTTCAAAAAGGCACTCAAAAATGGCGTCCAATAGCTCGCTACACACCTAGAAATTTCTGAGATTTTTGTAAAATTTTCATTGTGTAATTTTTTGTAATTCCTAGTTTGACTTTGGTAAAAGTAAAAAGGGTGAAGTAGATGAATGTGAGGGGTAAAATTAAATGTAAATAATTGGTGGTTAGTCTTTGTAAGCTATTTTGATGTAAATGTTACCTTATTTATGGGAGAGGTTGGAGTCAAATTTAATTGTAGAAGTTGTTTTTAACTTCCCTAGACATTAGGGTTTGGTTAGAACAACTCATGGAACAATTCCTAGAGTCATGGATTAGACCCCTGAGAGTGGGGAGATGTTTTTTTTTGTCTTTATGTATCAATTTCTCAGCAATAGAATGGGTTGGATTTCAGAGGAGAGAACTATTGTAGCTTGTACTTGGACATTTTATGGAAATCAAAGGACACAATTTGCAACTATTATCTAGGAATTCATGTGCAGTAAGTTTGTGATGTTGTTTTTTCTCTGTTATAGATTTATATGAAAGATATTCATATTCTCTTTCCATTCATCAATTCTTCAATGGTTTTCCTTATAGATTATAAACATAATTCTTTGCATAAAGCTCTGTTTTGATGGAAAGATCATGATGTGTTACTTTCTTTCTTACTTAATGAATTCATGTTTCATGCTCATAAAGACGTTTTGCTTCTTCTAAACACTACACTACACTGAAAAACCCTAAGATCCATCACAAAATTAATGCTACCTTGCTTCGTTATATCTTTTCTGATGTAACCCTTTGATCCTCTTACCTAGCTACCTAGTTTTTCTCCCTTATCGAGTAACAAAACCCTAAATTTTCCACAATCCATTTGAGCCTAGCTATCTAGCCTAAAATCCTTTACATTCTAGTCATCTCTTGCCTGTGATTTCATAGAGAGATCCCTCTCTGGTTTGGTAGGGCTAGCTACCAAACCAAAATCTTGGTCTATGGTTACCTCCGTCAATCTCCTCATCAGCATGGGACATTGTGGAGGATAATAGAGGGCATGACAACTAGGGAGTTCCAAGGTGTTGTAGTGAATGTAAGGTTCCCAAGTCATGGAAAAATGTAATGTTAGTTGTGAGGTCATTACTATCAAGATGTGTTAGGGAATGCTAGGGCATGCTAACATGTGCCTGATAGTACGAAGAGATGTCAAACAAGCTAAGATGTGCCAAGTGCTAGGGCATGCCAAGATATACAAGGGTGTGACAATGCATGCCAGGGACTATCAAGGCAACAAAAGGGAGGAACAAGTTAAACTGCAAGGAAATGAGCACATAACAGGGTTAATAAGTCATCAATTTACCTTTTCCATGAGGGGCATGCTAGGCACGCCAACACTAGGTGCTAATAGTTGCCAAGTGCCAAGTGTCAATGCATTCTAAGTGCGAAATCTTCTTCTGTTTCTTCTCATCTAGTTTCCAGTAATTGATCTCAAATAACTTTAATATTAAACCATGCCAAAGCATACCAAGTCATCTCAACACATGCCAAACATGCTAAGACTTGCCAAGTGCCAACACGCGCCAAGTGCCAATGTGCGTCAGAGAGTGTGACGCATGCTATGAAGTGGCAAAGCATATTGAAGAGTGCTAAGGTGTGCTAGAGAGTGCCAATGCATGCTGAGGAGTGTTAGGGCATAATAGGAAAACACAAGGGAGAACTAGGTCAAAATGCATGGAAGTGAATGAATATGAGGGTGTGTCGGGGAGTGTCAATGAGTGCTAGTTTTCATGCCAAGGAGGGAGTGACAAGGTATGCTAAGCACGGGTAAGGCATGCCAGGGAAAATCAGGGCATGTCAAGAACTGCTAGAGTGTGCTAGGTAGTTCTAGGGTGCGCTAACATGTGCCATATAGTGCTAAGGCATGCCAAGTGCTAAGACGTGCTAGGATGTGCAGGGTGCCAGAGTATGCCAATATGCATCAAGGAGTTTCAAGGAAGCAAAAGGAATAACCAAGCTAAAATGTAGGGAGATGAACACATAAGAGGGTTAATAAGTTGGGACTTTATCTTTTTCAAAAGGGGCATGCTAGGCTATGTTCCAATACATGCCAAGTGCCAATGTGTGCTAAGTGATAATGTTTGTAAATGAAATATTATGCCAAGGTATTCCAGGGCATGCTAGGGACTATAGGGCATGCCAACATGTGCTTAGGTGTCCTACTCATGGCAAGATGTTTTAGGTAAAAATATGTTCGAGGACATGCAAGGTGTTGCAAGGAATGTTAGTGGACTATTCCAAATCATGTTAAGGTGTGACATGAGTGTTTAGGAGTGCTAGGTCTCTCTCATTAATAGAATTTACATAGCTTGATTATGTATTAAATAATATAGTTCCTACACACACTAGTGGAACTTTATTTAATGGAAATTTGCTAGATAATAAACCTAATAGAGAGGAATCACGTATTGACTCATTGGAAAACTATATTCTTATGACTTGAGGGAAATGATACACACTAATTACTTCTTAACAAATTGATTGACTATAACCACTATGACCTTAGACACATAATGAAAAAGACTCCACAACAATGGTATTAAATCGTTATCTTTTGAAAAAAAATATAGTAACAGGTACATAGTGTCATCAAAAACTCAGTGGAATTATCAATGATGACAAACACTTTTTGACTGTCACCAAAAGTAACCAAAAAGAGCATTGGTAAGGTTCAATAAAAGATCGTCACTAGAAGTGTCACCAAAGAGAGAATTAGTGATGGGCCTTTAACGACCCTCACCAAAAGTGTCACCAAAGAGAGAATTAGTGATGTGCCTTTAACGACCCTCACCAAAATGTCATTGAAAATAGCTTTGGTGACAAACCTTAAAGGACCATCACTATATACACTTACAACAACATTTTTTTAAAGACCGTCACCATATGCGGCATTGGTGATGAACCTTAAAGTTGTGTCACAGGCATGAAGTGTCATCAAAAAATCATTGGAATGATAAATGATGATGAACATTTTTTGACCGTCACCAAAAGTAACCAAAAACACCATTAGTGAGGGTCAATAAAAGATCGTCACTAGAAGTGTCACCAAAGAGAGAATTAGTGATGGGCCTTTAATGACCCTCACCAAAAGTGTCACCAAAGAGAGAATTAGTGACAGGCCTTTAACGATCCTCACCAAAAGTGTCATTGAAATGGCTTTGGTGACAAACCTTAAAGGACCATCACTATATACACTTACAACAACACTTTTTTAAAGACCGTCACCATATGCGACATTGGTGACAGACCTTAAAGGTCCATCACAGGTGTGAACCTCACCAATGACCTTTTTTCTTGTAGTGTAGATATGTCATATGCCACCATATCTTTTTTTTTCCAAGGAAACTGTATAGAGAGACCTTGATGAAAAACATGGTGAGTAGTGCATAAAAACCATAAAACTTTTCTATATACTTGTTATAGACATTTTTGGGCACTGCAACCCCAATCAAACATGTCCATAAACCAAGGGCTCCTAAGTCCCTAAAAGTGTTGTTCCATCCCCTAAAAGAACAAGGTCAGCTAATTCCATCATCTCCCAGAAGTTCTCCATGAAAAACTACTCAGAACTGGTCAAAACTAGACCATCTCACCTGCTCCATGGTCAAAGTGCGCTGCGTCCCACCTAAATGCACACGGGAGGTGTGATGCATACTAAAAAGCCCTTCTATGGGGTGCGATGGGAAAGAGTGGACAAATGGCAGAGTCAATTTGCGAGGTGGATGATCATGGAATCTTCCAGAAAATTCTCATGTGACACTTGCCTCTCTACATTCGCCCAGGGATGAGTAAGAGATCATCAATCTCCAAGTGGAATCAAGAACTATCAGAGAGAGGACACTAATCAAATCTCAAAAGCTGACTCACCCCCCTTGCAAACATCTATATATGGATCCCTCATCCCAGAGATCCAGGGGGCTGGAATTTTGTATCTTGTAAGGAAGTGCTGTTGGTTTCTTGGTGTAACATCATAGTGTTGGGTGATCTAAGATTTTCATGAGGTGAAGAAGGGCTTTCTTGCTAAGAGGATGACACTGGGTCAAAACAATTGGTTGTAATCCTCTTTGCTATTCTTGATATTAATAGAGTTATTCAAGTTTTCCTCCACATTCTTGTATGATTGATGATATATGCATTTGTGTGGTCAATATATATCTGGTCCTATGTTGTTTATGATAGTAGAGCTCCGTTCTTGGATAGTGTTATGCTTCTTTGATTCCACAGGTGCTCTTTGAAGCTGGGTAGAGGAGGAAGCGAGTGGCGAATATCTATCAAAAGGGAGAGGAATCAAGCAAGGAACCAAACGCAATATAGAGGTTGGTCTCCTTTTTTCCCCTCTTATCTACTTCTCATAAAGGAAAACGAAAGTATTTTTAGTTTGTTTGTTTCTAAGATAGCTACCAGTCTTAGTGGGACTAGCAGCTCTGCATAGACACTAGTTTTCCTGATAAAAAAATGGTGACTCCACTGGGGAGTGAATAGATTGTTTGTTTGTCTATATTTGTTTACTTTATAAACTTACGGACGGAGCCTGAAGTCAAGCCAGCTAGCCTTCGAATTGCATTTGCTATTCAAGTGCAAAGTAGATCAATGTTGCTTCAGTCTATCTTCAGGTTTTGTTTATAAACTGAACAATCGATTTACAAACTCTCTAATTTCCCTTGTGGTGGCTCTAGTAACCTCCTTAGATCTACCCCTCTGATTTATTTACTGATTATCACTTGCTCGGCCTAAATCCCTGAACTGTGCTGCAAACTGTGATCAAGAACTGGATCAAAAGTCTCGCACTATACCATCGCACCCTCTCTTCAAGGATATCAATATGCATCGCACTTCCCGTGTGCTGTAGGTGGGATGCATACTCGAATCCCTGTGTAACAGGTGCGATGATCAGAGAAGGCTAATTTTTCCTCCAGACTTTGGTTTTTCTTCACTTTTTTCAGCTCTATTCAGGAGTTTTGTTGTCTGTAGTCAGTATACCTCTGTGGAAACCCCCTTCCTTGCCATTATTTTTCCTCCATTGTGCAAAGAACTGTAAATGTTTTTATGTATTGTGATCGATTTTCAGTTCTCTTTTACAAAGAAGTAGTGTAATTGAACTCTCGTTTCTTGATTTGGAAGTGTGGCAAGTGTCGTTTTCAGTCATAAAAGAGAATTTGATTGTTCTTGATAGTCGATTACACTTTTATTCTTGTATTTGAATTGAATTAGTAGTTTTTCAAGTGTCGAAAGCAAGTTTTCCATTCCAAATCACAAAGTGTCGTCATTGTCTTCATTTTGTCTTAAAAATAAGCTTGTTAGTAATGTCGCTTTGAAAAATAATTCAGATTTGTGCTTAGCTTTCTTTTTATCATTCACACATTAAGAAGGCTGAAAACAAATACATACATGTGCATTTTCATTTAGACTATTTGTTGGTTTGATTTAGGATAGTGCATATAGTGTGTCCTCTCTGCTCTGTGTTGAAAGAATAACATCTCTCTTTCTTTAGTAGCTAGGATCTTCATTGCAAAAAGAAGATTAAACGATTGTTTATCATCTTAGATTGCATTTTAGGCATTGTATATCTACATCATGTGATGAACCTGAAAGGCAAATTTCTTAAGCAAGATAAACTGTAAAATAAATTTAATGAATCTAAAAATTCTTTGGAACCTAATGCACAACATTTAGAAGTCTAGGCTAGAGACGTATTCCGCCGTCGTAAAGCCTGGTAACTGTTGTTTTCATTGCTGGTTGGGTGATTCCTCCACTTTGAGACGATAAGTGCCAGTACGGACTTGTGCTCCCACATACCATCGAGTATATATTAGGAGACCATAATAGGCTATATCCTTTATCCATAGGAAGCCGTGTCTTCTGCCCTATTGATCGCAATGCACTGAACACAACATTCGGGAAGATTGATTGTCGTACTGTAAAAGGCATTCTGCAGTTTTGTGATTGGTTTGGTAATCCCTCTATCTAGATTTCTAGAGTAGTCTCTTTCGTTCCTTTTTAGACTCCTTAAAGGAAAAGGTCCATCTGAGCACTTGTCACTTCAAGCTCATTAAAAATCGAAGGCGACTAGAGTCATCTTTTGTTTTTTCTTGACTCTTAAAAATTGAAAAAACAAGTTGTGTCAAAGCGTCTAAAATTTATTTTAATCAAAATCAACATCACTTTTCCTACGTTGGTCTTAGGTTGAGGAAAATGGAGTCCACCAACCAAGGATTTCCCATTGGAGGAAATCCTAGTCCTTTCTCCTCTTGGGGAGATGTTGGTGCACCCCATATGGCCACATTGTTGCTTCCAGGATTGACAATCGGCCTGCCCGTATGGCTCTTCTTGACCTCTGTCATTCAGAACACCGTGTTTCCTGAGCAATCAAGTAAGCAACTAGACGATACCAAAGCTAACCCCAAACCTTCTACTTTGTCGGATTCTCCCTCTCCTCCTTCCTCTTCCTTGATGAAGCTGGTAAAGCCAAAAGTCAAGTAACTAAGAAGAAGAAGGAGAAGAAGAAGAAAGAGAAGAAAAAGAAGGAGCCAAAGATGACAGGGGACAACCAGGCATCATCTAGTGAAAATCCACACACTGCACTGTCAAAGCGTAAATCTCCATGTGTCAGTTGCAAAGGAGATCACTATCATCGAGATTTTCCTTGTATCCCTCAGATCTTAAGGGACTGGTCTCCTCGTTTGCACAATCCGGTGTCAACAACCTCTGATGATCATGTTGAGAGTACACCGTCAACTAGTGAAAGCGAAATGTCGGGACAGAAATGGAAAATTAAATTCCCTTGTAAACTGTGTGAAGGCGATCACGCCGTCCACCATTTCCCTTCCTAGATGAGGCTAAAAGAGTTTTGGACGACCGTCCGGTTTCACCGTTACGGCTTCCTCCTGGATATAAGAAACTCTTGCCAAGTCCATCACTAGTTGAAAATCCGACTGACACACCATTGTGGTCGGTCGAAGCATCTATCATTGGAGATAAACCATCTGAATTCACACCAAACAAAAGTCAAAAGGTCAAGGCGGCAGTTGACCCGGTCTTGCCTTCAGAGGGTCCATCTTTAGATGATACAGTCACCGAAGAGAACAAGAGTGACACCGTTCAGATTCTCTTCGTAAACACAGACTCCGATGAACATGGGGGCAGTCTACCCATTCCTTTACCGCATGAAGGAAGTTCGTCAGAGTCATATCCAGCTGTCTATTCGGTCCCACCTCCAAGCAACCTAGTCATTTCCTTCGATTGGAATCTACTAGGCAGACCCCATTTACCGACCAGTGTACCATTTCAAATCATTGCTCAAATATACAGAATGGTCATGGCCGGTACCATCATAGATGAAGGGGCTTCTGTGAGTATCCTTTCCTCAACTGCTTGGAAAGCGCTTGGTTCGCCATCGCTTTTTCCTAAGATGAGAAATCTAACAGGCTTTGACAAAGGAACCAGTCGACCGTTTGGGATCCTTCCCAATGTATCGATAACATTGAGAAGGAAAACCATTCACATGAATGTAATGGTAGTCCAAGGACCCCTGGATTATAATCTACTCCAAAAAAGACGCGACTATATTTATTGCATGGGAGCCATTGTCTCCTCACTCTTTAGAGTAATGTGTTTTCTACATGAAGGAAGAGTGGTCAAGCTCGTAGACCACCTTTCATTCCCTGGTTCACACATAGCAAATAGTCAAATATCATCCCTGAATGGTCTTTTCATGCAAGGAATGTCTTATCAATCCCCAGTCTGTCCGCCTGATGAGTGCGAGTGATTCGAGAGGACATGACTGAAACCTAGGGGGGCATGCACCCTCGTCTGTTTCGGCAGGAAAACCTTGGGTATAGGGTAGGTTTCCGCGAAGGAAATATGACTGGTTTATGATATTAGACCAGAATAAGATTCCTCCGTTAAATTTATGTGAGTGGGGGCAAGTTGCGCCACTCACCTTTGTCTATTTCGGTAGACATCGCTAAGGAAGTGTTTTGTCTGCAGTGCGGATAGAACAATCTTTGGTAACCTGGAAACTTTTTGCTATACCTGGGGGCATGAAAACCTTTTAGCATGCAAGCGAAGAGAAACCATTTATTTTTTAAATTTGTAGGTCCTCTAACCCTTTAAACTCATAGGATTGGTCGTTTCCTAACTTGCATAAAGAAAGGATGCGGGGCAAAGCTTTGTAAAAATGCCATCTTAGATGAGACATCCTTATTATACGACTGGATCGAGCAGTTTTATGTGGAGTTCAAGCTCGTTAAAAATTAAACATAAGCAGTGAGAAAATGTTTCCCCCAGAGTTTAAGCTCATTCATTAAAAAATGAACCAATTTCAGGTAAATAACCATCGTGAATGCATTAGCATCAGCCTTTGAAGCCTTGGTCGTGTTCTCATCATCACCTCCACTTTATTTTGGTCGATCATTCACCTCCACTTGATTGTTTACCTTTTTTGAGGAACAACTATGAAGAATGATCCTGTTAGCCATCCTTGTGACACTGCCGTGATTGTAAAATTCCAAACCTTACCTGGAATTAGCTGCTACCCGAATTTTTCACTCGTTCCTCGAAAACGAGTCTCCTTTAAGCTCTTTTCATCTGACTCGTAAAATATCAAAAGATTGCCAAGTAATTGGCCTCTCCAGCTCGTTAAAGTGACCATAAGTGATATCCCTCCTTTAAATTTTAATCTTTTTAGACCTGAGGGATTATTACACAAAAAGATCGAGCACTTGTTTTGTTTGGCTCGTTAAAATTACCGAAAATTCATCCCTTTTGTATTATTTTATACTTTTTCAGACTTAAGGGATTATATGACGAAAAAGGATTGTTGGAGTTTTCTTTACGTCCCTTTCAAATTCTCTAAAATTGACAAGGATCGAGTTATCTTTGTCGTTACACTCGTTAAAACCGAATAGCAACAAACTTGTCCATACAGACAAGAACGAGTTTCACTATCGCTAGGCTCGTTAAAACATAGGGATGGGTTTGCCCAAAGGGAAAATTATAGAACAAGCATATGTTATCCTCCTCAAGCTTGACAAAAATAAAGAGGTACTGGTCAGCAATGACTGGGGAAAAATTTGGAAGAAAACTTGAAGAAACTTTATTGGTAGCAAGTCGCTCTTGAACATGACACTTTCACTCTGCAACCGAGTCAGGTTGGGTTGTTCCGTTCACTGGTCATATCACCATTGGTCCATCACACCATCCATATTTGGGGCTACCAATCCATCATGTCAGTGTCGCCGGTATGTTCAAGAGAAGTCGCTCAAAGAATTCACCTGTGTCTCATCCACTGCAATACATTCACGCTCCATTCTTTCATGACCGCCACCCTGAACCCTGTATCATCAGACCGTTTTCACCTCCAAAATCATTTACTCCGTTCTGTGTCGTAGATGTGGGATTCACTAAGGCCCTCCTATGACGGATCACTTCTTGTCGACATCAGCTAAGTACTTTGAAGCTTGCATGCCTCAATGGCAAGTTTCTCACTTCTGGTGACAGGTTTACATCAATGGCCTTCGACTGAAAGATTTTGCATGGTGTTCGACACCAAGTCCCTTATTCACACCACATGAATTGTACTGTAGTACCTTGAGGGTCATCATCATTATTGGTGATTCCTCTCGAGCTTGTTAACAGCTTACATCATTGGCTAGTAATCAGGCGATGTCTTTCCATGTTCGACTCTAGAACATCTCTCACATGGATCGACTTGTACTTTGAGTGAAGATCGAATGAGATTGAAGACCCCGGATCTAGTTTCATCCATCCAGGCTGCAATATATATTCAAGAAAATAAAAACATCAAATGTACATCATTGCTCCACAGATAATCATCCAATCTAAGGGATGATGGCTCTACCAGAATCATCAGTCTGCACTCAGACGATTTGCTGTCTTATGTACATGAAAATGAATTTATAAAGCTGAGCATGGGAATGCCCGCCTCAGCTAGATCATGAAAATATTATGAATATAATGTACTATATTGTATCTTATTACAGGTCGCCTTCCAGCTCGGAAAAACTTCGGATCCTCATGATAAAGCATTTCACCCGACATCAAAAGATTAATGACCTCATGCTTTAGGGGGCAACTGTTATAGACATTTTTGGGCACTACAACCCCAATCAAACATGTCCATAAACCAAGGGCTCCTAAGTCCCTAAAAGTGTTGTTCCATCCACTAAAAGAACAAGGTCAGTTGATTACATCATCTCCCAGAAGTTATCCATGAAAAACTACTCAGAATTGGCTAAAACTCGACCATCTCACCTGCTCCATGGTCAAAGTGTGTTGCATCCCACCTAAATGCACACGGGAGGTGCGATGCATACTGAAAATTCCTTCTATGGGGTGCGATGGGCGAGAGTGGACAAATGGCAGAGTTAATTTGCGAGGTGGATGATCATGGAATCTTCCAGAAAATTCTCCTGTGACACTTGCCTCTCTGCATTCGCCCAGGTATGAGTAAGAGATCATCAATCTCCAAGTGGAATCAAGAACTATCAGAGAGAGGATACTAATCAAATCTCAGAAGCTAACTCACCCCCCTTGTAAACATCTATATATGGATCCCTCATCCCAGAGATCCAGGGGGCTGGAATTTTGTATCTTGTAAGGAAGTGCTACTGGTTTCTTGGTGTAACGTCATAGTGTTGGGTGATCTAAGCTTTTCATGAGGTGAAGAAGGGCTTTCCTGCTAAGAGGATGATGCTGGGTCAGAACAATTGGTTGTAATCCTCTTTGCTATTCTTGATATTAATAAATATATTCAAGTTTTCCTCCACATTCTTGTATGATTGATGATATATGCATTTGTGTGGTCAATATATATATGGTCCTATGTTGTTTATGATAGTAGATCTCTGTTCTTGGATAGTGTTATGTTGCTTTGATTCCATAGGTGCTCTTTGAAGTTGGGTAGACAACGAAGCGAGTGGCAAAGATCTATCAGAAGGGAGAGGAATCAAGCAAGGAACCAAGTGCAAGATAGAGGTTGGTCTCCTTTGTTCCCATCTTATCTACTTCTCATAAAGGAAAACAAAAGTAGTTTTAGTTTGTTTGTTTCTAAGATAGCTACCAGTCTTAGTGGGACTAGCAGCTCTGCATAGACACTAGTTTTCCCGATAGCAATACTCCATGCATTCTGATATGGTCTCTTTCATCTTGTACAATTTAGACCATGACAAAAAGGAAATCACAACTAAAGAACTGAAATACAAAATAGCTAACAGTGAAATTTTTTTTTCATGAATCACTTTTGCATTTAGACTTTGATGGATCTGTGAATGGGTTAGGGGCTAGTATAGGAGTGTGGATCCATAATATGGAGAATAATCATTCTGAGGGACATGCATTTAGATTAAACTTCAAGTGTACAAATAACATGGTAGAGTATGAAGCTTTGATCTTAGGATCACAAATTCTTAGAAAACTTGGATCCAAGAGACTCAGAATTGATTATTAAAAAAATTAATGGTGAATACTCTGTAAACAATCCTAGACTTAGTCAATATAGGGAGACTATCCTAGATTTGATTAAATACCTCCTGGAAACAAACTTTACTTCCATTCTTAGAAAACAAAATATGCAAGCCCACAGTCTAGCCACTTTTTCTAGTACCTGCAAATTTCCCTTTCAACCCAACCATCAATACACTGCAGAAGTGAGACATAGGCCTGTCATACTAGACAATTTGAAGTATTGGCAGATTTTCTCCCAGGATTCTTAGATTTATGACTTCATGAATGCTGAAGGTGAGTTTCATAGTTGTAAAATAGACACAGACAATACAATAGAAAATAACATAGATGGTGACATAGATGTAAATATTTTAGATATAGGTAAACCCACTAAATTCACTAAATTAGAAGTAGATAACTTAGAAAATGTAGAAATAGAGGGAATAATGAATGATGATCCTGAAATTTTTAATCTTAAAAATAATTTTTTGCCTAAGGGATTAGTCCCCTTAGAATATTTTTTTGATTCCAACGATGTAGCTAGGAAGCCGAACATGGAGTCTTTGAGAGCAGATGTAGAAGAATGTAACATAGGAACTGAAGAAAACCTAAACTCATTAAATTATCAAAAGCCTTTCCTCCAGATGAGAGGATAAAGTACATAAATCTGTTTAAATATTTTCAATATGTATTTGCATGGAGTTATGAAGACCTAAAATCTTATGACACCAACATAATTCAGCACAAGATACCTATCAAAGAGGATCATAAGACTTTTAAATAAAAACATAGGAGAATTAATCCAGTTCTTATGCCATCTATTGAGAAAGAAGTTAAAAGAATGTATGGTGCCCAAATCATAGCCCCCATTAGATATTCAAATTGGATTTCAAACTTAGTCACTACTAGGAAGAAAACTGGAGAAATCAGACTTTGTGTTCATTTCATAAATTTAAACAAGGTCTCATTAAAAGACAACTATCCTCTACCAAACATGGACCACATCCTTCAGAGGGTAGTAGGCTCATCCAAAATTTCACTACTTGATGGATTTTCTGGATATAACCAGATCTTAGCTCAACCAGAGGACCCAGCCACAACTACTCCTTGGGGTACCTTCATGTATTTGAAGATGCCTTTTGGATTAATGAATGCAAGAGCAACATTTCAAAGAGCTATGGATATATATTTTGCTAAGGAGATCCATGATTTCTTAGTAGTTTACCAAGATGATGTCACAATATTTTCTAAATATGACAATGAACACCTAGATCACTTGAGAAGTGTTTTCATCAAATGTAGAAAATTTGGGATTTCTTTAAATCCCAAAAAGACACTCTTTGGTCTAGAAGAAGGAAAGTTGTTGGGACATATCACATCTAAATATGGAATTATAATAGATCCTGCTAGAATAGAGGCCATTTTAACCATCACCCATCTTAGAAACATCAGAGAATTACAGTCATTTTTAGGAAAAATTATTTTTCTTAGGAGATTCATTTCAAATTTCGCAGAATTAATTAGAGAACTAAATAACATGTTAAGAAAGGACTCAGCACTTAAATGGACAATGGAGGCCAAACAGTCCTTTGAAGCCATCAAGGAAGTCCTAACGAAGACTCCAGTCCTTATAAGTCCTGATTTTCAGAAAGATTTTATAATTTTTTCTTTTTCTTAAAAACACACCATTGCATTAGTCTTGCTACAAAATAATGACTAGGGATATGAGCAACCAATTACATTTTTCAGTAAATCCTTAAGAGATGACACACTCAAATACAACATTATGGAAAAACAAGCATTAGATTTAGTAAAGGCTATGAAAGATTTCAGAGTCTATATTTTGTATTCTCACATTATTGCTTATGTTCCAAATTCAGTAGTTAAGGACATTTTGACACAAAATGGGCCTGAAGGGAAAAGAGGCAAATGGATTGCCACTATATTGGAATATGACATAGAAATAAAGCCTACTAAACTTATCAAAGGCCAGGGTTTACCCAAACTCATGGATGAATTGAACTGTCAGACCCTAAATATTAATTTCATTGGTGCCCTTAATGATCAGGAAGAGATGGTGACTCCACATTTTAGTGAACCTTTTACTGATTCACCTTGGTATGCAGATATCATATTTGTATTACTAAACTTACAAGCTCCTCCCGGTTTAACAAGAACTAAAGCTAGATTTTTTAAAATGAAGTCATTAAAGTATTGTATCATAGATAATGATTTGTTTTGGAAAGACATTAGTGGTATTCTTTTGAACTATTTACTAAAAGATGAAGTTGATAAAATTATGGAATAATTGCATGCAGGAGGTTGTGGAGGACAGTTGTATTAGAAGAGTACTGCTGAAAAAATTCTAAGGGCTTGTTTTTACTGGCCCACTCTTTTTGCAGATGTTAAGAAACATGTGACCTCCTGTCATTGTACGGATTTATAGGGTAAGTTCCTCAGATAGAACACCAAAGGACACTGCTCACAAACAGATCATAGATCAATACACCAATATTGTTTACATGTTAAAACCCTCAAAGAGGAAAACAATCCAAGGCCTGAGCCGACGTGGCCACTTCAAGCAATTTATTAATAAAAGAATGAAAATTTACATAAGCTTCTCTCATGAATGGTTACCCTACAAATGATCCTCCATGATCTTTAAATAGAGATCATGGACCAATTAGGTGTTAAGCCATGGATCAAGTGTCGGTAATATCGAGGAGAGAATGAACCGTTGGATCACTACATATTGTGACCGTCAGATTGTAAGTTACAAAATTACATAGTAAAGAAACACACTTTACCTAACTCTACACTATACCAAGTTATATTTAACTATTTCCTATGTGTCGGAATATCCTAACATCCCCACTTAAGAACAACTTGGGATAGGATTGAAGGATGTACAAATATGACACAATAGGAGAAGGAAGGAGGCATTAGAACCTATCCCCCCTTAGTGACAACTTCTTGAACTCCAACCATAAATTGAAGTTTAGTAAACTTCACCTCTGTGAGAGCCTTTGTAAAGATGTATGCAACTTGATCATTTGTTGAATAATATTGCACTTTAAGAACATGGTCATGAATGAGCTTTCTGATGAAGTGCATGTGCAGTTCAATGTGTTTGCTGCACTGATATTGGACTGGATCTTGGCATAGTTGAATGGAACTTCGATTATCACACCAAAGAGTAGTCGGATGCTGCTAAAAGCCAAACTTTGACAAGATCTGACGAAGCCACATGGCTTCCTTACTAGCTTCTACGGCACCACGATACTCTGCTTCTACTGAAGAAAGAGAAATGGCACTTTGTTTCTTGCAAGCCCATGTAATAGTTCCTGAACTAAGAGTGAACACATAACCTGTAGTAGACTTCTGATCATCAGGGTCACCAGCCCAATCAGAATCAGTGAAACCAACCAATAGAGGAGATGTTTCTGCACTATAATGAATCTCAAACTGAACTGTACCTCGAACATAATGAAGTATTCTTTTAGCTTCTTTCCAATGATTTTCACGTGGGTTTTTCATAAACCGAGCAATAAGGCCAACAACAAAGGAAAGTTTAATACGAGTATGGGTCAGATACAAAAGATTTCCTGCAAATTGATGGTATAAGGTAGCATTAACTTCATGGGAAGTACAAGTGACTGAAAGTTTGGCTCTAGATTGAAAGGGAGAAGGGGATGGCTTATAGTCTTCCATGTGAAAATGGTGTAGAAGATCACATGCATACTTGGACTAGGAAATGGAAATACCTTCCTTGGATTGCAAGACTTGAAGACGAAGAAAATAATGCAAGTTTCCTAATTCTGTCATTTCAAACTCCTTTTTAAGGCTAGACTTCACATGGTTTATAAGGTTGGGATCACTACAAGTAAGGATAAGATCATCAACATAAAGAACAATAATGATAAGAGACTTGCCCACTTTCTTAGTGTAGACAGTATTGTGAGAATGACACCTGGAAAATCCAGCTTCTAAAAGAAAGCCATCCATTTTGGCATACTAAGCCCGAGGGGCTTGCTTGAGACCATAAAGGGATTTCTTAAGCCGACATACAAGGCTGGAGTCTGTTTGTATAAATCTAGTAGGTTGTTCCATATAGATTTCTTCATGCAAGTCCCTATGCAAGAAGGCAGATTTAACATCCATCTGATGGACTTCCCGTTTGAAAGAGGCAGCAAGGGAAAGAACAAGGTGGGTAAAGTTCATTTTGGCAACAGGGGAGAAGGTTTTAGTATAATCAATGCCTTCAACTTGTGAAAAACCCTTAGCAACATGATGAGCTTTATGTTTATAAACTTTTCCATTTGGTCCATACTTGGTTCTATAAACCCATTTGCATCTAACAAGTTTTCATCCTGTTACACTAAAATTTGTCACCATGACTATTTGCAGTTAGTATGGCTCCATCAACTGTCATACTATCCTCCTTGGCAAGTCTTATACCTCTGCTCCTCATGTCAAACTCCAAGAAAGAGAGAAAGTCCTTAAAAAGTCAATTAACTCTGGTTACGCAGTTTCTCTTAACCTTACCTGCGTGTACGCACCCCAAGTTCACAATACCTGCGTACTTGTATGCTCTGTCTGTAAAGGGGTGGGTGCGTACTCCTGTAAAGGTCAAAAGGCGCGAGTTTTACTTCAAAAAAGTTACTTGTGGTCGATTCTAGAGCATTCTAGAAGTTGGTTTGACGTGTATTGAGTGCCTCCAGATGGTTCATGTATCCCTATGAAAGAGGAACTTATCCCATCAAGAGGGGAGCTATCCCATTCAAAGAGGGGCTTATCCCATTGATGGTGGACCTGATTAACTTCCTCCAAAGCACTATAAATACAGGCATTGGGCCAGAGGGAGGGGAGGTTGAAAGCTGAACATTCCTAAGGGTAGATGCTGCTGAAATTAGGACTCCCTTATAGAGCTTGAGAGGAGAGATTCCCATCCTTTCTTAGCTTCATTTGGAAGTGGGTGAGCTGATCAAAGTAAAGGAGAACTCTTGCTGGACCTTGGGAGGGACCTGCACAACACCAAGGCACTGGTTGTAATGGTTTCTTTTGTTTCCACTTAATACAATTAAGTTCATTTTTCTCAACAAGTTTTTATATATAATTTGTTCCATATACTCCTTGGTCTTTATGATGAATATGTTTTATTTTATGAGTTATTCAGGTGCTATGTAATCGTTTGCTTGTTAGTGAATGCAGGTTTCGAAGAGAAGGAGGAGCTCATCCGGATCGGAGAGGCTGGACTGCTACAAACAGCGTTGGACTAAAGGTATGTTATAAACACCTGATTGCTTGTATTCTAAATGCATATTCAGGGAAAGATAGTGCTTAATTGTCTTGTTTGTCACTAGAAAGCCTTAGCTTCTAGGGAGGTCGGTTTTGTCCGCAAAATTGACTCTTTCCGCATGACAAAATGGCGACTCCACTGGGGAATCCATGGATTTGATTGTTTTCTCTTTTGATTGATGCTTTGATTTGAGAAAAGTCGATTTCTTTCTGGTTTTTGACTGATTGACTGTGAATTTGGGTGGAATAGATTAGGGTTAAGTTAGATTTTATTTTTCTTGGTTTTGCTAGCAGTACGCACCCTCTGCGTTAAGCACAGTGCGTACTTGTACGCACTGCAGCTTTGTACACAGAGCGTACACGCACCTATGCAAACAGGTTGCCTGCGTACCCTGTCAAAAGTTGAGAAAATTTCAATTTTTTCCTTTTTGCCTCTTAGATTTTGTTTATAATTTTTTTTGTTGCCCAGATCCACTGGTTACCTGTCAGAAGTCTTCATCTAAGCTTGTTTCATTAGTATCAAGGGTTTTAGTGAAATTCATAGAAGTTCTAGCCCTAGGGTTTGATTTTTGCACTAGTCCTGTAGTGAATTTGGCTTTAGAAGTTGTAAAACCTTTGATCTCCCTGGTCTTTTCAGTTTTCTTAGGAGTCAGACCTTTCATAAAATCCACCTTTGTGAGAAACCTACCTTTGTGTTGTCTCTTTGCGGAATTTCGAGAAAGCTTGTTTGTTAAAGCTGTGAATTTCATTCTTAAGAAAAAGAACAAAAGATTTTGATTTTTGTTTTTGACTGGTTTATGATTCTGCATGAACTAGTCCTTGGTTGAATTGTAACTGAGTAAAACATCCTGGAATTATACTTTGTAGGCTTTTGCCTCGTCAAGTTTGCTTTTAGGTAAATTTCTCTTAGATTTGCTTTTAGGTGAAATTGACTTGATTGTCATAGATTTCTTTTAAATTTGATTTTTGTTAAATAGTTTTACATGCTTTGTTAATATAGGAAAAAATACAAAAATCTCTTTTGAAGAAAAGTTTGTTTTAGTAGCATTTGAAGTCTTTGAAAAGAGAAAGGAATTTTCGTGAAATAATTAGTGGTCATGTGTTGTATGCTTTGGAAAAGATAAATAGATTGTTTCTTTGATTTTCATTGCCAAGAAAGTTGTCTTTATATCAATTTTGCATTCTCCAACTCTCTTAGCTAGGGAATTCATTGAAAAAGAAAAATAGTTCAAATCATCCTAGGTGCATCTTTTTAGTGGATTTGAGTCGAGTCTACACACCATCAGTTTCATCTCCACTACCTTTTGTCCTAAAGAAAAGCCATAAAAATTAACGCTTAAAGTAAAATTAACTTAGTAACATTTTATTTACTAGGGCTCTGAAACACCAATATAGATCAGGCTAGTGTCTTGGAGTAGGAGAGTAATTAACTCTCCAAGACAATAAAACCAAACAAGTAGCTCATCTTGTGGTAGGATAAATCCAGCTGTTACATTTATGCTCTGGGAAAGCTCCTCTTAAAGGAGAAGCATGAGATCGTGTCCGAACCAGTGAGGGGATCAATCCTCCTTCATTGGGAACGACGCCAGATACGCACGTACTACAAACGGTAAACCTCGGATTATTGTCAAGGAGCCTGGGGTCACTTGTCGGTAAACCTTGGATTATTGTCAAGGAGCCGGCAAGGGGATTGAGCTTGATACTCTGCCCTTGCGTGCTATCAGATTGTAGACTGTTCCCCCAGGTGTATTTGTTGCTGTTGGTGACCTTAGTGACCATTATCTTTAGGGTTCTACCCAAGGTGACGGTGGAGGGAAGATCCCACTGTACCTGGAGCAGACGTCGGCTAGACTCACTTGGATTTTCCGGGGGGTTCATTTCACTCGAGACGGTTAAAGTGGAGGAACTTGTGCCGGTCTATTCATTAAGCAGGTTGCCCGGGTAACTGTTCCACCCGCCACTTCTGTACTGAATTCGGCGATGTTGGGCTTCATCACCAACTAGTGTTTTCGGTCCGGAAGGCTACTGTTTGTGTATGGTTTGACGCCCTAGATTCTTTAGGCGTGTGATTCGAATTTGTTTGGTTCTTTAGAGACTTTAGGCGGTTTGCTATGAGATTTTACTTTGTTTGCGTGTGCAGTAGTTAAAAGTTTTTAACTGTGGCTGAATTACCGAGACAGTCCCGTAGACTTCGGGGCCAGTCTCCTGAGATTGTAACCATGGCCGATTTGTTGAGGAAGTCCCGTAGACTTCGGGGCCAACCTCCTGAAGACGTCCCGGGTCATTACGAAGGTTTGAAAGTCCTTGTAACTCCTAGTGGCAGTAAAGTAGGTTCACCTGAAAAAGGAGAGTCGTCGTTGGTAGTCCATCCAGATTACCAAAGTCTAGAAACAGGTTATACTCACGAAGCTATTGCAGTTTCCGAGCTTGCTGGTAGTTTTTCATCTACTAGTGATATAGGCGAAGAACCTGAGATATCTGAACCTGTTACTCCAACCTCTAGTGCTCCTGATTCACCTAGGGTAGAAAGAGTCATCACCGAAAATCTTCCTTCTGGTTTGATAGCTATTGAAGAACTTGCTCCAGAAGAAGAAATAGGCGTCCCTATCCCTGAAGATCAACCTACTATTGATCTAAGGGAGCGTGAATCCATTTTTTACAGTCCACCTAGAAGTACTACTTGGTATCTTTCGTTAACTAATTATTTGGACAACTCAGGGTCAAGTTTTTCTCCACCTCGTACTCCTTATCCACCTGGAGGTATTTATACTCCTGTAAATATGTCAGGTCAGTCGTCCATGTTTACTCAATCGCCTGAATCTTTTTTGTACGGCGGTCCTTCTGTTCCCTCTGGGTATCAGTCACTTTCTGGTACTTTTGCGGGAGCGTCTCCTCAACCCATTGAACATGGGTTATTAACTGGAAACAATGGTAATAAACCGTTCGGCGTAGGGGACATTTACATGATGTCAGGTTCAATTCCTAGTTCTCAACCTCAAGGTGGCCAATTACCGCCTGCGGGGCAGCCTCAATTAACGCCTGGGGGGCAACCTCAAAGTACACAAATTGCGTCTGGGGGGCAACCTCAAGGACAGTATGTACCCGTGGTGCAGTACATTCCTCAAGGTCAACCACAGCCTCAATATGTACCCCAAGGTCAACCTCAGTATCAATTTATACCTCAAGGTCAACCCCAGTATCAATACTTACCTCAAGGGTATCTACCCCAAGGCCAGTACTCGAGTCAAGGTTATCAACCACCCCAAGGTCAATCTTATGTTCAAGGTACGGGAAATGTACCTTTCAATTATCAATCCTATCCTCAATCCGGTTATGGATCTCAATATCCTCAACCTGTCATGGGTCAATACCCCGGAATGAACATAGTGTGGGATCCATCGCAAGTTCAACAGGTATTGCAGCCAAGTGTACAGTTGTCATCTCAAGCTGGACAACCCTTAGTTTCTGGTTCACCCCAGCAACCAGTCCAGTTTAATGTTCAAACTTCTGTACCTTCGGTAGTTTCTCAGTCTGGGCCTATTGCACCTAGTACTCCATCTCAAACGACTGCTGCAACTACCGCAACATCTGTTCAGTCTACCACACTTACTTCTGGAGTATCGACAGCTCCAGTTTCTACTGTCTCTGTAACTACTCCTCAGACATCTTTACCATTTTCTGGATCCACGATTCAAACTACGGTTCAGATGCCTGTAGGACAACCTGGTTTAAGTACGGTTGTCACTAGTCAACCACAATTCGCTTATCAACCGTACCAGGGACAGTACCAATACGGGCCTGCTGTCCAGCAGCCAGTTTACCAGTATCAACCGTATCCTGGGTACACTTATCAACAACCACAACAACCCTAGTACGGTCCGGTTAATCCTGGTTTTCCGAGAGGATACAATATCCCAAATGCGATTCCTATTCCAAGTTATCCCGGATATCCTCCTCCTGGGACTGGTCTTGTGACCCAGAGCTTTAGGGATCCTAATCGGCAGTTACCGTTTATCGCAACTTTGGATTTACCAGACTTGTCACGCCTAACAAACGATCCAATAAATTATCTTCCGTTTTGGCCGCCAATGCCAAATAAGTTGCCCAGTGACATACCCAAGTTCGAAGGTAAGTCTGGAGAGGACCCGTCGAATCATGTGATGACTTACCACCTCTGGTGTGCCTCTAATTCCATCTCGGATGATTCGATCCGCTTACATCTTTTCCAGCGTACTCTCATTGGTCTCAGAATTACCACGGGCCTCTTTTTATAATTTTAGCCAGTTAGCTACCTCGTTCCTAACTCATTTTCAGTTGCCGATCAGATATGATAATGGCATGGAGTTACTAACTTCATTAAAACAATCGATGTCCACTTATATTTCTGATCATATTCATGAATGGAGACATCGAAGGCGGTTAGTGAAAGTTTTTATCCCGGACCAAATCTTAGCTGAATGGTTTGTTAAATCATTGTTACCGAAGATTACTGAAGACGTAGCTAAGGCTGGAGTAGTTACTGAGGAGCAAGTGATTGCTCAAGCGCAGTACCTTGACTTAGTTTACACTCAGTCAGGTACGTTACATGAAAAGATCCCATATCTTCCTAAGTCAAATCAAATCGCTGCTGCTCCTTCGGGGTCTCATGCCGCTGATGGCATGATTGGTACGGTGAATACTAAAAGCAAGAAGAAATCCTCAAAGAATTCTTCGCCTATTATAACCTTACCAGACTCCCTGACAGGAGAATCTTTTGCTGAAGTTTCCGCTGATATTCACGCTGTCGAGTCATCTACGGTTAAATAAAAATCCGGTGGGAAAAAGAAAGGTAAGAAGAAGAATAAAGCAGACAAAACTCCAAAGGAGAAAACAGAAAAGTCGGAAACTAATGACGAAAAGCGCAAACCTCGATATCCTTGTCTTATTTGTGAAGAGGATCTTTTTACAAGAGATTGCCCTCATCGGGCCGAGGTTGTGAAAATCGTCAAGGGTTCCCCAACTCCTGCTGTTTTGAAAGATCCATTTCCAAAGCAGGAGAGTAAGATGATAGGTTCTTCCTCGAGTGCCAGTGAAGAACCCATATTGATGATGTCTCATGTAAGGATTGCGACTCGATCGCAAGATTATGGTAGTAAGAGTCCTGTTGATGGCAAAGAAGCAGAATCTTCTCATTCTAATCCATCAACCTCAGCTCCCGGTTCCGATCCACTACAGATCGAGAAACCTAACCCGGACTTAGTAATCAAACCGCCCGCCAAGGGTGTACTTCGAAGGTCTGCTTTCAATCCACATGCGAGAGCGGCCCAGAATTACAACATTGTTGAGGATTTAGCTGTTTCACCCTCAGCAATGTCGGCTTTGGAAGTGCTGCAATCATGCCCAGCACAACGCAAATTACTTTTGTCGGCTATAGGAGCTGTTGATGTTCAGGACCCGAACCTAATAATCTTTGATCTAGAAAATAGTACATCGCGGTTACCTCATCAGATGGCTTTCCAGATCCCAGTGATAGTCAAAAACAGGCCTATTCATCAGACTGTAATTGATGAGGGAGCTTCCACATGTATTATGTCGATACAGTGTTGGAGATCGCTTGGTTCTCCTTCACTAAATCAATCCCCGACAATTCTTAAGGCCTTTGATGGCTGCGGGTTTCATCAGTTTGGCATTCTACAGGATTTTCCTATAGGGGTTGAAGGAAAAATCGTTAGTCTAGATGTGGAGGTGGTTGATGCCCCTCTAGACTACAGCCTTCTCTTGGGTCAAAGTTGGTCTTACGCTATGACAGCGGTCGTTTCATCGGTCTTCAGAGTAATAAAGTTTCCATATAATGGAAAGATCATAACAATAGACCAGCTGGCTTACTTTTCATCTGACCCAGCCTCTTCAGAGAGTATCCAGCATGTCGGTAAAACGACTATCCCTTATAAGGATGTTGGAGTAGGATTAGTTAAAGATGCCGGTTTACTGGGAACTTTTCCTTTTCCTCCAATCAACGCCTCGTCTTTGTTTGCATCCATTCATATGATTACATCAGATACCATTGTTTATGACGATCCTTGGATCATTCCTTCTGAATCTGAGATAGACTCATTTGGTGATGCTATGCCTTTGAGTCCATATGAAATTGCCTATGAAGCTGTGCAGTCTTTTACCGACCCGTGTTCAACCAAAATCGACCAAATGAATGTGGTCCGTGAGGAATCACTTTTCGCGTCAACCTCGGAGTTAATAGCGTTTCCCGAAGTTGTGTCATCTGACGAACAACTTTGTGAAGTCCTGTGCGTAGACGATTTACCATGGGAGGATCTCCATCACAGATCTTCGTTTTTACCTGAGGATGATCGATTTGAAAACGATTTCTCATCAATCTTTACAGCTGAATATGTCAAAGAAGATCAGAATCCAATGAAACATCTTGATTCAGAGCTGAATTTGGGAAACATTTCTCGCACTATTCCCATTGACATTTCAGTCAAGCCCGGAATTGTTGAGCACATTCATATAGGTGCCCGTGTTCAGATGATGAAATTCAGACATACAAGGCCCTATTTCAAGAATTACACGACGTGTTTGCCTGGTCCTATGAGGAAATGCCAGGAATTGATCCCGCGATTGTTGTCCTTGAGATCAAGACTTACCCGGACGCTAAACCCGTCCAGCAACGTTTGCGTCAGATTCACCCACGAAAAGCGGTTGCAATTAAAGTAGAAGTTGAGAAGCTATTGAAAGAAGGTTTCATTTATCCGATCCCGTTAACGGATTGGGTATCGAATATTGTTCCGGTTAACAAAAAATAGGGAACAATAAGAATATGCATCGAATATAGGGATATCAATCGAGCTTGTCCCAAGGACAACTACCCAACACCCTATATCGATCAAATAATTGACGATTGTGCCGGCAGTGAAATATTTTCCTTTATGGACAGTTTTTCTGGTTACAACCAAATCAATATTCTACCTGCCGACCAACCAAAAATGGCTTTCTTTTGTCCATGGGGGACATTTGATTATTGCAAATTACCTTTTGGGCTTAAGAATGCCGGAGCCACTTTTGAAAGGGCGATGTCTTATGTGTTTCATGACATCAAACACATTGTGCAACCATATCTCGATGATTTGCCCGCTCATTCATTACATCGAGCTGATCACCTTGTCCATTTACGAGCAATCTTCATGAGGTGTAGGCATTATCGTATTCGGTTGAACCCACACAAATGTGTCTTCTGCATAGAAGTGGGACAATTACTGGGATTTGTAGTTTCGAAAGTCGACATTCGCGTCGATCCCTCGAAGGTAGAAGCTATCATCAAATTGCCTCCTCCTTCGAGTCTTCGCCAACTCCAAAGTTTGCAGGGGAAAGCAAACTTTTTATGCCGATTCATTCCTAACTACGCCAAGATTACAAAGTGTTTTACCCGGTTGTTGAAACACAACGCTCAATTCTCTTGGGATGAGATAGCTCAGAAATCTTTTGATGCACTCAAGCACGCGTTGACCCATGCACCGTTGTTGCATCCTCCCAACTACAACCAGGATTACTTTTTGTACCTCGCCACCGCTCATTCCACCATTGGAATAGTCTTAGTTCATGAAGACGAATTCGGAACGGAACATGTGATATATTACTTTAGTTGGATGTTAAATCCAACTGAGCTCAAATATTCACATGTGGAGAAATTGGCATTGGCAGCCATTCAAGCTGTCCAACGTTTTCGTCACTACATTCTACTCCGTAAAACTACAGTCATTTCGGGTTGCAACCCTATGATCTACATTTTGACTAAACAATTGCTAGGGGGAAAGTACTCTAAATGGATCGTTATCCTGCAAGAGTTCGACTTGGACTTTGAGAAATCTAAGTCTAAGAAATCCTTATTTTTTGTAGAGTTAATGTGTGACTTCCCGCGTGCTGACACAGAAACTGTGGCAGAGGAACCCATTACGGACGAATCTTTGTTTCTCATCAGCACTTTAGATCCGTGGTATGGGGATATAATCGTCTATCTCCAGACCCAATCCTTTCGGCCCGAAGCTTCAAAGTTTGAATGTCGGAAAATTCGGTTCCAGTCCCAACAGTACAAAATTATTGGAGATACTCTTTATCGCCGTGGGGCAGACTTCGTTTTTCGCCGTTGTTTAACTCACGAGGAAGCTAAAAGGGTTCTAAATGACTGTCACTCTGGAGCATGTGGCGGTCATATGTCTGGGTATGCCACAACCCAAAAGATATTGCGCGTTGGCTACTTCTGGCCGTCCTTGTTTAAAGACTGTATTACTGCGGTCCGGAAATGCCACAACTGTCAAGTGTTTGATCGCAAGATGCGCGCTCCACCTGCTCCTCTCCACCCTATAATTTTTGTTGGTCCTTTTGCCAAATGGGGTATCGATTTTATTACATGTAACCCTCACTCGGCCGGGGGGCATGCGTATATCATCCTTGCGGTAGATTATTTTACTAAGTGGGCCGAGGCGATGCCTACATTCGAGGCAGACGGCAAGACAGCTGCAATTTTCGTATTCAATCACATTATTGCTAGGTTTGGTGTCCCACAAGCGATAATCACTGACCATGGGCGCCATTTTCGAAACGTTATGATGACAGAACTTACAGGCCAACTTGGTTTGCGTCACGATAGCTCAACTCCTTATTATCCACAAGCGAATGGTCTGGTTGAGTCAATCAACAAAGTTTTAGTTATCATGATCTGACGAATCATTGGTATTCATCGGTCGAATTGGCACAACATGTTATTTTCCGCCCTTTGGGCGTACCGAACCTCAGTGAAAACATCAACAGGGTTCACCCCTTTCCAACTAGTTTATGGTTTGGAAGCTGTGCTGCCCATTGAATGCGAAATCCCGTCACTTCAAATGGCTGTCGAATTACTTCCAGCTACTTCCGAAGAGGAGAAGCGTTTATTATACTTAGCTCAATTAGATGAGACTCGACGTAATGCTGCATTGGCAATCGAGACTCACGCAAAACGTATGAAAGCTCAGTATGATCGAAATGTGACCCCTCGAAATTTTTCGGAAGGAGACCTAGTGTTATTATATGATCAAGCTAATGATAAATTAGGTGCTGGAAAATTCGTTCCTATGTGGCATGGGCCCTACATTGTCAAGCGAAAGCTAGCAAAAGGGGTCTATGAGCTGGTAGATTTTGACGGGAACTCTTTGGGTAAACCCAGAAATGGACTTTACCTAAAGAGGTATTATGCTTAAATGATGGGTATGGAGATTTTAGTTAAGTTAGGTTTTTCTTTCTAGCTGGTGTGTTTGTTAGTTTAGATAGTGTGCTTAGCTTAGAGTTGTGTTTTTCGTCGTTATTCTGCTTATCTTGGTTTTTAGCTTGATGTTTGCAGATGTCGATGCCTCTCCAAACATACATTGGATTTTCTGATGGTGCTTGTCGTAGTACACGGAATATCTCTTCCGCAACTTGGGTTATCTATTCGCCCTCTGACGAGTTAGTTTCTATGCATGGGGTAAGCCTCGGTCAAACAACAAACAACATTGTAGAGTACAGTGCAGTGATTGAGTTATTGTCTGAATCTATTTCATTTGGGATTCGGAGTTTGATAGTGAGGTTAGATTCTGAACTCGTTGTATTACAGCTTAATAGAGTGTATGCCATTAGAAATCCAGTGTTATTAAGGTTATTTTTGAGAGTGCGTCTCTTGGAACGTGAATTTGATTACATTGAATATCAGCATATTCCAAGGTCTTTAAATACATTAGCAGATGCAATTGCTTCTCGAATGTTAAACAGACATTTGCGATAATCATACATGTAAATTTAAAAACATTTCATCACACATGTTTAACAAGATAAGCCAGTAATAATGATATATATAGATAGGAGTGTGTCAAAAAATACATCGTCTTCGATCATAGGTTGAAAAACACCTTATGATCGGCAAAAATGATAAGTACAAAAAACCAAAATGTCACATGTGTCTACAAAAACGACCATCCAATCACTGGTGATGCTCTCTATACGACACCACTGCACGCGCCACCCTACACAAGAACCTCCTAAAAGGTCCTGGGACTGCGACTACATAGCGCTGAAGCCTGATAGGAATATCATCTATAGTAGTCTCTGGTATGTCTACCGTAAGACGCCCTAGGTCTTGTTCCAACTCAGCTAGGGTCTCTGTGGCCTCGTCCCGTGGGGCCGGTGCCGCTGCAACTGGTAGTCTCCTCTCGAAAGGCCGGAGATTGGCTGGACGACGTGGGCCTACATCTGCATTTTGAAAAGTGTTACTGTCAGTTTTGAGACGATATAAAAAACAAAAAGAGTAGATAATTTAAAAACTTGTGAAAAATGAAGTACCTATGTCATCCCAATATTCTCCCGGTGGAAGAACCATGTCCGGATCTCCACGAAAATCAACTCCGGCATAAGGAAAATCCTGTATAGAAAAGATCTGGTCCTCCAACCAGTGAAAATACTTCGGAGTAAATCGGACAACCTCCGTGCCCTCGTCAGGATGATGGGCCATCACCGCAACCCATCGCATCAACTTAGGCTCTCGGGAAGGCCCAACCTCAACAGTGAGCTGCTGTGGGATCAGCATCGGAACCCTCTCTAGGGAAAAACTCACAAATAAAGGCCCATAACCAAAAGTCTTCATCTGTCCGTTTTTGGTTCTAGTTAGTTGGACCTTTAAGTTGGCCAACACAGCATCGCACCAGTTGAAAATGGTGCCCCGATAGCAATCAATCGCCATCCGCATTTGGGATCCAGTGGCAATGTGTAAAGCGGCAGCCCCGCAAAGTCTGGTAACTGTAAAAGCAATCACCATAAGTTCAGGTCGGGATATAGTTTTGATCTCTATCCCCTTCTCCTGAGACTGAGTGTTACACCACTCTTGTCGGAGACTAGCGATGGACTGGCCACCCGGCCTAGTCCCGAACAGAGTCAAGTGTTCGCCTCTCTTGGGAAAACCAGTGAGAAAGTAAATATCTGAGGTCTCTATCTCGAGCTAGTGCCCTCCAATGTAAAAGCACTGGTCCTGGATGTTCCATCTCTCTACCAGCCAATCTAGAAAGCGCACTTGGGCCCTCATGCCAGGTATGGCCCAGTATTTGTAGAGGCCGCATGCCTTTAAAGCATCAATGGAAAGTTGATGATTAATGGCGGCCAAATCAACATCTTCTTGTTCTCTCTCGCGCCAATCAAGCATGGTGGGCAATCTACACACCAAAAAACATCTGTTAGAATCAATGAAATCAAAACAATTTGGTCCATTTTGAGGAAATTGGGGTTTGAAAACTCGTTTTGCGGGGTACGCACCCCGCCTTTAGGAACAGGGCGTGGGTACGCGGCTTCCCTTAAGGCAAGGTGCGTACGCCCGGCATTTTCCCAACTGAGAAAATGTCGGGGTACGCGGGTCACCAGTGGAGCACCTGCGTACCCCGAAAGGGGACCTTGAAACCCCAAAGCCTCCAAAAAATGAAACTAGGGCCTAAAAACAAATTCTAAACGGATGGAAATGAAGAGAAGGATGTTGTAGAATACCTCATGAGACGGCGTTCGATTTTGATGGTCGGATTCTCCGCAATGTCCATGGGAAGTTTCTCGCCAAAAGCCCTTTTTCTCTCCTCAACAGTAAAATGGTAAAAATGAATTGGTAAAAACCCTTTTTATAGGTTTTTTGGGTAAATAAATGGTAAATTTGTTTATTTTTCACCATGAAAAGGTATTTTTCAAAGTATTTTTATCTATCTTAAACAGGTATGAGTAATGTGTTGGTTTTTGTGCAGGATAAAGGATTTTCAGGGAAAATTGTCATTTTTCACAAACAAAAACATCAGAGTCATCTTTAAGCCCTTTTCTGACTCCTAAAACATGAAAATATTGCCGAGCGTTTCTTTTACACTCGTTAAAACAGAATTAAAAGACGGTCCCCTTATAACACTTTTCTGACCGTAAAAACAGGAAAAGATTGCCGGATTTTTGTCGTTTCAAATTCGATATTGGAAATAAAACAACGTGTCCTTGATCGCTTTTTACTTTTCAAGTCAAAGACACTAATTATGAAAGTACTCCTTGGTCGTAAAGATCAATCGGTTCTCTCAAGTATTATTTTATACTTTTTCGGGCTTGGGAGACACAAATTTACGAAAAAGTTCAGCCCTGGAGTCTTCTTAAGTTTTTCAGACTCTCTAAAATTGAAAAACACTGAGTTTCTCCTATACTGGACTCGTTAAAATTTCACAGTAAAGGACCTGTTCGATTATAAATAGGAACGGACCACTCCTTCTTAGGGTTCGCATCTAAACTAAGTTGGACTCATCCGAAGGATGAGCTTATAATCAAGCATATGTTATCCTCCTGTTGAGGGCCCTGAAATCGGGTCAACAACAAGGGGGATACCCACCCGGTCGGGAACCTGGTTGGCGGCTCCTTACCCGTTTGGTGTAGCGGGTCTGACTGGGGATAACAGGACCAGCTTCCCGATCTAAGGGGTGTGTGTGTGTAGGGTTTGATTATGTTGTTTCTTTGAGAACTTTTGAGAACTAATTTTAAATCTAACTCATGACTTGACTATAAGCTGCTGAAATCTAATGAAAACAACATATGCAATCTACGCTAACCGGGGTATGTCTTTTCCATCACGTGATCTAAAAAGATTTCATATAATAACTGGTAATGAAGATTATTCAGCTATTATAAGAATATAAACCATTTAAGATAAAACATTCTGCATAAGTAGTTAAACAGGACAGTTGTGGACTGCATATCACATGATAAATCATTCATATGTCAAGCATGAACGAATGACTCCATTGTACAAAAGTGCCAAATGGTAACCACACATTTATACATTAACATATAAATAACATAAGCTATATATCACTCTAAGCAAATAAGTAGAAATTCATCAAGAGATAAAAGTACCATTTATGACTGATTTTTACTCACAAACTTCAAGCAATAATGATTTACTTCTACTTACTTCTAACACCTACTAAGAGTACAGGCAGACGTTAAAATGCAAATATCAATAAATCCGATCCTTCCATTCATCAAAACCCCCTCTGAGGTGCAGAAGTGCATGTTCTGAGGACAAGTTTTTTGACAAATTTCTGGACCCTTCTCCAATGCAATGAGAAGGGTTAAAATACTATGTCCTAATCCTAATAATAGTATTATTACAAAATTAAGGATTCGGTTTTCAAACGACCGTCCTTTTTCTAATATATCTAAAACAAAAAGAAACAACATTCTAAATAAAACTACTTTTGGACTTGGTCTTTGAAGTTGCATGTTTCTAACATAGGCTTGAGAAGAGTCGGCTGGCTAATTTCCATTCTAAGCTGGGTTGCGAAAACGACATCTATAAGAGCTGGTGCTACCTTCTCGGCTGCGTTCATGATACACTTTACCGTCATCCATTGGCTATGTGGTTTAACCAGGTACATCCAGTAACTTTCCCAATTCAGTCCAGCCAGTGCTTGGATAGATTTCCCTTTTGCCTGTGCCTTTTGCCTCCATTCTGTCTCCAGTTGCAACTTGTTTGGTAGGTAGCCCGGGGTGGTTTCTGAAATCAAATTGGCCCTGTGTAAATTTTCATTTACACAGTCGATTAGAATACTTGCCTGTTTCGCTACTGCCTCTGCTGCTTGCTCCGCCTGCGTGATCTGCTCGTCCCATTTATTAAAAAGCATTTCTTTATGATTTTCATTAATTCTAGGTGCTCCTGCTCTTTTTCCCTTTTCATCTTCTTGCCAAGTCAGATACTCTGTCACTCTCTTGTCGTTCTGATCATATTCGCTCCGCAACTCCACCACCTGACTGGTGATTTTGTCGCTTAGCTCACAGAAGTGCCTCCACTGTGATATTTTACGCCCCAATTCTTCTTGTTGCTGCAGTAGTTGATCGTTCAAGCCGATGGACTCTGAAATAAACTCTGCAAGCTTAGGTTCATCTCTGTGCATTTCTTGCTCCGCTTGCAGTTGTTTTTCTTTTTCTTCAAGACTCTTTTGGTAGCCTATTTGCATCTGTTGGAAGTCTCCTTGGAGCTTTTCGAGCTGTCTGGAGGCTTCATTGTTTGCGTTGGCTTGCTGTAACTGTTGTTGTAGCAGCTGTATGTGATTTTCTCATTCCTTTAAGAGCTGCTGAACTTCAGAGGCCTTGTCAATAGTTGCAGAAGCATACGCTCCTGCAATTTGAGACAGCTTCGTAAGATTTTCTGTAAGATTATTACTTGGGTCTTTCCACAAGACGTCTAGATGTTCAGCGTCTTGAGACAGTGCATTTTCGAGCTTTCTTTTCTTTCTTTGTCTTCTCACGACTGCCTTGTGCTGGGGACTGTAGAACACATCTAACCGGGGAATTTCTTCTACGTTAAGTAGAAGTTCCGAGGATGGAGTGATGGAGAGATCTTCTGCTTCTGTGGTAACGCTGACTACGGTCGGAGCAACCTCTTGCACCTCTTGTGTGTCGTTTGCGGGCATCTTTGGGACTTGCCCTTCGAGGTTGATTAATTCATTGAAGGACTCCCACTCTTTATCTAGCTCTACTGTGACAAGAGGAGCTTCGATAACCGAAGGGGGAACATCTCTTGGTGGCGAGGTGATAACTTGTTGCTGAAACATTACATTGGACCGAGTTGTATCTTTGACTGCTTCTTCGTTAATTCTTTTGTCATGCACAGACTCTTCAGGATGTTCGAAACCTTCTCGCGCGGTGTTGGACTTGGATTTGGAAGTGCTGGAGTTCTCGCTGAGGCTGATGCTCGGAGTTGGCTCTCTAGTAGGTATTCGTAGCCTTTCTAGTGGAATGTTGGCCAGCCTTCTATCTCTATATGTTGTGAACTTCTGGAGTTCACCTGGAGACAACCTTGACTGAGCTTCTCGCAAAATCTCTTTGAGTGAGTTCTTACCTTGAAAGAGATCGTCAAACAAATCTTTGTGTCCGACGAACACTCTTATCTTGACGTTCGTAGTAAATTCTTGGGCAACTTTATTTGGGTCGAATGGCCTCATTGGGAACTTATATAATTGAAGGCATGTCACGTTTTCCACCTCATCAAAAGCGTGTCCTGCATCGAATAAAGAGAAGGCCCCACAATTGACGGGAAATTGATGCCAAATGGCCTTTTTCTTATCTTTTAATTCTTTGGTTAAGTCGCCTTCAGAACAGGTTTGATAAGCGATTTATCAAGCCAAAAGCTTGTCTGGGACATACAAGGGTAGGACATGTGGAGGAACAGTGCTTCCATAAACTTGAATGTAAGTAAACCATTCTTCCCCAAACCATCTTGCGATGGAGACGATGTCGGTCACGGCTTCGGGAGAGCACCTTGGGGGGGCTTTACCATATATCATTCTATACATGGGCAATATAAGCCCATGGCAAATCTGGTAAAAATGAGGGGCAAACTGGGAATCCCACAAGATTTTGTGATAGACGTGAATAGGCAACGGGTCTTGGGTAGTCCATTTCCATCCCATGATGGGAAAATTAGATACAAGGCAAACCGAATCCATAACATAGGCAGCCAAATAGAAAGGAGGATAGACCCTTTGAGAAAAGGATCTTTTGGACCTGTAACTAACCACGGCCGTATATAGAGTATCAGAAAGAATTTTAGCCCAGTCTACTAAATCGGCATTTGTGGCAGCGTCGATTAATGGCAGCCACTCAGATGAAAACTTGTTGATATCGGGCATACCAAACAATCTACACAGCATGGCTGCAGCAAAACAATATGGAGAAGTAAGGGAACCAGTGCTGTACATACCTTTCTTATCCTTCTTTAACGGCTCGTCTCTTCTAGACCATTCTTTAGTGGTGTCCGATAGATCTGGGTTCTCCATTGCGAACTTCCTAAGAAATTCCGCATTATAGGTCACTTGCGGTTCGGGCAGGTGGTACATTAGCTTTAGATCCTGGGCGGCGAAAGATCCCACGATCCCATGTCCCTGAATCTTGAATTGTCTGTTACTTAATTCTGCATCATCCAGAATCCACTTGACCATGTCTGTGTATGGTAGAATCTTAGGCCTTGCCGCTATTATGTGAAGGAAAGAACATGCTAGGTCTTCTAGGGTTGCTTCAGAGGAGCGTGGTGTGCCTACAATGGCAGTCACTTTCATTATTCTCGGTTTCTCCTCTTCTAATAGCCTGTACATGCCTTCCCATGTGGAGATTCCTGCATCTCGGTTGCAGGCTGTATCTTTGTATAGGGGCGGCATCTCCTTGGTCTTCTCTCTTGCTTCGGAGCTCTGAGCCTTGTTCTTCTTTCCCATTTTTACTTTGTGTTTCTTTCTAAGTCGTCTTTGCACTTTGTTCCTGCAGATTACAAGTGAAATGGAATGTCCGATCAGAAAGGTGATGGGAGAGTTTTAAATGCAAGAGATAAATCAATTACGCCACCTTACATGAAGCAAATATCCAACAAGGCACGCGTCTTTAATCCTCTTAATGACTGACAACCAATCTATTTACTAACATTAAAAGCGCATGATTTCAGGTCAGGTAATGGTAAGTGGCTTTTCCTTTGAAAGGCGCGCCCGGAGGATTCGTACTACGGTGATTTTATGATTTGCTGACGTACCTTCGCATGTCGCACGGTCGCAATATCGCAGATTGCAAAACCTAGTGCTTGCCAAATCTCGTCTGGCTTGTTTATGCGATATGCGATCTAGCGATCGTAATATCACAGGTCGGCGAAGCTCTTGGCTTTTCGTTATGGACATCAGTATGGTGTGATGCGATGTAGTTATTGATCATGAGGGTGGCACGTATTTTGATTTTTAGAAGAGTAACGGAGATGTTTCCTATCTTTTTTGTATATGCGACTTTAAAATCCTATCGTCTTCCATAGAAAAATATCTGAGAGGCCTTTTCTAAATTATGATTTGTAACTAAAAGAAAGTCTAGCTTTTCTTAAAAATTTTATCTAAGGGTCCCCATTCATTCGGTATCATGATCTGATACTAAATGAAAAAAGGGGGGGGGGTTGTTGCTGGCCACAACAATTGGCGATTCACTTGGAAGAACTAGTTATCTCTGTTATTTCTATTGACGCTTTTAAAAACTTCTGAAAAATTTAAAAATTTTGAACTTTATTATAAAAAGATAAGACAAACGAGACTTCAAACTGCCTATGATGTTTCGTTTCAAACTCTTTCCGTTTCAATTACTTGTACACCCAGTTCGTCTTTGCATCTAAATCAGCTGTTACTTGGTCTTTGTAAAACATAAAATAAAGTCTTCTCTGTTTATCAGTCCTTTAGTCTGCTCCTTAGTCACAGGTAGAGCCTCTGCTGCCAGCAGGCGTCCATAGCCTCGACAGGGTTACCTTTTAACTAGCAATGATCCTTTATCCTGCTTGAGGTTACTCGCAACATTCCAGAGAAAATTCCTTTTTACGCACTTTTCCTTTTTTAATTCTCTAAAGAACAATGTCTTGGTTTGGTGGCCAATTTATGACACAGTCATTCACTTGATTTACACTTTTGCTGAACAAGCCGGCTCGTGATGAGACCTCTTGTCTTTTGATTGCAACAATCTTAAGTCGTTGCCCTATTTTGATAGACAATATTGGCAAAGTCAACAAGTTATAATATCTGTGATCATGATAAGCCGGCTCGTGATGAGACCTCTTATTCTTTGAGATATAGTGTTTTTCTTGGGTTGTTTCTCTGAACGCTGTAATTTCCTTTTAGCAGGGAGGAAGTCATTTTTTTTCCTTAAGAAAGTTCTGGACGACAATGATAGGGCGATAAAGGCTGTTTTGACAGAGAATACTTATCTTAAGACTGATACCTTTAATTGTGCTGACCTAAAACAAATCCTACACTGAGATAGCTTTCTTTAAAATTTTGGAGTTTGAAACTATCATCATATATGGGTTGAAGTTCTAATGATAATAAAGATCAATTTTTTTTTAAAAGATTCGCTGTTAATAGTAGCAAAAGTTCCAAATTTTAAACAGAGACAAGGTATCTTCAGTAAATGTCAAATGTCGTTGGACCAGAACAAACATTTATTATGGAGGAAATTAAAAAGGAATGATAGGCAATTATTTTCTGAGGTTATGAAAAATATGTATAGCTTTGCCTATCAGTTATTAAAAACAAAAACCTAACTAAACTACTCCTACTCCTACTCTAACCATATACAGGAAATAACTATGTGAAATGATATTTCCAATGGAACCATCTATTCATTTTTATCCCTAGCCGAATGAATCTTCCAAGCATTAATAAAAAGAATCGATTTTTTCTTGGAACGTACTTGTTGGCTAAGAAATAAAAACACAGAACTTCAATTGGAATTCTGGTTGATTTTCTTTTCTTATGCAAAGTTGTTTCCAACTGGGTACCTATTGGATCATAAAAATTAGAATGAATCTCAGTTGTGAATTGATGGTGTCGCAATAGGAAAGACAGCAAGTCAAATTTTGGACAAGATTTTTTGATTTCAATGACTTGTAACCTTTTATCTGTTAGTTTCGAATTTTTTGTGTTTTTGTTTGAGAAGAAAATCCTCATATGTGAGTCGCTAAAACATAATCTATCCAAAGTTTGAAGATTTGAAAAGAAATCCGATTTTGTACATAATGAGTTTGAGTGAGAAAGGGATGGTTGGGAGTTTATACAAATAGTGTTACAGCACGACTGGGTTTTACTTGTAACATCTTGTTTTTCACAAAAACTGGCCAGGCTTTGTGAATAGGGAACTAGGTCATGATTACAAACAGGGATGGAGCTTTCCTCATGATATGAATCATAGATCGGGGTATTACCTGGGATAGTAAAATCATTTAAGTGATCTTCTACTTCGAGATGAGGGTGGACTGACATGATTTCTGTTTTAAGATGTGCCCTGTCCTCTGACCCTAATTGAGTTATCTGAGAAAACTCAACAACATTATCATCGTCAAAGTAATTATCATAAAAGACTCTACAGATTTCCCTAGGTTCCTCCTTTTCATTGTATGTTTTCTGACAAGGGAGTTCAGGCAATCCCTTTTTATCCTTGATCGAAAGTTGTGTTAATGCAATCTCTTTAACTTGAAAACCTAATGATGAGTCATTTAAATAACCCTCTGTAGTTTTTGAGATATCTTGAATATTAAGAGGGGAAAGGTTGTCATCACTAAAAACATCAGGATAAAGAGAAAAATGTAAATCTGGAACAATACATTTAAAAACATCATAAAAGAAACTTTGTTCATCAGATCTATCACAAATGTTGGGCTTTAGATCATACCTTTTTGCGCTGATACTTTTTGAAAGAGAAACATTTGATTGATCTAACCTTGTCATCTGCATTTGTTGGCTTGCAATGATATTGTCAGAGTCATCTTCTGTTTCCAAGGTAATTTTGCTTTTAGCATCTTCATCTCTCTTTACTGGTAGTAGAGCATGCATGACTCCCAGGCTTTGTAGGTTTTCTTCATTATGGATGCTTTGTGTATTTAACTTGGAATGATCATTCATATTAGAAGAAAAGCTAACAAAGGTAGAATTAATTTCTGATTGGTCAGACACAGGAGGTAGGAAATACTCATCGTGATCTGAAGATTCTTCGTCTGTGAGCTCATTCTCGAGATTATATTGTAGGCATTTAAGATGAAACCGCATATTGAAATCCCTTACGGGTTCATCTTGTTCTCTAAGATAATCAATTTCATCATATACCTGATCGTAATCATAACAATCAAATTCCAAGATGAACATCTTAACGAATTGGTCCCAGCTGTGAATTGATGCAACTGGGAGGGTTCTGCAACATTTTGTAGCTTCTGCTGTGAAGGTAAGAGTAAAAATCCTGCACAAAACGCCTTCATCAATCTTTTGAGCATCAGAAGTTGAAACCTTTTGTATGAACTGAAGGGCGTGATTGAATGCAGAAGAGTTTTTCTTACCATTGAACTTTACCTGAGACAATAGCCTTACCACGTTCGGTGGAATGTTGGAAGAGGTATGAACATAGATGCAACTCCAAATAGGAACTTCACGAGTAGTCATCCTGTTTCAAGATTTATAATTCAAAAACAAAACATTCCAACAGGTATTATGCTCAGGCCCTCCTTCTAGCGCCAAATATGTTGAGGACCCTGAAATCGGGTCAACAACAAGGGGGAGACCCACCCGGTTGGGAACCTGGTTGGCGGCTCCTTACCCGTTTGGTGTAGCGGGTCCGACTGGGGATAACGAGACCAGCTTCCCGATCTAAGGGGTGTGTGTGTGTGTAGGGTTTGATTATGTTGTTTCTTTGAGAACTTTTGAGAACTAATTTTAAATCTAACTCATGACTTGACTATAAGCTGCTGAAATCTAATGAAAACAACATATGCAATCTACGCTAACCCGGGGTATGTCTTTTCCATCACGCGATCTAAAAAGATTTCATATAATAACTGGTAATGAAGATTATTCAGCTATTATAAGAATATAAACCATTTAAGATAAACCATTCTGCATAAGTAGTTAAACAGGACAGTTGTGGACTGCATATCGCATGATAAATCATTCATATGTCAAGCATGAACGAATGACTCCATTGTACAAAAGTGCCAAATGGTAACCACACATTTATACATTAACATATAAATAACATAAGCTGTATATCACTCTAAGCAAATAAGTAGAAATTCATCAAGAGATAAAAGTACCATTTATGACTGATTTTTACTCACAAACTTCAAGCAATAATGATTTACTTCTACTTACTTCTAACACCTACTAAGAGTACAGAAATGCAACATCAATAGCAGACATTAAAATGCAAATATCAATAAATCCGATCCTTCCATTCATCAAAACCCCCTCTGAGGTGCAGAAGTGCATGTTCTGAGGACAAGTTTTTTGACAAATTTCTGGACCCTTCTCCAATGCAATGAGAAGGGTTAAAATACTATGTCCTAATCCTAATAATAGTATTATTACAAAATTAAGGATTCGGTTTTCAAACAACCGTCCTTTTTCTAATATAACTAAAACAAAAAGAAACAACATTCTAAATAAAACTACTTGTGGACTTGGTCTTTGAAGTTGCATGTTTCTAACATAGGCTTGAGAAGAGTCGGCTGGCTAATTTCCGTTCTAAGCTGGGCTGCGAAAACGGCATCTATAAGAGCTGGCGCTACCTTCTCGGCTGCGTTCATGATACACTTTACCGTCATCCATTGGCTATGTGGTTTAACCAGGTACATCCAGTAACTTTCCCAATTCAGTCCAGCCAGTGCTTGGATAGCTTTCCCTTTTGCCTGTGCCTTTTGCCTCCATTCTGTCTCCAGTTGCAACTTGTTTGGTAGGTAGCCCGGGGTGGTTTCTGAAATCAAATTGGCCCTGTGTAAATTTTCATTTACACAGTCGATTAGAATACTTGCCTGTGTCGCTGCTGCCTCTGCTGCTTGCTCCGCCTGCGTGATCTGCTCGTCCCATTTATTAAAAAGCATTTCTTTATGATTTTCATTAATTCTAGGTGCTCCTGCTCTTTTTCCCTTCTCATCGTCTTGCCAAGTCAGATACTCTGTCACTCTCTTGTCGTTCTGATCATATTCGCTCCGCAACTCCACCACCTGACTGGTGATTTTGTCGCTTAGCTCACAGAAGTGCCTCCACTGTGATATTTTACGCCCCAATTCTTCTTGTTGCTGCAGTAGTTGATCGTTCAAGCCGATGGACTCTGAAATAAACTCTGCAAGCTTAGGTTCATCTCTGTGCATTTCTTGCTCCGCTTGCAGTTGTTTTTCTTTTTCTTCAAGACTCTTTTGGTAGCCTATTTGCATCTGTTGGAAGTCTCCTTGGAGCTTTTCGAGCTGTCTGGAGGCTTCATTGTTTGCGTTGGCTTGCTGTAACTGTTGTTGTAGTAGCTGTATGTGATTTTCTCATTCCTTTAAGAGCTGCTGAACTTCAGAGGCCTTGTCAATAGTTGCAGAAGCATACGCTCCTGCAATTTGAGACAGCTTCGTAAGATTTTCTGTAAGATTATTACTTGGGTCTTTCCACAAGACGTCTAGATGTTCAGCGTCTTGAGACAGTGCATTTTCGAGCTTTCTTTTCTTTCTTTGTCTTCTCACGACTGCCTTGTGCTGGGGACTGTAGAACACATCTAGCGGGGGAATTTCTTCTACGTTAAGTAGAAGTTCCGAGGATGGAGTGATGGAGAGATCTTCTGCTTCTGTGGTAACGCTGACTACGGTCGGAGCAACCTCTTGCACCTCTTGTGTGTCGTTTGCGGGCGTCTTTGGGACTTGCCCTTCGAGGTTGATTAATTCATTGAAGGACTCCCACTCTTTATCTAGCTCTACTGTGACAAGAGGAGCTTCGATAACCGGAGGGGGAACATCTCTTGGTGGCGAGGTGATAACTTGTTGCTGAAACATTACACTGGACCGAGCTGTATCTTTGACTGCTTCTTCGTTAATTCTTTTGTCATGCACAGACTCTTCAGGATGTTCGGAACCTTCTCGCACGGCGTTGGACTTGGATTTGGAAGTGCTGGAGTTCTCGCTGAGGCTGATGCTCGGAGTTGGCTCTCTAGTAGGTATTCGTAGCCTTTCTAGTGGAATGCTAGCCAGCCTTCTATCTCTATATGTTGTGAACTTCTGGAGTTCACCTGGAGACAACCTTGACTGAGCTTCTCGCAAAATCTCTTTGAGTGAGTTCTTACCTTGAAAGAGATCGTCAAACAAATCTTTGTGTCCGACGAACACTCTTATCTTGACGTGACGTTCGTAGTAAATTCTTGGGAAACTTTATTTGGGTCGAATGGCCTCATTGGGAACTTATATAATTGAAGGCACATCACCTTTTCCACCTCATCAAAAGCGTGTCTTGCATCGAATAAAGAGAAGGCCCCACAATTGACGGGACATTGAGGCCAAATGGCCTTTTTCTTATCTTTTAATTCTTTGGTTAAGCCGCCTTCAGAACAGGTTTGATAAGCGATTTCTCAAGCCAAAAGCTTGTCTGGGACATACAAGGGTAGGACATGTGGAGGAACAGTGCTTCCATAAACTCGAATGTAAGTAAACCATTCTTCCCCAAACCATCTTGCGATGGAGATGATGTCGGTCACGGCTTCGGGAGAGCACCTTGGGGGGGCTTTACCATATATCATTCTAAACATGGGCAATATAAGCCCATGGCAAATATGGTAAAAATGAGGGGAAAACTGGGAATCCCACAAGATTTTGTGATAGACGTGAATAGGCAACGGGTCTTGGGTAGTCCATTTCCATCCCATGATGGGAAAATTAGATACAAGGCAAACAGAATCCATAACATAGGCAGCCAAATAGAAAGGAGGATAGACCCTTTGAGAAAAGGATCTTTTGGACCTGTAACTAACCACGGCTGTATATTGAGTATCGGAAAGAATTTTAGCCCAGTCTACTAAATCGGCATTTGTGGCAGCGTCGATTAATGGCAGCCACTCAGATGAAAACTTGTTGATATCGGGCATACCAAACAATCTACACAGCATGGCTGTAGCAAAACAATATGGAGAAGTAAGGGAACTAGTGCTGTACATACCTTTCTTATCCTTCTTTAACGGCTCGTCTCTTCTAGACCATTCTTTAGTGGTGTCCGATAGATCTGGGTTCTCCATTGCGAACTTCCTAAGAAATTCCGCATTATAGGTCACTTACGGTTCGGGCAGGTGGTACATTAGCTTCAGATCTTGGGCGGCGAAAGATCCCACGATCCCATGTCCCTGAATCTTGAATTGTCTGTTACTTAATTCTGCATCATCCAGAATCCACTTGACCATGTCTGTGTATGGTAGAATCTTAGGCCTTTCCGCTATTCTGTGAAGGAAAGAACATGCTAGGTCTTCTAGGGTTGCTCAGAGGAGCGTGGTGTGCCTGCAACGGCAGTCACTTTCATTATTCTCGGTTTCTCCTCTTCTAATAGCCTGTACATGCCTTCCCATGTGGAGATTCGTGCATCTCGGTTGCAGGCTGTATCTGTGTATAGGGCGGCATCTCCTTGGTATTCTCTCTTGCTTCGGAGCTCTGAGCCTTGTTCTTCTTTCCCATTTTTACTTTGTGTTCCTTTCTGAGTCGTCTTTGCACTTTGTTCCTGCAGATTACAAGTGAAATGGAATGTCTGATCAGAAAGGTGATGGGAGAGTTTTAAATGCAAGAGATAAATCAATTACGCCACCTTACGTGAAGCAAATATCCAACAAGGCACGCGTCTTTAATCCTCTTAATGACTGACAACCAATCTATTTACTAACATTAAAAGCGCATGATTTCAGGTCAGGTAATGGTAAGTGGCTTTTCCTTTGAAAGGCGTGCCCGGAGGATTCGTACTAAGGTGATTTTATGATTTGCTGACGTACCTTCGCATGTCGCACGGTCGCAATATCGCAGATCGCAAAACCTAGTGCTTGCCAAATCTCGTCTGGCTTGTTTATGCGATATGCGATCTAGCGATCGCAATATCACAGGTCGGCGAAGTTCTTGGCTTTTCGTTATGGACATCAGTATGGTGCGACGCGATGTAGTTATTAATCATGAGGGTGGCGGGTATTTTGATTTTTTTAGAAGAGTAACGGAAATGTTTCCTATCTTTTTTGTATATGCGACTTTAAAAACCTATCGTCTTCCATAGAAAAATATCTGAGAGGCCTTTTCTAAATTATGATTTGTAACTAAAAGAAAGTCTAGCTTTTCTTAAAAATTTTATCTAAGGGTCCCCATTCATTCGGTATCATGATCTGATACTAAATGAAAAAATGGGGGGGTTGTTGCTGGCCACAACACCTCCTCAAGCTTGTAAAAAATAAAGAGGTACTTGCCAGAAATGGTGGGGGAAAAGAGAGAAAAATGATCCTATTTGTTATCCCTTGTCTCAGAATAAACCTTGTCACCACTCTTGAACACGACACTTTTTCATTCACCTGGGTTGGGAAATCCTTTGCCTAACAGTTGATCAAACCACATTGAAAATCTCCAACCGATTCCGGGTATTAACTTTGGGTCAATTGTCACCAAGCCATCTGTCGTGCTGTTATGTGTTCAAGAGGTCACTGCAAATAAACCATTCATCTGCAAAATACCTGTCATCCATCTCGACCATCCCTGAGTCAGTCCTTACAGCTACATCTCTTCAACTTGATTTATGATTTCGTGTTGTGGGCTTGCCTGCAACGGGTCGCTTTCTATCGACATCAGCACATTATCTAGAAAGATGACCTAGAAATCGTCAGTACCTTGAAATTTGCATGCATCAATGGCAGGTTTCTCGCCTTTGACGACGGTTTACATCATTGACTTTCGATCGAAGGATTCCGTGACATGTTCGACATCAACTCATTCATTCACATCTCATGGATTGTATTGGGTACTTTGAGAACCATTGACATCACTGGTGGTCTCTCTCACACTTGTTAACAGTTTACATCATCGACTGGTAATCAAGTGGTTTCTGCCATGTTCGACATCAACTCATTTATTCGCATGGATAGAATCGTACCATTTCGGGAAATAGAAATGAAGACCCTAGATCTAGTTTCCACCATCCAGGCTGCGAGGAGTTTTGTATTCATTATACAGTAGACTAATCATAAATAGATGGCTACGTCCATACTGTGTCTACATGAGTCTATGATTATGATGTACTACGAAATCATTCCTATATCAGAGCAGTAGTTAGTTTGTTAGTTAAAGTTTTCAATCTGAGTATGGGAATGCCTACCTCAGTGATGATATGATCTTACATATGTATTTTGTGTTGAATATTTGCAGGTTCCGACTGGGCTCTCCACAAGATAATCCTTGAAATGATAAAGTACTTCACCCTTCCTAGATGATATGAAACCCTAATCTACTACAGGCTTCGCACTTTAGGGGGCAATCTGTTACACTAAAATTTGTCACCATGACTATTTGCAGTTAGTATGGCTCCATCAACTGTCATACTATCCTCCTTGGCAAGTCTTATACCTCTGCTCCTCATGTCAAACTCCAAGAAAGAGAGAAAGTCCTTAAAAAGTCAATTAACTCTGGTTACGCAGTTTCTCTTAACCTTACCTGCATGTACGCACCCCAAGTTCACAATACCTGTGTACTTGTACGCTCTGTCTGTAAAGGGGTGGGTGCGTACTCCTATAAAGGTCAAAAGGCGCGAGTTTTACTTCAAAAAAGTTACTTGTGGTCGATTCTAGAGCATTCTAGAAGTTGGTTTGACGTGTATTGAGCGCCTCCAGATGGTTCATGTATCCCTATGAAAGAGGAACTTATCCCATCAAGAGGGGAGCTATCCCATTCAAAGAGGGGCTTATCCCATTGATGGTGGACCTGATTAACTTCCTCCAAAGCACTATAAATACAGGCATTGGGCTAGAGGGAGGGGAGGTTGAAAGCTGAACATTCCTAAGGGTAGATGTTGCTGAAATTAGGACTCCCTTATAGAGCTTGAGAGGAGAGATTCCCATCCTTTCTTAGCTTCATTTGGAAGTGGGTGAGCTGATCAAAGTAAAGGAGAACTCTTGCTGGACCCTGGGAGGGACCTGCACAACACCAAGGCACTGGTTGTAATGGTTTCTTTTGTTTCCACTTAATACAATTAAGTTCATTTTTCTCAACAAGTTGTTATATATAATTTGTTTCATATACTCCTTGGTCTTTATGATGAATATGTTTTATTTTATGAGTTATTCAGTGTTATGTAATCGTTTGCTTGTTAGTGAATGCAGGTTTCGAAGAGAAGGAGGAGTTCATCCGGATCGGAGAGGCTGGACTACTACAAACAGCGTTGGACTAAAGGTATGTTATAAACACCTGATTGCTTGTATTCTAAATTCATATTCAGGGAAAGATAGTGCTTAATTGTCTTGTTTGTCACTAGAAAGCCTTAGCTTCTAGGGAGGTCGGTTTTGTCCGCAAAATTGACTCTTTCCGCATGACACATCCCTTTGGAAGGGGAACAAGATCCAATGTATCATTTGCCAATAACGAATGATATTCTTCATTCATAGCTGCATCCCAATTTGGATGGCTTGAAGTTTCTGCAAAGGTGTCAGGATCATAATTAGCTAAAGCTTGAGCTAGTAAAGAAGAGGCTCTATCGAACTGAGAACGTGTACATTGATGATCTATAGGATCACCGGAAAGAGCACCTGCTGCATCCCGAGTAGCACAAACCCATTTTGGAAGCTGAGGAGCTGAAGGAGGATCCTGAGAAGGTGGGGGAGGATTGTAATCCTCGTTGTCATCATTTGAAGAAGAAATATTTTCAAAAGTAGAAGGGATAGAGAGAGGTGCCACATCCACCGAACTAGGCTGGTAGGCTGATATATTTTCAGCAAACTTTACATCTCTTCTAATGATAACATTTTTGGACTTAAGTGGAATAAGTCTGTATCCTTTGACATCTTCAGAATATCCAACAAAAATACATTTTTCACTCTTAGGTTCTAAAGCTTTATGTTTCTCATCTGGAATATGGGCCCATGTTTCACTTCCAAAAACATGAAAGTGACTTACATATAGTTTAATTGAGCTCCATGCTTCTTCAGGAGTGATATTCTTTAAAACCTTAGTAGGAGTGTGATTTATTATGTAATTTGCACAGTTAATTGCTTTTGCCCAGAAATTAAGACTAAGTCCTTTAGATTGAAGCATATAATTAGCCATTTCCTTTAAGGTGTGATTCTTCCTTTCAGCTAAACCATTTTGTTGTGGAGTATATGGAACAGTATGTTGCATTTGAATTCCATTCTCAGTGCAAAAGTTGATGAATTTGTTGTTAACATATTCTCCGCCATTATCAGATCTTAGCTTAAGAATTTTATGTCCAGATTGTTTTTCAACAAAGACCTTAAAGGCCAAGAACATGTTAAATACTTCACTCTTGAGTTTTAAGAAGTATACCCAAGTGCATCTGGAGAAATCATCAATGAAAGTTAAGAAATACTTGTAGCCAAAGAATGAAACAACTAGAATCGGACCACATAAATCACTATGCACAAGCTGTAAAGGGGCTGAGGCGTGCCAAGAGGCACATTTTTCAAAACTATCTCGATACTGTTTTCCGAGTACACATCTAGAACAAACACCATCTCTGCAAGATACCATTGGAAGACCTGTCACCATATTTTCTTTACATAGATTCTGAAGGGAGCGATAGTTTAAGTGACCAAATCGCTCATGCCAAAGCTTGCTCACTTCATCATTATGAGAAACAAATATCGAGGGAAGATTTGATGACCCAAAGTTGTTAAACTTATACAACCTTGTAGAATCATCAGCAATGCTAGTAGCTAAAATCTGTCTAGGATCTCTTTGTTCCTTAATTACAACATCGTGAACTGAAAATTCAATGATTTTACGTTTACCTGAATGAGTTATCTAATATATAGATAGAAGATTGTAGGGTAAGGTTGGAACACATAATACATCATTGAATTGACCATTGTCTCTATGAACAATTCTAATCCCTACAACACTAAGAGATCTATCATCACCAACATATATATTTTTGGTGTTACAATCATTTAAAGAAGAAAACATGGCTTTAGTTTTTGCCATGTGATAAGAACCTCCAGAATCAATGAGCCACTCATGAGAATGAGAAGAAGATGATAAATTTAGTGCATATCTAGATTGAGATGCTTGAAAACCACATGGAGAAAGTGTTATTCCTGAAGATGAAGCTGAAGTTGTTGAGTGCTCCAAATGGATGTTATGCTTCTTCATTGCTGCTTCAAGGCTTCCATCTTCTTAAAGCATTTGGATTCTAAGTGGATATCTCGATTACAAAAGTGGCAATGTCTATCAGTCTTCTTCCCTTTGTTTTTATTTTGCCTTATCATTTTGTTGAAATGATTTTTCATTTTGAGACTGAAATGGCTTAAGACCCTTGTTTGGTTTAGTACCATTCTTTTTAGGATACAGCTTCTTAGGATTCTTTGAATTTGGTTAATGCTGGGCAGCTAAGGCTTTCTTAGAAGAGTTTGCAAGATTAAGAAGATCAAGATATAAGAGTTTTTCTTGTTATCTTATTAAAGAATCACAAAAGGCATCAAAAGAAGAGGACTTGTAGTCTTGTCCTTGAGAAATGAAGGCTTCTCTTGTAGAATGGAAGGTGGAAACAAACACAGAGTGGGATGGTCCCAACTTAGTAAGAATGGAATAGATAAGGTTACCATCTTCTTCCTTAACCTTAACACCTTCCAAGAGAAGTCTAAGGGTCTTGAACTTGGACAAAAAATCTTCAATGGAAGAAAAATTATTGGGGTCCAATGTAAGCAACTCATTTTCGAGTTGATGGACTCTAAGTTTATTTTTAATTCCAAAAACTTTAGTGATCTATTTCATTGCTTCATTAGGAGTATCAAGTTCTGCGATATGGAATCTAAGGTCTGGAGAAATAGACATCCATATCAACCCACATGCTTGATCTTGCCTATTTTCCCATTTGGCTACCTTATCTTCACCTTTAGGTTTGGTTTCTTGGCCTGAGGCTATTCTGTAAAGACCTTTACTTCTAAGTAAATCCATAATGTAGGACCACCATTTGAAGTAGTTGGTGCTGTCAAGAATAAATTAGCATGGACTTTCCATTTTAATAGAAAATGAAGCTATAGATGCTGAAACTAAGTGTTCCAATCGAAATATCTCGAAAGGTTAGGCTGATTCAAAAAAAAAATCTTTGAAAACAGCTTCCAGATGAAGAAGTTATGGCTTTTTGAAGAAAAGTTGTTGAAGATGCCGATGAAGTGGGAGAATGTGTAGAAATGAATGATCATGTTATATTTAAAAAAAATCTGCCCCCTTTCCAAACTTAATCTAATTAGCTCAAAAAAAAGAAACACTTGAACTCAAGACCTCTATTCTCATAAAGTAGCTTTAGACTAAGTGAGCTAGATTAAAAAGTTAGTAATTTTTGGAAAAGAGGAAAGGGTTTTTTTTTTTTTTTGGTGCGTGCTTACTTGAGAAAGCTCTTTTTCCATACAAAACAAAAAACAGAAAACCCAACACAGACATACAAAAAAAAAAACCTTACGGCTTGAAGTTAGCTTTAGTTGGAAAATAAATATTTTCCTCAATGTTTTCGATTTTCCAAGATCACACTAAGGCACGACGGAAAAGAGCATACACGACGGAAAAGAGCATGAGAAAAAAAATCCTTCCTTTCTGTTTCTGATTTTCCTAGATCATACAGAGTCATGGGGCAAAGGGCATACACATAAATGAATGATATAGATCCGGTAATAAAAAAAAATAGCTAAATGAACCGAAATAAACAGAGAGAAAATAACTAAAAATTGCAAATAAACATTGTATACCTCCAGATCTTAAAAATGACGTAGCTAGGTCTACCGGAAACTTTTTCACGTCAAAAAAAAGGGGTTCCTCATTGGAACAGATGCTCCTAACACAATAGAGCAGTCATGTCGGCCCGAAAGCAGTCAATAACAATAGATCTAGGAAACGTCAGTCAGATGCAGTTCTATCGGCTTCAGGTTTGGATCATCAACGGGTGTGACCCTCAAATAGCTCTGATACCATGTAGCAATTTATAGGGTAATTTCCTTAGACAAAACACCAAAGGGCACTGCTCACAAACAGATCACAAATCAATACACCAGTATTGCTGACGTGGTCAAAACCCTTAAAGAGGGAAACAGTCCACGGCCTGAGCCAACGCGGCCACTTCAGAAAATTTATTAATAAAAGAATGAAACTTTACATAAGCTTCTATCATGAATGGTTACCCTACAAATGACCCTCAATGCTCTTTAAATAGAGATCATGGACCAATTGGGTGTTAAGCCACGGTTCAATTGTCGATAATACCAAGGAGAGAATGAACAGTCGAATCACTACATATCGTGACCGTCAGATTGTAAGTTACAAAAGTACATAGTAAAGAAACACACTGTACCTAACTCTACACTAGACCAAGTTATACTTAACTATTTCCCCTGTGTCGGAATATCCTAATAGTCATAAGTGCCAGATATTTGAGGGAAATAGAAAACTTTAACCCTTGCCTCTTAAACCAATCTCCACAGAACTACCATTTCAACAATTGGGGTTAGACTTCATTGGAGAAATACACCCAGCCTCCTCAGCCCAGCATAAGTGGATTTTGATAGCCACTGATTATTTTACCAAATGGATAGAAGCCATCCCTTCTAGACAAGCCACAGACTCTGTCATTATCTCCTTCCTAGAAAACAATATCCTGTCAAAATTTGGATGCCCCCAAAAGCTCATTACTGATAATGCAACTGCCTTTAAATCCAATAAAATGGTAGATTTCTGTAACAAATACCACATCACCCTTGGCCACTCCACTGCCTATTATCCTCAAGGTAATGGACTTGCAGAATCCTCTAACAAAATCCTGCTCAATAACATTAAGAAATTACTGGAAGACAACAAAAAGACATGGCACAAAAAGTTGGTCAATTACTTATGGGCAGACAAACTAAATACTAAGAAGTCAATTGGCACATCTCCCTATCAGTTAGTATATGGGATGGATGTTGTTTTTCCATCTTCTTTGCGAGTGCCAGTGATGAAGATCATCCAAGAGTTGCAGGTAGAACCAAATGATATGTAGAGAAGGATAAATCAGACCATACACTTGCTGTGGACCAGAGAAGAAGTATATGTAAAATCACAAGTAATCCAGGAGAAATCAACAAGATATTTGATAAAAATACCAAAGCTGATGATTTTTACATAAGTGATAAAGTTCGTAAGTGGGATTCAAGAAGAGAAGACAAAGGAAAACATGGCAAATTTGAGAGAGATAGATGGCTCAGATCTATCAGGAGGACCTATAAATGGTAGAATGTTGAAGCATTACTTTTCCACCGATTAATAATAGTTCAATTTACTTTGATCATTGTATATAACATTGCAGAGTTTAAATTGGATTGGATGGTGATATTTTGAAGTTGAATCCTGAAGAGAAGGCCATGAGCCTTAAAGGTTTCACCATCATAAGTATGAATAAGGTAGAAATCACAGAAGAATAGTTTACAGGGTAACTGTAGTCACAGTTCAAAGGCTACTAATGTTAAAGTTCTTGACATTTCACTAGGAAATTCCATCCCCATGTGGAGCCACTGTTAGGGTCCTATAATAATAGGATTCATAATTTTGAATTGGCTATAATTAGTCCTGTAATATTGTACATATTTTTTCTTTCTACAAAATGTTTTCCATATTAAAAATTAAAAAATGTAAAGAGGGTATGTCCTAAAAGAAATATCAAAGGACAAAAAGAATAAGAAAAGAACAAAAAAGTGAAAAAATATGAACCCCAAACAAAAATAGATCATGAAAGTGTGCAAGTCTAAGTGCCACTACTTTTTACTCTACTATTCAAAATAATGCTTGTGTGTAGCTTGTCACAAATTCCACAACCCATGATAGTCAAATATTTTAATATTGACTACTTCTTGATTTAAATTTCATGTTTATAGATAAAGAATAAAGATCTATCCAAATTGTTTAATCTTGGCAGAACAATAGTTAGGTAGAGAAATAAAATGTGCTCATAAGCTTAATCTGAGCCATTAGAAGATATAAGGTTAGAATTACATAGTTTGTTTTTCAAAAGAAAAAGAAAAGAAAGGGTCTGCTAGCTTAAATGCACCCAATAAAGTGAAGAAAACATGTTAAGGTAAGTAAAGGGTAAGTAGAAGAAAGGTTGCAAAAGTACAAAGTTAATTGAAGCATAAGCACATTTATCATGCTTAATCCTATGTTTCAGTATGTAGGAGCAGTTATGAAAGTGAAAGGATGTTCACAAGCTAATTTAATTAACTTCCCCTCATTTCATTTCACCCCCCACTACATACTTACTAATTTCCCCATTATCCCATCATTTGTTAAGAAAATACCCTTTTCCCTTCATTTTGACCCTTACCCCTTGGTTTCACACATTTCCATAGCAAATTACCCTTCAAAGGTCATTTTCCTACCCAAAACTCCTTTTCCCTAGTGTGAAACCCATTCCCCTTTGAAAATATCATTTTGCCCTTATTAATTCCCTATTTTATCTAAGAAACCCATAAAACCCGCCTTGTCTAAAGTTTTGTTTCCCCCCCGCTTTATTTAATTAACTCTGCCATTCATATATTTCCTGACAAAACCATTTTAACCCATAAAACCCCTTTATCCTAAGTTTTGTTTCCCCCTCACTTTATTTAATTGACTCCGCAAAATTCACATTTTCCCAATATAAACTAGTTTAACCCACCACCCTTGGTACAGTTAACAAACCTCACTACATACAACCTCGATCCGACTTTATTAAACCCACTTATATTTAACCCCGCCTTATTCATTATTTAATTATAGTTAAGTGTAATTAATTCCCCTGGGCCCCACTAATCTCCGCCCCTTTTCCCTCCGTGCATCTCGACCGCACGACAACCCTCTGATCACCCACTTCAAAATCCAACGACCCACATCCATAGCGCACGTTCCAGATGTCGGACATTTAAAAGCCCGAGAGCACGTGAGATTCAGGGTTTTTCTCAAGCCCCTTTTGGTTACATGGCAGCTTTAGGTGAACCCATGTGCTCTCATTGAAAAACTACCCGACTACAAAAAGCGGTGCGATGACCCTTAATACCACCTCCTCGCGTAGGCCGAAACCATCCACTGTTCATTATGAAATTCTGCGCCAATTCTAGTCGTTACCCATTAAAACGCCGAAGACCCTCATTTTCACTCTTTTCACTCGTTTTTTCACTGAAAGTTTCCTAACCCTTCGTACGCCACCCTAATCCTCCATAACCAAATTTGACCTCCGATTAGCTTCCGAACATGCTCCGAACTTCGTCCACAGACATCTCAGTTCCCTAAAGCCATTATCACCTCCATGCTAACCTGTGTTCTTATTAACAATTGTTTTATTTTGTAGGTGATTAGAAGTCCAAGAGCTTGGATAAACAATTTTGATACTAGTTCCAAAACCTATTTACTCCAAGATTCGAAAGGAAATGTACTCAAAATGCTTTATTCAAAGGAAAAGACAATTATCACAGAGCAGAAGGAAATAATTTACACAAACAGAGATGAAATCATTTTCACCAGCATAGCAGAGGATTCTTACAAACTACTCTTCAAGCAACATTTTGTATTCTACATGTCTTTTAGTAAAAATCATTTTTACTAAAAAAACCGAAGCATGAAAGAGTGAGTAAGATTTACAGTAAAAGCTAAAAATGAAAGCAGGTGACATAGCATCCAGCTAAAAGACTAAACAAAGGCGGCAGATGAAAGTGTATCAGATGAAAGGTCATAAGTAAATATGACATCCAGCATGAAGACCAAATAGCCTAGCATCTTAAAGGGCAAAAGATCAAAGACTAAAAGACAACAGAACCTAAATATCAGGGACGGAAAGCAACAGTCCAATAGTTGTCTCTATCTTCTTGCATGAAGATATTTCTATTTCCTAGATTAGTTCTCATTGCAGTTTGAGATATTTTGTAAGTTCTTTTGTATAAATACTTCATAATTTGAATTATTGAGTTTGGATTGCTATACATTTGTAGAGTTAATTTGATCTTAAACCTAAGGGTTATTGTACCAATTTTCAAGTCAACAGATTGGAGAAAGTAATAAAAGGATTGCACTATAGGATCCATGAGATGAGCTATTGTAGTGAAGTATCTTCTTTGTATGATTTTGTTACTTTATTATGTTTTTCATAAACTTAAATGTTATCTAAATTTGAATGAATTAACTGGAAATTTAACTCAGAATTTGTTTAAGTATACTCTGTTTTGCACAGTTAATCATTTATATGTTTTCCTCTGATATCTGGATTTGAGAACCCTTAATTTCTCTCCCATCCCGGTTGACCTCTTTCACTTCTCTTCATAATCTGGCCTAGGGAACCCTTAATTGCTCCCTGGATCTGATTGGAAACCATTTCACCATCAAGCCTTTGAGATCTGTAGTAACTCCTCTATCTTGCCCTATAGACACTATTTTTAGAACTTAATCTAGTCTTGTTTGTCTGACATTTGACCCCATAGCCCAATGGTAAAATACAACCCTTTTGATCTAAGTAAGTGATCCCACCACCCAAATTCAAATCAAAACCCAAGCACAATCATAACTAGCCTAATAATTAACTAAAACAAAGTTAAACAAAAAAGAGAGATCCCTTTCTAAGATTAGGAAGGTTAGCTCCTGATCTCTAACGTGGTTAGTGGTTACCTCTATCATTTCATTTTTTGAAACTTTTTAAGAAATTTTGGAGTGATAACATGAAAAACCTTGGATAATTGTACTACTATTACTATTTTTACTGCTACTAGCACCAGCCTTTTAGGTAACATGCACACTATGAACCTTTATAACTTTTATTAACATAGGCAAAACTTGATTAGGGTTGTGATAAAGTACCATGGGAAGGTTGGGGAAGGTTGGGGAAGATACTTTTTGAGTTGTTAGAAGGCGAATCATTACTTATGGGGGACACATAATTCTTAGCAAACAATCTTCTCATGGTGAAGTACATGTCATCATCTGAGCCTTCCATGGGGCAAATGAATCTCATTCCATCTCACATTCCCTTCTCTGTTAGTGGGGTGGATTCCATAGCACTTCTTTGACCCACTTTCACTGTGACCATATTTTCTCTTCCTAAAATCGCTCATGCTTGGTGTAGCTCTTTTCAATTCTATCGATCTCCCATAGATTTCTCTCCCACCATTTCTGAGCTATCCTCGCTCTCGTTTGTGCCCTCAAATATTTGGCCCTCCAGAAGTCATCTGCATCAATTTCCTCAATATTTTCATAGCTCCTCATTGGGTAGCATCCCTCCATTTATATCCTTCCCCCAATACCAGGCTTTTAAGATGCCATATGTGGGCTCTATAACACCAACAAGATTTCTTCCACCATCATAACCTTAACCCACAATGAGATTTCCCTTAATAGTCTACCCTGCAACCCCAATTTTAACACAGCCTCAGCTTTAGAGAAGGACTGATGAGCCTTCGTAGTAAGCTCAATAATCTATCCCTCTAATGTGGTTTGTACCCATAAGTCCACAACTCACATTGGATCTGTGGTAGGATGATGTAGTGCAATAAGATCTACTTGAGTCCAGGTGTGGCGAGATTGGTTCTATCCGCTGGTATTTCATTTTACTTCAAATATCCACAACCAATTATAGAGATCCTATGGGAAATTGCACTAGAAGATATTATCTTCATCATTAGTAGGTTTCATGTACATGAATTCTTCCTTCATTTGCTTCACATTCCATTGACTAACTTGAGCTTGATGAGAGGTGAATCGTTCTATTTGTTCATGTCACCAATCTTGTAGTTCCTTCTTAAATATCCTCAACACCATATTGCAAACCCCTTTGGAAATTTTCAGGTCGCGGCAATAGAACCATTTGTTAGAGAAAAAATAGTGGAAGGGTTGAGACCCAGGGTTCAATGTAGGGGCCAAAAAAATATCTATTGTAGTCTAGTGCAACGCTGACATTTTCACCTTATTTCGGATGAATAAGGAATGTTGTGAACTTAGTTAAGGGTTGGAATCTAGTATTGGAAAGAAATACATGGAATATATCAATGTTAGTAAACCCAGACTATACCAGTTAGGAATCCAATCGCAACATATCAAGCACATAAAGAGAAAGAATATCATACAGGTGCAAACATATTAAAATTTTAAAAAGCCACATAAACCCACACACACAATACTTGTGTATCCCTGTAATATCTTCTTCTATTAACTCTTGCACCAGTACAAAATTACATCAATCTGAAAATCCTAAAAGACAAAACATGAAATAATATGAAAGAGAAATACACAACCAAGATAACAAGAAGCAGTGAAAGCTCGAATGAATCTACAACAACATTTTAGTATCCTTTCAAAATTCTCATTTTTTCTTTTGCCCTCAACCTTCTTTATATCCGTGCACTTCCTTGGATTGCAACTTATCCCTTAGATGCTCCACCTTTTTCCTCTTTTGGCTACTTCTACTGCTCAGCTGTCAACATTCCTTTCTGCTCGATTGTGGCTACCTAAGTCCTGACTTCTCTTCCATTCTTCCATAACTGTTGGTCTTTGATGAATCCCTTCCTCTTCTCCAGTTGTCTCCTCTAAAACTTCCCAACGGTTATCTTTAGAAAAATGTGGTCAGCCTTCCAACATGTCACCTTGGTTACCAAACCGAAGGACCCAAAAACACCTCAATGTCACCCTAATGCATGAAGTTGATTACCCTCTTACTTTCAAGGAAACAACATGAGAGCATTATCAGTCTCCAAAATCCAACCCTGATGTTGTATATTGTTGTAAATTTATAGGAGCAAGATGGTAGTTTAGGAATTATTATCCATTTACCAATCTAGGCTTGAGATCCACTTAATATGGGAGGATGGGATCAAGGGAAAATAGGTGAAGTATCTAAG